>CM076974.1:16413600-16513600 GCA_039105355.1 Benthosema pterotum
TTCCAGTATTGGCATTTGCTTCTAAAAGTGAAAGCACAGGGGCAGGGGGGGGGGGGTCGCGCGTGTCCGAGTATCGAATGTTTCAGCATGTGGTGTGTACTGTTTGTGTTTGCTACTTTACCTAATAAGAGGAGACAGACACTTACAAAGGTTTTCAGATGCTTCCTAGAACGGATTTTTGGATGGATGTGGATTCCAAGAAATGTCATTTGGAGTGGTCATCAATAGCGCGCTGTAGAAGTAGTTTAATGAAACCAAATATTTGGTTTCATTAAAATAAAGTTAAATATAATACTTTATTAAATATAAATTTAATAAAATATTATATTAATTTAATAAAGTTAAAATATTCAGCATTATCCCAAGTCTACACAACTAGAGAATGTAGAAGATTAATGGTCAGTTTGATCTGTATGTTGGACTGTTTTGTTTCCAAAATCCAGCCTAGAATTGTGGACAAAAGCAAAAGAAATCTTTAGTTTTGGAGTCTGTGGGGCTAAAATGTCCTCAAATGGTGGTCTGTGGCTCAAATGCTGAATAAATAGTGGGCCCTGTTGTCAAAAAGATTGAAAACCACTGCTTCATATGTAAAACGTTGGAGTTGCCGGCCCACCTTGCCATTCTTCAAGCCCACCCTAGTAGGGCTGTCTGAATCCGGCCCTGGTTCGACCTCTCCTTCCACACCTCTCCTGTGGGCGAAACGAAAGCAACATGCAATTAACACATACTGGATAAAATGCTGTGATCCACACCTTCCTTTTAATAATCAATGCTCTATAGCCTACGGATATGAACAGGGAGGAAAAAAAGTGTTGGAAGCCAATACAGCGCTACAACCACGATGCAAGAGATGCCATGTGAAAGTTTCATGAAAGGTATCAGCATTAGCCTGTCTCAGCTCTTTAAAAATCTTATGTTTTTCCTCCTGTCATTCAAGACCTGGCGTTCCTGGCTTCAGTGTTGTTAGTTTAGAGCTCGACCGATGCCATATTTTTGGGTCGGAAGCCGATACCGATTTTTGGAAAAAACTACACCGATGTTACCGATGTTTTGGACCGATGTTTAATAATGAATTAAAATAATGAAAAAATACATTTGAAAAACTTCTAAACTTCAAATTGATTTTCTCTTTCAAGTAAACAATAGAATATGACATTGACATCATTTACTTTTGCAAAATAATTCCATTTTCGGCCTTTCTTGTTCTGTTCCAGGCATATATCGGCCGATGTTACCGATATATGGGCCAATATATCGTATACGAATATCACCAATACTGATGGCGATATATCGGTATTGATATCGACCGATATATCGGTACGAGCGATATAGATATATCGTTCAGGCTCTAGTTGAAAATCCGACTACAGCAGCTGATTGGCTAACGGGCCCTGCGACAGGTGCTCCTCCGATGCTTCTTTAATGAAGCGTCAGGTTTTATAAACATCATCGTCCCACATATTGTTCTGCTTTTTTTCACTTGCTAGTAGTAACGCTTGTCGGCTGTGTTTGTTTGGTTAGCAACCCGGGCTAGCACATTAGCCACATGAATGACAACAACGTTGTCCCATCCCAGAAACCGCTGTGGTGGAGAGGGACTTCAGCATAGCCTCGATCTCCAGGCTCTCATCCGCGCTGTGAGATGATAGCCTGGATTCACGGTGCCCCAAAACGACCAACGGAAGTCGGGACTTCAGGTTAGTTAACTTCCTCCGGAAGTTCCCATTAGTCAGGATGCGGTGCTCCCGAAAATGAATACCCCACGGAAACATTTTATTTCTCCCTTTGTGATCGCAAAGCTGTTGTAAATGTTTAAACTATGAAATTGTGCACTTTGCACACTTCTATAACTGCTTTGTTCGTTAGAATCGTTTTTTTCTGAAAATAACATTGAACGAGTCAAGTCGCTAGTGAGGACTGAACAGAGTCGTTTCTCTGGGGACTGTAAATACAGTAACACTAGTGAGGACTGAACAGGGTTGTTTCTCTGGGGACTGTAAATACAGTAACATTGGGTGAGGACTGAACATAGTCGTTTCTCTGGGGACTGTAAATACAGTAACACTAGTGAGGACTGAACAGGGTCGTTTCTCTGGGGACTGCAAATACAGTAACACTGGTGAGGACTGAACAGGGTCGTTTCTCTGGGGACTGTAAATATAGTCACTTCCGCAACTAACATTCTCTGCCTCAAAAGCGCACCGTTTAACCAGGGTGACTTCAGCCTGAATCATCAAGTGAAACGAAATGACAATTCAGACTGAAGTTAGGCTAAATCATCATTGTTCCGACTATTACGTCTTATATAGCAGAGGGTGAATCATCACAAAGCCACATTTTTTGACCCGATGTCATTTGCTGTACATAGAGAATGTACTTCAAGCAATGGACATTTATTCTACCATTCAATCGTCACCCCTTAGTTATCCTTTGTCCCTTTTTCCAGTTGGATCGGAGGTTTTCAATCTTTTTGACACCAGGGATCACCATTTATTCAGCATTTGAGCCACGGAGGACCACCATTTGATGACATTTTCACCCCAAAGACCTAAAACTAAAGAATTCTTTTGGTTTTGTCCACAATTCCAGGCTGGATCTTTGCAAACAAAACAGTGTAGACTTCTTAATTAAATAGTGCTAATTCAGATTATGAATATTTTAACTCTTGAGAGTGTAAAAATGAAACCAAATGGACCCGCAAGGGTCCATTTGGTTTCATTTTTACACTCTCAAGAGTTACATCTGGTTAACCAACTTTCCATCATTTAGCCTGGGGACCACCTGGAACCTTCTCAAGGACTACTGGTGGTCCCCGGACCACCTGTTGAAAACCCCTGAGTTGGATCATCACACCTTATTATTATTATATGAGCCATTATATGTGGTGCAATTTTCATAGAAATGCGGTGCACACATTTCAGCGGCTTTCGCTCCGTGACTGACAGCCCAGGCTCTGTGCTTATATATCCATCCAACCCGGTGTGTGTGTGTGTGTGTGTGTGTGTGTGTGTGTGTGTGTGTGTGTGTGTGTGTGTCTTGACTGCAATCACACCACAGGCTCATCAGTTCATCTAGAAGCCCAATGAAAGCGTGTTTGTTTTTTGGCTCAGACTTAGAAAGTCAATAGCGTGGTGTTCCACCACCACCATCACCCCGGTAGCTTCTGGGTGCCGCAAGTAATTGTCCGCGGCTCTCCATGGAAAAAGTGCACTGCGTGCAACTCCCTGGCAGAGCGCTGTCATGTGGACAGGCTGCACGCCGTTCCAATTTCACTGATCAAAAACAGACATCGAGAAAAAGTATCCCCCACCCGATTGAAACAGAGCGGGCGTGCTTTAATAATGACCCCCTACCCTCTCCCCAAAAAAAGTGACAGCATTGTTTTCTCTAGGCCCCGCAACTCACCACCACCAACGGGGGAACATTTGTTTGTTTTGATCTTTTCTGCTTGGGTCATCATTCCAGCACTCCGGCTTTTGTTGCTCCGCTGTCACAAAGGCGCGGTCAGGTCAACCCCCTCTGGAAGGTCCCAGGCACGCGTGAGCCAGCGGTGCGGGGCGGGGTGGGGGGAAGCTTCCCGGAGGGTGCTATTTCGCCGGCCGTTAGCGTCGGCCGCCGTTTAGTCTAGCATGAGACAGCCACGGGTGAGCACCCCAGTTTTCACACGCTAAAGGGCGCTTTTTGGAAAAGCGGGGAAACCAAACGACCGACCGGCCGGCCGAGCGCGCCACTCCACTACGGGGGGGGGGAAGATAACACCACCACCACCAACCAACCAACCACACCCAGGGGGGTAAAGAGAGAGACGGGAAACCCGGGGTCATGTTTAAGACCAGCTACCTGCGCGAGGTGCGCAAAGAGAAGTACGAACAGTCCGACTACCGCGATGACGACGCCGAGAGCGCCGAGTCGTCGGCCGGAGCATCGGCTATCCAGGGATGGGAGAGCTTACAGGTATGGGAGGAGGAGGCGGAGCCTAACGTTAACTTGATTTTATTTATTTGTTTGGAATATATATTTTTTTAAATAAATAAAAATAATCCACTGCCTCCCCAGGTTGGCGGAGGATGTGTAGAGCCCAGGATCACATTAGGAATTGGCACTGGGTGAAAAAATGGGTTGCAAAATCGTGGCACAAAAAAAAAATAAAAAAAAAAGAATAAATAAAATAAAATAAAAAGAAAGAAAACGAAACGGTACTTTTTGAAACAAGAGTGAAATGTGCTGTTGTGCTGATGAGAGAGAACCATGTGAAAACCTTTTCATGGTTATATCGCATCTTGTAACCCTGTTTGACCCAGACATATTTCTACTTACAAAAACTGCTATTGACCTAACTACTAGTTTGTAGTACCATGATTTATCATTTACCATTTATTTATCCAAAATAGAATAATTATTAAAATAATTATAATAAATATATATCTTTTAATATAATGTACATGTTGTAGACATTCTAATGATCACAAAAATACTGCAGGCATTTTACTGACTACTCCAGAGATTTTTTAATTCAGTTGGCATCCTTTGTGGGAGGTATTTATATGCAAATGTCATGAATTGCAATGAAATAGCAAACAATGAACCATGATATTTATGTGAAAAACAAATTAAAAAAAACTATTTTTAAAAAAATTAATTAAGGACTACAAAGATATTCTCATTTTCATTACCGTAAGAACGATGATCCATCTCCATTTGATGAATAGAAAGCCTGCAGTTTTTATTTCCTTGGATTCCCCATAGATGATGCCCCGGGAAGACAGGTTTCTGAAATACCCACAGCTCTCCTGTGAGACATAAAGCGAGTAGGAAAAAAATAAAAATAAAATAAAATAGCGGTCATGTACATTAGTGGGGACCTATTATATGAAGATCGGTAGTGACAAAGTGGTCCTTTAACAACTAAAAACAACTTTACAAGGAAATCATGACAAACATGAAGTATTTGGCAACACCACCTACCAAACCCGCTCTAGTGACTACTCAACACTCAAGGTTCCACTCACTAAGACGGAGCTGGGTAAAGGCTCTTTCAGAGTCTGGAATTTCGGTGGCCACCGCGAGCACCGCTCAGAGCACCGCGACCACCACTATTCCATAGTCCACTACCAGCACCGCACCGCGCTGTGGTGTGTTGTGTGTTTTCTTTTTTTTAACCAGCCGTTAAAAACAAGCAACTGCTGCGGTGCGGTGCGGTGCGGTGGTTAGTAAAATCCGAGAGGAGGTCTGGGAGGTGTGGTGGTTACGGTGGTATGACATCATATTGTAGGAAACGGTGGTCGCGGTGGGCACCGAAAATCCATCTCTGAATAGGCCTTAAGACAGCCTTCTCTGTCAGTGGCTCAACATCTTGGAATGATCTCCAAAATTCTTTAAAATTGACCTCCGTGCCACCTCTCGACCAATTCAAGGGATTGCTCCAGAATATATTGTATAATGACTGTTTGTGTTTTAATTGATTATTTATTTTGATCGTCTTATTTTTATGGGTTCAGTTCAGTTACTAGGGCTGGGGCGGTATGGGATTTTTAATACCGCGGTAATTGCGGACCCCCATACCGCCGGTATGGCGGTAATGCGGTACACGCCCCCCCCCCCCCCCCCCCCCCCCGGCGACGCAAAAAAAAACCCTCCCGTTTATAGTGTTATTCAACACAGACTGCAAAATTCGGACATGTACAGTACAGCGGGTGAGTGCACCCCGCCGCCGCTTCCCTTCCTCTAAGTAGCCTACCTCTATACCACAGTAGCAGGCAGCGTCCTTTTAAAAACAGCCGGGCAACTTTTGTCCATCAGTTTACCAAGCTGACATCCAGTGTAACATGCGTCGCTACAGTGAATCAGTGAATAAGCTGTGCAACATGACGAAACACCAGCTGTAAATAATCGTCCCTTGATTGTGTTTTAAACGGATTATACGAATCATTTTGGGACAAATAAGGGTAGGAGCCGGCGATCAGCTAGGAGGTTTAATATCTTTGGCGTGTTTATATGAGGGACAAACATTGGGCTACACGCACTATGGATTATGGCAAGTAACTGGTTTCAAATGCTGCCGAGTGAGGGAAAAAGCCCTGCGATGCGAGCGAGGCTGTCTGGCTCGCACCCGAATAAAACTCGGACCAGCCAAAATGAAGGGAGGGAGGCATACTTGTGTCCGACATCTCAGGGATCCGATGGGGCGGGGGTCCGATTGGGCGGGGGTCCGATGGTACGGATGGGGCGGGGGTCCGATGGGGCGGGGGTCCGATGGTACGGATGGGGTGGGGGTCCGACGATCGACCCGCGCTCCTCCAGAACGGGATTTTCTACAAGTTCACAAACTGCCTTGGACACGGCCTGCGCGGGTCCCCCTCCCCCCTCTCTCTATACGGCTTTTAGAGAAAGAAAGGAGGGTGGCGAGAGTAGTGTAAAATAAAGCGAATTGCCCCGCCCCTCTACCTGACAGCTCGTGATCATGCAAATTTCGTATGTAGGCTATACAGCACTCTACCCGCCTTTGTTTTTAAATGCCCCCCAATTACCATGTCGGCAAAACCATTCACACCTTGGCCAAAGATGCGCTGGACCACCGCCCGCTCCCACTGCAATCCTTAACTCAAAATAAAATGATGCACTGGGTGCAAAAAATCACCGCGGAATGACATGCATTTCATTAATAAGCAGCTTCTAATAATTAAGGCTCATTAGTAGCATACAATAGGCTACTACAATACTGGAATGGAAACAAACGGCTTTGAACATTAGGCCTACTTGGATTTTCCGCCACTCTTCCCCCTCCAATATTTATAGTCACCGTGTGAGATGTGTGAGTTTTTTAAATCGTAGCGCACGCACGATGAAGAGGTCCGTTTGGTATGGAAGTACCTTAGGGTCATAAGAAGAGATCTGCATCACCCCTCATTAGGCTACTGAAATTGCCCCCCAAATAAACCACTATTGTACCAGGCGAGACTCCATTGTTTAGAGATATAACAACGTTGGTGTTAAACTGTAGGCCTACATTTCTCTGGTCATGGTCTGATGAAGGATTGGGAGTAGCACATCCTGTGTAGGCCTATTTATTTTGTGGGTGTTATTGTAAAATAATATAAGAATAAAATGTATTTTTATACTTGCTTTTCCCTCTTTTGGAATGTCTGGTGTGAATCAATATATTGTTATTGTCTTTGAAGAGGTGGCAATAGCTAGCTTAGAGTTTCGAGGCAATTCACCCATTAACTAAACAATAGACCTACCAATTAATAGGCTATTAATGAAGTGCTTGTGTTTCTAAAAATGTTTTGCATGAGCTCTATGACACCACATCAGCAGTACAGAAGTTGAGAATCACTTCGATATTATTGGCCTTTTTGGCGTTATTAGCTTACTTCTCTCCAAATACTTCTCTCCAAATACTCTCCAAATACTTGGAGAGAAGTAAGCCAAAAACAGAGAAGAGAAAAGAGAGTCACGACATAGAGGGGTCAGCTCGAGCTGCTGTTCATGCAGGGACAAGTTGGTCAGCTCGAGCTGCTGTTTATGCAGGGACAAGTTGGAGTTGGAAATAGGCTACATTCTATACAACGAGGGCGGCACAAATAAGACAAACAACTAAAGTCTCTGGATGTTTAATCTTGTATTACTACAAAACAATCTAAAATAAAGAGATCTAGGTGGACTGTTGCTGAGTTCAATGCATTTCTACATACTTTCGGTCCAGGACTTGTCCTTATTTATTTGTCCCCATTCTCAATACAATATACAGCATACCCGCGGTAAATAATAAAAATAAGAGTTGTGTTATTTGAAGACTTAATAAGAGCCAAAGTGCAGTTTAACGTTAAAAACAATTTGGAACAAGAGAAGCTTTGTTGTTGTGAACATCTAGGAAAGGCCCTAGCCATTGTCAACTTCTTGAAAGTGGGACATTAACACATTGTGAACCATCAATACAACAAAAGCGAACACTTAATTTAATATGCATTAACCAATGGGAATTCTACCCATTTTTAACATGTTACTGTCAATATACCTTGAAGTTTCCTAGAAATGGAGGTCTGGGAAAAAAGGTGAAACACAACTTCACGACAACATCGAGTTGTGTTTCACCATGTTAATGATTTTTCTTTTAGGGCCTGTAAGGTACACTTTATTCATAGCTACTATTATTAGGCTACTATTCAAACACCCTGACTCAACACTACCCCCACAGTATTGAGGAGGTATTCTCATGCCCCAACTGCTCGGCAAAGAAGAGGAAACCGGGCACCCCTCAATGCCCAGACCAAGAACTACATCTTTAAAAGCGAAATTCTCAAATTCCTGTTTCTCTGCAAGACATTACTCTATAAACCATATCTCAAAAACTGGTGGGTCAAACTTCACAAACAATATGTCAAATTGTAGTTATGATAAAAGAAAAATGAGAATTTCCTCAAAGACTCAACCTGGGTGGTGCTGGGACACAAATATCTAAATACTGAATCAAGTAATGCAAAAACTGTCTGGGGTGCTCATGTGAGACTGATTAGATGAAATGACCAAATGTTTTTTGAAAGTTAAATATACTTTTAATTTTAATCTCCAACGTTGTCGTTTGATGGGATTAAATAGACCTTCACCATACCCACCCTTAATGTGTTCTGATATTATTCCTGGCAAAGGAATAACCTGTCACATCTTTCCAGCTACCCTAGAGACAGGGTTGTAGCCAGGATTTTTTCAAATACCAAGTTCAAATATTGCTATATTTTATTTTACGAAAGACATCGTAATTTGATGACTTTTCAGACATTTAGGAAATGTGAATAAACAGAGTTAACATCACAAGTCCATCAAGCAGGTCTTCTTTTCAATGCAAGCCATAACATTGTTTGAATGGCCAACTAATCAAAATAGTGTGCTTATAGCACACTTCATTAGTAGCCTATTAATTGAAAGGTCTATTGTTTGGTTAATGGGCGAATTGCCTCGAAAATCTAAGCTAGCTATTATCACCTCTTCAAAGACAATAGCAATATATTCATCCCCATCAGACACCCCACAAGAGGGAAAAGCAAGTGTATTAAATAAGAATAAAAGCACATTTTTCATATATTCAAATATGTCAGGCTCACATAACACTTTTGAGTTGCCCCTCACCCCAAATACTTGCATCCTACACCCACAAAAATATGTAGGCCTACACAGGATATGCTACTCCCAGTCGTTCTCCAGAACTTTTAATTAGTTTGCATGTTTGCATGTAGCATGTTTTACACTGTTGTTATGGTAAGGAGAAAATGATGGAATTATGGCAATTTCAGTAGCCTAATGAAGGGTGATGCAGGTCATCTTTGGATAGATCTCTTCTTATGACCCTAAGGTACTTCCATACCAAACGGACTTCTGCATCATGCGTGGGCGCTATAGGCTACGATTTAAAAACTCACACACATCTCACACTGGGACTATAAAACAGGAGATTGGAGGAGGAAGAGTGGCGGAAAATCCAAGTAGGCCTATGTTCAAAGCCATTTGTTGGTCATTCCGCGGTGATTTTTGCACCCAGTGCATCATTTTATTTTGAGTTAAGGATTGCAGTGGGAGCGGGCGGGGGTCCAGCGCATCTTTGGCCAAGGTGTGAATGGTTTTGCCGACATGGTAATTGGGGGGCATTTAAAAACAAAGGCGGGTAGAGTGCTGTATAGCCTACATACGAAATTTGCATGATCACGAGCTGTCAGGTAGAGGGGGGGTGCGGGGCAATTCGCTTTATTTTACACTACTCTCGCCACCCTCCTTTCTTTCTCTAAAAGCCGTATAGAGAGAGGGGGGAGGGGGACCCGCGCAGGCCGTGTCCAAGGCAGTTTGTGAACTTGTAGAAAATCCCGTTCTGGAGGAGCGCGGGCCGATCGTCGGACCCCCATCCCATCCGTACCATCGGACCCCCGCCCCATCGGACCCCCGCCCCATCCGTACCATCGGACCCCCGCCCAATCGGACCCCCGCCCCATCGGATCCCTGAGATGTCGGACAGAACGCATGCACCCATGAAGGGATTCATAAACACTAAAGTTTTGCTGTTGCCTGGTGTCTGATGTGTATGCTATATTATTACAAACCGATCTGAAATAAAGATAAAGAAGTCTATGTAGAACAGCCGCAATGAAGAGAACAGACTAGAGTTTATGAAGGCTTAAACTCAGGAATGAATTGGGTCGAGCCCTCCTGTTACGCCTCGCTCAACGTCGCATGGACGAGGGAGAGAGGGAGAGAGAGAGCGAGAGAGAGAGAGAGAGAAAGAGAGAGACAGAGAGAGAGAGATGGTCCGTGGAGAGTATCGCACATTACAGGCAGGAGGACCACCTCTCTCTCTCTCGCGATCCTTTCCACTGGAAAGGATCGCACGAGAGAGAGAGAGAGAGAGAGAGAGAGAGAGAGAGAGAGAGAGAGAGAGAGAGAGAGAGAGAGAGAGAGAGAGAGAGAGAGTGGTCCGTGGAGAGTATCGCACATTACAGGCAGGAGGACAGCCGCCCCATCGGCCACAACTATGATCTTTTGACTGACAAATGATGAATGACATTTAGAGTTCGGTTAGATCACATATGTCAAACTCAAGGCCCGCGGGCCAAATCAGGCCCGTGAATGAATTATCTTTGGCCCGCGGGATAAAATTGAATTAGTATTAGAACTGGCCCTCTGGTATATTGCACACACCATGATAAGAAATGAATGCAACTAATTGTTTTACTTCTTCAACTTAGTCTCATTTACTTTCTCAATTAACTATGAAAGCAGCACTTGGTGAGGATCATAGAAGAAAAAAAATCCCTGAAAAATAGCAGGTGTTCACGTCTCATAGCTATGAGACGTGAACACCTGCTATTTTTCATTATACGTTGTAACTTAAAACAGTTTTTAATGCAGGCAGTTTCATCTTTACAATTATTTTGCCATTAAGAGGCATTGATTTTTGAAGGGAAATTACTATTTTGCTGTTTGACAGGGACGTCATTGTAAACCGGTGTTGAAACACAGACCGGTATCTCCGGCCCTCGACTTGTACCAATTTTTCTATTTTGGCCCACTCTGTATTTGGGTTTGACACCCCTGGGTTAGATCTATCGAGCTGGATTGAAGCAGTCAATTGGAATTGCAACGGCTGCCAGTGCATGCATTCTAGCTCGGATCAAACGACCATTTAACGACCTTCCTTTATTGGCCCTGCATAATCATGCATAATAATCATTTTAATACTATTGTTATTATCTTAACATATTAAACAAATTCCAAGTTCGCCAGGCAAACGTGATAAATTATGAGAAAAGACTATGGTGCTGCCCTCTCCTCGGCAGATCCACAGAGTATAGACAGAGTTGTGACAACTCCATTCACTTCATGGGGCCAGTCCAATACATAGACTTCTATTGAAGAGGGACAACCGGACCCTATGGAGTCTATTGGCTCGCGCTCGCATTTTTTTGACCCCTCAATGTCGCAAAAAAGTAACAAACAAAAAAAGTCGAAAATATTTTTTTTATTATTTTTTTATTTTACCGCGGTAATGAAGCCCATACCGCGGTATGCGTTACATACCGGCGGTATGGCGATATTGCGGTTATTGCCCCCAGCCCTATCAGTTACACATTTTTTTTTACTAACTCTCTGTTCTTGTGATTTGTATATTAACTGTATGTATTTGATGTATTTTATGTTATTGTAACCTCGGCTGCATTGAAAATGAGAGCTTGCCCTCAATTGCATTTCTGGGTACAAATAAAGTTGATGAACATGAACATAAATATTAGAACAATATAAATACACAGGATGGAAAAAAAAAAAGCCAACACTTTTAGAACAGTGGTTTTCAACCAGTGGTCCTGGGACCACCAGGGGTCCTTGAGAGGGTTCCAGGTGGTTCCCAGCTAAGTTGGTTAACCAGATGTAACTCTTTGAGAGCGTAAAAGTGAAACCAAATGTACCGTTGCGGGTCCATTTGGCTTCATTTGTATGCTCTCAAGAGTTCAAATAGTCCTCATCTGAATTAGCCCGTCTATACACAACTAGAAGATGAATGGCCATTTTGATCTGTACGTTAATTTGCCTGTTTTGTTTCCCAAATCAGCCTGGAATTGTGGACAAAAGCAAAATAAATCTTTAGTTTGGGGATCTGTTGGGCTAAAATGTATGTAAATAGTGGGCCCTGGTATCAAAAAGGCTGAAAACTAGCGGTGGGACGATTCACTAATCTCACGATACAATACAATATTGATAATTAGGGTCCTAAAAGAAAAATAATTAACAAACACAACACAAACAACTTGGTGATGCCATCAAGTAAAATACAGTACAGTAAAATGTTGAAAATGGGCAGAATTCTGAATAATATGGACCATGACAAGTTCAACCATCTAGAACATTTTCAAGCGATTTAAACAATATGAATAACAAAAAAGCTCAGTCTTTCTGACATGATCAAATTAATGAATAGGTGTACAGAATCATAAAACCTGGTGATTCCATATTGATATCATGACATTAAGCATTGCGATATATTGGCATATCGATTTTTTTGCACACCCCTACTGAAAACCCTGTTTTAGAAAGAAGGAGCAATTGTAATATTTTTGTCTCCACCGTAAGGTGGTGACTATAATTCGTACCCTGTCCAACAGCCCATATGTCTGTCCGTGCACATCTCCATTTATGGAGCTGTCAGTAGTCAGTATATCTCCATATATGGAGCTGTCAGTAGTCAGTATATCTCCATATATGGAGCTGTCAGTAGTCAGTATATCTCAGTCAGGCTCAGGTTTGCACAGTTCAGGCCTGAGCCCCGACGGTGGAGACCTGTGTCCCTTTGCTTGTCTTTATTTTCTATTTTTATGTATTGGCCACTTTCACCCCAGCCTCCATTAGCAGCAGTCATTGTGCTCAGTGTTAAAGGGCAGGGACACTTTGGTGTTGGGCTTGGGGCTGCAGTTACCCTGACATGATGGGACAAGAAATCAATAAGAAAGGCTCCGTTCAATGTTCCTGTTCACACTGTACTGTGGAACAGGGCCGGATCTAGAGGGGGGCTGGGGTGGGCACTGGGCAGGGCACCCCACCCAAACGTGCATCCTGTATGCCCACCCAATGAAAGGTGATATCAGTGGTTTTCAACCAGTGGCCCGAGAACTACTAGTGGTGCTTGAAGCTTGCGGGTCCATTTAGTTTCATTTTTACGCTCTCAAAGAGTTACATCTGGTTAACCAACTTCAAGCACCACTATCATCATGTGTAATATCATCATGTGAATTAGCCCAAGTCTACACAACTAGAGAATGTAGAAGATTAATGGTCATTTTGAGCATGTTCTGTCTCTCCAAATCCAGCCTGGAATTTTGGACATAAGCAAAAGAAATCTAGTTTTGGGGTCTGTGGGGGTGAAAATGTCCTCAATTGGTGGTCCGTGGCTCAAATGCCGAATAAATAGTGGGCCCTGGTGTCAAAAAGGTTGAAAACCACTGCTTAATTAAAAATTTTGGAGTTGCCCACCCTGCCATTCTTCCTGCCCACCCTAGGAGGGCTAGCTAAATCCGGCCCTGACTGTGGAACAGCTCTACAGTAGTTTAGCCTGAAACAAACACAAAGTTGTGTCAAAGAAAATAGTATGTCAAATTAGAAAGTCAATAACGTCAAACATAAGTACTGTACTTTTCGTGTTTTATAGTTAAAAAAATGGCAGCGTATCATTATCAGTCATCCATATCATATCATGGAGAAAAAAAAGGAAAGGTCTTTTTCCGAAACATTGCAGGATTCAGATTCAAAAGCAGCAAAAGCAGCAGATCTACACGCTCAACGTGGATTTGTTTGTTTGACAATGTAGCGTCATAAGTCCGCTGCCAGACAAAGCAATAGCATAGCTGTGGTTTTATTTCTAAAAGACGCACAAGGGTTTAAACCCCAGTAATTACATCTTATCCACAAAAGATCACAGGATCTACTAAAGTGTTGGGAAAGTTACCTTTTCACTACTGCTACTAACTAACTACAATTGTACCACTAAACCAACAGAATTTCATCATTGAAAACATGTCACATCATGTGTCTTTTGCAACTTCAACAACTGATGTTGTTATTGATGCTTTTCTTGCCTAAAATAGTAGGGTCCTTGGCATGAAATATGTTGAGCATCACTGACACAGGAACGTGTCAAATAGAATATATTCTTAGATTTGCGCATCATTTTAACAATTTTTCAAAAAAAAATCAGACCAACAAGCTCATATCGCGCCACTTGGTGGCGCGATATGAGCTTGTAGGTCTGATATTTTTCAATACCTAAAGTGTAACATCAGCGTTGAACACCAAAACGCGTTCAGTACAGAACGAGTACAGAAATACGGAAGTACGGTGATCATCCCCCCATCTCTCTCTCCCACCCCTCTCTATGCTCCACCCACCACCCACCGCCAACCCACTACACCACCAGGAGCTGAACAGCCGCTTCGCCCGCTACATCAACCGCGCGCGGGTTCTGGAGCAGCGTAACGCCGTGTTCCGTAAGCAGCTGGAGACGCTGCAGCGCATGGAGGAGGCCAGTGGTCTGGAGGAAGCCTTCAACCAGCAGATCAGCACCAACCGCCAGAGGATCCGAGAGCTCAGTGCCGACCACGCCAAGCTGGAGAGACAGCTGAAGGAGGCCTGCCGCATGCTGGACGAGTTCACCAGCAAGTGAGTTTATGAACCACACCCTCTCCCACCTAGCCTGGGTTCAGCCCACAGACCCCATCTACTCCGTTGGGCTCCGCCCACTCTGCTGGGTTCTGTGGTCTGGTGTTGTGATGAAGAGTCTCAATTTATCTTGTCTGGAAAAAGGAATCCTTCGCTCATTGGCTCGGCCAATGAGCGAAGGAGTTGGAGGCGGGTCTAAGAAAATAGCCAATCAACACCGAGGATCATCTAACTGCCACAATGGAACAGTTGCCCATAAAATCAGCACACATCCATTCAGTTTCATTGTAACAAGAGTTTCATTCTTTAATACTGCATTTAATACTGTACTGCTAGTCAGTTAGTCACTGTGCTGACTAAGTGTTAACTGTTGTTGTCGACTGCAAACAACGTCACAGGAAGACAGATTTGCTGATCTCCAGTGATTGGTTGAGGGAAAATCAAGGGCCCGCCTCCTCGTAAATCGGTTACAATAGGGCCGATGTCAGACTCTTGAGCCATGGCTCAGAGTCTGACAATCAGGCTATCTCCCACCTACTGTCCGTTTGGTCCAGGGTTAATGCCAAAATCGGTGGTACAGTGGTTAGTGCTGTCGCCTCACAGCTAGAAGGTCCTGGGTTTGATTCCTGCCAGCCGGGCCGGGGGGGGGGCGAACTGGTTGGAATAACGTGTTCCACGCGGTACGTCCAACCAGGGAAACTCCCCCCTGTTAGGTGAAAAGAAGGCAGCTTGGACTCCTCATGCATTGAAGGAAGCATGAGACCAGTCCGCTGCCTCCCCAGGTTGGCGGAGGGTGTGTAGAGCCCAGGATCACATTAGGAATTGGCACTGGGTGAAAAAATGGGTTGCAAAATCGTGGGATAAAAAAAAATCTAAAAAGAAATATATAACTGCCAAAAATAAATAAATAACTGCCAAAATCCAAAATGCATAGTGGCTATACGAGTGGTACTTCAAAAATGCACTAGAATGTGCTCGACGCTTGCCTGGAATATAAACATACACATCAACATGACCATTAATCTTAAACATTCTCTAGTTGTGTAGACTTGGGCTAATTCAGATAATGAATATTTTAACTCTTGAGAGTGTATAAATGATTTTCAACCAGTACCAATGGCACCGGAGGCAGAAAAAAGTATTTTTTTGTCTTTGGATCACCTACGGCAATCTGATGACTTGAGATGTTATGAGGGCAGTGTGGAAAGGGTGTCGTTTTTCCAGCTTAGTGGGAAAGTGTGTGGAAAATGTCATGTGAATTGCCTGCTGCGTTCATGATTTGATGTTTTTTTTTCTTGTTAAAAGCGGGCCTTGGACCAATTAGACTGGAATATGACATGATTCTGGTTATCTGCCTAGAGAACATGACTGTAGAGACAGAGACACACTGTCTAACGATGTACGGGATCTTTGGACAGAAACTGGAGGTCGGGGTAATATCCTTGGCCTCCAGGGAGTCAGCGTTGCATCATGCAACGTTTCACGTAATAAATTGGCCTATTAGAAGTAGAATACCATGCATGAGGCCGATTTTCACATGTTTGCCATTCTGGAAAATAACATGCAGGAGAGCTTTGTTGTTGTGTGCAAAGTTTGGCATGGACTGGGTTACTGGTGAGATGCAGGCAGTGGTTATCTGACACAGGGGCTGATGCACAGACAGTTGTGCCAAATATACTTTTCCCATGCCTTCGCCTTTTGGGAGACAATTGGTTTAATTGATAACCAGGGTTGGACTGGCCATAGGGAGTAGCGGGACCTGTCCCAGTGGGCCGCCGACCATAGGGGGCCACTAGGGGGCGCTCAAAGTAATAATTCAGGCCTGTATTATTCCTGTACCAGTGAGTGACTAACTAATTATTTTGCTACCATCATTCTTGTGAGAGCAGTAAAGGGTTGTGTAGGTGTCTGTTAGTTTGTATCATTATTTTGATTATTTTGTTATGTTTGTGTGTGTGCTGACAGAGCGGGGCTATCTGCACGCTGTTTGCTCTGGCTGGACTGGGCCAAATTCGTGCCCCCTCCACTACACCCCTGTTTGTACCGGTTTTGTATTCTTGTGCTAATGGATATGTCTCCATTATGCTTACCTACTTTAATGGTTGAACAACGGTACCAGTGGGTGGAGCTCTTGTATTGTTTGTCTTAATGGATGCATCTTTTGTTGTATTATTTGTTTTGTATATTGTAAGTGGTGACTGCAGCCAGAGCAAGGTGTTTCAAACGTTTTGTGCCAAGCACTTGAACATTAAAAAAAAAGTATTTGTCCTGCTGGTTGTTGATGGAAGTGATGTTTTAAAAAGTTGTGAGCTTGCAGATCTGCTATTTTTTGAATACCCACCGTATGCAGCAGGGGCGGATGTAACATGTCTCATTTGGGGGGGGCAAGAGAACATGTTGGAGGGGCAATAGAAAATGGTACCATTTTCGGTTCCAGGACTTTTATTAGTCAAGTAAAGCATCAATAATAACATCAGTTGTTGTTGAAGTTGCAACAGACACGCAGCATGCATAAAGCTAAAGGTCTGACTCAGAGAGTTTTCTGTTTTCAATGATGAAATGCTGTTGGTTTAGTGATGACACAGCTGTAGTTAGTAGCAGTAGTAGTGTTTCAAATCATTTTAAATACAAGCACTTTAATTTGAAATATCTTTAGTCCAAGAGCATTAGCTCAAAATGTAGTCAAACCCGGAACAAATTAGTAACAAGCTGAATTTTTCAGGATATGTTCAGAATACCTTTAGGAATGACATACTAAAAGTCCCCATGAATCCTCCTTGTGCTCTCTGAGATATTCAAGATGGCGTCCAAAATGGATATTAGTTATAATGGCCCTAATCGGGGGTGAATAGGGCAAAATTTTAAACTGAGAGATATTTCTACGAAAATTCACAGGTTGATCAATTATATGAATACAAACATTGTTTGTATTGGAACTTTCCATGAAATCCAATATGGCCGCCCAATATGGCGACCAGAATATTAGTGTATTGGCTATTAGATATAACGGGGGGTGAATAGGGCAATATTTTAAACTGAGAGATATTTCTACGAAAATTCACAGGTTGATCAATTATATACATACAAACATTTTTTGTATTGCTTTCTATGAAATCCAATATGGACGTCCAATATGGCCTTCTTAATATTAGCACTAATACTAATACAGATACACTAATATTGTGGTCGCCATATTGGACTGCCATATTGGATTTCATGGAAAGTTCCAATACAAAAAATGCTTTTATTTATATAATTGATCAACCTGTGAATTTTCATAGAAATATCTCTCAGTTTAAAATTTTGCCCTTTTCACCCCCGATTAGGGCCATTATATCTAATAGGCATTTTGGACGCCATCTTGAATATCTCAGAGGATTCATGGGGACTTTTAGTATGTCATTCCTAAAGGTATTCTGAACATATCCTGAAAAATTCAGCTTGTTACTAATTTGTTCCGGGTGTAACCCTATTACTACTGGACTACTTGGGTTGTTTTGCATGGCATTGTGTTTGGGGGGGCAGACTGGGTATTTAGGGGGGCATTGACCCCCCCCCGCCCCCATGCCCATGCCTAGATCCGCCCCTGGTATGCAGTAGAATGGGGGGTTAAAATGTATAAAGACATTTAGCTGGGGACCCCTGGGGACCCCTGGAACCACATCAAGGACGTTGAGAATCACTGAACTAGAGCATGACACAGAGGGCAGAAAATACTGCATTCAAGGGAATTAATTCCATTAAAGCATCAATGTTTTAATGAAATAGCATTAATGCTATTTTAACTCCCAAAGAGTTAAAATATGGATCATGTGAATTAGCCCAAGTCTACACAACTAGAGAATGTAGAAGATTAATGGTCATTTTGATCTGTATCTTTGACTGTTTTGTTTCCCAAATCCAGCCTGATATTATAACTAAATCTTTAGTTTTGGGATTTGTGGGGCTAAAATGTCCTCAAATCGTGGCCCAAATGCTGAATAAATAGTGGGCCCTGGTGTCAAAAAGGTTGAATATGAATATAAAAAAAATGTTGGAGTTGCTCACTTGACATTCTTCCAGCCCACCCTAGTAGGGCTGGCTAAATCCGGCCCTCAAGCTTATTTCTAAGGTCTGAGCCACAGCCACCACTGATACAACCAGTCCTTGTCATTTCTTTATGGACTTTCTTTCTGAAAGCATCTCTAGCTGCAATACAGTACATCACAATTGCCTTTTGTTGCCTTGAATAGGAAAATCGATTGCTCTGGTTTTGGTGAAATATATAAAAACTTGTGGTCATTTTGTGGAGGTCACTGGGTCCACGCAGTAAAAGTAAATTAAAAAATAACAAAACAACTACCTTCCTTTGTATTATTGACCCATTTCTAAAATATTATTGTGTTCATATCACTGTCACTACGTCCCAAAAAGTAGTGATCGGGTGGCAGGTGTAACTGCAGGTTGCTAGCAGTGACGGACAAGTAACTGATAACAGTAATCTTGAAAATGGCATGTAATACCACTCTGTTTTGACATTCAATGTGTCAGCGTGTCAACCATTGATCCCCCTCCCACCCCCTCCAACAAACACACGCACACACACATATAGAACCACTCCTTTAAATTCATTGTCAGTTGCATAACACCTGCAAACAGGGGCGGATGTAACATTTCCCAATTGGGGGGGCATGAGAATGAAGCCGCACCCATACCATTTTCAGTTCCAGGACTTTTATTAGTCAAGTAAAGCATCAATAACAACATCAGTTGTTGTTGAAGTTGCAACAGACACGCAGCATGCATAAAGCTAAAGGTCTGACCCAGAGAGTTTTCTGTTTTCAATGATGAAATGCTGTTGGTTTAGTGGTGACACAGCTGTAGTTAGTTAGTAGCAGTGGGAGTGTTTCAAATCATTTTAAATTTTAAATATAAGCACTTTAATTCAAAATATCTTGGGTTGTTTTTGCATGCCATCATGTTTGGTGGGGCAGTCAGGGCATTTAGGGGGGCATTACCCCCCCATGTCCATGCCTAGATCCGCCCCTGCCTGCAAATACACCCCCCGACCCGTTCGTTACCTTGAATAGGAGAATCAATGTCTCTGTCCCACTAGAGCTTTAGCTAATAGTCTGGGGAATTCACATCCGCATGAAACAACAGCAGCACATCTTGAATGTCCAATGAGGACTTGTCTTGTTACAAGGACTGTGTCCTTGGTCTGTGGCAAATAAAACAGCTGAGAATCAATAGTTAAGTTCTCTCTCCCCTGTAATGTGTCATTACATATGCTGAAGGGAAGATGGAGAACATTGACAATCATTCAGTAATGTGTAAAAAGAAAAAGGAAATCTTTTACATTTGGACAAGACAATTCGATTCTTTGTCACGGACACATTATTTCTGCCCGTGACCGGAAATCTTGATGACATGTTGCAATGTACTGTATAACTGAGGAGTTGCAAAGTGGAAATCTACAACGTTTTAGGCCAGGGGTGCCCACACCTTTTTGACTTTCAAAATGAGTGTCTCAATAAGATCTACACATCAACAATGTGATTGTTCCATTACTGAAAATCCATTTCAAGACCACTAGAAAGTTTGAGCTTTGACATAGTTGGTGATGGTGTTACTTACTGTTATAGTGTTTAAGAATAATGCACTTATAATGAAAAATAGAGGGGGAGAAGTGGAAGGTTTTCTTGTATATGCTACTACTGACGTTTGAACACAGTATTTGGGGTTTGAGTTGACAGTTTATGATGTTGAATTTAGTCTCTTGCACCCAAAACTAAGAACATTCACATTTTTTCCACAATTGGGAAAGAGAACTGGCAAAACTTTGGTAAAAAAAATAACAATTATTCTCCATTTTCTAATTGTGTGGACCCTTGAAAATTACGTAATTCTGATGTTTAAATATAATTTAACTCTTGAGAGTGTTAAAATGAAACCAAATGGACCTGTAAGGGTCCATTTGGTTTCATTTTGAAGTAGTGGGGATGAAGTAGTATTGGGGATGAAGTAGTAGTGGGGATGAAGTAGTTCATACTTCATCACCGGTAAGAACCCTGAGGGTGAGGTTGTGTTGCTTCTTTATTAGCGTCATGCAATCTGGACAAACATAAAGAACATTGCCATGCAAATGGCAATGTTCGGTTTAGTTATTAGTTTTGTTGTTGTTCTTCGCCATTGTGGCATTACACAAACCGTCTCCGCTGATAGATCTGCTTCTGTATTCTGTTGGGGCCACGTGTTTTTGTGCTGTCTTGGTGTCATGGTGCAGTGGGTTGTTTTGATGTGTTTTTTCTGTTTGAGCAGGCTGTGAAGACGAATATCCTTTGGCACAATAGAGAGTATTATTATTTAACCACAGTAAAAGTACAGTATACGACTTGATGCAACAACAATGGGGTCTTGATGCAACAATGCCGGTGCCTTGATGCAAATAGCCTCTAGTCTAACGAGGGATGGGGGTCCCCCCCCCTGGACCCCCTGCTGTGATCAGACATCTGGTTAGAAAAATCATGCCTGTGTCACCTGGAAATGCTGAGGAAGAATCACAATGGAAAGGAGAGACGGCGAAATTAATTTGTCACAATGGGGTGTGACCATTATAAATCAGTGGTTTTCAACCTTTCTCATACCAGGGCCCACTAGTTATTCTGCATTTTAGCCACGGACCACCACTTAATGTTGAGTTTAGTCTCTCGGACCCAAAACTAATTTTCAAGTTTGTGGGCCGACATAGCCGCGACCATTCCTCACCGGTTGCGACTGAACTAGAGCCCGACTGATGCCATATTTTTGTGGCCGATGCCGATACCGATTTTTGGAAAAAACTGCACCGATGTTACCGATGTTTGGGACAGATGTATAATAATGAATTAAAATAATTAAAAATACATTTGAAAAACTTCTAAACGTCAAATTTATTCTCTCTTTCAAGTAAACAATAGAATACGACATTGACATCATTTACTTTTGTGAAATAATTCCATTTTCTGTGTTTCTTTTTCTGTTCCAGGCAAATATCGGCCGATATATCGGCCGATGTTACCGATATATGGGCAGATTTTACCGATATAATGGCCGATGTATCGACCGATATATCGGTACGAATATCACCGATACCGATGCCGATATATCGGTATCGATATCGGCCGATATATCGGTACGACAGATATATCGGTCGGGCTCTAGACTGAACCTAACCATAAACCCTAAACATAACCCAGCAGTCACAACGGCTGTCCAACAGTCGCGGCCATTGGAGCACCTGTTGCAACGTATGCCACTGTCGCAAATTGATTTTGCTTCTCCTGGAGGGAAATGGGTTAGAATACTCTTGAACAGTGAATGGTAATTTATAGTAGCTATACATCCATTGAAGGGGAATTCCACCCATTTTCAATCTTTTTCTGAGAGCGTCCAAATGTGAACCAAATGGACCCTAGCGGGTCCATTTGGTTCACATTTGTACGCTCTCAGAAAAAAGAAATCCATTGACATGGATGTCAAGATGTTTCACCATGTCAGTGGTTTTCTTCAGACCTCCATTTCTTGGGAACACAGAATGGGGGAACTTTTTTTTTATCATGTCCACCAACACCTCTAGGGTATACTAATGACATATTAGAGTGTTGAAAATGGGTGGACTTCCCCTCCCTATACCACGCACACGCACGCACACGCACACACACACACACACACGCGCACGCGCACACGCACACACGCGCACACGCACGCGCACGCGCACGCGCACACACACACACACACACACACACACACACACACACACACACACACACACACACACACACACACACACACACACACACACACACACACACAGACACACAGACACACAGACACACAGACACACACACACACACACACACACACACACACACACACACACACACACACACACACACACACACACACCATTATCGACAGAGATAATCTATTATCTAACCGGGAATTGTTTTCATATAAAACACTACATTACGCCAGTTGCCTCAATGCACACCATGGATAAATCAGTCACACACGCGTGTGCCGAGCACGCCACAAATTGGATTTCCACAGTTAAAGAACATGCCGGTGAGAGATGCTTGTTATGACGGCAGACAGGGCTCTAATCTGTGCTGCTGCTCCTCTTGTGTTTTCAGGTACAGAAATGAATGTGAATATCAGGAACATCTGAGAGGAACCCTGGAGCAGCTCAACAAGGTACGGACGGCAAACTCTACCGTCGAGATCCACAGCACACGTCAACACGCTAAGATCCACAGCACACGTCAACACGCTAAGATCCACAGCAGTGGTGTAGCTACGGGTGGGCTGAGGTGGGCCGAGGCCCACCTAAATAGAGAGCTGGCCCACCCATTGAAAACATGACTAAGAACTTGAGAAAACAAAGGACAAAGACCAGAGAGCCTCTAGAGAGAGCTTGAGAGAGCTTGAGAGAGCTCACTATAGTTATAATGGGTGATTTGCGGGCACTAATCACCCATTATAATGCAAAATTAGGCTTTTCATTCACCCTTTGTTTGTAAACCTGCCAGATTTTTATCATTTGGCAGGTATATCTGTGAATAGCGCTTGTTTCTGTGGGGGGACTTCCACAAAAAAATCCCAACAGCTGTGAAAAGTTACCTCTGCTCTGTTCTCGTGAAAGAAAATCTGTCATGATCAGCAGACACATTGGTAACCAATTTATAAATGGCTGTGATTCTATAGGCAACTGAACAGCTGAAGTCTATTTGATGATGATTGTGCTAATGAAACAAAACACTGTGTTGGTGACAGGATATTATTTCATGTCAAGACATTAATTCAAGAAGATAACCCTAGTACAGTAAAGGTTATATAAACCAAAATATAACCGTAATACAGCAATAATAGCAATAAATAGCTTTTCTTGCAAGCGCAAATTTGTGGCCATCAAGCACACACACGCGCACACAGTATGTCCACCCTGAATCGCTCATGCCCACCTTGAATTGAGTTTCTGGCTACGCCCCTGACCCACAGCACATGTCAACACACTGACGGAAACGCTGTCAGATCTGTGGATCTGACGCTTGTTTCAAGTGTTTGCTTTCAGTTTTTGCTTTTGCTTTTGTTTTTTCCCCCCCATTGTTTCCTTTGACCTAGAGCTGGGGTTTTCAACCTTTTTATATCAGGACCCATCATTTAATCTGCCTTTTAGTCACGGACCATCATTTGATGTTGAGTTTAGGCTTCCATGTTTCTATGGCTCTTCTGTGCATATTGTTCTGACTGCTTATTGCTGCTTGCTTGATGCCGTCTTATTATTACTTCTTATAATTGATAAATACAGTCCACAAATGCTTAGTATTGGTACCGATTCGATACCAATTCCTTCCATTTCAAATCAATATAATGTCCAGTAAAACGATACGGTACAATATCTTCTGTCGACATGACGATAGTTGTACTTTGATTTTTGAATTTAAACAGTTGTCGTATACACTATACATACATTTGTTTAAAAACAGAATCTAACTCCACCTCATCTCCACTCTATTGGCTCATTATGAAACTGCTGGAGACTGCTATGCTGCGATTGGCTAAAACCCTGCCTCACCCCATACCTCCTGAGCCCGATGAATGTTTTGTTTTTCTGATTTGTTGACAACAACAAAGTTCTGGACCGTCTGCAGGACGAAGCAAGTGTCTGTCTGCAGGGAAAACAGCAGCAGCATCAAAGGAGAAGCAATGTAGAAGCAAATATATATATATATATATATATATATATATATATATATATATATATATATATATATATATATATATATATATATATATATATATATATATATATATATATATATTAGGGGTGTTGAATGATTAAAATTTTTAATCAAATTAATCACACCTTCAAAATTAATTTAATCATGATTAATCACCATTCGGACTATTTCGGACAATATGCCATGTTTTCCTGTGTATTGTTGCGGAAATGGAAAGACAGCAGGGCTATTCAACTAAATTGTTCAGGAGTCCGCATTGCCAAAAACCCAAGGGGCCCGGGGGCCAGACTGCCACAGAGACTACTCTCTACCATGACACATGTGTACACACACAAGTGAAGTGAACGGAGATGTCAGGCCACCAGTTTAGTAGCCCTGATATACTCGCTCGAGCCCATAGACTCCAATGCATTCCGCAACTTTGTCCCTATTTGTTGTCCCCCTTTAATAGAGTCGCCAGCGAGTGGAATCACATCCGAGACAGAGCGTGCATGTGCGTTAATTGCGTTAAAAAATGTAACGCAAATAACGTAGAGATTTAATCAACGCCGTTAACGCGTTAAAAATCAACACCATTAATATATATATATATATATATATATATATATATATATATATATATATATATATATATATATATATATATATATTTTTTTTTTTTTTTTTTTTTTTTTTTTTTTTTTTTTTTTTTGCTAAAAGGTTGTCTCTATTACTGTTAATGATCGTCATTAACACACAAGCAGCACCAGTTTCTATGGATAATAAATAATAATTGTTTGCCTATTATTCAGTCCCACAAAAAAGAAACATTATTTGACAAATGAAAGCCTGAAAATTTACAAGGCTAGCATGGTGTGTATCAGTCAGGGGGGTACTTTCTTTAAGGGTAGGCCGTATATTATTTTTAATGTGTATGTCAATATACATAATAACTGGTTAAAAGCCATAACTCAGTCAAGGCCAGGCTGTGTGCTATTATACACCACGGCTTTGAGTGAGTTATTGTTTTTAGCACACAACAGCTACCATGAGGGAGACAGGTTATTACATTAATAATTCATTAACACATTCTGAACTAAAAAAAAAAGTGTGCCACTCCGTGGTGCGCTATGAGCTTGTAGGTCTGATATTTTTCAATAACACTTACCAATGCCATTAAAGCATTGGTAAGTGATTTGAAATTCATGGTGTAGTACCAGCCTGGTGCACTAGGGGCGCCCAAGAGTAGCTACACTATGTGAACCTGCTGCTCGATCCTGATTGGAGGAGAATTCACCCTCCACCTGGGAAACTAATGCTAAGTAATGCTATGGCTAAGTATTGTTAATAATGCTAATAATGATAAGTAATGCCAACGATGCTAAGTAAAACTAATAATACTAATAATGCTTAGAACACCAAGTGGCGATCCCAAATATGGAATAATACGATGGGCACACAGTGCGTTAGGATGCTATAGCCTGCTATGCCTCCTTTTTCATTCCTCATCTCTTCCTTAAGCCCCATGAATTCGCACAGCATGAAAATACCCTGACGTCCTCCTGATAATGTAGAATTATCAGGGGACCTTGGGTTATTTTATGGCTGATTCGCGCTGCATATCGCAACCACTGTAATCTGTTGAAGTTGCCGAGGATGAGAGGGGTATAGTGCCACTATACCTTTCTGCCCCCCATGAAGTGAACGAAGCTTGCATAGCTCTGTCTGTACATCCATATTCCTGCCCTGACTGGCTGACTGATTAGTTTTCTGCCTGTGGAAAGCAGGGAGGAGTTTTGAAACGCTGACGAAGGCGTGAGCGCCGAAATGCGTTCGTTTCTCTAGGTAGACTATGCTGCTGTGAAATGAAATAAAAGAAAACTCGTGAACTATATGCGAGTGCGGATATTTCCTCGATACATTGATCTGCTGATGGGTGCAATCTGCACCCATCAGCCATTGAGAATACAAGTTGGACTCTGAGTAGAGCGCGCCTATACCTAATGAAAGCAAGGAGGAGGACAGAACAGAATCGTGACGATATCAAAAACAGAAAGGGTATTTGAAGGAGAGTAATCTTGGTAAACAAATAACCAAACGAGCCGACGGACCACACCGCCTTGTCTTAACTAACACGGAAGCCATGGAACCAATTAAAGCGGTATGTGTGTTATCCGTGCATAAGCTCCAAACTCCAGGGAAAAGACAGAGGCTCCTGCAATCTGTCATGACCCTCGTCCCTGCACTGATGTATTCCCAATCACATATTGAGGACGAAAGGCCCAAACCCTAAACATAACCTCAGTAAAACTAGGCTATGCCTACACCTAAGCAACCCTAAACTTAACCTCAGTAAACTTATGCCTAAACCTAACGTAACCCTAACCATAACCTCAGTAAAACTTCCTTCACCCCGCCCTACTAGTAGTAGCAGCCGTGATCCACCGATGCAATGAATACAGAATATCTACAAAAGTATCTGTTATCTGTGTCTACTGGTTGTATTCAATCATGTGATTACTGGTGATTATGCTCCATTCAATCCATGGAGAGAGGTGGAAGCGGGTGCAAAAAGTTTGAAAACCCCTGCTTTTACGGCTTGGCGATGGAAACGATGTGCATAAAAACAACATGTCGCCTAGTCTTTCATCTCATGTGACTGACAACATAAAGAATTGTGATTTTTCTCATTCTCTCTCTCTCTCTCTCTCTCTCTCTCTCTCTCTCTCTCTCTCTCTCTCTCTCTCTCTCTCTCTCTCTCTCTCTCTCTCTCTCTCTCTCTCTCTCTCTCTCTCTCTCTCTCTCTCTCTCTCTCTCTCTCTCTCTCTCTCTCTCTCTGACAGGAGGCGGACAACGCTCTGCTCAGAAACCTGGAGTGTCAGATTGAGTCTCAGTTCCTGCAGGATGACGTCAACGGCACCAAAGACCGACACAAGAAGGTCATTAAACACACCGTACCACAGCCAGCCGGCCCAACGGGCCACGGGGCAATTTAGATCACGGGTGCCCAACCTTTTTTGACCCAAGATCTACTTTTCAGCAGCCAACCCCTCCGGGATCTACCAGTCCAATATCAACATTTCAAACCACACGCATCGTTGCCAGCCTGCAGTAACTTCACAACAACACAACACTACGTTGTTTTACCACTTTACTTTATGTCCATATAAGCGTAAAGTACAACGGACTTGACATAAATAGGCATACAACAGTACAACATAAGTACAACAGACCTGGTCAAACACTGCCATTGCAAATGCAATCATAATAAGAACAGTCCAGAATAGTCCATTATAAGTTGCAGAACAGTCCATTACACATTGAACAATACTGTTGGCATAATTCACAGACAGCAGACAACAATCCTCCAAATGAGCCGCTTCGTAGACAGACAGACACGCAGACACGCACACACACACATACACACAAAAACATCGCTCTTTTTTCATTTCCACCTCATTTTTTTCTTTCCTCCCCACATCTCCCAAGATCCACTCATGATCAGGCCAAGATCTACTGGTAGATCCCGATCTACTGGTTGGGCTCCCCTGCTATATAACATAGAACAGCACAGGGAGCTGTCTGTGGTGCTGAAGTGTTTCTATATAACATAGAACAGCACAGGGAGCTGTCTGTGGTGCTGAAGTGTTTCTATATAACATAGAACAGCACAGGGAGCTGTCTGTGGTGCTGAAGTGTTTCTATATAACATAGAACAGCACAGGGAGCTGTCTGTGGTGCTGAAGTGTTTCTATACACATAGAACAGCACAGGGAGCTGTCTGTGGTGCTGAAGTGTTTCTATACACAGAACAGCACAGGGAGCTGTCTGTGGTGCTGAAGTGTTTCTATATAACAGAACAGCACAGGGAGCTGTCTGTGGTGCTGAAATGTTTCTATACACATAGAACAGCACAGGGAGCTGTCTGTGGTGCTGAAGTGTTTCTATACACATAGAACAGCACATGGAGCTGTCTGTGGTGCTGAAGTGTTTCTATACACATAGAACAGCACAGGGAGCTGTCTGTGGTGCTGAAGTGTTTCTATAGAAAAGCACAGGGAGCTGTCTGTGGTGCTGAAATGTTTTGAATATTTTAACTCTTGAGAGTGTAAACATGAAACCAAATGGACCCGCAATTGGTTTCATGTTTAAGCTCTCAAAGAGTTACGTCTAGTTAACCAACTATACCAAATAGAATCACGCGCTGGTTGTTGTGGGCCAGTCTAGGTCAAATCACGGTCTAGGTCAAATCACGCTAAAAATGTCCGGGCTGAATTTTTCGCCCAGTCCAGCACTGCCCCTCAATGTCCGTTTTTGTTCGGCAACCACTCCGATTTCAATGAGGTCAAGAAGACCTAGAAGATTTACATCATCACACATCCCGTTTCCGGAGATCTGGCACTTCAAAATAAAGTTTTTCAAACGTGAATGCCGCCACATAAGACACATGGAGCGCCATTTTCTACCATCCTAAACCCCTTTCATTTTTTTGTATTTTGAAATACCTTTGGTAATAGTTCAACGTGCCAATCTATTGACACATTGTGAGCTTGTAGACTGGCCATTTAAACAAATGTTCTTTTTTAATAGTTTAAAAAGGCAAACAAGTTAAGGGATAAGGGGTTTATTGGTGACGAAAATGGAGCCCATAATGTATACTGAATGTAATCCTCACGTTTGGCTCAAAAACACACGTTCACGTTTCCGTGGTGTCACTGAATGATGTGATTGTCCTGTCTCTCCTCCACAAGAACCTTGCAGAGATCCAGACCTACGTGAACATCCTCCACCAGATCAACCAGACCATGCCTCTGCTGCCCAACGTGTCTGTGGGCATCTCCGAGGTAAGACCACATCACACACACCAGATCCACCAGACCATGCCTCTGCTGCCCAACGTGTCTGTGGGCATCTCCGAGGTAAGACCACATCACCAGATCAACCAGACCATGCCTCTGCTTCCCAACGTGTCTGTGGGCAGCAGCACCGTGTCCGAGGTAAGACCACATCACCAGATCTACCAGACCATGCCTCCATCTCCGAGGTAAGACCACATCACCAGATCTACCAGACCATGCCTCTACTCCCCAACGTGTCTGTGGGCATCTCCGAGGTAAGACCACATCACCAGATCCACCAGACCATGCCTCTGCTCCATCTCCGAGGTAAGACCACATCACCAGATCCACCAGACCATGCCTCTGCTCCATCTCCGAGGTAAGACCACATCACACAACATAAGCAGTGGTTGACATGAAGGTCTCTCTGAGGCACTTGCCCATCGGGCAAGTGTAAGTACTTGCCCCGGGCAAGCGGGCAAGTGTTAGTGTCAAGCCCTGTACAGCACACGCACACAGGGGCAGATCTAGGCATGGGCCTAGATCAGGCATTTTCAACCTTTTTCACTCCAGCATTTGAGCCACGGACCGCCATTTGATTACATTTTCACACCAAAGACCTAGAATTAAAGAATTATTTTGATTTTGTTCACAATTCCAGGCTGTACTTTGCCAACAAAACAGTGTAAACTTCTTAATTAAGCGGTGCTAATTAAGAAGTTTACACTGGATGATGGATATTTCAACTCCTGAGAGTGTAAAAATGAAACCAAATGGACCCTTGCGGGTCCATTTGGTTTCATTTTTACACTCTCATGAGTTACATCTGGTTAACCAACTTTCATCATTTAGCCTGGGGACCACCTGGGACCCTCTCAAGGACCACTGGTGGTCCCCGGACCACTGGTTGAAAAGCACTGGCCTAGATCAAATTAAAGTGCTGACAATTAAAAGGATTTGAAACACTATGCTACTAACTACAATTGTCAAACCAACAGCATTTCATCATTGAGTCAAACCTTTAGCTTTATGCCTGCTTTGTGTGTGTTGCAACTTCAACAACTGATTTTCTTATTGATGCTTTACTTGCCTAATACTTAAGTCCTGTATACCCCAAAAAAATGGTATGGGTGCGGCTTCATCGCGCATCCCCATACCATTTTCACTTGCCCCCCCCTCCCCTCCCACTCTCAAGAGTTAAATTGTATTTAAACATCGAATTACGTAATTTTCAAGAGTCTACACAATTAGAAAATGGAGAATAATTGTTATTTTAACCAACGTTTTGCCAGTTTTGCCAGTACAAAAACATGAAAGTTCTTAGTTCATGAACTGTCAACTCAAACCTCAAATACTGTTTTCAAATGTCAGTAATAGCATACACAGGAAAACCTTCCAATTCTCCCTCTATTTTCCATTATAAGTGCATTATTCTTAAACACTATAACAGTCAGTAACACCATCACCACTATTTCAAAGCTCAAACTTTCTAGGGTGCCTTGAAATGGATTTTCAGTAATGGATCACATTTTTGATGTGTAGATCTTGTTGAGACGCTCATTTTGAAAGTAGCTCTCAAGTCAAAAAAGTGTGGGCACCTGCGATGTAAACATTTATTGTTTTCCAGAATGCCACGTTTGAAATCAAATAACCGTCTCGCTATAATTCAGGAGATATATAATAAGCTTGCTATCAGTTGAGCAACACAGAAACTGGCACTGATGACTGATGATTGGTTCAGCTCAGTTTGCCATACAAGTGTAGTCTGCTGAGATTAACAGTCCACTTGTTTAGCTTTGAGAGTTTATCTGCTCACATTTGGCCTTGCAAGCTTCATCATACTAGTCTTTGTGACAGGATCCATAATGTCGGCTGTGAATGTGTTCTTTGAATAGTGCCATTGTGTCTTGACAGACAAAAAGCCTTTTCTTTGCACTTGACAAAAAAAAATATAATTGTGTCCATTGCAGTTTAAATTGCCTACATTCTTAATCACAAAATGATAAAGAAAAGCTCGCACACTGAGGGCTCAGATGCTGGACTGGTACCTTTTATTGCACCATAAAGGTGAGAAACGTTTCGAGCACAATGCTCTTCCTCAGACTCTTCTACATTCTTAATCAATCATCTTTTCTCTTACCTAAGCAAAGGGATTCAGTCAGACAAGGCCACTTCACCCCAGTGTTCTATGCGTGCATTAGTCTCACTCGCACGACCAGACTGAAAATGCGTCTATGGTATTGTTGACCATTTTCATTTAAATTCTTTAGTTCTGTGACCCACACAGTTTAGATCTTGTACAGGACTTAAATTGTTGAAGTTGCAACAGACACACAGCATGCATAAAGCTAAACGTCTGACTCAAGGAGGTTTTTTTTTTTCTTTTTTTGATGATGAAATGCTGTTGGTTTAGTGGTGCGACAGTTGTAGTTAGTTAGTAGCAGCATGGTGTTAGTTTAGTTAGTAGCATTAGTAGCAGTAGTTAGTAGCGTGTTTGAAATATCTTTGAAATGCGGGTTGTTTTGCATTGCCACCATGTTTGGTGGGACAGTCAGGGCATTTAAAGGGGCACCCCCCCCCCACACCACCACCACACACACACACACGCACACTCCATGCCCGTGCCTAGATCCGGCCCTGAGCCGAGATCTACCCCGTGAGATTACTTATCGACCGTCTGAGTTATTGGATGAGCGATGGCCGCACCGCTGCCTTCTCACACGACAATAGCCTTTGTATGTGTGTGTGTTAATTTGATACGTCTGTGTGACGCTGTACTTGGTGTGATCAGAGTTTAGCTCAGGGGTCTGCAATGACGATAGTTTTGGCCATTAGGTGTCCAGTTCACAACATACAGCACAGTAGTAATGAAAGGCTAATTTAACAGATTATTAGTAAAAAAAAAAAAAAAAAAAAACGTTTAAGGCTAATTTAACAGATTATTAGTAAAAAAAATGTTTACTGGAACTCCACGACAGACTTTCTTATATGGGTGGGATGATTTACTTACTTCAGTCATGATACGATATCATCGACATTTAGGGTGTCGAAATCGATTTATTTTGAGATTCTTAATTATGTTGCGATTTGATATATATTTATATATTTATTTATTTTCCCCAAAAATTACTTTTTTACGTTGTTTTTTTTTTCTTTTTTTTTCTTTTGTTTTTATACTACAACTATGAAAAGTTCAAACAACTGGAACATTTTAAAGGAATTCTAAACAATATAGACCAGGGGTTTTCAACAGGTGGTCCGGGGACCACCAGTGGTCCCTGAGAGGGTTCCAGGTGGTCCCCAGCTAAGTTGTTTAACCAGATGTAGCCTAACCCTTGAGAAAGTAAAAATGAAACCAAATGGACCCTTGCGGGTCCATTTGGTTTCATTTTTACACTCTCAAGAGTTAAAATATTCATCATGTGAATTAGCCCTAATCTACACAACTAGAAGATGAATGGTCATGGATAGAAGCAAAAGAAATCTTTAGTTTTGGGGCTGTGGGTCTAAAAATATCCTCAAATGGTGGACCGTGGCTCAAATGCTGAATATATGGTGGGCCCTGGGATGAAAAAGGTTGAAAACCACTGATCATCATACACTTCAATGCAGCCAGATAACCGCCAAATTACAAATACCGCATTGTCACACATTTATGGAGTGATCATAATGCAGCAGCAGAGCACTAGAAGACATTTTTCATGATTATACATTCTCTATTCTCACAATGATTACCTGCTTCCACCAGAAGTCTACGTCTGACACAAACCCACGCATAGGCATAATCATAATCATAATCATGATCATGATTCATAATGGCATCACTTCAAGGATCTTACATTCTCACGGTGTGTAGCACATTATGAGTTTTGTAGATATCATATACTGTATACAGTATATACGGTATATTTTTTTTTACAGCAGGGGTTTTCAACCTTTTTCATCCCAGGGACCACCATTTATTCGGGATTTGAGCCACAGACCATCATTTGAGGATATTTTAGCCCCACAGACCCCAAATCTAAAGATTTATTTTGCTTTTGTCCACAATTCCAGGGTGGATTTGGGAAACAAAACAAGCAAAACATACATTCCAAAATGGCTAATTCAGATGATGAATATTTTAACTCTTGAGAGTGTAAAAATGAAACCAAATGGACCCGCAAGGGTCCATTTGGTTTCATTTTTACACTCTCAAGAGTTACATCTGGTTAATCAACTTAGCTGGGGACCACCTGAAACCCTCTCAAAGACCACTGGTGGTCCCCGGTCCACCTGTGGAAAACCCCTGAGTTACATGTCGCCATGACATTTTGTCTGCTCGCAAGGAATATAAGATGACCTTCAAAGTACCTTCAAAGTTAGCCTTAGACTTTTATAAATATACTTGATCGATCATGACTAGTCTTGGGCGATATTGATTTTTGAATATCGATAATGATAACGTGATTAAAACCGGTATTATCGATTTTACCGAGTTTAGCGACCAATTAATAAAACATTATTATATCACAGTGATGGACTGCAGCCCAGGGCGGTGAGGGCGCTATTTCTTTGGGCCACCACTAGATGTCATCATAGCAGCAACATTACAGTGCATTAACAATCCCCCCATACAACAGAGATGCGACAAGGCGGGGGTCAGATAACAGGCAGCTACGTGGTTCATGTAATTATGCAAGCCCATAGACTCCAATGCAACTGATAGCTTCCGTGTCCCCTTTTTTATATAACCATTGTACTGGCCGTATGGCCCCCAGATGTAAACGAGGTTTTCGTAACTCTGTCTATATACTATAAGGCTCCGGTGGGTGAAAAGATAAGACTATAGTCTATAATAAATATCAATAATGTAAAAAATACAGTAGGCTCTTAAACGAAGGCCGATAGCAAAGACAACGTCTTGTATTGTCTTAATACGACAATGAGTTCAGTCTATAACATGGCCTTAGCCTTATTGCAAGAACACATTTCCGTTAAAGAAATAAAACAATCAAATGGTCAAATCAATGACGTTGGTGTGCAAATGCAGTAAACGTAACCTTAGTGCAAGTCAAGAACATATTAATGAACGAAATCAAGTCAGCTTAGCCATCCGTTTAGATAGTGGTTTTCAACCATCTTGACACCAGGGCCCACTATTTATTCAGCAGCTGAGCCACGGACCACCGTTTGACATTTTTATCCCCACAGATCCCAAAACCATATGGACCCGCAACGGTTTGGTTGCATTACGCTCGCAAAGAATTATAGCCTACCTAATTAACCACCTCTAAATCTTTTAGTGGTCCGCGGCTCCGCACCCGTGGATCACTGGTTGAAAACCACTGGTTTAGATTAATCGAAATATATAAAACATCAACTTCAAGGTTCAAGTAAACTTTATTGTCCCCAGGGGAAAATTGTCTTTGGCTTACAGACAATACAGAACAGGGAGACAACATTAAAGTGCAAACAGTGTAAAAATCTGGCCATCAAATATATTTAGTTTCACAGTAAGTTGTCACTGTCAGAAATAAAACATCCACCATAGCCATACGCCTGGTTCTATTTTACTTAAAAGAACGAAAATAATAATAATAATAAATAATACAAAAATAAAGCCTCGGCCTCTTACAGGCCTGCCTGTCAAACAGGTAAACACAAAGTCCGTTGCAGGATCAATTTAACTAAAATATTTATGAAAACAAAGTGGCCAGTAATCTTAAACGAAAACAGAATGAAACAAGAAAATGCGGCGGCCCATCATTTAAATGGCAGCTGCTGTAACAGTGCAGTGAAATGTAAACAGTATGAGAAGTAAATCTAAGTCAATCTAAATTTTCTGGGCCTGTTTACTAGCTGCCAATGCCAACACATATGAATGAAAGCTAGACTTCTTTATTTAGGTCGCCGTTTTTTGCCAGAAACACGAGCATATTTACCATGTCTGGCTTAAGAAGAGAACGGGACGGGGTAACAACATGCCCAGCCGTGCTGAATACACGTTCGGACGGCACACTAGTGGCACAAGCACACAAATATTTTCGGGCCAGACGCGACAACAGGGGGAAATGTAACTGACCATAACTTTTCCACCACATTAGTGGGTCATCGTTGCCGTGGATCACGTTCTCCTGGTTGTATTTGCGCACTTCTTCAGCTGCGCGCTCCTCCGTGGTGGCGACAACACCAGCTCGCTGTGCCCCCGTTACCTCCTGGAGGAGGCATGCCAAAGACGGTCTTGTCTTTTTTGGGGGTGGTGGTGGCCGGGGAGGGGAAACTTGAGGATCTTCACCTGCTTGTTCTTCATCCCTATCACCCTGTGGTTGCTCTCCGCCTGCTGCTGCTGCTGCGTCGTGCTGCTGCTTCTCCAGACTCACCATCTCGGCCTGCAAATGGTGCTTAGTGTCCTCCAAAGCGGCGTCGCTGCTCTCATACCCCCCACGATAGCGAGGATCAAGGAATGTGCATTTTCGAGCAAACTCGCGCACTACTAGGCCATATTTGCCCTCCAGCTTTGTCAGGATCCCCTGCTTTATTGCTATGGTCAAAGGTACGTCACGCTCTTCAGCATCCTCGCCCTCCACGTTTGGTTTTAGAGTTTTATCTCTGCATAGCTTGAGCATGGGAAGGAGAGCAGAGCTGGTGATGTAGTTTTCGGCTCCCAAAACATCGTGAAATCTCCGACTGGTTTCAGTCCCTTGTAAACAGCTGAAAGGACGTCGACGTCGGACCAGGTGAGTGTCAGCTTGGCTCTTTTGTCAGCTGCAAGGACGGGTATGATGGACTCTGCATGTTTCAGGAAGCGCTCGATCATAGCAAGTTTAGAACCCCAGCGTGTGGCAACGTCCTGAAGGGGGGGGGGGGGGGGGGGGGGGGAGAAAAAAAAAAGAAAGTTGAGAGAGAGAGAGAGAGACACACACACACACACACACACACACACACACACACACACACACACACACACACACACACACACACACACACACACCATACCGTTTTTAGAGGCTGTGATTTCTTCCCTTGGACGCCTGATGCTTGGCCAGTTCTCTCTTGCGGATCCAACTGTGTGAAAAGGCAGCAGCGATGCATCGGATGTTGGCCAGTTGAGCAGTCACTTCTTTTTTCTGGTCATTCATTGTGTTGTTCACAGCCAAATTCAGATTATGACCGAAGCAATTAATCCATGGCCATTTCAGATCTCTGATTGCCGCAACTACGTTTGCACCATTGTCTGTCGTTATGGCCGTCATTTTACTTGGATCAAGTCCCCAGTTCTCTAGTGAGTCGGTCAGTGCATTGGCAATATTCTCCGCAGTGTGGTTTTCTGGGAGATAGGAGGTCTGGAGGCATCGGGACTCTAGTTTCCAATCACGGGTAATCGTGTGGAATGTCAAGGACATGTACGGCGCCATGTTTCGTGACGACCACATATCTGTTGTCAAAGCGTAGTTGTCAGCTTCTGCCACAAGTTGTTGGACTTCAGATTTGACTTCATTATATAATTTCGGGATCTCCTGCTTTGTGAAGTATTTTCTTCCAGGCAGCTCGTACTGGGGATCGAGCGTTTTGGTCAAATTCTTAAATTACTTTTTCTCCACGGTGTTGAAAGGGCGCATCTCCTTAACCAGGTACCAGGTCACAGCACGGGTGCACGTTTTCCATCGGCGGCTGTCCCGTTCGTATTTTCTCCCTTTTGCAAGCGAACTTGGAACTGAAGTCTGTGTTGTGCGCCAGGCTGGTGCTCGAGATGTTGTCGGTTGCTCTCCCTCTGCGAACCGGGTATATGTTCGGGGGTGATTCTTCTGCAAGTGGCTCTTCAAGTTTGTTGTATTTCCCCCACTTGCCTTCACCTCTCGCATGCAAAGCTTGCACACAGCGATGTTGGTATTTTCTGGTTCATCTCCTTTTTCATTTGGGTAGAAGCCGAAATGCTGCCAGATAGCACTATTTACAGAAGTTTTTTTGCGAATTAGCTTACTGGGGCTAGTGGGCTTCCTCCTCACCGGCGCCATGCTTGTTTGCTTTCCTGCGTAGAGGCGGTCCTGTACAGGCCAATGGCAGCTCTTCTACATAGATGTCTATGTTATAGGGACAACCGGAAGTTACTAAATGCATTGGAGTCTATGGGCTCGCACATAGGCTGTTTTCTGACCCCTCAATGTCGCAACACTTGTAGTAGATGGCTCTGTTTCTGTATGCTGCTGCTTGTCACTGTGATTCAGCGTCAGTGTGTGTCTGCTTCCAGTCACCGCCCCAAAAAAAAAAAACAACCACGCAGCGCGTGTTTGCAGCGCTGCGTGTTTGTTTGTTTTTTCTTTTTTGGTCGGTATTGTTTGGGGGGGGCGGTAAAATACGATATTCGGTGTTCGGTATTTTTTGTAAATCCCGCGATATTACTCGGTATTGATTTTCAATACCGCGGTAAACGGTAATACCGGTATATTGCCCAAGACTAATCATGACATTTTCATATTTTGACATATCTACAACTACTGGTCCGGGTGTAAGCCACATATAGAGACCTATAATACAGCGTAATACAGGGCACCGGTCACACCTTTAAGTTTGACTCCTTCTATCAATAGCTTAAAGAGGAACTCCATTTTCAAGATTCTAATGTCATTAGTATACCCTAGATGTGCTGCAGGGTGGACATGATAAAAACGTTTCCCCATTTTGTGTTTCAAATGAACCCTAACGGGTTCATTTGGTTGCATTCGTACACTCTCAGAAAAAAAAAAAATGGGTGGACTTCCCCTTTAAATAGCCGATCCACAATGCTCAAAATCTGAAATGTCCCTTAAATATTCTCTTTAAGGTTTAGATTGCCGAGATGGACTTCTTGTTGCCTTTGTCCCGGGCCAAGTTTCTTTCCCCCCCGATAATTTGATTTTGGAGTATCTGCTTATTCTAAAATTGGTCTCCCAATTTTATAGAACACTTTATAGAACACTTATGCCATATCCAAAATCACTGACGCTATCTAATGTCTAATATCTGGTCATTAGAAAACGACTGATCACACGATCCGATCCGGGACAAAACCGAGCATGTCTGTATTATTTTTCAATGCAGCGCTTAGAAAAGGTTCTTGTAGCACATAACAAAAAGAAAACAAGAGAAAAATGCCAGCACTCATTGAATGTTTTTTTTTTTTTTTTTTTTTTTTTTTTTTTTTTGTCACACCGGTCGAAACGCATACGTTACTAATAGGAAGGACATTTAATGAGTGCTGGCATTTTTCTCTTGTTTTCTACTTGTATCTTTGAGCCTTGCACCTGGAAGAATATTTTTAAACATGGGAGTGTTGCGGGTTGTCTGCTTCGGCAGGTCTGCTTGTTTGCACAAAAACAAAAATACAACATACTAGTATTATTATTAATTGTATTATTATTATGTTATTGTTGTACAGGAACAAGAGAAGCAGCTAGCCCAGAGGAGACTGCCAGGCCTACAGAGTCAGCTAGAGGAGTACAAGAGCGCCCTCTGTCAGCTGCAGGCGCAGAAGCAACGTCTGCAGAATGAGGTGAGTGATGTCTGGCCAGGGAGCAGCAGTGTTGGGAATATTACGTTACCCTGTTAATATATTACTTATTAATTATAAGTATTAATTATTACCTTAATTTTAAAGCAATATATTATATTACAATATTACTGTCTGAGCAAGTGTAATAGATTAATATTACTATTACATATTACTTAAAAAAAAACTTTTAAAAATATATATAATTAAAGTGTCACTATTAATCAAATATTGCATAGGCCGACAATAAAGCAAGCACACTTGGTTATTTGGCCAAATCCATATGAAAAATAACTTGGGGGGAAAAAAAAAAAACGTCACTCCTGAATAAATCATTTGATGACAAATTATTTAACGTCTGCAGTTGTCAAGATAATTTCACAAGAACATTTTCAACGAGACAGATTGACAGAAAGTAATATCGAAAGTAATGCAGTAATGCAGAAAGAAGTATAATATATTATATTTTTTGTTAAGTAATATATTTATATTACAAGTTACTGCATTTCGGTAATATATTATGCAATATATTAAGTTACGTAGTGCACATGTCAAAACACTGGGGAGCAGTACTGGTGGGGCATATTATTACTTTGTTTTTCTAATATTACTGTATTGTCCTAGCCTGGCTCAGCCCTGAATCAGCGCCTTCAAAAATACTAGGTTATTTTTTCCCTGTGATTCAAGGACTGGCTTCCCTGCCTTTGGGGCCGTTTGTGCCGGTTGGAAATCGAATCCCAACAGCAACAGTAATACATTACTTATTACTTATTACCCCTTTAGAAAAGTAATAATATTACACGACTTATTACTTGGAGGCAAAAGTAATATGTAGTATATTACATATTACTTTTTTATATTACTTTTGCACCCACATTCCTGAAAAAAGGAAAGTAGCTACTGTACAACTACACAATCTGTCAGCTTCTTTTAGAGTTGAATCTAATTGTTTTGAATATGAAGAATAATAACAAGTCACCAATCAGCCAACCATGCTGTGTCAATTGGGTGACTGTAGCTCTCGGGAGTTGTTGCCCCCACCACCCGACTACGGATAAGCAGGTGAAGATGGATGGATGTATTTAGATAATACACAAATACAGACATCCCGCCCTAGAAAAATACTAACATATATTAACATTTATATGGCACACATGATCCTACCATAGATTACATAGTTGCAGTAGGCTGTTATTTCAGTCAGTGGATTGTTATTTGGTTACAGTTCCTGTCTGTCAACTAGGTTTCAATGCAACATTAAAAGGTATGATAAACATACATAAGCATAAACTCTTTTTGATTTAATATTGAGTATATGAGGGCTTATAGATCCAATTGCTTAATTGATGATACTGTGCAAACAGAATGGCATCATGTAGCCTAATTAGTTCAGAACAGAACAGCTGTGTATGGGAACTCCCCTGACAGACAGCGCATCCCGACAGGCATCGAGTGTGGACATTTACCCCAGCTATTGTGTGTTCACCCTGTATACTAATGATTGTGTCAGCTCACAACCAAATCATTATGTCATTAAATTCTCGGATGATACTGTTGTTCTTAGTCTACTCACAAAAGATGGTAGTATAAGTAGCTACACCGATGGAGTAGACAAGTTTGTAGGATGGTGTGACAACCATTACCTACAAATCAATACGAAAAAGACAGAAGAGATTGTTGTGGATCCTAGATCCATAGGTGACCATACCATGATCAGGATACATGGTCATGATATCAAACAGGTCACCTCATATAAGTACCTGGGTGTACAAATCGATGGTGAGATGAGCTGGCATACTCATGTTGGAAATCTTTGTGCTAGAATACATCAGCGCTTGCACTTTCTTAGAAGACTAAGATTATTTGGAGTAAGTACGAACATAATGCTGATATTCTACAGAGCTAGCATTGAGTCAATAGTGAGATATGGTATCACCAATTGGTTTGGAAACCTGACGGTTAAGTTTAAATCAGAAATCCTGAGACTGGTAAAGATGGCCGGGAAGATTATGGGGATGTCAACACCTCCCAACACCCCGCAGACCATCTTTGAGCAAGCCACACTAGGGCAGGCAAAGAAAACTGTGTCTGATCCCTCTCACATACTGTACCCTGAGTTTAGGTTACTGCCGTCAGGTAGGAGGTACGAGGCTCCAAAATGGAGATATAATAGATTTAAATACTCCTTTGTACCAATGTCCATTTCACTCCTAAATAATTCTCTTGCGGAGGGGGCAAGGGGAGGGAGGAGAAGACTGTGATTGTCGTTATGATGTTGCTAGAAGTTGCACTATAGTTTTGGTACTGTTGTATTTATTCTATTTATTTATTTTCTTTCTATGACTACTTAACTAAGCACTACTTTGGGAGGTGGTATGTAAGCCTGATGAGGTGTACCAGTCACTACTATTGTACTGTATGTACTGTACTGTATTGTCCTGTATTGTCTTACTTGTTGCTGCAAGTCTGTATGTCCAAGACAAATTTCTCGAACGAGACTAAATAAAGTAACCTTGAAACGCATATTATAAACGCATGACTTATATAGCAAATGAAAATATCCTTGGATATACTTGGACCACAGTTGGAATTATTGCAATCGGGTGAGCATGGCCTGAGAGTTTTTCGATTCAAATCTCAACAAAGAATCTCCGGTAAGAGCAGAGCAGACCAGTAGCGCCAACTCCGTTCTCTTTAAGGGGCCTGTCCAAGGGCAGCTCTTCTTCATAGACCTCGGACAACATGCTGCACAAACAGCTCTCCAGCGCTCAGTTTCTGACGCCTCAATGTCGCTGCTTTGACACTAGATGTCTTTGTACGTCTGCGCTGCTTCTTTTTTCCGATCAAACTAAATGGCATTAGCTCATCTCCCTTCCCCAACGCAATACTGTTGAATGCAGCAGCATGACAAAAGTAACAAAGTAATATTAGTAAAAGTAACTGTAATATTATTACTTTTTTCTAGGAGGTAGTAAAAGTAGTAATATTACTCGTTACTCCTTACCCCCAACCCTGGCTATAACACAACACAAGATATATTAAGGTGGTCATTGCACTCTGCCTCTGTGTCTTTCTCTGCTTTCTAGATCTCTCTCTCTCTCTCTCTCTCTCTCTCTCTCTCTCTCTCTCTCTCTCTCTCTCGGTTCCAAACTATCATTTTGCTGGGGTCACAGACTTCTGAGTCCGTGACCACTATGGGAACCACTGATTTACAAGTAGAATATTTACTGTAGCTGATTGTGACTTAAACCAAACAGTCTTCGACTGTGAAAGGAAATCACCCAAGTAGAAAGTAAGCTTGAATGCAATTTACGATATAATTTGGGGGGCAAGTGACCATGACCTGAGGGCAAGTACAACCTGACTTGCACTTGCCCGATGGGCATGTGCCTCGGAGACCTTCGTGTCAACCCTGATATATTTAAAAAAGAAAGGCAATAAGGGTGAACACTACGCCAGGTGCCACTGCAGGGCTTGACACTAACACTTGCCCGGGGCAAGTAAAAAAATGGTGGGGCAAGTGAAGACTGCTACCTGGTTGCCCGATCGGGCAAGTGTGCAACTTAGTGCACTATAACACAACACAAGATAAATTTGTCTTGAAGGCAGTCATTGCACTCTGCCTCTGTGTCTTTCCTGCGTTCTTGCTATCTCTACCTATCTCTCTCCCAGATTCATTTGGTTCCAAACTATCATTTTGCTGGGGTCAGGGACCACTGGGTCTGTGACCACTATGGGCTAATTAAGATGATGAATTTTAACTCTTGAGAGTGTAAAAATGAAACCAAATGGACCCGCAAGGGTCCATTTGGTTTCATTTTTATATTCTCAAGAGTTACATGTGGTTAACCAACTTAGCTGGGGACCACCTGGAACCCTCTCAGGGACCACTGGTGGTCCCCAGACCACCTGTTGAAAACCCCTGGTTTAAAGCACCCAAGTAGGAAGTAAACTGAAATGCAAAATCTACAATATATTTTTTTGGGGGGGCAAGTGACCATGACCTGAGGGCAAGTAGAACCTGACTTGTACTTGCCCAATGGGCAAGTGTCTCGGAGACCTTAGTGTCAATCCCTGCACTGGTAAGAACATGAAATTTATAGGCCAGGGGTCTCAAACTCAATTCACCTTGGGGCCGCTGGAGGCAGAGTATGGCTGAGGCCCTGCCCATGCCACAGCGTGCATGCACGTGCAGGGAAAACAAATCTGCATGTTTGCAGTTTGGAAAACTCCAACTCAGGCCCTGAGTATAGACAGAGTTACGCTGTCACAAACCCTGACCACTAAATGGCATCATTCAACATTCGAATATGTCATAAGTCTACCCTAGATGGGTCGACAGAGATCTGAAGAAAACCACTAACATGGTGAAACATCTTAATGACATCATCAAGATGTATTTTCACCATGTTAATGGATTTCTTTAGACGCTTCTTTTTTAATGAGAGCGTACAAATGGGTTCATTTATTTGGTTGCATTTGTACGCTCTCAGAAAAAATGTTGAAAATGGGTGGGATTCCCCTTTAAGCAGCAGGACTGTCTCAGAATGCTTGTTATCAGCTCAACCTCTCAGCTACAGCTGCAGACTACAGGTAATGTCACATTGTGACTTTGGTTTTCAATGTTGTAAATATGGTCGAGTGGTTGAGCCACAACAGCAGTGAAACGTCGAACTTAGAACATGCCATTGTGGTCTTCAAAACGTCTTCATGTTCTAACTAGGCTATTGTTGACACCCTGCGCAGCTTCACTCTCACTGTGTTGATAATAATCTGTCCAGGTGGTCCGCGAGTTAATGTTCTCATTAAATAACCGACAATAACTAGCCAACAGAGAACAGACAGATGTATTTACTCACCTCATTTCGGTGTGCTGCCTTTACAAGTCATCCATCCACCCGTATCGGGCAATAGAAAACGGCTCTGCTATTATTATTCATAAAAAAGTTACGCTAACTATCCTTTCATCCACTCTCGCGCCGCGCCGGTTAAACATGGTAAACAAGGAAGTAACGTTCATCCCAGTGTTGCCAACTGCCAAAATCCAAAATGCACCAGTGGCACTTCCAAAATGCACTAGAATGAGCTAGAGCAGTGGGTTTTCAAACACTGTTGATTCTGGAAAATTAGGTAATTCAGATGTTTAAATATAATTTAACTCTTAAATGAAACCAAATGGACCCGGCGTAAGGGTCCATTTGGTGTCATTTTATGCTCTCAGGGTTAGTGAGTTATACAGATCTAGCAGAAGGGTCCATTTGGTTACCAATGGTCCTTTCTAGGAAGGAAGGAGAAAAAATGGTGAAAAACAAGTGTTTTATCTCTGGTGCCTGTCAATCAATTTCACCCCAACTCACCAGCAAAAAAGCACTAGATTTTCCGCCAGCAGTTTTTCACTAATTTTGGCACTAGGGGGGTCTGAAAAAAAAGCCAAATATAGTGACAGATCCGCCAAGTTGGCAACACTGGGCCAAACTCGGTTTTCTTCCCGCCTTCAGCTGAAGGGGGCGGGGACAAAAATAGGAGAGCGGAAGAATGGTGGAGTCTACATTTCCAATGGACGAATGAACGTGAACACATTATGATCCACTCCTTAAAGGGGAACTCCACCCATTTACAACATTTTAATATGTCAATAATATACCTTAGAGATGTTGTGTGGACATGATTAAAAAAAAAGTTCCCCAATACTGTATTTCCTAAAAATGGAGGTCCGAAAAAAATCATGAAACATGGTGAAATAAAATCAAAAACATGGTGAAATACATCTGATGACATCATCAAGATGTATTTCACCATGTTAATGATTTTTTTTTCTTTCAGACCCCTTTTTCCTGACAGGGTAGAAATGGAACCATTTGTTTCACATTTGTACTCTCTCAGGATTTTTTTGAAAATGGGTGGAATTCCCCTTTAACTCTATGGGCACTAAACTAAATACTGGACCCGATCATCAAAAGGCATATAATATTTACAACATATTCACAGTAAAATGGCTTCTATTAGCTAAACAAACCAGAAGAAAGTTCACTTAGTTATCCATTATTCTTTATCCCACCAAATAGTAAAGCATAAAAGTATTTGATTAGGCTATACATCTGTGCCGTCAATTCATGGCAGGATAGTTCCATTAGATGGCAGCCACAGCATTCTTATGATAACTCACAGCACATACAGTGGGAAGTAAACATGGAACACTTTAAACAGGACTGCAGGGGTTGACACTAAGGTCTCGGAAGCACTTGCCCGACATACAGATGAAAATGAGCATTAATCTTCTACATTTTCTAATTAGACTTGGGCCAATTTAGATGAATATTTTAACTCTTAAGAGCGTAAACATGAAACCAAATGGACCCGGAAGGGTCCATTTGGTTTCATGTTTACGCTCTCAAAGAGTTATAGACATCTGGTTAACCAACTATACCAGGTAGAACAGGTCCATCACACGCTGGTTGTGGTTGTGGCCGGTCTAGGCCAAATCGCGCTGAAAATGTCAGATTTTTTTTTTTTTTTCGCCCAGTCCACCACTGGACAGAATCATGCGTTCCCTGAGACAAGGTGTTTTTTATGATTTGGGACATTATGTTTTGTCTTCCTTACAGGTTTTCACTAAAGACATTCCCCGGCTGTCTGCCCAAATGTTGCTCTGCACTCTGCTCATGTTCGCTGCCATGTATTGTTTCTTTTCTGCCTGCATTCCCTAGCTATAGACTGCAGGCTCCATTTTCGTCACCTTTTTTAAACTATTAAAAAAAGAACATTTTTCAATAGTTAAAATGGTCAGTCTACAGGCTCACAATGTGTCAATAGATTGGCACATTGAACTATTCCAAAAAGTTTTGGGATAAGGGGTTTGGATGGTAACGAAAATGGAGCCCGAAGTTTACGTGTGTGAATTTATATACAGTGGTGAAAGTTTTACTTTGGTGAAAGAACTGTGACTTGCAATATAGAAATACTCCATTATAGCCTAAAAATGTCCCGAATTCTAAAAGTAGGCTGAAAGACAAACTAATGCATCCGCCACTTTATCTTAATTAAAGCCTTTTTCACTTTTATGCAAGAGTGCCTCGGTCTCATCCTTTTCACGTTTTGGATTTTTACCCAGTTGGAGCACCTTGTTAGGAGGTTTTGGCTCCAGCCAAACAGATGCTCTGCTTTTTCTCTTTCTACTAAGTCTATAAATGCTATCCCTGTGACATCATCATCCTTATACTCGAAAGTTACGCGTGAATGACCACCGAGTGACGAAATAATTACTTTCTGAAAAACAATCTCATTGCTAGAGATCGACCAATCAGGCTTTTGGCTGATATTTCCAATCACAGATTAGTGGAACATCAAAAAGACCGGCATTTAGGATTACGGTTGGAGGGGTCTAGGGGGTTTAGGATTAGGGTTACGGTTGGAGGGGTCTAGGAGTTTAGGATTAGGGTTACGGTTGGAGGGGTCTAGGAGTTTAGGATTAGGGTTACGGTTGGAGGGGTCTAGGGGTTTAGGATTAGGGTTACGGTTGGAGGGGTCTAGGGGTTTAGGATTAGGGTTACGGTTGGAGGGGTCTAGGGGTTTAGGATTAGGGTTATGGTTGGAGGGGTCTAGGGGGTTTAGGATTAGGGTTACGGTTGGAGGGGTCTAGGAGTTTAGGATTAGGGTTACGGTTGGAGGGGTCTAGGGGTTTAGGATTAGGGTTACGGTTGGAGGGTCTAGGGGTTTAAGATTAGGGTTACGGTTGGAGGGGTCTAGGGGTTTAGGATTAGGGTTATGGTTGGAGGGGTCTAGGGGTTTTAGGATTAGGGTTACGGTTGGAGGGGTCTAGGGGTTTAGGATTAGGGTTACGGTTGGAGGGGTCTAGGGGTTTAGGATTAGGGTTATGGTTGGAGGGGTCTAGGGGTTTAGGATTAGGGTTACGGTTGGAGGGGTCTAGGGGTTTAGGATTAGGGTTACAGTTGGAGGGGTCTAGGGGGTTTAGGATTAGGGTTACGGTTGGAGGGGTCTAGAGGGGTTTTGCGTCTCGGAACAATGGGAGTCAGCAGAGCCTGGCCATTTGAAAGAGACGAAAAAGTCCTCCTGATGACGACTTGATAACTGCGATCTTATCTACTGATAACGGTGGAATCCGCTGTCCCCGTTCTGGTTTTTCTTCCCCCCAGACGGCAGGGATGGAGCAGACCATCAAGAGCACGCAGGACGGCTTCGACAACGAGATCCAGGCGTACAACGAGCAGATGGAGTCGCTGCGGCGCGACATCGAGGAGGCTGAGCGTTCGTTGGAGAGGATCACCAACGAGTGCCGACACCTGGCCATGTACCAGACGTCCCTGGAGAACGAGCTGGACAGGTGAAGGATCTGTTTTAGCACCCCTATATTAACCCTTGGTGTACTGAACACATTTTGGTGTTCTAGCCATTATGCTTTAGCTATTGAAAAATATCAGACCTACAAGCTCAAATCATGAATATCTTTGAATGTATTATTTCAGAATCAAACATTTTAACTCAAGTCTTTGCTTCTCGGGGGATCCCTAGAACATGTTTTTAGATGGGGGTGGTCTGCAGCCAAATATAGATTTATTCATTTATTTATTTTCAGGAAAACTAGAATATAATGTCAGGAATGAGACTGTAGCATCTAGTGTCAGAATCTAGCATCTACTGTCAGAAACAAGAATCTAGAGCCGGAAACTAGAATCTAATGTCAGAAAGTATGTTGTAGAATCTCATGTCAAAAACTAGAATCTAGAGCCGGAAACTAGAATCTAGTGTCAGAAACTAGAATGTAGCATCAGAAACTAGAATCTCACCTGGACAGGTGAAGGATCTGGCAATCATTTAGCTCACAACCCCATCCTCTCTACAGGAAATCTATGATGACATAGCTAGGAGGCAGGGCCTCAAGATTACTAGGGATCCCAACCATGTTCTGCATAAAGAATACAAATTAATCCCTTCGGGTAGAAGATACAGGTTGCCAAACTGCAAGCTTGATAGATTTAAGTTTTCCTTGGTCCCCTCATCGATCATCAGGCTCCTCAACAGTCAGAGATGATGGACGCTTGTATGTCTGTACTGTGTGTTGGTATTTCCTGTAACTTTTTTGTAACTTTTATTTTGTATAACTCCAATGTCTCCTTGTGCCCAGAACCAATTTCTCCCCTGGCAGACTAAATAATTATCTATTTTATTTTATTTTTCTTTTCTTTTTTACAGTTAGCACTTAAGTATTACAGTTAGAGCTTAAGTATTTTCATAAATTCATACTTAAGTTCCAAAAATCTGAACTATCCCTTTAATTTTTGCTTTAGTCATATTTGACCTGAAGATGTTTTTGTTACTTCTATCATGGTCACAATGTTAAGAATTAAATTTCAATGACAACTGCATAATCCTTTACTGAGGCACCACCCTGTCAGTCTGAATTCTCTATGTACAGTATGCTACCTATAGGTGATTATGTTGCTTATTGTCGTCTAAATCTTCTAAATTGTACCTTTCAGATACAAGAGGATCATCGAGAACGAGGACAACAGGTAGGACTGGCAAAATATTTTCAGATTCAGCCAAATGCATAGCAATGTTTGAAAAGGCCTACAATCCACCACTGTAAAAGTAGCACTGATGGGGGACTTCAGGCAACAAAAACGGATGCTTGATGCAACAAAACCGGGATCGAGACGCAACTAACCCTAACCCTAATTCCTAACCCATACAAAATCATACCCGCCTACAGAAAAAAATAAAAACTTAAAAGATTACCTAGTCCTCCAGAGCAAACTTAAAAGAACAGACAGAAACCCCCCTAAAACACCAGACTACTTTAAACCCAAATTAGTAGTGAAAAATAGATCAACAAACATCATGATGAGATAAAACATAACAACATAACAGCGACCACAAAAAACTGTGTCTATCTAATCAAAAAGGACCCTGAAATTGATTATAAAAGGACACCTAACTAATAAGACAAATATGGCTTATTTAAAACACCATATTTGCCTTCTATAACTAAAACGTAAACATAATACCTGCTCCTGTCACACGTTGATGATGTCATATGTCCATGGAATCGAATATTATGGAATCCACAAGCTAATAAAACAAATTTAAAATATTACCTTGATGCTCATATTAAAGTTCGAAAGTGTTACATAGTTTGTTTTGTTAGCACATGCATTTCATATTGTTCCATATGGCTGGACCACACATGGACATATGACATCATCAGCATGCGACAGGATTAGTACCTATTGAGTGAAAGATTTGCCGTTTATTAATTAAATAATGTGTGTTTATGTTAATTACAGAGGGCAAGTATAATGTTTCAAGGTGTATTTTCGTATTAGTCATGGACCATTTTTTATGTTGAGTTCACAGACACTTACTGGAAATACATGGACTACTAGTCCAAAATAGTGTCAATAATTACATTGGACGATGCAGTATATTATTAAACAGCAGCAGCTTTCAAAAAAGAAAGGAGATGAAAATCAGTGCACTGTACGCCCACAAGATGGCACTGCTGGACATTGTATGATTTCTTATTGCCATGATGAGCAGCATGGTCTAGTATGGTTGCAGGAAGAGTGAATTAAACAAGAACTCACTAATCAAATCAATCATTTATTTAAATAATCACAATAGTACAAACTATGTCATGTAAAGCATGGGTTTTCAACAGGTGGTCCGGGGACCACCAGTGGTCCTTGAGAAGGTTCCAGGTGGTCCCCAGGCTAAATATTGGAAAGTTGGTTAACCAGATGTAACTCTTGAGAGTGTTAAAATGAAACCAAATCGACCCGCAAGTGTCCATTTGGTTTCATTTTTACACTCTCAAGAGTTAAAATATTCATCACCTGAATTAGCACCACTTAATTAAGAAGTTTACACTGTTTTGTTGGCAAAATACAGCCTGGAATAAAAACAAACAAACAAAAATAATTATTTAATTTTAGGTCATTGGTGTGAAAATGTAATCAAATGGTGGTCCGTGGCTCAAATGCTGAATAAATGGTGGTCCCTGGAGCCAAAAAGGTTGAAAACCACTGATGTAAAGTATTGATCATATGGAATGCACTAATAATCATAATCAGACCTCCTGTTAATTTACGATCCCCACCATGACTGGCTTTCCACAGATTTTGTAGCAATTGTGGGCAGAAATATTACTGTTCATGACATGTGCGTACATGCATGCTCAAATCATTTACACTTTACATCAGGTGTGTCCACGCTTTTTTGACAACTGAGAATTGTTTGAAAATCCATTCCAAGGCTCCCTAGAAAGTGTGAGTTTTTAAATAGCGGTGATGGTGTTACTTACACCAAAAATAGACGAGAAGGGAGAGTTGGAAGGGTTTTGTTGTATCTGCTACTACTGATGATTAAAAACAAAGTATTTGGTGTTTGAGTTGACAATTATAAATACACCGGTATATTTTAGGGCACCGTCACGTGATCTACAGTGTGATCTACTGGTAGATCACAATCTACCTTTTGGGCACCCCCTGCTTAATATAATATATAATTAATATACCTTAGAGATATTGTTTGACATGATAAAAAAAGTTCCCCCAATTCTGTATTTCCTAAAAACGGAGGTCTGAAAAAATCATGAACATGGGGAAATACATCTGATGACATCATCAAGATGTATTTCACCATGCTAAGGATTTTTCTTTCAGACCCCTTTCAGACCCCGTGAACCAAATGGACCCTAGCTGGTCCATTTGGTTCACATTTGTATCCTCTCAGGAAAATTTTGAAAATGGGTGGAATTCCTTTTTGTCAGGAACTGCTGTTACTGTCTGATCCAAATGACGGAACTCAAACAAAGCCAGAACAGGGTTTAAACCGTGACCATGACACGTTTAAGGTCTTTTCAGAGCTTGAGCGACTGACGTAGTAATTCATTCGTTCTGCCGGTAATTCATTTCTCAGTGAAAAGGGCAAGGTGAGAACTCGAGAGGGCTACTACGTAAGCACATTGTCATGGGCGACGTGGAAAACTTGTGGAAAAACAAGGGTGTAATCTCTGGTGTCTGTCAACCAATTTCACCCCAAACTCACCAGCAAAAAAGCACTAGATTTTACACCAGTACACCAGAGTTTTACACTAATTTTGGCACTAGGGGAGTCTGGTTAACAGACTAACAGGTTAACTAACAGGTTAACACTAACAGACAAAATCTGTGTCCTGCCGTCACATAGGAAGTCACAACTTCTGTTCTTGAAAGGTAAAGCCTTGTCTTCTTTTTTTCACTATTATTCTCCTTTCTCTCTCTGTCTCTGTCTCTCTCTCTCTCTCTCTCTCCCTCCTCGCAGGCTGAATTCAGCGATAATTGGAACTCCCATCACCCTGTTCACTACCAATTACCGCTACAACCCACACACCCACCGTCACGAGTAGAGGGAGAGGTGAGACACACACACACACACACACACACACACACACACACACACACACACACACCACACACACACACACACACACACACACACACACACACACACACACACACACACACACACACACACACACACACACACACACACACACGAGCAGGGGAGAGGTGAGACACACACACACACACACACACACACACACACACACACACACACACACACACACACACACACACACACACACACACACACACAAGCAGGGGAGAGGTGAGACACACACACACACACACACACACACACACACACACACACAGTCACGAGCAGGGGGAGAGGTGAGACAGCACACAGCTGCTGCAAGTTCACACATGTCCACACACACAAACACACACGCACGCACGCACGCACGCACACACACACACACACACACACACACACAAAATGGTGGGAAATATAATTCTACGCATGTATTACTTTAAAAGTAGCAATGTAGAAATACAGTTGTGTTCAAAATAATAGCAGCCTGTTTAAAAAAACTGAATAAAGCCCAAAATCCTTATAGTGGTTTTAATTCCATGCATTGGGAACACTGCACATCATATTTTAAATCAAAACATGAAGAAAAAAGCAGAAATTATTTAATTACTTTACAGAAAATGAAGAAAAATGAACATTGGGCTGTTAAAAAAAAAAAAAATAGCAGTGTCTGCACTTTAATTTACAAACTCAAATATTTACTGTATTAACTGAAAAATATCCAGGATTCAGCATTCCTGTGAATCACTAAACTAATATTTAGTTGTATAGCCACTGTTTTTGAGAACCGCTTCACATCTGTGTTGCATGGAGTCGACAACATCTGTGAACAGGTATTCCAGCCCAGGATGATTTGACAACGTTCCATAATTCCTCTGCATTTCTTGGTTTTGCCTCAGAAACAGCATTTTTAATGTCACCCCACAAGTCTACTATCGGATTAAGGTCTGGGGATTGGGCTGGCCACTCCATGACTTTAATTTTGTTGGTACTCTTACTATAATACTCTTACTATAATAAAAACTCAAAGAGATATAATTCATAAACATAAATCAGCAATAATAATTTTGAAAATCAACTTTGGCCCTTTAATTTTCAATTCTCATAATACCAACTGGTAGTATGGTACAGTAAAGCTTTATAAAAACCCACAGTTACGATTTAGTTATCGTTTCTTGCATTCATTTTTAGTTTGTATTAGTTAGATTTTTAGCTCGTTTTAGTTAACTATTACGACACTGTCTACAAGTTCACAATGAGGGCCATCACCGGTCGTTGCAATTGAGTTACAAATCCTCACCACCCCTTCGTCGCCAATGACGAGCAGTAGAAACAGAATCTAACAGGGGCGGATTTGGGCATGGGCATGGTGGGGGGGGGGGGGGGGGGGGGGGGGGGGGGGGGGGGGGGGGGGGGGGGGGGGGGGGGGGGGGGGGGGGGGGGGGGGGGGGGGGGGGGGGGCAATGCCCCCCCAAATGCCCAGTCTGCCTCACCAAACACGATGGCATGCAAAACAACCCTAGATATTTCAAATTAAAGTGCTTCTATTTAAAATGATGTGAAACACTACTACTGCTACTAACTAACTACAGCTGTGTCACCACTAAACCAACAGCATTTCATCATTGACAACAGAAAACTCTGAGTCAGACCTTTAGCTTTATGCATGCTGCGTGTCTGTTGCAACTTCAACAACAACTGATGTTATTATTGATGCTTTACTTGACTAATAAAAGTCCTGTAACTGAAAATGGTATGGGAGCTGTTTGTCAGGTATATCCAAATATGGAGGTGTTTAGATGAAAATGGTATCCCATACCATTTTCTCTTGTGCCCCCCCCCCCCCCCCCCCCCCCCCCCCCCCCATTGGGAAATGTTACATCCGCTCCTGGAATGTAAACTTTCTGTGTAAATGAAACCCTTGGTTCTCCACACAGACATCACCCAGCAGGCCATCCAGGACATCACCAGCATCAAACCTCGCCAGAAGATCCAGGCTAAGAAGGTCCTGCACCAGAAGAAGAAGGAGCTGAGTCCTAGAGACGTTCTGGACAGCAGCCAGGAGGACAGAGGAGGAGCAGGAGGAGACGGGGAGAGTGTGAACAGAACTGAGCACAGACCTCTGAGCACTGGAGCGCTGTCCCCCCAGGTAGGACCCAGACTGGTCTTGTGCAATATACCGGTATTACCGTTTATCGCGATATTGGAAATCAATACTGAGTAATATCGTTGGGTCTATAAAAAGTATCGAATACAGAATACCGTCCAATACCGACATTATACTGTATTCTATTAAAATATGAGCAATGAAACTTTTAATTCTAACTATACAAACAATTTTCAAATATCCCTTATTTGGGCTTGGCTTTTTAGAAACAATGTATTTCCAACTCCAGTTTTTCCCTATTTAAGCAGGTTGAACAGCAGAGCATTCTGATTGGTCTGGGGTTTGTGTTTGAGGGAGAAAAAAAAAACACTAGTTCACGTTCATTTGAACACTATCCAAACAAATGCAAGAAAAAAATGTGGCTACAAAACAGGTGACATCAGGGAAATAAATGCGAGTCAAGCAGGCTCTGGTCAGACTGATTTGCAAAGTGACAATTCAGATGAGTGGAATGCAGTGAATCAGGCTGGAACCAGGCTATATAATAATGGATTTAGAGTGGGGAAAAGTGAAAATGAACTTAAAGAAGAATATGGGTTCAATTTTCGTTACCATCTAAACCCCTTATGCCAAACCCCTTATCATTTTTCACTATTTTGAAAATAGTTTTTTTTTAATAGTTTAAAAAGGCAAAGAAGTTAAGGGATAAGGGGCATTATACAACGTACATCATAACCTTTATATTCTTCCCAGGACGTGCCGGACGGCGCCCAGATCAGCAAGGCCTTCGACACGCTGTGCAACATCGTGCGCGACCGCATGCGCAAGTACAAGAACAAGCCGGAGCCCATTGCAGACTTCTACACCAAGGGCCGCTACGTTCTGGTGACGGGAGACAGCAGCTTCCTGGACCCATGCTTCTACACCTCCACACCGTCCGCCGGACACATCTACGTCACCATCAGAGACGGCATGATGCCTCCTTACGACCCCTACGGCTTCGACACGCCCACCCCTCCGGTGCCCCCTCAGCCCATGCCCATGCCCGTACCCATGCCCGGGCCCATGCCCATGCCCATGCCTGACCCCGGCCCCTTCGGCGGAGGGGGAAAGAAGAACGACAAGGGAGGCAAGGGAAAGGACAATGGAGGTGGTAAAGGTAAAGGTATGTACCGAGTTAAGGCTCTTTCAGAGTCTAGAATTTTAAAGGCAAAGGTATGACTAGTGATGTCCCGATACAGATACAAAGGTATCGGATCGGCTCTTTTCAGGGGCGGATTTAGGCATGGGCATGGGGGGGCAATGCCCCCCTAAATGCCCAGCCTGCTCCAACAAAAAAAGATGGAATGCGAAACCCATGATATTTCAAATTAAAGTGCTTCTATTTAAAATGATGTGAACCACTACTACTGCTACTAACTAACTACAGCTGTGTCACCACTAAACCAACAGCATTTCATCATTGAAAACAGAATCCCCCCCCATTGGGAAAGCTTACATCCGCCCTTGTTCATATATATATAAGAGCACATCTGCACTGAAGGCAAGTCTTAGTTAAAGAGGAGTTGTCACCTATAAAATGTTTTCTTACCTTTTGTTGTATTCCTGAAGTCCTTTAAAAAGGCAAAGTTTAGGACTTCTCTCCCCAGAAGATTCTAGACCATTTGATCTTCTAATGGAAGCCTATGAGGATAACACTAACACTTTGATGATGAAAACAGCAGATAAATGGATGCATTGCTTCACATTGTTTGTTTATACTCCCAGCTAGTCCTCCACACTGGTTCTTCTTCTCTGAGGTTAATGGCAGGTTGCAACCAGTAGCTTTAAGGTGTATACCGCCACCTCTACTGTACCACAGTATGTAGTGCCACTAGTGTGGTATTTACTGTCATTTTACCCAGGGTAAAACAACAGGTGGTCCGGGGTTTTCAACAGGTGCTCTGGGGACCACCAGTGGTCCCTGAGAGGATTCAGGGTGGTCCCCATGCAGCTAAATGATGGACAGTTGGTAACCAAATGGACCTCTTACTGCATACCATCTGTAACTCTTGAGATCGTCAAAACACTCAAGAGTTAAATTATATTTAAACATCTGATTGAGTTAATTTTCAAAAATCAACACAATTAGAAGATGTAGAATCATTGATAGCGTGACCAACATTTTGACAGTTTATCCCTCCTAAATTGTGGACAAAACAAATATCTTGAAAATCCTTAGTTTTGGGTTCGAGAGACTAAACTCGACATGAAATGGTGGTGCGTGTCTAAAATATATACTAAGTAGTGTCCCCTTTTATGAAAAAGGTTGAAAACCATTCCATTAACACTAGAAAGACTGAGAGGTCATTTTGACCGTTTTTGGATATTTTAAAGTTGTTTATCTTTGTCCATGAAGCTTCCAGAAGGTGCTCCTTCCATGACCATCATCATTCATCTTAGAAATTTTGGTCGTCTGAAAAAAAAAGATCTAAATATGAATTTAAGCAAATGCTAATTCTGGCAACTTTTTTGTCAGTCTTTCTAGTGGAAAGGGGAATTCCACCCATTTTCAAAAAAATCCTGAGAGGATGCAAATGTGAACCAAATGGATCCTAGCGGGTCCATTTGGTCCCATTTGTACCGCCTCAGGAAAAAAGGGGTCTGAAAGAAAAATCATTAACATGATGAAATACATCTTGATGATGTCATCAGATGTATTTCACCATGTTAATGATTTTTTCAGACCTCCATTTTTAGGACACAGAATTGGGGGAACTTTTTTTTATCATGTCCACATACACAACATCTCTAAGGTATATTAATGACATATTAAAATGTTGAAAATGGGTGGAGTTTCCCTTTAATTACTCACTACCACAATGATATTTTTTCCTCTCCCCTCGCCCACAGGTAAAAACAGAGACCCCAGCCCATCTAAACCTAAAGACCCCCCAGGCCCCGCCCCCCAGTCCGCTGGCGGTCCAGGGGATCCTGCCCCTGCTCCAGGCCCAGGTCCCGCCGGTCCCAGTCCTTGTTGTCCCACTCCGGGCCCCAGCCGGGATGCCGGACCCGAGCCGCAGCCTGAGCCCCTCCCCCGCAGCAGCAGGGGTCCCCGGGACGGGGACAGCTTCTACGAGAAGGTGGAGGTCCACGAACACGTGGAGAAGATCTCCAAGGACCGCCGGGTGAAAGGCTACGAGGACACGGCCATGGTGGTCGAGACCATGATCGAGAAGACCAGCAAGAAGAAGCCCTGAACCTACCAAGTGTTGCCAACTTTGGTGCATTTGTCGCTATATTTAGCTTTTTTTTCTCCCAGACCCCCCCTGTAGCGCCAAAATTAGTGGAAAAAAACTCCTGGCGGAAAATCCGGTGCTTTTTTTGCTGTATGGTGAGTTGGGGAGAAATTGGTTGACAGGCGCCAGAGATAAAACCCTCATTTTTCACCATTTTTCCTCCTATGATAGAGTCCTCCTTCCTTCCTAGAAAGGACCATTGGTAACCAAATGGACCCTTATGGATCTGTAACTCTTGAGAGCGTAAAATGAAACCAAAATGAAACCAAAAATGAAACCAAACCAAAAATGAAACCAAACGGACCCGAAAGGGTCCGTTTGGTTTCATTTTTACACTCTCAAGAGTTAAATCATATTTAACCATCTGAATTACCTAATTTTCAAGAATTAGGTAGAATCAAGACTAAACTCAACATCAAACGGTGGTCCTCCGTGGCTAAAATGCAGAATAAATAGTGGGCCCTGGTATGAAAATGTTTGAAACCCCACTGCTCTAGCGCATTCTAGTGCGCTTTGGAAGGGCCACTAGTGCATTTTGGATTTTGGCGGTTGGCAACACTGTGCTGAACGAACTAAGGAACGAACAAAGGAACGACTGTTAGAAACCCACCAACCCAAACTAACCCCAGGATTGACCTCCCAACCCGCCGGTCTTTCTCCACTGACCACAAGTCAACCAGTGTTTCTCAAACAAGCACCCCCAACTTTGAAAATATATATATACGGCCCATGGGCGCCCTTAAAGGGGTATTGCACTTTCAAAAAAAAGTTTTTGGTCATTTTATGGTCTACTCAGTCTCATGTGAACACACCAGACAGTTTATAAGTTACTCCATTCAGTATTTAGATATTTGCGCCTCCAGCTCCTTCCTATACAAACCCATTATAACTTAAAACTCAATTTTACAACCCATCTTTGTTCTGGTGACTGATATTGTCCTCCTAATACCCCTTACTTTGAGAACCACTGCGACACGCTGCTACTTTTTTCTTCTTCTTCTTTTTTTACGAGACGATCGTCCGAAGGTCTGCAACGTAACGGAGATCGGATCAGCCGACGCTTTATTCACACCAAACGACCGAAACGCACATTCCGCGCTTTTTATTTTTTTTCTCTCTCTCTTTGCTTGCACTTCACCGGATTTCACGTCTGGAAATTCTGTTGATTTTATTTTATTTTTTATTATTTTTACAAGAATGATTATTCCTGCCCTGGAATACTGCTGCTGTTCATATCCTTAACTCACTGCTCTGCTGCCATTATAGACCTTTTACTGTCTGAAAACTTGGAACCTGATGAAGTTACACTATACCTGCCATCATGATATGCTATTTAAAACATAAGCTGTATAAAAAAATCTACAAAAAGGAAAAAAACAAAACAAAGATGAAGTTGTGCCACCCTTCCCCCATCCTATTTGATCGATTGGATGTCAAGCTGCCCCTGAATCCACACAGTTCATTTGCTGTGTTTATCAATTTGCCTTGAAATAATATTGAATCAATAAAGCAATACAAAAAAAAAAGTCTGGCGATGTCTCAGTTTGTTCTTCTTTATCATGCACACATCACATATATATTTGTTTTAATTCCACGATTTCTGAAGCCCATTTTTTGTTTCACCCAGTGACAATGAACCCTTCTCAAAAACCCTGTCCCATTTGGGGCGGAGTTTAGTCACGGTCAGGGGTGTTTTTGCCATTAGGCAGACTAGGCCTAGGGCGCCATGAGGGGCGACCACCAGACATGCTTTAAAAGGATCCCAGGCTAATAAGCCTCATATGGATGAATACATTATACTTGTTCTCTATAACTAGAATTGAACATTTAAAACGTTATTTACCATAGTTTAAAAATAGTTCTTAATTTTACTTTACAAAACTTTGCAATACATCGCATGCATAAAGATTATTTGGTTTTACAAATGAAATTTACTTTACAATATAAGCACTAAAAACATGGTATTAGACTTGAACTCCTATATAGGCTATGTAATATGCTATCAAAAATACCTATATTGGTACTGCAAGTGGCCTAAGAAGGAGCCGGATGCTTCATGCTTCCTTCCATGTATGAGGAGTCTGAGAGTCTTCTTTTCAGTGGGAATCAAACCCAGGACCTTCTAGCTGGGAGGTGACAGCGCTATCCATTACGCCACTGTGCAACCACGGTAATGATTGGTGAACTCCACAGAGCAGGACATTAAAGTCAGGAAGGCACTAGCGTGGAGGGCCCTGAACGGTATGTCAAGAGTGTGGAGCTCTAACCTCCCCCAACATATAAAGCTGAGCCTCTTCCATGCCACCGTGGAGTCTGTCCTCCTATGGCTGTGAAAGCTGGACCCTGACGCCAACCCTGCAGAAATCCCTGGATGGGTGCTACACCAGAATGCTGCGAGCTGTTCTGAACGTGGACCAGGACACCCACATCACCAACCAGGACCTATATGGGCAACTGCCGAGGGTCAGCAAGAAGGTAGCAGCTAGGAGGATGAGGTTGGCCGGCCACTGCCACAGACATCACGAGCTCCCAGCCAGCAGGCTGGTCCTGTGGGAACCAACACATGGGCATCGATCACGAGGACGTTCTGCGCTAACGTATGTGGACGTCCTGAAGAAGGATGCGAGAGCTGAAAGCTCTTCGGAGCTGGCCGGGTGTATGGAGAACCGGAAGGACTGGAGACTCCGTTGGAAGCTCGTCTGAGGACGACTAAGAAGAAGAATGATTATTGATTTTCCACACAGCATTTATCAGCCACTGGAGAGTGGTGTCATTTACCTGCAGAAAACAGAGGCCTGAGTCACTAGAAGTGACTACAAGGAGGAAGCACTAAGGTGTGATTAACAACAGTCCCATCTGCTCATTGGAAGCTAATTATGGGTTCAGCATGTCAAAGCTCAAGGTCACATCCACACTGACACCAGGTGGAGGTAGTCATTAGCAGAGTTACTAGAAAAGTTGTGACATTGAGGCGTCAGAAAACCGTGAGGGCTGTTGCAGCCTGAAAGAGGGACAAAAGAGGGACGTTTCCACCCCCCCCCCCCGCGAGTCTGCAAATGTGAACCAAATGGACCCTAGTGGGTCCGTTTCCTAAAATCATTAACATGGTGAAAGCATCATAAGGGAATACTTTTTTGCAGTAACTTGTTTTTTCTACCCTAATACATGATCATCACGTATTAATGTTATATGAAAAGTAAGATTTTTTCCCCAAAAAGTGTACAGTGTTTGTTAAACTGTCATTTTTATGATTCCACCCTACCAGTTCATTAAGTATGCCTGGTTAGCCTGGTGGGTGGTGATGGGTGGAGATCCACCTGAACTGAAGCCACACCCACAGCTTTAGTTGCATGATAAAGGGGGAGGAGTTAGGGGAGGGGCTGAGCACATGATGTCACTATATTGAAGTTTTTTTCATTGGCACGTTTAACTGGAAAGGTTCAGCCCCCAGGAAGAAACCCTAAATACAAAGGGAAGACATCATTACACATAAAAAACACGCAAGGGGTCTATGTCACCTCTTAAACATGTACAGATTTGGAAAAAATACAATCTTTAATGACATAGTGAAATGGGTGCAATTCCCCTTTAAAATAATTCCCCCCTGGCTCTTGGGACAGAAACAGATTTGCTTGTGTTTGCTGCATGAAGCACTGTCAGTCTGCATGCATGACGCAGGCTGGATTCAGTCTCATCTGGGTGAAGAGGTGTTATATGGAGTGCTGCTGACAGACAGACAGGCAGACAGACAGACAGACAGACAGACAGACAGACAGACAGACAGACAGACAGACAGGCAGGCAGGCAGGCAGGCAGGCAGGCAGACAGGCAGACAGACAGACAGACAGACAGACAGACAGACAGACAGACAGACAGACAGACAGACAGACAGACAGACAGGTTGTATTCTCTGGGTGAAGAGGTGTTATATGGAGTGCTGCTGACAGACAGACAGACAGACAGACAGACAGACAGACAGACAGACAGACAGACAGACAGACAGACAGACAGACAGACAGACAGACAGACAGACAGGTTGTATTCTCTGGGTGAAGAGGTGTTATATGGAGTGCTGCTGACAGACAGACAGACAGACAGACAGACAGACAGACAGACAGACAGACAGACAGACAGACAGACAGGCAGGCAGGCAGGCAGGCAGGCAGGCAGACAGACAGAACAGACAGACAGACAGACAGACAGACAGACAGACAGACAGGCAGCAGGCAGGCAGGCAGGCAGACACTCAGCAGTCCTTCATCAGGTGTGTGTGTGTGTGTGTGTGTGTGTGTGTGTGTGTGTGGTTGTGTGTGTGTGTGTGTGTGTGTGTGTGTGTGTGTGTGTGTGTGTGTGTGTGTGTGTGTGTGTGTGTGTGTGAGCTGAAGGACCTCACTCTGTCTACACTCTGAGTAATCCACTCTGTTCAGGAGAGAAGGAGGGAGGAGGAGGAGTGTTGCCAACTGATAAAATACAAAATGCACTAGTGGCACTTACAAAATGCACTAGAACACTGTGGAAAACTCTGAACTAAGCAAGTCTTGTAATATTAAATCTAGACTTTAAGTATGATTGCTCTTGTTTTAAGAAGGATATACTAATTGTATGAGATTATCAACATTGTTTTTAGAACATATTTCATATTACAATAATTCTTAAAGTACAATTCACTTACCCCACAGATTATTTTGCTTGTTTCTAGTACTATTTCACTAGAAACAAGCCAGATTATCTTGAACTTGGTAAGAATTCTTGTAATAAGAAATATGTTCTAAAATCAAGGTTGATAATCTTATACAACTTGCTCTTGGTTAGTATATCCTTCTTAAAACAAGAGCAATCATACATAAGTCTAGATTTAAGATTACAAGACTTGCTTCGTTTTTTTCCAGTGAATCAGGGGTGCCCACGCTTTTTTGACTTGAGATCTACTTTCAAAATGAGCGGCTCAACAAGATCTACACATCACTAATTTTGACGCTAGGAGGGTCTGAAAAAAAAAGCTAAATATAGCGACAAATGCGCCAAGTTGGCAACACTGGGGAGGAGGAGGAGGAGTAGGAGGAGGAGTAGGAGGAGGAGTAGGAGGAGGAGGAGGGGGAGGGGGAGGAGGAGAGGGGGGGATGCTCAGAGCCACTTCAACAGATGAGTGAAAAACAAGATGTCAGATAAGGGTGTCAGACGCTGTCGTGTAGGAGATAGTGGAAGCCTAGCTGTAAAACACGTTTTTATCACTATAGAACAGTGGTTTCAACCTTTTTGACACCAGGGAGCACTATTTATTCAGCATTTGAGCCACGGACCACCATTTGATGACATTTTAGCCCCACAGACCCCAAAACTAAGGATTTATTTTGCTTTTGTCCACAATACCAGGCTGACAAAACAGACAAACATACAGATCAAGATGAACATTAATCTTCTACATTCTCTAGTTGAGTAGACTTGGGCTAATTCAGAGGATGAATATTTTAACTCTTGAGTGTGTAAAAATGAAACCCACAAGGGTCCATTTGGTTTCATTATTACGCTCTCAAAGAGTTACACCTGGTTAACCAACTGTCCATTATTTAGCTAGGGACCACCTGGAGCTCTCTCAAGGACCACTGGTGGTACGTCATGGACCGCTGGTTGAAAAGACCATAATATATCCTGCATATCAGCGCCCCCACCACCTCAGGACATTGTGGTACTGCAGCTAAACTGACAAGACGGGTTATATCAGAGGTGATTGAAGCTCAAACCATTACAAACAAGCTTGAGGTACATATACACTATGGCATTAAGTCTTAAACACAATTTTAGGATTCCATGTTATTTGCGCTTTAAAAGGATACATGGCTAAGAAGGCACATGTGCCTTCAAACATTATACGTGACCTCTGTAAGTAAAATCAACAAAAAAAAAAAAAAAAATAATTATTTATTTCTTTAAAGATGGAGTGCCATGATTTTTTCCACCCATCATCAGACCTTATTGTAATATGAGGAAGTAGATTTTTTTTTTTATTTTTTTTAAAGCGTACAGTATGTACTAAAATGATGTTTTTATGTGGGCAGCCTCACCAGCTCATTGAGTATGCCTGGTTTGCCTGGTGGGTGGTGATGGGTAGAGATCCACCTGAACTGAAGCCACGCCCACAGCTTTAGTTGCATGATAAAGGGGGAGGAGTTAGGGGAGGGGCTGAACATGTGATGTCACTATATTGAAGTTTGACTGGAAAGGTTCAGCCCGCAGGAAGAAACCCTAAATACAAAGGGAAGACATCATTGCACATAATAACTACCCCAAAGGGTCTAATCAAGTACTCACCTTTTAAACATGTACAAAATTGGAAAAAATACAAAAATCATACCACTCCATCTTTAATAAACAAAAGGGACGGTCCCTGTCACAGGTTGATTTGTTATCCAGGTCTATGGAATGTATGACAGGCACATATATTACAATACAGAATAAATAGTGAGTCCTTGTATGAACATGGTTGAAAACCCACTGTGTAGCTGCAGTTCATCTCTGATTCTATTCTTGTGGTTTTGCTGTTATATTACTACAGTATATCTTTGCTGCTGCTCTGTCTGAATGAAGCCAAACAGAAATAGGTTTTACTCTTACGCACCTGTAATAACATGGAACAACAAATACACAGCTATGAACCTTGGAAACACACGCACGCACGCACGCACACACACACGCACGCACCCACGCACGCCCGCACACGCACGCACCCACGCACGCCCGCACACGCGCGCACCCACGCACACACACACACATTCACAGACACACACACAGAAATGTAGAGAGATGGGGGAAAAAACAAGGTCAGAGAACAGTGAAATATAATGGAAATGCGTGTGCGTGTGAGTGTGTGTCTGGGTTTAGAGTGTGTGTGTGTGTGTGTGTGTGTGTGTGTGTGTGTGTGTGTGTGTGTGTGTGTGTGTGTGTGTGTGTGTGTGCGTTGCGTGTGCGTGTGCATGTGCGTGTGTGTGTGTGTGTGTGGTCTGTTAAGATGTGAGCTTTGATGGATGTTGACTTACATGGTCTAAATTGTACTAATGTTTTTCTAAACCAGTGGTCCTCCCTAAATGATGGACAGACCACATGGACCCTTATAGATCTGTAATTCTTGAGATTGTTAATTGAAACAGGACCATTTGGTTTCGTATTTGGCTTTTGTGTTGCCTCTCCTAAATTGTGGAAACAACTTGAAAGTACCGTACTCTGTTTTGATTAAACTCAACATCATGAGTCAATCTCTCTCTCTATCTCTGGTAACAGGGGCGGATTGGCATATATTTTCCCACCGGGACAATTTTGCCTTTGCCAGGCCACCCTGGGGGGGCAGCTGGTTAACCAGATGTAACTCTTTGAGAGCATAAAAAATTGTTTTCAAGTCTGTTTAAAAAAAAAAAAAAAAAAAAACATTATTCCTCTGGTGCAACTATATTTACACACTCACCCCAGACTCAGGCTCACTCCAGGCCACATTGCATGTACTGTCATTTTTTTTTTTGTTTCCGTTTCATGTCTTTATTGACAGTTGGCAATAGACAGACAGGAAAGGGGGAGAGACACGCGGTAAAGGTCGCCGTGGCTTCGGAGTCGAACCCACGGCACGCTGTCAGGCTGGCTCGGCAGCCTTGGCACCCAGACAGTTGAGCTAACCGTCTGGGCCTGAATTATGTTGTTTGAATACGGCATCAAGATCTTAATAATTTGCAAGACGCGACGTTGGCAAACGCGTTTTCCCCCAACTTGCAATATCCCACACACATGCGATGCTGTCCCTCGAATGAACAGTTTATATCTGGTCACCCAGCCTACAGTCAATCCAGCATTCAGTGCATACAGTGGCATTTCTAAGCAATGTGGAGCCCCAGTCTGCCTAGTCTGCCTAATGGCAAAAACACCCCTGCATGCATAATAACTTATAAGTTCAGTCATAAGAACTGTATTCCCATCTCAGCCTTTCGGTCCTGTCGTTTCAATCAGGTGCAAATCACTCGAGTGCTTTAACAAACAGCTGAATAGATTTATTTATATAGTTTATACGCCAAAGATTATGAAATATGCTCTTGATAGATAGGACTAACATAGAGAGGCTGCAAAGTGAATTCTGTCACATTCCTTTTCCATCGTTTGTCTTTTATAAACGGGAGCATGTCACAAAAATAGAAAACAGAAACAGAAAGTCATCACTGCTCTGTTTTGCGAGAGAATGTTAAACTTTTAAGTTGTAGAATGAACACAGAAGAGAAAATAAAAATCATTTACAGTGACAAACTGTACAACAGGCTAAACAGGAGCAGGGCAAGGAAAAAAGCATGAGAAGAGAAGAGTGTTGGGTTATATTCTGGTGCTATGTACAATTCAGTTTGGAGGGGATGAATGAAAAGAAAAAGAAAGAAAGAAAGAAAGAAAGAAAAAAGAAAGAAAGAAAGAAAGAAAGAAAGAAAGAAAGAAAGACTTTGTCTTCTCTATCTACAACATTGTTTGAAGGCTACACTGTTACCATGATGCATCACAAGAAACATTGACTGCAGGTACAATCTAACGTTTTAACGGCGGGGATAGCGGACGATGATAAAAGCATCGTCGCCCGACATCCATTATTTCTCTATGGGAGCCGATTCGGGCGTCAGCATCAGAACGGGCGACGCCGGGCGACGAGGGGGGGGTGTCGTCAGCCGGAAAGATAAAAATTGGTGAGCTTTTCGCCCGAATCGGCCGACGTTTGGCCGGGGATAACCAAACCAAGTGCTGCTTTTTTGCCCTCAACCCGAAACCATTCGGTGCAGTTTGGTTCCTAGTTCCATCCTACTTCCTCCTCCACCATCCTTTTTTTTCAGTGCACCACAGCACCACCATTTACGGAACTCATTTTGCATGCCATTTTAAGCGAGAATTTACGGTTATGACTGTCGCCACTGTCACTGATATCGGGCGACGCTGCTTGTGCATCCCCCACCGTTAAAACGTCGGGTAAGTGAAACCAGAAGAACAAGAGTAAAGGAAGAAGGTGTTCGACAAAACGGTCGGACGAGAGGAGAGCTAAAGAGGGAGCTGAAAGGGAATTGGCTCTGTTGCATGAGTGTAGTTTCCCTTTTGAAAGCACACGGCAATACAAAAACTGCTACTTTGAGAGTGAAACCATGAGCACTCATATCAGACTCCGTTTGCCATCAGGGGTCTAGTCCTCCATTTTCAATTTGTCACGAGACAAACACGAGAAGAAGAGCTTGAGAAGAAGAGTTGATTCATTGAATACACAGGACCATGATGGAAACAATCCCTCTCTGCTGTTGGTGTTATTAGTTATTAGGGAACTTTAGCAGATATTTGACCAATCAGGAACTACCGGTAAATCGTCACCAAAAATGTCTTCACCAATGCGTTTCTAATGTTGTCTAATACATTAGATAATACTTTTCAACCTTTTTGATACCAGGGACCACCATTTATTCAGCACTTGAGTCGGACCACCATTTGATGACATTTTAGCCCCACAGACCCCAAAAACTAAAGATTTATTTTGCAGACCAAATGACCATTAATCTTCTAGTAGACTTGGGCTAATCTTAAGATGATGAATATTTTTAACTCTTGAGAGTGTAAAAATGAAACCAAATGGACCCGCAAGGGTCCATTTGGTTTCATTTTTACGTTCTCAAGAGTTACATCTGGTTAAACAACTTAGCTGGGGACCACCTCTCAGGGACCACTGGTGGTCCCCGGACCACTGGTTGAAAACCCCTGGTCTACTGTAATAACATGTACTTTTTAGTAAAATGTTGAAATTCAACTCGTGTTGTAAACCTCATGAAAACAGGCCAAAGTCGGGGTCCCTTTCACTAACCATTAAAAGGCAAAACATGCAAAATGTCTTCATGCTTTATGTAGCATCACGAAAACCCCCTAGTTAGACATATCACATGTTACATAAAGCATGATGACATTTGGCATGTTTTTCCTTCTATGACTAGTACCCTGACTTTTATGAGGGTTTCTTGATTTTTTTATCCCCTTATTTTGTAGCCAATTTGTTTTACCCAGTGCCATATGTGTTCTTGGGGTCTACACACCCTCCACCAACCTGGGGAGGCAGCGGACTTGTCTCATGCTTCCTTCAATGCATGAGGAGTCCAAGCTGCATTCTTTTCACCTGACAGGGGGAGTTTCCTTGGTTGGACGTAACGCGTGGAAGGAACGCGTTATTCCAACCAGTTCCAGTCCCCTCCATCAGGCGCCCCGGCTGGCCAGGGGGAGGCAGTCTAGAGCCCAGGATTACTGCATGTTTTTGTGAGAATATCTACCCCCACAGGTGTTTTAGTACATGTTAAAACACCTCTAGAAACAGAGACACGGTTAGAAACACATTGGTGACTCAAGACATTTCTCAGTAACAATTTAGTTCCTAGGTTTTCATAACTTTCCCCAACTACTGTATATCCTTTTAGCATTCTTGTATAAATGACACCTCTGTACTTTTTGAGAAGAGAAGAGAAGAGAAGAGAAGAGAAGAGAAGAGAAGAGAAGAGAAGAGAAGAGAAGAGAAGAGAAGAGAAGAGAAGAGAAGAGAAGAGAAGAGAAGAGAAGAGAAGAGAAGAGAAGAGAAGAGAAGATTCTTCTCTTCTAGAAGAAAACGTTCTTACCTTCTAGAAGAAAATAGAAGCTTCTCTTCTAGAAGAAAATAGAAGCTTCTCTTCTAGAAGAAAACATTCTTATCTTCGAGAAGAAAAAGACGCTACTCTTCTAGAAGAAAAGAGAAGCTTCTCATCTAGAGGAAAACATTTTTATCTTCTAGAAGAAAATAGAAGCTTCTCTTCTAGAAGAAAACATTCTTCTCTTCTAGAATAAAAGAGAAGCTTCTCATCTAGAAGAAAACATTCTTATCTTCTCAAAGAGAAGAGAAGTTTCTCTTCTAGAAGAAAAATTCTTTCCTTCTAGAATAAAAGAAAAGCTTCTCTTCTAGAAGAAAACATTCTTCTCTTCTAGAAGAAAATAGAAGCTTCTCTTCTAGAAGAAAATAGAAGCTTCTCTTCTAGAAGAAAACATTCTTGTCTTCTCAAAGAGAAGAGAAGTTTCTCTTCTAGAAGAAAAAAAATCTTCTCTTCTAGAATAAAAGAGAAGCTTCTCATCTAGAAGAAGAAGGGAAAGAAGAGAAGTCTTGGCCAGCATGCACTCTCCCCTCCTGTCCTAATTTTTACTCATCAGGCTCTTGAGGCTCCTCTCCACCGCCTCGTCCAGCTCCTCCTCCAGCTCTTCTTTCTTGGACATGGCCAGTTTGGACTGGTAGTCGCGTACGATCTGGTCTATGTACGGAGCGCTCTGCGTTCCGTGCAGCATGAGGGTCCACTCCTTCAGCGTTCCGCGCTGCGGCTCCTCTCCACCGCGGAAGCCCACCTCCAGGAGCCAGGTGCCGCGCGGGTCCTCGCCCCAGGTGTGGGTGGTCATGAAGGGCCACTTGTCGAAGCCCACCTTGGCGTCGTCGTCGCGGGGTCTCCGGCTCAGCAGGATGGACTTGGTGCCGCGGGGAGACGTCATGTTGATGCTGAGGTCGCCGCGGCGCGTGGCGTTCACCGTCACCACCGCCTGAACGTGCTCCAGGTAGCGGACGAAGGTGTCCGTTCCCTCACAGGCGTCCGTAGTGATGGCCAGAACCAGCTTGTTGTCGTCTCCGGACTGGATCTTACTGCGGGGAGAAACCACAGGCCACACGGGAGGTTTATAGAGGAAGTAAGTAAAGTAAGTACACATTTGTACGCTCTCAGGAAATTTTTGAAAATGGGTGGAATTCCCATTTAAGTATAATTGTTACGGCAAATAAAAATGTCATATTTCACATGATCCAGTTCCAATTCTGTCTACTAGTGTCTTTGTGTTTCAATTTCACTTGTTTCAAGAAGAATTCCATGCCAAAAGACTTACTTTTACTTATTACTTACTTACTTTATTATTTATTTACTTACTAATTACTTTTATTTGCAGGTAATTTATTTCCAAAAAATGTTATTTTGTGGAACAAACTCCTTATTGGCCGTTTCCCCTTAGAATGGGGCTATAAGAATGCTGTTCACCTTATTTCCAAAACTCAAAATGCAGTCTCTCCACCATGTCAATAGCGTGTTTTCACAGGTAGATCACATGACAGTCCCCTAAAATGTATAGATCTGTAACTCTTAAGAGTGTTAAAATGAAACCAAATGGACCCATTTGGTTTCATTTTACACTCTCAAGAGTTAAATTATATTTAAACATCTGAATTACGTAATTTCACAAGTCCACACAATTAGAAAATGGAGAACAATTATTAGTAATTTTGACCAACAATTTGCCAGTTCTCTTTCCCAATTGTGGACAAAAGCATGAAAGTTCTTAGTTTTGGGTGCAAGAAACTAAACTCAACATCACAAACTGTCAATTCAGACCCCAAATACTGTTTTCAAATGTCAGTAGTAGCATATACAGGAAAACCTTCCAATTCTCCTACTCCATTTTTCCATTATAAGTGCATTATTCTTAAAAACTATAACATTAAGTAACACCATCACCACTATTTCAAAGTCAAACTTTCTTGGGGGCCTTGAAATGGATTTTTTGGATGTGTAGATCTTGTTGAGCCGGTCATTTTGAATGTAGCTCTCAAGTCAATGAAGTGTGGGCATCCCCGCTGGAAATACTGTATTACATACAATACACAATATGCACACAGTTACCCCCCCCCCCCCCCCCTCTCTCTCCCTCCCCCTCCTCTCTCCCTCTCTCTCTCTCCTCCCTCTCTCCCTCTCTCTCCTCTCTCTCTCTCCCTCTCTCTCTCTCTCTCTCTCTCTCTCTCTCTCTCCCCCCGCCCTCTCTCTCTCTCTCTCTCTCTCTCTCCCTCTCCCTCTCTCTCCCTCTCCCTCTCTCTCTCTCTCTCTCTCTCTCTCTCTCTCTCTCTCTCTCTCTCTCTCTCTCTCTCCCTCTCCCTCTCTCTCCCTCTCCCCTCTCTCTCCTCTCTCTCCCTCCCTCTCTCTCTCTCTCTCCCTCTCCCCCCTCTCTCTTCCCCCTCCCTCTCTCTCTCTCCCTCTCCCTCCCTCTCTCTCCCTCTCCCTCTCTCCCACACACAGCCTCACATAATGACCAATCAGCTACATATTATGCGTGAATCATATTTTGTGCACAAACCGTGCAAAACAACTGAACTTTAGTTCAACACTACAAAATCCTCATTCATTTCTATGTGGGGAATGGATGGTGCGTTGGAGCATCATGATGCAACAGGCAGCAGTACAATGAATCCCACTCACTGCTAGAGGCCGTTCAACTGGAGACCTCATACAGCGAGCGTCCCGACTGCGTTTCAATAAAAAAAAAAGTCAGGAGGTGGTAATATGAATCATTTAGCCAGTTGTTATTTGATGAATAATATAATTTAGTGTTTCATTATAATATAATGAAATCATAATCATGATGGAAGAGGTTGCAGAGGCCAGAAGGCCATAACAGAGGTGGTCAGGCTGATTCACAACGTGGGAGTGGACATTTTGGATGGTTATATAAGGCCAAATAAAATGTTTTTTTGTTGTTGTTGTTGTTGTTGTGTAAAAATGCATAGGCCGAATACACAACCTGTTCAGTGTGTCAGAATGTGATCTTTTCAAAGAGCCAAAGAAGGGCAGTGGTGTTTTGATGCTGCGATTCAATTTGATATATCAATATATCGCATTTTTTCCCACAATTGACTGTCCCTTTATTATACTAGAACAAGGAGGATTCCACCCATTTTCAAGATTTTTCTGAGAGCGTACAAATGGAACCAAACGGACCCTGGTGGGTCTGTTTGGTTCCATTTGTACGCTCTCAGAAAAAAAAGGTCCTAAAAGAAAAATCAAAACAAACACAACACAAACACAACTTGATGATGTCATCAACAAGTAAAATATTGGAAATGGGTGGAATTCCCCTTTAAAACAATTCTGAACAATATGGAGCATGACAAGTTCAACAAACTAGAACATGTTAAAGGAATTTTAAACAATATAAATAACAAAAAGTTCAATCCTACACATCAATCTAGCCTGACAACGTCAGTCAGTTTTTCTGACCTGAACAAATTAATGAATCAAAAACTCGATTTTGAACCTGGCGATTCGATATTGATATCATGACATAAGAATTGCGATATATTGGCATATCGATTTTTTTTGGCCCACCCCCAGTGTTTTGTCACAATAATCACATTTAGTGACGTGCCAATATTTTTATTTCCCCCCCTTTCTTTGGCTAATCCTCCTTACTATAGAGTGTGGTGACCATATAAGGCCTGATGCACCCCCCCCCTCCCCATAGCCCATAGCATGCTATGGGCTTGTAGATCTGATATTTTTCATTTGCTAGAACACTAAAATGCTTTACTTACAGCACAGCAAGGGTTAATAAAGCTGTCAAATTATTTTAAAGGTAGGGGAAGTGATTTGAAATTCATGGTGTAGTACCAGCCTGGTGCACTAGGGGCCCCCAAAAGTAGCTACACTATGTGAACCTGCTGCTCTCTCCTGATTGGAGGAGAATTGTGGTGACCTGGGGAACTTTTATTAGCTCCTCTGCTAACGTGGGGGAGGGGGAAACTCCATATGTGGTTTCCACACCTTATAATAAAGCATTTTAACAGAAAAAAAATATTTTTTGGGTGATATCTGACAAAAGTGAAATCACTTCCCCTACCTTTAATGGAAGCAAATTTAGCCTCAGAGATGCAGTGGAGTACAGTAGTGTACATAGTAATAGAGTAGTAATATTTGAGTAGATTTACTCCCCAGTTCCCACCATGTATCCTTTGTCACAAATTGGACCGTCTCACAATCACAGCTTCCTTTTGTGAAAATGTGAAATAGCTTTTGGAAGAAACTGTTCTGTGTGTGCAAAGAACAGAACGTTCTTTCCTTCAGCTTAATATATTAGAACGGTACAGGAAGTAACACAATTCCACCCCGAGCGCCAGGGCCGGATCTAGAGGGGGGCAGGGGTGGGCAGAGCCTACCAAAATGTGCATCCTGCCCACCCAATGAAAAGTAATATCAGTCAACCAGTGGTCTGGGGACCACCAGTCCTTGAGAGAGTTCCAGGTGGTCCCCAGGCTAAATGGTGGAAAGTTGATTAACCAGATGTTACTCTTTGAGAGTGTAAAATGAAATGGTTTCATTTTTACGCTCTCAAGAGTTAAAATATTCATCATGTGAATTATCCCAAGTCTACAAAACTAGAGAATGTAGAAGATTAATGGTCATTTTGATCTGTATGTTTGACTGTTTTGTTTCCCAAATCCAGCCTGGAATTATGGACAAAAGCAAAATAAATCTTTAGTTTGGGGGTCTGTGTGGCTAAAATGTTGTCAAATGATGGTCCTCCGTGGCTCAAATGCAGAATGAATAATGTGCCCTGGTGTCAAACTATCCAGAAGATTTGTGCCACATTTTCACGATTTTTCAAAAATAGCAGACCTACAAGCTCATAGTATGTACTTAGTCCAGGGCAGGGCTGCAGCAGTCGCTCCGCCGTCAACATCACAGGGCTTGACACTAACACTTGCCCGCTTGCCCGGGGCAAGTAAAAAACATGGTGGGGCAAGTGAAGACTGCTACCTGGTTGCCCGATTGGGCAAGTGTGCAACTTAGTGCACTATAACACAACACAAGATAAATTTGTCTTGAAGGCAGTCATTGCACTCTGCCTCTGTGTCTTTCCCTGCTTTCTAGATATCCACAATTCCAGGCTGGATTTGGGAAACAAAACAGGCAAATTAACATACAGATCAAAATGACCATTAATCTTCTACATTCTCTAGTTGTGTAGACATGGGCTAATTAAGATGATGAATTTTAACTCTTGAGAGTGTAAAAATGGGCACTCTCAAGAAGATGGGCAAGTGCCTTCGAGACCTTAGTCAGTCTACTAAATAAAACAGTAAACTACAGCCAGGCTTCAGTCAGCCTACTAAATAAAACAGTAAACTACAGCCAGGCTTCAGTCAGTCTACTAAATAAAACAGTAAACTACAGCCAGGCTTCAGTCAGTCTACTAAATAAAACAGTAAACTACAGCCAGGCTTCAGTCAGTCTACTAAATAAAACAGTAAACTACAGCCAGGCTTCAGTCAGCCTACTAAATAAAACAGTAAACTACAGCCACTCTACTAAATAAAACAGTAAACTACAGCCACTCTACTAAATAAAACACTTCATACATTAGCATAAAACACACAGAGCCAACTGCTCCTCCTCATGCCACATAAATCTGCCCCCAAGTCGCTGTCATTTATACCACTCAGAGGAAGAGCAGAGATATTAAAGCCTCAAGTCATTTCTGGTTATACTTCCACCTGAATAAAACGACTGTCACTGTCCATATGGTCCAGGCTGTGTCTATCAGGGGCGGATGGAACATTTCCCGGGCAAGAGAAAATGGTGTAGGGGTATGGAGGGAAGCCTTCGAGACCTTAGTGTCAACCTCTGCATGATCAGAGAGGAGAGGAGGAGATGCTGATTCCATCTGATCTGCGTTACTGATGGAACAGAGAGATGAAGACAACACAGTGGGGAGCAGCAGGCAGTGAGTGGACAAACACTCACTGCGCCCAGTGTTGCCAACTTGGCGAATTTGTCGCTATATTTAGCATTTTTCCAGACCCCCCTAGCGCCAAAATTAGTGAAAACTCCTGGCGGAAAATCTGGCGCTTTTTTTTGCTGGTGAGTTGTGGTGAAATTGGTTGACAGGCGCCAGAGATAAAACCCTCATTTTTCACCATTTTTCCTCCTATGATAGAGTCCTCCTTCCTTCCTAGAAAGGGTCAATGGTAACCAAATGGACCCTTATGGATCTGTTACTCTTGAGATCGTAAAATGAAACCAAACGGACCCTTTCGGGTCCATTTGGTTTAATTTTGCGCTCTCAAGAGTTTTAACCATCTGAATTACCTAATTATCAAGAATCTACACATTTAGAAAATGCAGAAGAGTTGCTATCTTGACCAACATTTTGTCAGTTATTTATCCTAAATTAGTCAGGGAGACTAAACTCAACATCAAACAGTATTCCTCCTCCGTGACTAAAATGCAGAATAAATAGTGGGCCCTGGTGTGAAAATGCTTGAAAACCCACTGCTCTATAGCACATTGTAGTGCATTTTAGAAGTGCCACTAGTGCATTTTGGATTTTGGTGGTTGGCAACACTGACTGCGCCAAACCAGAGTCCTTCATTGGACTCTGTTAGAGAGGGTCCAAACGGTACCCTCCCCGGGTAGACCGCTTTCTGCACTCCTTTCCAAGTCCAAAGTAGCGCTGAGGATTCTGAGGGTGTGCGACGGAGGGACGGAGGGCTGTATATATATAGAGACCATGAGTTGGTCTTAATAGCATTATTAGTCACACAGCCCTGCGTTCTCAGAACCATTACTGCTTTCTCAGGAGTGAACGGTCGTACCGGCCTTACGTTTTTTTTTTCCCCTGGATGGGGGCGTATGTTGGATGTTGTGTGTCGCCTCGAAGTAGAAATGTTTGTAGTTCATTTTATGGTTCATAGTTTAGTAGTGTCATTGGCAGAGGGTCGAACATTTCCAAAACAACATTTCATCCATCTTTTAACCACATTTATCCATTGCATTACAGTTCTACCAGACAGCTCCAGACTTCTCTTTCCCCTCTGGGCAAACCTTATCTGTCTCATCTCAGGGGAGTCGCCAGAGCCAATTGCGATATTGTAGTATTGATTGAAGAGTGTGACTAAACGTGTTTGGATGCGTGCACGAACATGCACCATTTGATGACATTTTAGCCCCACAGAAGATTTATTTTGCTTTTGTCCACAATTCCAGGTTGGATTTGAGAAACAAAACAGCCAAACATTACAGATCAAAATGACCATTAATCTTCTACATTCTCTAGTTGTGTAGACTTGGGATAATTCACATGATCAATATTTTAACTATTGAGAGCGTAGACATGAAACCGAATGGACCCGCAAGGGTCCATTCGGTTTCATATTTACGCTCTCAAGAGTTACATGTGGTTTCCATCATTTAGCCTGGTGACCACCTATGACCCTCTCAAGGACCACTGGTGGTCCCCGGACCACCACCCCTGCCCTAACACACACGCACGCCTGCACCAGGACACAAACAGGGAGAGAGAGAGAGAGAGAGAGAGAGAGAGAGAGAGAGAGAAGAGAGAGAGAGAGAGAGAGAGAGAGAGAGAGGAGAGAGAGAGAGAGAGAGAGAGAGAGAGAGAGAGAGAGAGAGAGAGAGACAGAGAGAGAGAGAGAGAGAGAGAGAGAGAGAGAGAGAGACAGAGACAGAGACAGAGAGACACAGAGAGACAGGTAGAGAGAGAGCCAGTGCTGATGCTGATCTGCTTAGAGCTGATTCACTGTAATGCATTCAGAATAGAGAACAGCACACAGAGACGCATAAAAACAGTAAACTACAGCCAGGCTTCCAGTCAGGCTCTACTAAATAAAACACTTCATATATTAGCATAAAACACACAGAGCCAACTGCTCCTCCTCATGCCACATAAATCTGCCCCCAAGTCGCTGTCATTTATACCACTCAGAGGAAGAGCAGAGATATTAAAGCCTCAAGTCATTTCTGGTTATACTTCCACCTGAATAAAACGACTGTCACTGTCCATATGGTCCAGGCTGTGTCTATCAGGGGCGGATGGAACATTTCCCGGGCAAGAGAAAATGGTATAGGGGTATGGAGGGAAGCCGCACCCATACCAATTTTGGTTACAGGCAAGTAAAGCATCAATAACAACATCAGTTGTTGTTGAGGTTACAACAGACACACAGCATGCATAAAGCTAAAGGTCTGACAATTAAAGCACTTTAATTGGAATTTGGAAATATATACAGTACATATATATTTTTTTTTCATGCCATCATGTTTGGTGGGGCAGTCAGGGCATTTAGGGGGGCATTGCACCCCATGGCCATGCCTAGATCCGCCCCTGATGTCCATCCCTTCCTCTGCAACTGTCCCTGCTCCTCTAATACTGTCTGGGGAAAAAAAAAAAAAAAAATAAATCTAACTAACTAAATCTAAATCTGCAAAGTAACTAAAGCCATCAAGTTAATGTAGAGAAGTAAAAAAAGTAATAAAAGATGTCTGCCTCACAGATGGAGCAGAATATAGGGAGAAAAAAAATCAAAATGAGAAGAATTCAATTGAGGTTTTTGTTTTCTCCTTGTAATAATGATATCTGTGCTCAGTGTGTGGGCGACGGACGGCGTCAGATAATGGATAATAATTACACCAGGAGGTCAGTGAGGATCAGGGGGCGTGGCCGGGGGCACACAGGGGCGTGGGGCACACGGGGGCGTGGGGCACAGTGTGGGGCACACGGGGGCGTGGGGCACAGTGTGGGGCACACGGGGAAAACGGGGGCGTGGGGCACACGGGGGCGTGGGCCACACGGGGCGTGGGCACACAGGGGCGTTGGGACATGGGCACACGGGGCACACAGGGGCGTGGGGCACACGGGGCGTCGGGGCACAGCGTGGGCACACGGTGGCGTGGGGCACACGGGTGGTCGGGGCACAGCGTGGGGCACACGGGGCGTGGGGCACACGGGGGCGTCGGGCACAGCGTGGGGCACACGGGGCGTGGGCACACGGGGCACACGGGGGCGTGGGGCACACGGGGCGTGGGGCACACGGGGGCGTGGGCACACAGGGGGCGGGGCACACGGGGCCGTGGGGCACACGGGGGCGTGGGGCACAGCGTGGGGCACACGGAGCACACGGGGGTGTGGGGCACAGTGTGGGGCACACGGGGCGTGGGGCACACGGGGGTGTCGGGGCACAGCGTGGGCACACGGGGGCGTGGGGCACACGGGGCGTCGGCACAGCGTGGGGCACACGGGGCGTGGGGCACACGGGGCACAAGGGGGGCGTGGGGCACACGGGGCGTGGGGCACACGGGGGCGTGGGGCACACGGGGCGTGGGGCACACGGGGCGTGGGGCACACGGGGGCGTGGGGCACAGCGTGGGGCACACGGAGCACACAGGGGTGTGGGGCACAGTGTGGGCACACGGGGCACACGGGGGCGTGGGCACACGGGGCGTGGGGCACACGGGGGCGTGGGGCACAGTGTGGGGCACACGGGGCACACGGGGGTGTGGGGCACACGGGGGCGTGGGGCACACGGGGGCGTGGGGTACAGTGTGGGGCACACGGGGGCGTGGGGCACACGGGGGCGTGGGGTACAGTGTGGGGCACACAGGGCGTGGGGCACACGGGGGCGTGGGGTACAGTGTGGGGCACACGGGGCGTGGGGCACACGGGGGCGTGGGGCACACGGGGGCGTGGGGCACACGGGGGCGTGGCGTACAGTGTGGGGCACACCGGGGGCGTGGGGCACACGGGGGCGTGGGGTACAGTGTGGGGCACACGGGGCACACTGGGCGTGGGGCACACGGGGGCGTCGGGCACATGGGGGCGTAGGGCACATGGGGCACACAGGGGCGTGGGGCACACGGGGCACACGGGGGTGTCGGGCACACAGGGGCATGGGGCACACGGGGGCGTCGGGGCACACGGGGGCGTCGGGGCACACGGGGGCGTGGGGCACAGTGTGGGGCACAGTGTGGGGCACACGGGGCACACGGCTTCATAACAAACCCAGGAGCACAGCGCTTTCGCGTATAATTAGGATCTCTTTCTCCAGCGAACTGTGGGTCTAAGGCACCTTTTACACGGAGACGGTCAGCCGACAAAAGCAGCAAAGAGCCATTTAGTTTTCATTTTTTATACCGTTTTTAGATGAAGACGCAATCTGGCTGCAAACGCTGTTAAGTGCATGCCCGGTCGCTAGGTGGCGCGTGTCGGCGTGACCGCACTGCCATAGAGACCGGCCACACATGCGCAGAACAAGTTCCGTTCTACTTACTCCTAGCCAGAGCCATCTAGTAGAAGAGTTGCGACATTGAGGGGTCAGAAACTGGGTGCTTGAGCTGCTGTTCATGCAGTCTGAATAGGGACAAACTGGTGTTGGAAGCGCATTGTTTTCAACGACAGCGGCACAAATAAGAGCTGTTTTATGCATGTTTTCAACATGTCAGCTGTAACATTGTATGGGCTGTAACGCTGGGCTGTTGACTGGGTCCAATGCATTTCTGTCTACTTTGGGTCCAGGACTTGTCCCTATTTCTCGCCCCCCATTCTCTTTCATTCAAGTAGAAGAGCCGCCATTGGACTGGCCCCATGAAGTGAACGGAGTTGGCGTAACTCTGTCTATTTCCAAGGCTCTGCTCAGTGTTGCCAACTTGGTGGATTTGTCGCTATATTTAGCTCTTTTCCAGACCCCCCTAGCGTCAAAATTAGTGAAAAACTCCTGACGGAAAATCTAGTGCTTTTTTGCTGGTGAGTTGGGGTGAAATTGGTTGACAGACGCCAGAGATAAAACCCTCGTTTTTCACCATATTTTCCTCCTATGAGAGTCCTCCTTCCTTCCTAGGAAGGACCACTGGTAACCAAATGGACCCTTATAGATCTGTAACTCTTGAGATCGTAATATGAAACCAAATGCACAGGTCCATTTGGTTTCATTTTAAGTTTTCAAGAGTTAAATTGTATTTAAACATCTGAATTAGCTAATTTCCAAGAATCTACATATTTAGAAAATGTAGAAGAATTGCTATTTTGACCAACATTTTGCTAGTTATATAGCCGGGAATCGAACCGCCGAGCTCACAGAACATTGGCTGATCTGCTCTATACCTCCTACAATACAGTAGTACAGTAGATTATAATGTGACTCAGGGAAACAGATGTTGTTACAGGAAATGTCTTTTTTTCCTTCTCCCAAGGGTATGAAAAAGAAAAGCAATTTCACTGAGGAATGTTCCTTATTTTCCCTTTATTACAGGCACACACCACACACACACACACACACACACACACACACACACACACACACACACACACACACACACACACACACACACACACGCACACACACACACTTGGAACTCTCTTTTCCGCCAAAGGCTAATTGCCAAGCTCCTGTGTTGCAGTGATTCAAGCCTCTATGGACCACTGATGAATGTGTGTGCGTGCGTGCGTGCGTGCGTGCGTGCGTGCGTGCGTGCGTGCGTGCGTGCGTGCGTGCGTGTGTGTGCGCATGTGTGTGCGTATGTGTGTGTGCATGCTAAAAATGATATTGCTATAGACACAAAATGTGATGCAATGTAGACGCCCTGAAGGAGGGATTTCAACAGACAGGATTCCAGGTGGTCCCCAGCTAAATAATGGACAGTTGGTAACCAAATGGACCCTTATAGATCTGTAAAATGGACCCTTCATGTTTCATGTTCATGTTTTAGGCTCACAAAGAGTTAAATCTGGTTAATCAAGTTTCCATCATTTAGCCTGGGGACCACCTGGAACCCTTTCAGGGACCACTGGTTGAAAACATCAGCCATTTTTTGCCATTTTTTGCCCTGTGTGTGTTTGCATCAACCAATTATTCTTTGCCCAATGCCCATGTTTTGCCTGTACAAACACACTGCCCTCTTCCTCCTTCCTCTTTGCACGTTTGGAGCTTCCAATGTTTGCTTGAGGAGACTGAGCTATGTAAACAGTGGGAAATGTGCCTCATTTCCCACTGTAACAAAGAATATTGTTACGGTTTATGTTGCACAGACCTTTGCCAACCTATACTGCCTGTATTCGACCCCCTGTCCCCCTCCAAGTTACATTGCTCCCTATTACTGCTGCTTAGGGTTGTCCCGATCACATTGTTTTTTTTTATCCCCGATCCAATCCCGATCAGTTGGGTTCGAGTATCTGCCGATCCCGATATTTCCCGAACCGATCACTTTTTTTTGCTCCAGGTACAATCTCGATAATTTTTCCCAATCAGATACATTTTGCAACTTTTAAAACTCAATTAAATTGTCCCAAGAAAAAGATCTTATATGAAGTCCACCAAATAGCAGAATGATATAGCAGACTAGAATAGCACTCCTCACTCAAATGTGCACTTGGGCAACTCCAAAGCAAATTCTACAACATTTATTTACCTGCCATAGTGTGCCCTTACCCCTCTGTCTGATCACTGGTTAGACTGGTATATTTACCATAGTGTCAACCCCTTACCCCTGTGTCTGATCACTGGTTAGACTGGTATATTCACCATAGTGTCAACCCCTTACCCCTGTGTCTGATCGCTGGTTAGACTGGTATATTCACCATAGTGTCAACCCCTTACCCCTGTGTCTGATCGCTGGTTAGACTGGTATATTCACCATAGTGTCAACCCCTTATCCCTGTGTCTGATCACTGGTTAGACTGGTACTGTATATTCACCATAGTGTCAACCCCTTACCCCTGTGTCTGATCACTGGTTAGACTGGTATATTCACCATAGTGTCAATCCCTTACCTCTCCCCATTACCGCTGCTAGTTACCTACCTCCCTGTTCATGTTCATTCTGAATACTCTTGTACAGTCATTTCATGTTACTCATAGCTATTAAATATGTAAAGTGCTGTCCACAAATACAGATCTCAATATTTGCCCAAATTTGACTGAGTGCCAGTTGCCTGTAGCCTGTCGCCAGTGTGTGGAGGCAAAATGGACCCTTATACTGTAGATGTGTAACTCTTGAACTCATAAAATGATACCAAATGGACCCTTACAGGTCCATTTGGTCCATTACGGGTCCATTTGGTATGATATGTATACTCAAACAAAAATTTAAACGCAACACTTTTGTTTTTGCTCCCATTTTTCATGGGATGGACTTAAAGACCTAAAATTCATTCCAGATATACAATATAACCATTTCTCTCAAACACTGTTCACAAATCTGCATAAATGTGTGGTATTGAGCACTTCTGCTTTGATGAAATATCCACCCCACCTCACAGGTGTGCCACATCAGGATGCAGGTGTGACATCATGATTAGTGCACAGGTGTACCTTAGACTGTCCACAACAAAAGGCCACTCTGAAATGTGCAGTTTTTTGTTTCTTTATTGGGGTTCTGAGGCCTCAGAACCAGTCAGTATCTGGTGTGACCACCATTTGCCTCATGCAGTGCAACACATCTTCTTCCCATAGAGTTTATCAGATTGTCAATTATGGCCTGTGAAATGTTGGTCCACTCCTCGTCCATGGCTATGTGAAGTTGCTGGATATTAGTGGGAACTGGTATGCACTGTCAAAATGGTAATAATGTGGTAATATTGTGTTTATTACCATTTTTACAGCGTGTACCACTTCCCACTAATATCCAGCAACTTCACATAGCCATGGAAGAGGAGTGGACCAACATTTCACAGGCCATAATTGACGATCTGATAAACTCAATGGGAAGAAGATGTGTTGCACTGCATGAGGCAAATGGTGGTCACACCAGATACTGACTGGTTCTGAGGCCTCAGAACCCCAATAAAGAAACAAAAAACTGCACATTTCAGAGTGGCCTTTTGTTGTGGACAGTCTAGGTTACACCTGTGCACTAATCATGATGTCACACCTGCATCCTGATGTGGCACCCTGTGAGGGGGGTGGGATATTTCATCAAAGCAGAAGTGCTCAATACCACACATGTATGCAGATTTGTGAACAGTGTTGTTTGAGAGAAATGGTTATATTGTATATCTGGAATGAATTTTAGGTCTTTAAGTCCCTGAAAAATGGGAGCAAAAACAAAAGTGTTTGTGTTTAGTATTATTTTATATGTGTTTTATTAAATTGATTTAGAATTTAATAAGTGTATATTTGCTATTGGTTTTGATTCGATTTTAGATCATCGAATAGAGTCGTATCACCAGAATGAACCCGTATAAAGTGTCATCAACAATGTCTGGTGATGCGTATGGCGTTGCTGGTAAAATGTAAAGGTTCCAGCCCTATTAGACACGTATCCATGTCCGTGTGACATGTGTGGCTGAGCAGCCCAGCTGTCTGGCTGTCAGTGTCAGTGGGTTTAACTGACAGTGTTGCTAGGACATATAGTCACACCGCACGGCGTGGCGCCAGGGTTTAATTATAGCGTGTGAGAGAGAGAATGCCTCCCCCGCCGCCCAGAAGTATCCGTGTGTTTTACTCAAGTAAGAAAAATACTGCGACGTAGAGACAGCCCCTCCGTTCAAAAATGGACCGTAATTGTTCTAATTCGTTCTAAAGTGTCCGTTCTAATTGCGGTGGAGTGTATGTCTAACAATAGGCTCTATTCACACGTCCGAGGTGTAGGGGAAGGAGCGATGGAGGAAACCGAGAATGTTATGAGCTCATAAAGGAATTCAACTACATTACTTTGCCCGCTTCCCAGGGGCGGATCTAGGCATGGGCATGGGGGGGCAATGTCCCCCTAAATGCGCTGACTGCCCCACCAAACATGATGGCATACAAAACAAATTAAAGTTCTTATATTTAAAATGATGTGAACCACTACTACTGCTACTAACTAACTACAGCTGTGTCACCACTAAACCGACAGCATTTCATCATTGAAAACAAAAAATTGTCTGAGTCAGACCTTTAGCTTTATGCATGCTGCGTGTCTGTTGCAACTTCAACAACAACTGATGTTATTATTGATGCTTTACTTGACTAATAAAAGTCCTAACCCCTGACCTCTAAAGATCAGTAAAACTTATGCCTAAATCTAACCTTATAACCCCCCGACCGTTGTGCAAAAAGGCAGGCCTATATACTGTATATGTGCACTTATGATGAGTGCCATCATAAGTGCCCCCATCTACCCGGTAACTGGCGGACAGTTGGACGGCAGCATGTTTTATTTCTTTTCGTTGCTGGAGCCACAAAGCGAACATCGTTCATGCGTGAAATTGCCAAACAACATTGCAGCCCCCCCCCCCCCCCCCCCCACACACACACACAACACACCACACACACACACACACACACACACACACACACACACACACACACACACACACACACACACACACACCACACACACACACACACACACACACACAAACCATACAGTAGCTGCCAGGTTTGGAGTGAATATACCAGTCTATCCTCCTCTGAGGTGAAATGTTCTGGTCATGCAAGGTTAACCTCGGAGATGCAAGAACAATAAGACTGGAGAAAACAAAGTCTGGCATCCCACGGGTTCAATGCAATGTGAAATTGCAAAACAAAATTGCCCCTCCGCCACCTTCCTTCTTCCTGTAAATATCATTTTTCTGCTCCAGGTATCGATGGTTTCTTGTATAGTTCATGGTAAATGGATGCCGCAATTATGTCTGATATTTTTAGCAGATATTTGACCAATCTGGGAGCTAGAATGATTACCAAGAAATGTACTTCACCAGCCTGTTTCTAGTGCTGCCCATGCAGGTAGATGACAGTCCCCCCAGCACTCTTGAGAGTGTAAAATGAAACCAAATGGACCCTTACGGGTCCATTTGGTTTCATTTTACACTCTCAAGAGTTAAAATATATTTAAACATCTGAATTACATAATTTTCAAGAGTCCATACAATTAGAAAATGGAGAATAACTGTTATTGTGGACAAAAATGTGAACGTTCTTAGCTTTGGGTGCAAGAAACTAATGATGCTGAATACATTCTGAGCATTAGTCTTCTGACAGAAAGTAATGCTTGGAATGGCTGAGAATGTATGCCTGGATGACAGGCCCGGATGTAACATATTACAATCAGGGGGGGCAGGTGAAAATGGTATGGGGGCGGCTTCCTCGCCCCCCTTACCACCAACACTGTGGTTTCCAACGTACCGTAGCTCCTGGACGGATCCTGCTACGCAGTGGAACCTCTCAGGGACCGTCTTCCAGTCCTTGGCCATCTTCACCATGCCGCCAGCGTCCAGAACGCCGTAGCCAAACAGGTGATTAAACTCCAGACCAACTCCGTTCCTTTAATACATTCATAATGACAAACAGTAGTTTAAACTCCAGACCTACATTCATAATGACAAACAGTAGTTTAAACTCCATTCAATACATTCATAATGACAAACAGTAGTGTAAACTCCAGGCCCACTCCATTCCTTCAATAAACCATTCCATTCATAGTGACAAACAGGAGGTTTTAGGGGTGGGACAATTCACTTACCTCATGATGCAATACAATATTGATATTTAGGCTTATGAATCGATTTATATTGCGATTATGTTGCGATTCAATTTGATATATTGATATATCACATCTTTTCCCCACAAGTGACTGTGCTTTTATTATACTAAAACATTTTAAAGGGTCCATTTGGTTCCATTTGTACGCCCTCAGAAAAAAGGTCCTAAAAGTTAAAAAAAAAAAAAAAATGTTTCACCACAAGTTCAATCAACTAGAACAGTGGTGTCAAAGTCATTTGGGGTGGGGGCCGTATTGGACTTAATGTGACTTCATGGGGGCCGGAGCGCCGCGGTGCAACCAGTCGCAGACCGCAAGCATGCACGGCACACGCATGTTTACATACACAGCCGTTACTTCTACACTACAGTATATCACACAAGTCATATTTATTATTAAGAATAGCTATTAATATATATTAATGACTTTTCATTATTGGTTTTATACTTGTAGCCTAGATTAAGACATTTGCTATGAAAGATGCTATTTTTATTTACAGAGCATCAATAAACCATACGAAAATAGCATTTAAATTTCAAATACTAAATTTAAGTATGTATAGTTAACTAAGTATAGTTCTCGGTTATACACCCATGTACTGCTGAAGTATAGTTCTCTCGGTTACACACCCTTGTACTGCTGAAGTATAGTTCTCTCGGTTACACACTCTTGTACTGCTGAAGTATAGTTCTCTCGGTTACACACCCTTGTACTGCTGAAGTAAGTATTCTCTCGGTTATACACCCATGTACTGCTGAAGTATAGTTCTCTCGGTTACACACCCTTGTACTGCTGAAGTATAGTTCTCTCGGTTACACACTCTTGTACTGCTGAAGTATAGTTCTCTCGGTTACACACCCTTGTACTGCTGAAGTATAGTTCTCTCGGTTACACACCCTTGTACTGCTGAAGTATAGTTCTCTCGGTTACACACCCTTGTACTGCTGAAGTATAGTTCTCTGTTATACACCCTTGTACTGCTGAAGTATAGTTCTCTCGGTTACACACCCTTGTACTGCTGAAATATAGTTCTCACTTTGCAGTGCCAGCAGCCTAGCCTGGGTAAACGACTCCCCCTGCTGACAACATGCATTACATGCCGTTCAGAAGAGATCAAAAGCATTTCTTAAAACGATCATAACTTTTGATAGGAACGTGCTAGAGACTTAGTTTTTTTTTAATAGACTCAGACATTTTTGCTCTACAAGCCTGGGGCCGGATTAAACCATCTCGCGGGCCGGATCTGGCCCGCGGGCCTTGACTTTGACACATGTGAACTAGAACATCTTAAAGCAATTTTAAACAATATAGATGGCAAAAAGTTCAAAGATACACGCCAATGCAGCCTGACATCAGTCAGTCTTTCTGACATGAACACATTAATGAATAGGACCTACATAAGTATAAAAAAAACAATTTTGAACCTGGTGATTCGATATTGATATCATAGCATTAAGCATTGCAATATATTGGCATATCGATTTTTTTGCCCACCCCTAAACTCCAGGCCCACTCCGTTCCTTCAATAAAACATTCAATTCATAGTGACAAACAGTAGTTCAAACTCCAGGCCTACATTCATAATGACAAACAGAAGGTAAACTCCAGACCCACTCCGTTCCTTCAATAAAACATTCAATTCATAATGACAAACAGAAGGTAAACTCCAGGCCCACTCCGTTTCAATCCAATCCGGTCCAATTCAGTGATTTCATTGGACACAGTGCAGCTCATAAAACACATTGTGAATCAAATCAGGGAGCTTATGGAGCTGAGCAGTCCCACCCCCTTGTGACAAGCCCCTGTTCCAGAAATGGATTCCCCATTCATTTTTGAATAAAACCAAAGAAAAGTCCGCACACGATATTTGTCTGCCCCCCGTCTTTATTTAACCTAACAGGTTAAATAAAGACGGGCAAATATCATGGTTTTATTCAGTTGTTATTTTGTTGCGTCCAGCACCGGCTTATATATACATTTGGGATGTGCATATTGGTTCCCCTTTTTTCCCCCCATTCATTTTTCTCATAGACTTTTCAAAAAATAATGTATATGAAGCCACGAACAAAGCCAACTCGGGTCTCAACAAATCATGATAGCACACAATCTTTAGGGACATTCAAATGATTTCTAAGATGAAAAACAAAACAAAAAGTCTTGTATCCTGCCATTTTTGTTTTCTTCTTGCTAATTAGTTATTAAAGCGCCGTTCTCGAGCTGCTCGTGGACATCCCGTGGAGACCCCCCCGCCGGTCACACGCGGACGGCTCGTATCACGACGAGATGTAGATTTCATTCTTTAATCCAACTATTAGTCCGTGCGCATCGTCTGATGGCATCCCGTTGCTGACTTCATTTGGGACAGAATTGGGGACAAACTTTTTTTTCCCCCTTCCCATTGACATGCATTCAGCCCAATGCATTCCAAACGGCTCTCCTCCGTTTGCCCCCTCAATGTCGCTGGCGCATGGGTTAAGCAGCCAGGCTACACAGCTCTTCCTGACTTGTGACCCGGATGTTTTTGGGTACATCGCCAGATGATCGATTAGGCAAGACAACAGACACAGCATAACAGAAACAGCACATCCTGTTTAAGAGATCTGAGCTTCAAAATAAGGGCTTTTTTACCGATCGAACTGGTTTGTATGGGGAGAGAAATGGGACAATATTATCTTCACACGAATGCGTTCATACGAACGCGTTTTGAAGTTGTACAAATCCTTTACGATATTTGACAAAAGTCTTTTCACATTTTGCAAAAAGTCTTTCACGATTTGCAAAAGATTTTTGTATTTTTACAAAAAAATATTAGATTTGTGTGTGTGTTAATCCTTGAAAAACATTTGTAAATCCTCAATTCTGCTTGTGAATTCTAAAAAAACACGTGTCATTCCCTTTTCTTTTTTGAATCATTTTGACCCAACATCATGCTCGTTTATGATAATTTTCACAAATGTATGTGTAATTATTCTGCGCGATTTACTAGTTTGTCTTCAAGATTTACTAATGTTTCTCTTTGATTCACAAACTAAATTCCATGAATGACAAATATCTCTTCGCGATTCACAGATGTTTTTTGTATCTTTACAAAAAAATATAAGATTTTGTGTGTGTTAATCCTTGAAAAACATTTGTGAATCCTCAATTCTGCTTGTGAATTCCAAAAAAAACACGTGTCATTCCCTTTTCTTGTTCAATAATTTTGACACAGATGTCATGCTTTTTATGCTTTTTAATGTTGTATCCACAAAAGAAATTATGATGGAATTACAGGCACTTTCATCATCAAATATGTGTAAAGCATCAACTCTGTGTGTTGCCACCAGGTGGCCACCATGCATTTGTGAGAAAATCCCAGTCTTTTGTGAACTTATTTAAGACACAAACACACCAAGCACGCTGGGATTATTGTGTCAAAAAGATTGATTGGCTGCCTCGTTTCTAGGCTACCTCTAGGCCAATGGGAGACTTGACTTGCCATAAAACCCATAGTCTGAAAGACGCTAGGGCCATTATTGAGATGGGGACAGAAGTAGGGACAAATGGACTGAGTCAGGCAACAGTGCAGTTGTAATGATCTTAAATCCTTTTATTAGAGCTGGTTTTGTTGTAAACAGCATAAACACAACACTTTAGAAGCCGAAAATAGCTCTTATTTGCGCCGCCCTTGTTGAATCAACGCATTTCCAACTCCAGTTTGCCCCTATTCTAGCCGAACAAGGCACAATGTGCCTCGGTTGTCAGCCAGACAGTGTTGCCAACCTGGCACATTTGTCACTATATTTCGTTTTCTTTCCAACCCCTCGCCAAAATTAGTGAAAAAGCTCCTGGCGGAAAATCTATTGCTTTTTTGGCTGCTGAGTTGGGGTGAAATTGATTGACAGGCGCCATAATAAAACCCTCATTTTCACCATTTTCCTCCTTTGACAGTGGTTTTCATCCAGTGGACCGAGGCCTAAGATGGACAGTTGCTTAACCACATGTAAATCTTTGAGAGCGTGAAACCAAATGGACCCTTGCAGGTCCATTTGGTTCCATTTGCAGTGTTGCCAACTTGGCGCATTTGTCGCTATATTTAGCGCTTTTCCAGACCAAAATTAGTCCTGGCGGAAAAATCTAGTGCTTTTTGGCTGAGAGAGGGGGTGAAATTGATTGACAGGCGCCAGAGATAAAACCCTCATTTTTCACCATTTTTCCTCCTATGACAGTGGTTTTCAACCAGTGGTCCCCAGGCTAAATGATGGATAGTTGGTTAACCAGATGTAACTCTTTGAGAGCGTAAAAATGAAACCAAATGGACCCTTGCGGGTCCATTTGGTTTCATTTTTACACTCTCAAGAGTTAAAATATTCATCATGTGAATTAGCCCAAGTCTAACATGATAATCTTCTACATTCTCTAGTTGAATGTAGAAGATTATTCTCTTCTACATTCCCCAACTCTCCAGCCAAAAAGCACTAGATTTTCCCCAGGAGTTTTTCACTAATTTTGGCGCTAGGGGGGTCTGGAAAAGCGCTAAATATAGCGACAAATGCGCCAAGTTAGGCAACACTGCAAATGGAACCAAATGGACCTGCAAGGGTCCATTTGGTTTCACGCTCTCAAAGAATTACATGTGGTTAAGCAACTGTCCCATCTTAGCCTGGGTCCACTGGATGAAAACCACTGTCATAGGAGGAAAATGGTGAAAATGAGGTTTTTATTTATGGCGCCTGTCAATCAATTTCACCCCAACTCAGCAGCCAAAAAAAGCACTAGATTTTCCGCCAGAGCTTTTCACTAATTTTGGCGATAGAGGGGTCTGGAAAGAAAACGAAATATAGTGACAAATGTGCCAGGTTGGCAACACTGTCTGGCTGACAACCGAGGCACATTGTGCCATGTTCGGCTAGAATAGGGCAAACTGGAGTTGGAAATGCGTTGATTTCAACAAGGGCGGCGCAAATAAGAGCTATTTTCGGCTTCTAAAGTGTTTGTGTTTATGCTGTTTACAACAAAACCAGCTCTAATAAAAGGATTTAAGATCATTACAACTGCACTGTTGCCTGACTCAGTCCATTTGTCCCTACTTCTGTCCCCATTCTCAATAATGGCCCTAGCGTCTTTCAGACTATGGGTTTTATGGCAAGTCAAGTCTCCCATTGGCCTAGAGGTAGCCTAGAAACGAGGCAGCCAATCAATCTTTTTGACACAATAATCCCAGCGTGCTTGGTGTGTTTGTGTCTTAAATAAGTTCACAAAAGACTGGGATTTTCTCACAGAGTTGATGCTTTACACATATTTGATGATGAAAGTGCCTGTAATTCCATCATAATTTCTTTTGTGGATACAACATTAAATTTGTGAAAATCACCATAAAAAGCATGACATCTGTGTCAAAATTATTGAACAAAAAAAGGGAATGACACGTGTTTTTTTGGAATTCACAAGCAGAATTGAGGATTCACAAATGTTTTTCAAGGATTAACACACACACAAATCTTATATTTTTTTTGTAAAGATACAAAAAACATCTGTGAATCGCGAAGAGATATTTGTCATTCATGGAATTTAGTTTGTGAATCACAGAGAAACATTAGTAAATCTTGAAGACAAACTAGTAAATCGCAGAATAATCACAATACATTTGTGAAAATTATCATAAACGAGCATGATGTTTGGGTCAAAATGATTCAAAAAAGAAAATGGAATGACACGTGTTTTTTTTAGAATTCACAAGCAGAATTGAGGATTTACAAATGTTTTTTCAAGGATTAACACACACACAAATCTAATATTTTTTTGTAAAAATACAAAAATCTTTTGCAAATCGTGAAAAAGACTTTTGCAAAATGTGAAAAGACTTTGTCAAATATCGTAAAGGATTTGTACAACTTCAAAACGCGTTCGTATGAACGCATTCGTGTGAAGATAATATTGTCCCATTTCTCTCCCCATAGGTTTGAGCCGCGGCAGTGGAAAGAAAACAAAGAAAATCCGATCGCGCTGAATGAGTTAGTTATTGTATGATAATATTGCTTGTGTCGTCATGATGAGTCACGACCCGAGTTAAGTTGGCTTTGTCCACGGCGTAATCATCTTTTTTTTAAAATAATTTTTAATCCCACGATTTTGCAACCCATTTTTTCACCCAGTGCCAATTCTAATGTGATCCTTGGCTCTACACACCCTCCACCAACCTGGGGAGGCAGCAGACTGAACTCATGCTTCTTTCAATGCATGAGGAGTCCAAGCTGCCTTCTTTTCACCTGACAGGGGGGAGTTTCCCTGGTTGGACGTAGCGCATCGTGGAAGGAACACGTTATTCCAACCAGTTCCTGTCCCCTCCATCAGGCGCCCGGCTGGCCAGGGGGAGGCAGGACAAAGAGCATTATCATTTCTCACCTCCTCCACTGGTGAACCTCGTCATGCAGCTGGTTCCTCTTAGATGTGAGAACAGACAGATGCTGCATGTCTCTCCATGTCAGGTTAGGACTACACACACACACACACACACACCCACACAACACACACACACACACACACACACCACACACACACACACACACACACACAACACACACACACACACACAACCACACCCCACAGGCAAAGGGAATAGAATATAAACAAACCTTCAACCTGACACTAAAATTGCCAATAACGCCTATTTCACAGCCAGCGCGTGCTGCCCTTTAGTGGGGATAATGGGGGGACACCGACACTGGGGGGACCCGACCACTGACTGTCATTGCACAAAACAAAGGCCGTTTGTGCAATGACAGTCAGTGGTCGGGTCCCCCCCAGTGTCGGTGTCCCCCCATTATCCCCACTAGAGGGCAGCACGCGCTGGCTGTGAAATAGGTCTATGACCAGCACAGTTTTTCCCCCTACAATGTTCAGTCATTTGCAGTATCTTGTCTCCACAATATATAGGAAAACATGGGATATTTTGGAGATAGTTGGAATGGGGAGTAATCATGATTAAATTAATTTGAAGCTGTGATTAATCAGATTTTAAAAAATGTAATAATTCGTCAGCCATATTTTCTTCAGTGGGCGAAGTCAGTGCTGCTGCGTAATTGTTTTTTCCTTTGCAACTCAGGCTTTAGAACACAGAGAAAACCCCAGAGCACAGAAAAAAAATCATTGAGGTAATTAAAATCCATTAAAATTAATGTCACAAATCTCTGTGGGTAAGAATACACACTCACAAATCAAATCAACTTGACCCCAGAGTTACTGTATCAGTGATGTTTTTTGTTAAAAAAAAAATACTAGTCAAATGGCTATAGAATACATTCTGTAATCAATGGTCTTCCCATCTCTCCAGTTCTGTATATTCAGAACTGGAGAGAAGAATATTCAGGGATACGTCTATAAGAGGAAAAGCGATGGTGTGTACCCCAGATAGCAAAATCCATTGATTCAACGTTGAATTTTGGTTATCTAACCAAAAACGTTGAATCAATGCATTTTGCTATCTGGGACATCATCAATCTGAGGAAGACCTGGGAGAGCTTGAAGTCAGTCACTGCGTGTGCCGACAGTGTGACAGCGACCGGCGGGCGTCTGGTCAACCAGTCAGTGTGTTTGTTCAGTTAGTGACAGGGGGTGGCTGCAGTGGTGTTTCTAAGCAATTTGGAGCCCTAGGCAAGATTTTCCCTGGAACCAAATGGACGCTTACGGGTCCATTTGGTGAGGGGGGGTTCCAGCCTGTAAAATGCTATATAAGTATAATGTATTTATCCATAAAAGGCTTATTAGCCTTGGATCCCCTCAACCCCATCCTCACATGACACCCTAGGCAACTGCCTAGTCTGCCTAATGGCAAAAACGCCCCTGGGTGGCTGCTACGTATGTTTACCATGAGACAGAGGAAAGTCACGGACACAGCATTATGGTGAGTGTGTGTGTGTGTGTGTGTGTGTGTGTGTGTGTGTGTGTGTGTGTGTGTGTGTGTGTGTGTGTGTGTGTGTGTGTGTGTGTGTGCGTGCGTGCGTGTGCCCGTGTGTTAGCAAAGCAAACAGCACTCACTCCACTCCATTCACACAATGCAGACTAATGTCAGTCAGAACAATGTTGTCAGCTGTTTTACTGTGTGCTCAACAAACAGGACATGTGAGGAGAACAAGGAACACTGAATGGGCTTAAGTGCTCTGTGTTTGTTGTGTGTGTGCGTGTGTGTGTATGTGCAGGGGCGGATTGGCCATCTGGAGTACAGGGAGTTTTCCCGGTGGCCTGCGCCACCTAGTGGCCTGCTGGACAAGATCCAAAATGCACTAGTGGCACTTCCAAAATGCACTAGAATGTGCTAGATGCTCACCTGGAACATACAGATCAAAATGACCATTAATCTGCTACATTCTCTAGTTGTGTAGACTAAGTTGGGCTAATTCACATGATGAATATTTTAACTCTTGAGGGTGTAAAAATGAAACCAAATGGACCCGTAAGGGTCCATTTGGTTTCAATTTTACGCTCTCAAAGAGTTACATCTGATAACCAGCTGCCCCCCCCCCCCCCCAGGGTGGCCTGGCAAAGGGAAAATTGAAAATTTTGCCTTTGCCTTTGAAAATATGTGCCAATCCGCCCCTGTGTGTGTGTGTGTGTGTGTGTGTGTGTGTGTGTGTGTGTGTGTGTGTGTGTGTGTGTGTGTGTGTGTGTGTGTGTGTGTGTGTGTGTGTGTGTGTGTGTGTGTGTGTGTGTGTGTGTGTGTGTGTGTGCGCGCAGTGTGTGTGTGTGTGTGTGTGTGTACATACTTAGCTTCCAGAGCCAGAGCGAAGACTCCTGCAGCCTCCGGTGCTGCAGCCGATGTCCCAGAATGCCTCAGGGTGCAGTTCCCATACAGGTCTGTGGTGGCCTGTAGATACATATTATTATTACAGCTGTCAAACGATTAAAATTTTAATCGCGATTAATTGCATGATTGCCCATAGTTAATCTTTGATTAATTGCAATTTCATCGCATATTTTTATGAGTTCTAAATATACCTTAAATGAGTGTTTTTCAAGAATATTCATATCGAGCCCAGGATCACATTAGGAATTGGCACTGGGTGAAAAAAATGGGTTACAAAATCGTGGGATAAAAAAATATATTAAAAAAAAAGAATATTCATATCAAGGTCAATCATTTATTCTTCATTTGAGCCACAGACCACCATTTGATGACATTTATTTAGACTTCAACAATTTGATGTTGGTATGGTAGGAGCGAACATGCTTTCTACATTCTCTAATTATTTTAAAGTAACTTGGCGATATGGAGATATTTAACAATTATTCACCTGCATTTGGTGAAATTGAACCAAATAGACCCACTTGGCCTTTGGTTTTACTGTGAGTTAATCTCGCACTAAAAATGAATCGAGTTAACTCACGGCTGAGTTAACTCGCGATTAACTAGTTAATGCTGACAGCCTTAATTATTATAGACTATAGAATTTGGGGAGGGCAAAATACAATAAATTTAAAAAATACAATAAAAATCAATTTATCGCAATTCTGACTGCCATGATATCAATATCAAATGGCCAGGTTCAAAGTTTTTATTTTTTATTTTTTTTATTGTTTGTTTTCATTAGAGCCTGACGAATGTTTTGTTTTCATAATTTGTTGACAACAACAAAGTTCTGGACTGTCTGCAGAACGGAGCAAGGCAAGGGCTCTCTTTTCGTGACCATCTAAACCCCTTATCCTAAACCCCTTGGGATTTTTTTTTTTTTACTATTTTGAAAAACCTTTTGGAATAGTTCAACGTGCCAATCCATTGACACATCGTGAGCTTGTAGACTGACCATTTAAACTATTGCAAAATGTTCTTCTTTAATAGTTTAAAAAGGCAAAGAAGTTAACAGTTTTCGTGCCCTTGCAGTACAGCTATGTTGCGCGTTATCATTATGAATAATAGTTATGACCGATGCCTCTTAGGTTGATCTACGTCTCTCTACGTCGCTTACCGTCGCTGGTTTGATACGATCCCAATGATAACGACAGTGAGCAGCGACCGCATATTCCATTCAGAACGGACCAAAATAAGGGACGGACCAACCCGGAACCGGAAGTGTGTCGCCAACTAACTTGTCCGACGGGAAACATGGACCGAAATATGAAATATGACTTTTAGATGAAAATCGCTGGCACTGGCTACCTCAAAAAATATGAAAAAGGGCTGGTACTGGGTGTGTTAAGAGATAAGGGGTTTAGCGGTGACGAAAATGGAGCCCCAAGTGTCTGTCTACAGGGAAACAGCTGCAGCATCGAAGTAGAAGCAACAATTGAGACAATTGTTGTTGTTGAAGTTGCAACAGACACGCAGCATGCATAAGAGTTTTCTGTTTTCAATGATGAAATGCTGTTGGTTTAGTGGTGACACAGCTGTAGTTAGTTAGTAGCAGTAGTAGTGTTTCAAATCACTTTAACTATAGGCACAATATCTCGAGTTGTTTTGCATGCCATCATGTTTGACATTTAGGGGGGCATTGCCCCCCCCCCCCCCCCCCCATGCCCATGCCTAGATCCGCTGTCTCACTCTTGGGTTGAAAATAAAAACAAGCAGGCGTGTGTGTGTGTGTGTGTGTGTGTGTGTGTGTGTGTGTGTGTGTGTGTGTGTGTGTGTGTGTGTGTGTGTGTGTGTGCATGTGACACATAACACATTTTCAATGATGCATAAATTAGGGCTGTATTTCTTCTCTCTCTTTGTTTACTGACTGACTCACCCCATCGCTCAGCGGCTCAGTGATAATACCATCCTTCAGGTAAATACTGGAATTAACATCGGCAACACGCACAGTTCCAGTCATATAATCCGGGGGTTTTCAACCTTTTTGATGCCAGGGCCCACCATTTGTTCAGAATTTGAGCCACGGAGGACCACCACTTGAGGACATTTTAGCCCCAAAGACCCCAAATTAAAGATTTCTTTTGCTTTTGTCCATCTTCTAGTTGTGTAGACTTGGGGCTAATTCAGATGATGAATATTTTAACTCTTGAGAGTGTAAAAATGATTTTTTTACGTTCTCAAGAGTTACATCTGGTTAACCAACTTAGCTGGGGACCACCTGGAACCCTCTCAGGGACCACTGGTGGTCCCCAGACCACCTGTTGAAAACCCCTGATATAATCTCATAGAATATGCACATTGCACATCACTTTTCTACTTTTTTCCCCCACTCATCAAGCTCATCAAGGCTTCTTATCGAGACAACTATCAAGCATTTTCTATTATTTTGTGGGATATTTTACTACAAGGGCGGATATAACATGTCCCATTGGGGGGGGGGGGGGGGGGGCAAGAGAACATGTTGAAGGGGCAAGAGAAAATGGTATGGGTGCGGCGATGAAGTCGCACCCATACCATTTTCTTTTACAAGCATCATCATGTCCAAAAACAGGGATGCCAGGTTAGGCTGGTTATAAGGAGGCCTGGATGTAACATTTCCCAATTGTGTCAAGCCGGCCCCATACCATTTTCAGTAACAGGACTTATACAGTATTAGCCAAGTAGGCTAAGTATCAATAATAACATCAGTTGTTGTTGTTGAAGTTGCAACAGAGACGCAGCATGCATAAAGCTAAAGGTCTGACTCAGAGAGTTTTCTGTTTTCTGTTGGTTTAGTGGTGACGCAGCTGTAGTTAGTTAGTAGCAGTAGTAGTGTTTCACATCATTTTAAATGTAAGCACTTTAATTTGAAATATCTTGGGTTGTTTTGCAAGCCATCGTGTTTGGTGGAGCAGTCAGGGCCCCATGCCCACGCCTAGATCCGCCCCTGACTGATACTGACTAAAGTAAAGGTACTTTTTTCCTTTGGGTGCTTGTATGTGTTTATGTGTGTGTGACAGACAGTGTCACGCTGCTCACTGGGATCTGGTTAATGAAAACGGCGCTGTCTGTCTTCATCTTCGTCAGGGTGACAGCCGGCTGGAGGGTGATGATATTACCCCTATAATGTCTGCCTCTCTCCCCTGCCTGCCAGCTTGGTTTACAATCATTTTGAACCTGGATCTCTGGGACTGCTTATTTTCATGAGGGTGCGAGTCTACGAGTCTATGTGGAGTGGCAGTGGCTCAGGTTCGATCCCGTGCTCCCACAGAGTTAGTGTTGAAGTGTCCTTGAGCAAGACACTGAAGCCCTAACTGGTCCTGATGTGCTAGTAGGTACCTTGCATGGTTTCCACTGCCATCAGTGTATGAATGTGTGTGAATGTGATGCACAAGCTATGGAAAGCTCCTTGGATAAAGGCGCTATATAAATGCACCATTTACCATTTTACCATTTATTTAGACCAGTTGGTTCCCAGAATGTCTAGGTATACATAGGGACACATTTCAGTAGGTGGTCTCTCCAGTTGGTCAAGGTGGTCCAGGTGGTCCCCAGCCAGTTGATTAACCAGGTGTAACTCCTGAGAGCGTAAAAATGAAACCAAATGGACCCTTGCAGGTCCATTTGGTTTCAATTTTACACTCTCTAGAGTGAGAACATCCATCATCTAAATTAGCCCAAGTCTACACAACTAGAGAATGTAGAAGCAACCAGAGGCGGATCCAGGCATGGGCATGGGGGGCAGGTCCTTGCAGGTCTCAATGCCCCCCTAAATGCCCAGACTGCCCCACCAAACATGATGGCATGCACAACAACCCGAATTACAAAGATATTTCAAATTAAAGTGCTTCTATTTAAAATGATGTGAAACACTACTACTGCTACTAACTAACTACAGCTGTGTCACCACCAAACCAACAGCATTTCATCATTGAAAACAGAAAACTCTCTGAGTCAGACCTTTAGCTTTATGCATGCTGTGTGTCTGTTGCAACTTCAACAACAACTGATGTTATTATTGGGGTGGGGTTATTATTATGGGTGCGACATCATGATGAAGCCCCCCCCCCCCCCCCCCCACCCCCCACCCCCATTGGGAAATGTTACATCCGCCCCTGGAAGTAACCCGGCCGTCCTGGACTCACCACGCCCGCCTCGGGGTTCCTCTTGCGTCCGTTGCTGAAGGTGGATGCCAGGGTGGAGGAGCAGCTCTCGTCGTAGAGCGCCGTGCGTCCGTCGTTGATGGCTGAGTTGATGGAGATGGTCCACATGCTGGAGGCGTAGCCGTCACAGTTACAGTCGTCGAAGCTTCCTCCGTCGCCAGACGCCCACACGTAGATGCTGCCCTTCCCTCCTCTGCCCTGCAGGGGGCACAACAACAACCAGGAGCATTTTAGAAACATGGGAGGCAGAATGCAGGGACGGATCTAGGCATGGGCATGGGGGGGGGGGGGGGTTCCAGGTGGTCCCCAGGGTAAATGATGGAAAGTTGGTTAACCAGATGTAACTCTTGAGAATGTAAAAATGAAACCAAATGTACCCTTGCGGGTTTCATTTTTACACTCTCAAGAGTTAAAATATGTGAATTAGTCAGACAATCTAAAAGAATGGTAATTTTTTAATCTATTTCAGCCTGTTTTGTTTGTGAAATCCAGCCTGAAATTGTGAACAAAAGCAAAAGAAATCTTCAGTTTTGGGTCTGCGGTGTCATCAATTGGTGGTCCGTGGCTCAAATACTGAATAAATAGAGGGCTCTGGTGTCAAAATGGTTGGTACCTAGTCTTACTTTTATCTTGAAATTAAATGAATATTACACAGAGTTTAGTTCAGCCTATAGTCTTGGCCCCCCACAGCATGCAGGGACGGATCTAGGCATGGGCATGGGGGGGGGGGTGCCCCCTAAATGCCCTGAGTGCCCCAGCAAACATAATGTCATGCAAACATCCCAAACTTCAAAGATATTTCAAATGAAACACTATGCTACAAACTACAACTGTCGTACTACTAAAACTGACACCATTTCATCATTCAAAACAGAAAACTCTCAGACCTTTAGCTTTATGCATGTTGTGTGCCTGTTGCAACTTCAACAATTGATGTTATTATTGATTATTGATTATTGATGCTTACTTCCAAATATATGTCCTGTAGCCAAAAATGGTATGGGTGCGACTCCACCTATACCATTGGAATCGCCCGCCTTTCAAAATATGAATTGTTTTTGGATCGCTCTGCTCACGCGAAAGTAGGCCATGGCCTATCTACATCTAAGTCTACACGACGGTCGTTTGGATTTGTATATTTGACTGGTTTGTTTCCCAAATCCAGCCTGGTATTGTGGACAAAAGCAAAAGAAATCTTGTCCCCGTGGCTCAAATGCTGAATATATAGTGGGCCCTGGTATGAAAAAGGTTGAAAATCACTGGTATATAGCTCTCACAAGACCCTGCTTTTGAATTGCATACTCACAGTTTTTTTTTTTTTTTTTTTTTTTTTTTTTTTAAGATAATGCTATTAAGCTGTAAGTGCATTGTTTTCCTCAAGCAGAATTATACGTTTTGTCGCAGCTATTTTGGAAGCTGTCAAATTAAACTGGCCGTAGCCTCTGTTTTTCCTCTTTGCCCCCAAAATAACGGAAACCATTTTCATGCCAATAATCTGTCGCTGCAGGCTGCGGACCAATTTCAGTTTGTGATGCATATCTCTGTGTCTCTGTGTTGAATGCTAAACAGATCTGCATAATGTAGTTTAGAACGCTGTTATCTAGAGATGTGTTGTTCTATGTGTGGATGATTCAATGTTCTGACTTTAAAAAATACACTAAGTGAGTCAATTTGAGCTGCTGTAGCCTGAACCAACGGCATAAATGGATAAACAAAACATGATAGGTTTCATCTCTCATCCCCTCAGCTGTCAGCACTTATATGTACTGTATGTTAGGGTTTGGACTTTCACTGATTAATTGAGACTAAAGAGAGGGTGCCGTGATTTTTGTATTTTTTTTCCCAATTTTGTACATGTTTAAGAGGTGACAGTATCTAAATAGACCTCTAGGTGTGTTTTTATGTGCAATTATGTCTTCCCTTTGTATTTAGGCTTTCTTCCTGGAGGCTGAAACTTTACAGTCAATGAAAAAAACTGCAATATAGTGACATCACAATTTTAAACAATATAAATAACAAAATGTTCAGTCTTTCCAACATGAACAAATATCAAAACAATCGATTTTGAACATGGCGATTCGATATGGATATCATGGCATTAATAATTGCAAAAATACCAAATCTGTTTTAATTGACCAAAACGCTTCTCAGGCCAAATATGGATATGTGATTAGCTGATGAATAATCACCAAGCTTCACATTTTTTTAATAAATCTAATTATGAAACCAGATGTACAAGCTTGCAGTGAGGCACAAACACGTTGGTTGATGTGAAATTGTATATAGCGTCTTAATGTAACAGTGTGAATAGTGAACAGTGTGTGTATAATTACGAAAAATATATAATATCAGTGCTGCCACCTGACAAGATTCCCCATGCTAGTGTATTAATTGGTACAGTCACTTTAAGTTGGTACAGTCTGTCTCCTGTATAAGTCCCACCACACCTCCACCTCTTCCTCTTTTATTTCTGCAATTGGAACGAGGTATAGGTGTCAATAATTGTACCTCCAAAATGATTCATACAGCATGTTGTAATTCTGTTTATAGACGAGACCAGTGTATGCGCTAGACTAACTTTGGGACGTGTTGCGTGTTATTCATTGTCAGGCATGTTACGTTTTGTTATGTGTTATACTATTGTTGTTCAGCTCTTTTATTTCTGCAAATCTGAAACGAGACGAGACCAGTGTATGCACAAGATTTACGTGGGGACGTACTTACTTACTTACTTACTTAGGCCTTTAAATTCCCTGAGGAACATAGGCCATTGATGAGGCTCCTCCATCCCCGTCGGTCCTGCGCTCTCCGCTCCAGTTGTTGCCATGACAGTCCTTGTGCTTTCATCTCCTGCTCTGTGGATCTTCTCCAGGTGGTTCTGGGCCTTCCTCTCTTCCTCTTTCCTTGCGGGTTCCATGTTAGAGAGTGTTTGGTGATTGATTTGTTGTGTCGGCGTAGTGTGTGCCCTATCCATGTCCATTTCCTTCTCCTGATCTGAGTTTCTATGGTTTCTTGTTTAGTGAGGTTCCAGAGGGTGGCATTGGAGACAGTGTTGGGTAAACATTGGAGACAGTGTTTGGTAAACTCCTAGGAGGCGTCGGAGGCAGCGGTTGAAAAAGGTCTGTATTTTGTTGAGTATGGTGGTAGTTATTTTCCAGGTTTCAGAGCTGTATAGTAAAGTGGATTTGACATTGGAGTTGAATATTTGCAGTTTGGTCTTGAGTGATATGTTTTTGGCTTTCCAGATTTTATTTAAGATGTTGAATGTGAACCGGGCTTTTCCTATTCTGGCACTGACATCCTCCTCTGTTCCTCCGTCTACAGATACTAT
>CM076974.1:16518600-16696100 GCA_039105355.1 Benthosema pterotum
CTTGAAAGCTGCATCTTTCATACAAGCCACTTTACAAGAAAAATACTGTTTTGCATGTCATATATTATTCTTATAAATTACAAAACTATATATGTTTCACTTTACAAAAACATACTATGGATGTTATATCTTTTTTTCAATGTCATATTTATTATAAACCACAAAATTATAGATGTTTTATACGTATATGTTTCACTTTACAAAGACATCCTATGGATCTTATCTTATCTTTATTCTCTAATATTGAAAGGTACCACTTTCAAGGGATCATATATAAAATACTTTCCATATGCATAGAGCCAATACGGATCACATTAGGTTCATTGGCACTGGGTGAAAAAAAAGGGTTACAAAATCGTGGGTTTAAAAAAACAGATAGTAATCTAGAATCATTAATTAAAGTGAGAACCCATCATCAGTCTTGACAATTAATTCCCAACCAAAGCACATAAGAGTAATGTGAGTTCCTGAGGAGCTGAGCTCTAAGCACTCCAATGTCTGTGTTCCATTTACTAACGGAGGAGAAAATCAATAGGAAGCAGAAAGCTGTGTCTGTGTGGATTGATGGTGTTCTCAATGCTACAGACACTCACCTGACTCACCTCTGACATTTTGATATTTTGCCAGTGTAAATGTTTGATCATTCGTTTGGGCTACACCACATATGTCAAACTCAAGGCCCGGGGGCCAAATCAGGCCCGTGAATGAATTATCTTCGGCCCGCGGGATGATGTTGAATTAGTGTTGGAACTGGCCCTCTGGTATATTGCACACATCATGATAAGAAATTAATGCAACTAATTGTTTGACTTCCTCAACTCAGTCTTATTTAGCTTTAACATATTTTGACCTCACACTATAGATTGTATAAAACGTTAACTCCGAAAGAACATATAATATTCAAAGATGTGCGCTATGTTTTCACGTTTTTCCCGAAAAAATAGCAGGTGTTCACGTCTCATAGGGCACCACAGAGTGGCGCGCTATGAGAAAAATAGCAGGTGTTCACGTCTCATAGCGTGCCACTCTGTGGCGCGCTATGAGACGTGAACACCTGCTATTTTTCAATAAAACTTTTTTTTAAGTTAAGTAAGTTAAGTTTTACTGAAAATAATAGCAGTTTACGTCATCGTAAACCGGTGTTGAAACACAGACTGGTGTCTACGGCCCTTGACTTGTACCAATTTTTCTATTTGGCCCACTCTGTATTTGGATTTGACAACCATGCTGTGCTACACCAATGCTTCTCAACCTGTGTGTCCCATGCGTATATATTTCTTAACCTTTAAGACCCGTTTTATTTAAAAAAGAATACCAAAAATAAGATTAAAACACAAATAATGTCCCAGCGGGAAGCCTGCACATGCATCAAAATACAGATGGCTATTTGGCTAAAGGATAACAAGCTCAAAGTTTGTAGACCTGTTATTTGTTTGGATTGCAACCAAACATAGAAAGGATTTTTTTTTAGTCTCACTGACATTTTATACTAGTTGTCAGCATATTTTATTTATTTACAGATTTACGTATTCAGTTATTCATGTATTCAGTTATTCATTCATTTATTAATTTGACAGGACTAGTGCTCATCAAACAGGGGCGGATATAGGCATGGGCATGGGGGGGCAATGCCCCCCTAAACGCCCTGACTGCCCCAGCATACTTAATGGCATGAAACCAACCCAAATTTTCCCCAATATATTTCTAATTAAAGTGCTTATAATTACAGTATAATCTGAATTAGCCCCACTTAATTAAGAAGTCTGCATTTCAATTAGAGATTGTAGAAGAACGTCATTTTTATCTGGTTTTCTTTGCAAAATCCATACTGAAAATCAAATGTCATCAAATGGTGGTTCTCCGTGGCACAAATGCTGAATAAACAGTGGGCCCTGGTATCAAAAAGGTTGAAAACCACTGCAATACACCACACAATTTACAGTAGGTGTGCTTTTTAGTCACTGTGGCTTAGTATTTCGATTCTTTCATTTATATTTTGTTCAATCATTTCTATTTAGGTTGTTGGTGGACAATTCCGCAAAATCAACATTGGCTGGGGGAAAAGCAATTTGTTTCCGCCAGGAGAGCAGAGAGAGACATTCATTCATCAGCTTCAACTTGATAGAGTTTAGTTTTCTCCTGCTGCAATATAGTCTGCTAATTGCCTTGTTTCATCGCCTCCAATTCCCATTGTGTAGCAGGGGCGGATGTAACATTTCACAACATGGGGGGCGGCAGTAGAAAATGGTATGGGTATGGGGGCTTCATGCTTATAAGCATCAATAATAAGCAATAAGCATATAAGCATCAATAATAACATCAGTTGTTGTTGAAGTTGCAACAGACACGCAGCATGCATAAAGCTAAAGGTCTGACTCAGAGAGTTTTCTGTTTTCAATGATGAAATGCTGTTGGTTTAGTGGTGACACAGCTGTAGTTAGTTAGTAGCAGTAGTAGTGTTTCACATCATTTTAAATACAGGCAGGCACTTAAATTTGAAATATCTTGGGTTGTTTTGCATGCCATGCAAAACAACCCAAGGGGTGGATCTAGGCATGCCCATGCCTAGATCCACCCCTGTTGAGTAGATTCTTGCGCTGTATATTCGTGTTTATTCCAGTGTTGACCTTTATTGCTACTGAATAAACAGTCATTATATGGTAATATAGATCAGTGGCTCTCATTTTGGCCCAAGGCACACACACCTCTTAGTAACTGTACAGATTTTGCTTTTGTTCACAATTCCAAGCTGGATTTGGGAAACAAAACAGTCAAACACACCAAAGTGACCACTAATCTTCTAGTTGTGTAGACCTGGGCCTATTAAGATGATGAATTTTAACTCTTGAGAGTGTAAAAATGAAACCAAATGGACCCGCAAAGGTCCATTTGGTTTCATTTTTACGTTCTCAAGAGTTACATCTGGTTAAACAACTTAGCTGGGGACCACCTGGAAACCTCTCGGGGACCGCTGGTTGAAAACCCCAGTCTTATATGAAAGCTACCACTTTCAAGAGTTTACATATAAAATACTTTAAATACTTTCCATATGCATAGAGTCAATACGGATCACAATAGGTAAGTTCTTTGTACGCCGTTCTCGAGCTGCTCGTGGATTTCCCGTTAGAATCCTCCCGCCGGTCACGCGGACGGCGCGTATCACGACGAAATGTAGATTTCATTCTTTAATCCAACTATTAGTCCGAGCGCATCGTCTGATGATGATCCCGTTGCTCACTTTCATTTGGGACAGAATTGGCGACAACTTTTTTTTTTGTCCCATTCACATTCATTCAATCCACTGCATTCAAACGGCTCTCCTTGTGACCCGGATGTTTTTGCTCAGATCGTCAGACGAGAGGTCAGCCAAGACAACAGAAACAGCATGACAGAAACAGCACATCCTGTTTAGGAGATCTGAGCTTCAAAACAAGGGTTTTTTACCGATCGAACTGGTTTGAGCCGTGGCAATGGGGAGAAAACAAAGAAGATCCGATTGCGGTAAATGAGTTAATTGACACTGGGTGAAAAAAAAATCACAAAATCGTGGGTTTAAAAAAAGAAAAGATAGTAATCTAGGATCATCAAGTAATCTCTTCGTAACTTTTCAGATTGGAGCTTTTTTGTCTTGTTTTTTTATGTGAAGAGACATCGTGTACTAGCAAGTAAAGTGAAAGTGGCACTGATACTAGCGATGTCAATAATGGTTTATTTCCTAGCTGGCTAGCCGACAGGACTAACTTTGCGTCAGCGGCGTGCCATTAGGCAGACTAGGCAGTTGCCTAGGGCGCCATGAGGGGAGGGGGCGAGGGGAGGGGGCGCTTTAAAAGGATACCCGGGTAATAAGCCTAATATGGATAAATACATCATACTTATCCTCTATAACTAGAATTGAACATTTAAAACACATAATATGTTCTACTTTAAAGATCATAATTGTATTCCTTTGGGGGGTGCCATTTTACAGGAGATTTTCCCTGGAGCTCCCCCCTTACCAAATGGACCCGTAAGGGGGGGCTCCAGGGAAAATCTTGCCTAGTCCTTCAAATTGCTTAGAAACACCACTGCTTTGCGTGGCTAACTTTGCCCAATAGCCGTGCCAGTGTGGAACGAGGACTCGGCTCTATGGATTTAATTTAACACCATCACTGATACTCCGTTAAGATTGTCATGTTGTGTTCATCTCGTCCGTTGTTCCACTATCGCTTGGGTTTAGTTTTGACTACCGTGTTGTGGGGCTCACAAAACTATAGTAGAAGAGTTGCGACATTGAGGGGTCAGAAACCGATGGCTTGAGTGCTGTTCATGCCATTAATTTGGTGGGGAAGTCAGGGCCTGTAGGGGACATTGCCCTCCCATGCCCATGCCTAGATCCGGCCCTGTCGCCCAGGCTTCACAGCCACGGGCCATAGTGGGTCAAGGGTTCTGAAGCAGTCCAACGACAAGTCGACAACTTCTGGAAATCCAGTGGATCCATGAACTAAATGACAGAGGTGAAGTCTGCTAGGGTAAATATAGGGGTAGGTAAATGGTAGGGTAAATGGTAGGGTAAATGGCAGGGTAAATGGTAGGGTAAATATAGAGGTAGGGTAAATGGTAGGGTAAATGGTAGGGTAAATATAGAGGTAAGGTAAATGGTAGGGTAAATGGTAGGATAAAGGTAGGGTAAATATAGGGGTAGGGTAAATGGTAGGGTAAATATTGGGGTAGGGTAAATGATAGGGTAAATATAGGGGTAGGGTAAATGGTAGGGTAAATGGTAGGGGTAAATAGTATAGGGTAAATATAGGGCAACGCCATGCAGAGAATAACAATCAACATAATACTGTGTCGTCGTTGTTGTTTTTTCATGTTGTGATCAAGTTGTACTCAGGGGCATCCTTGAAAACCAGAGTGGTCCTCTCGACCGTCATCCCCGCATAATAAAAAGGGGTCAACAACCCATTTACAACCTCATCTTCGCACAATTGGTCCTCACTAATGCTCATTATAAGATGGCACCGTTTCTCAGCCCCGCTGCTCATTATTTTGGTCTCAGGGGAGGGACGGAGGGCTGGGCACAGTCCAGAGTGGTGTCTGATGTGAGTCCAGTCGGAAAGCATTTCAACCACAATTGTTGTTGTTATTAATATCATTATCATTATTATATGAAAATGTCTTAACACAACAACCGCCATTGGCGAAGAGAGCGGTCAATTCATATAAAATTATATAAAACAATCTTTTTATATATATACGTATGTTTGCCAACGTTCGTCGGCAAACATATCTTAGATTTTTCACTGCTTACTACTGAAGGAGTTTTGTATAGGTAACACCTCCAAATATGCCATTCTAACTGACTACTTCAACAGCCACCTACAGAATTATGTCACAAGCAGCCTACATACTGATTGCAGAGATAGATCTTCAACTATTTGGATGTTCAAGCAGAGTCTAATTGTAGCCTAATGTCCAAAACAGATTCCATGAGTCATCTTAGAATCTGATGGTCAGGTCATTAGGCTTCGGCTTACCACAGCCAATACATTGCAGGGCTATTGTGAGATCATGTAGAGCAGGGGTTTTCAACAGGTGGTCCAGGGACCACCAGTGGTCCCTGAGAGGGTTCCAGGTGGTCCCCAGCTAAGTTTGTTTAACCAGATGTAACTCTCGAGAACGTAAAAATGAAACCAAACGGACCCTGGCGGGTCCATTTGTTTTCATTTTTACACTCTCAAGAGTTAAAATATTCATCATGTGAATTAGTCCAAATCTACACAACTAGAAGATTAATGGTCATGGACAGAAGCAAAGGAAATCTTTAGTTTGGGGGGGTCTGTGGGGCTAAAATATCCTCAATTGGTGGTCCGTGACTCAAATGCTGAATAAATTGTGGGCCCTGGGATAAAAAAAAGGTTGAAAACCCCTGATGTAGAGTGCTCTGACAGACCACCTGGAGCCTGGGTGATTGACAGTGACACAAGCACACACAAAACCTTTCAAGGAATGAACTAAGACACACCCATTGTATGTTTGAGATAGATGGGGTTGAAGAGAAAGGACATTTTTTTTAAGACGGTATTGATAAGACAAGCATTGAGTAATGAACATTGAGTGTTGAGAAGACACTACTGAAAGTGAGGGTTACCTGGGGAGGCTCCTGCCTCCATCTGCTGTACTATCAATCCTGAATGCTGATATTTCTAATGTACTGACTGAAGTTGATCAATAAAAAGGAACAAAGGATTTAAAGCCTGCATGGACCCTCAACTCACTTCAATAAAGCGATTACATGAAGGAATTAGGGAAATGTCCACGGAACCCTGAGATGAGAGGAAATACACCACACTACAATTAGAAACGTACTTCAACTATAGCAAATCTATAGACCCTCATGCCGCAATTTACATTAGGAAGCACACTCAGCCCTTTGTTATATTAACCCTAGAAGGTCATTTAATTATTTAAAAAAATGTTATCATTAGGTTTTTGTTATTTTTTCACATAAATATCATGGTTGAAGTTGATTGTTTAGAATTTCATTGAAATTGGTCATGATATTTGCATAACAATACAATACAATGCCTCTTCAATTAATCTCTGGATTTAGTGCAGTTTTTGATGATTTTTAACCTTTGACCTTTAGCCTTTAACCCTAATAAAAGTATGTAAAATGACTGCAATAAATATATTTTTTGTGATTACACTTTGTTCACCTTGTAGCGTTCTTTTGGTCGCTGGTCAGTCTCCTAGCCCCCTGTGACAGAATTATTCCACTTCATTACTGCTCCAGTTAAAAACAATGATTTCAGTGGGCTGTTTCTCCAGTACATGCATTCTGGGGCATCCAGCCATGACGCGCAGACGTAGCACCATAATAACATGCTGGCTCAGAGGGTAGAAATTTAAACAATGCTCCGATTGTTTAATTGGGTCATAATTGGGTCATAATGCTACTCACTTGCTAGCTAGTTGCTGTCAATACCACAAGATAAACATCCATTCTATCTATTCTCTTTCAATCGCCTGTATCTTCTAATCCAGGGCTGCCCAAAAGGTAGATGGTGATCTACCAGTAGATCACACAGACCATGCAGGTAGATCACATGACAGTCCCCCCAGCACTTGGACCCTTATAGATCTGTAACTCTTGAGAGACTCTTGAGAGACTCTTGAGAGACTCTTGAGAGCGTTAAAATGAAACCAAATGGACCCTTACGGGTCCATTTGGTTTCATTTTACCGCTCTCAAGAGTTAAATTATATTTAAACATCTGAATTACGTAATTTTCAAGAGTTCACACAATTAGAACATGGAGAATACTAGTTCTTATAATAGTTCTTAGTTTTGGGTGCAAGAAACTAAACTCAACATCACAAACTGTCAGCTCAAACCTCAAATACTGTTTTCACACGTCAGTATAGCATAAACAGCAAAACTTACCAATTCTCCCCCTCTGTTTTTTTTTTTTTCATTATAAGTGCATTATTCTTAAACACTATAACAGTCAGTAACACCATCACTACTATTTCAAAGCTCAAACTTTCTAGGGGTCTTGAAATGGATTTTCAGTAATGGAACAATCACATTTTTGATGTGTAGATCTTGTTGAGACGCTCATTTTGAAAGTAGCTCTCAAGTCAAAAAAGTGTGGGCACCTCTGTCCTAATCCTTATCCCAGATGGTATTTCTGGCCCATATGGAAGCTGCCATGATGCTATCTCACCAGGGGATAAACAAACAATGGATCAGCCACATCCTGCGCGCTGATATAAGACGTCCCCATCCAGATGGGAACTTGGATCTTTATATGAGTTCCACATTAATAAACAGTAAATGGTGTATGTGAAGGGAGGGGAGAGCCGCAGGTTGAGACCACTGCAACGCATGGCATGCGCTATGCATTAAAAAAAAATCAAAGTCAAAGTGGTCAGATTAGTTTCACGTTACCGCAGTGAAATTAGTTCTCTGCTTTTGACCCATCTCTTGGAGCGGTGAGCTGCAGTGTGCGCCGCGCTCGGGAATCATTAGTTGATTTGACCCCCAATCCATCCCTTTGATGCTGAGTGCCAAGCAGGGAGGCATTGGGTCCCATTTTTACAGTCTTTGGTATGACCCGACCGGGACATTAAATAACACAAATAAGATACGCAAACACGGGAAGCGAAGTCTAATTATTCATAATAAATTATCTCAGCTGTAACAGGATTGTTATTGTACTTGACAGGGTCGGTTCTAGGCGTAAGCAACAGGAGTGTTTGCTTAGAGCAACAACCACTAAGGGCTGAGGACCACATCACAGGGAGATGATTATTGTTTTAATGTATTCTTATCTTATCTTAAACATGTGGCCTCCACCTCACAGGATAATATCTAAATATTGTTATTTATTGATTTCATCTATTTTAATTTAATTCTACTGGAGGTAGATTTTTTTTTTTTTTTTTTTTAATGGTTAAACTAGCCGAGCTACATTTTAACTACTCAAAAGTGTGTTTTTTTTTTTTTTTTTTTTTTTTTTTTTCAAAATACTGTAGCAAAAGTGGTAAAGAGGTTTAGGGATAAGGGTTTAATTATTCAAAAATGTAAAAAAAAAAAAAAAAAAAAAAAAAAAAACGCTAGCAAAAATGTTTTTTTCTCCATCGGCATCACAGACAGACAGACAGACAGACAGACAGACAGACAGACAGACAGACAGACAGACAGACAGACAGACAGACAGACAGACAGACATGCTTTCCCTGGCTTCCACAGTCAGGGCTCAGCGCGTCTGTGAACCCTCTCAGAATTAATATGACAAACACACACACACACACACACACACACACACACACACACACACACACACACACACACACACACACACACACACACACACCTGCCACCTTGGAGTGATAGGCCACTCCCACGCCGCAGATGTTGTTGTTGGCGGTGGCAGATACCTCTCCAGCGCAGCGCGTTCCGTGACTGATGAGGAGACACAGAGAGACAGGAGATTAACACAGTCACAAAACATCAAAGAGTGGAGGTGGAAAAGTAGTTTGTCTTAAAAAAAAAAAAAAAATCTGGTGTTAAGGTGCGAGAGTATAATATTAGCTCTGTGGGATGTAGTAGGGATGTAGTACGGATGTAGTACGGTAGAGTGGAGTAGAGTTCTCAAACTCTGCCCGAACCCAAACAGGCCCGACCCGACATTTAGGGCCGGGTAGGGCCTAAAATCTATGCTAATCAGTAGGGCCGGGTAGGGCCTCGGGCTCCATGAAAAAATAATATATATTGAATTATTTTACTATAGTAAAAATAATAGTTATTTTCTGTATTTACCTATTATGAAGATGGTGCTGATTGCCATTTCATTTTTAATCTGTGGCGAACTCTCAAATTTTGCCCAAACCCGACAGTTTAGGGCCGGGTAGGGCCTAAAATCTATTCCCTTTAGTAGGGCCGGGCTTGAACTCTTAGGGCCGGTTAGGGCCGGGCCTTAATTTTCAGGCCTGATGAGATCTTTAGAGTGGAGTAGAAAAGTAAAGTGCTGGAAAGGAAAATGCTGAAATGGACATTAAAAGGGGAATTCCTCCCATTTTCAACATTTTTTCTGAGAGTGTACAAATGCAACCAAATGAGGGTTGCATTTGGTTGCATTTGTACGCTCTCAGAAAAAATGTACGCTCTCAGAAAAAAATAAGCGTCTAAAGAAATCCATTAACATGGTGAAAATACTGTACATCTTGATGATGTCATCAGATGTATTTCACCATGGTTAATGGTTTTCTTCAGACCTCCATTTCTTGGGAACACTAGTGCATTTTGGATCTTGGCAGTTGGCAACACTGCCTCCAGCAGCGCGAGGCAGCGCCCTGGCACACAGGAGTGAACGGGAATATGGCAACTCTCCTACTGGAAGGCTCTGGTGTAGGACACCTTTTCTTTTTTGAAGGATAGAAACACTAGTTTGCCTGGCCTGGGCCTGGCGCCCTGGCCTGCCCTGGACTTAAAAAAAAAAAAAAGAAAGAAAGAAAGAAAAAGAAAAACCTGTCCAGGCCGCTAGGTGACGCAGGCCACCGGGAAAACTCCCTGTACTCCAGATGGCCAATCCGCCCCTGGTGTTAGGGTCAGAATAGTAAATATTATAAAACCCAAACTGCTCCAACCCCAACTAGCCACTTCCGTGTTTGTGAAAAAGACACACAAGTACATATTCACGGATTTTTGCTTTAACTAGTAGTGTATGCACACAATTCCGTAGGTGGCATTCTGTGTATAGTGTACTACAGGTGTTTTCAACCTTTTTGACACCAGGGACCACCATTTATTCAGCATTTGAGCCACGGACCACCATTTGATGACATTTTAGCCTCACAGACCCCAAAACCCAAAGATTTCTTCTGTTTTTTTATCTACAATATGAGGATGGATTTCAGAAACACAACAGGCAAACCTAGATCTCTAGTTGTGCAGACTTGGGCTAATTCAGATGGTGAATATTTTAACTCTTGAGAGTGTGAAAATGAAACCAATATACAACTGGTTAACCAAAATACAACCAAATACATCTGGTTAAACAACTTTCCATCATTTAGCCCGGGGACCACCTGGAACCCTCTCAGGGACCACTGGTGGTCCCCTGACCACCGGTTTAAAACCCCTTTTTTGAGAAGAAAACAACATCCGTGGCATATAGGAGCTGGCTGCAGGGAGAGCTTTGGTAATCCCAGGGAATTAGCATGGATAGAATCATTCTTTCAGCTAAAGGTCACTGTGTTTGTTTAGGGAGGAGAACAATGCATCTGTGACATTTCACAGGTGAAACAGTGATATTAGATAGAAGTGGTTTCCAACCAGTGGTCCGGGGACCACCAGTGGTCCTTGAGAGGGTTCCAGGTGGTCCCCAGGCTAAGTTGGTTAACCAGATGAAAAGTTGGTTAACCAGATGTAAAAATGGTTAACCAGCGTAAAAATGGTTAGCCGTTTGGTTAACCATTTGGTTTCATGTTTACGCTCTCAAGAGTTCAAATATTCATCATCTGAACTAGCCCAAATCTACATTGATCTGTGTGTTTGCCTGTTTTGTTTCCCAAATCCATATTATGTCCTCAAATGGTGGTCTGTGGCCCAAATGCTGAATACATAGTGGACCCTGGAGTCAGAAATGTTGAAAAACGGCTGTGATAAACAAAGGATTTGTCTTAGTTCAGTGGTTCGCTGGACTTTATCAGGCTGAATATAGTTGCTACTGTTTGACAGAAAAATTATTAAATTAATGCAATATAGCCTATACTTGATCATCCGACAGCATCGCAAAGAAGCATCGAACGCATACCTGGGCATTATGCGGCCTGGGGGCCAAGACTTCCAGTTAAATATGGAAAGTTGGTTAACCAGATGTAACTCTTTGAGAGCGTAAAAATGAAACCAAATGGACCCACAAGGGTCCATTTGGTTTCATTTTTACACTCTCAAGAGTTAAAATATTCATCATGTGAGTTAGCCCAAGTCTACACAACTAGAGAATGTAGAAGATTAATGGTCATTTTGATCTGTATGTTGGACTGTTTTGTTTCCCAAATCCAGCCTGGAATTGTGGACAAATGCAAAAGACATCTTTAGTTTTGGGGTCTGTGGGGCTAAAATGTCATCAAATGGTGGTCCTCTGTGGCTCAAATACTGAATAAATAGAGGGCCCTGGTGTCAAAATGGTTGGTCTTACACTTACTTTTATCTTGAAATAAATTAATATCACACAGACTTTAGTTCAGCCTTTAGTCTTGGCTTCTCCACAATATTTTATGCATCTCATTTGGCCGCTTGGGAAAAATAATTGCCCACCTCTGGTCCAACGGTAGCAGATCTGCAAGCTGAAAACGTTTCACTGAAAGCTGAAAGCCGCGCTAATAGATATGCTATGCTTTCACATGTGGCTCGGATGGAGCGGTTCTCTTAGCACCAGCCTGCCCCACAAACTATAGCTTTATTCACTCGGTCCGCGAGGCCAAAAAAGGAGGTGGACTGGCAAATATTTTCTCAGACACTTTAAAATTTAAAGCTCTGTCTCTCGGCACCTTTTCATCCTTTGAATACCAGGCCACAATACTCCAGGGTAAATCAGCGATTCCAATGATAACTATCTACCGCCCCCCCAAGTCCAGCAAAGCGGCATTTCTAACAGAATTCTCAGAACTCTTATCTATCTGCTCCACAAATTACGATAGCACGCTTATCTCAGGGATGCTAACGTACATGTGGAGGTTGCCTCTGACTCTGTGTCCTCGGGTTTGATAGAACTGCTCCACTCCTTTGGGTTTTCTCAACATGTCATCGGCCCACACATAAACATGGCCACACTCTGGACCTGGTAATTTCTAGAGGTCTGATCATTAATGTGGAAAGGATTATCGAAAGGCCTGAATTATCAGACCACTACTTGCTGTGTTTTAATATGTCGGTCTCTGACCTTGAGAAAAACAACACTGAATACACTGTAAAAAAAAACGTTTTTTCAGCTCATCAGCAGCCAACGAGTTCCCTCTTCATCTGGGCCCCCCACTGTCCATCACTTCCTCAGTGAACGAAATGGTTGAACATTTTAATCTTAAACTAGAGTCAGCTCTTAACTTAGTTGCTCCATTTAAAACTAAAAAGAAACAGAACACTAAAGTAACACCCTGGTTAAATGACCACACGCATTCACTGAAAAAAGAATGCCGTAGAGCTGAGAGAATATGGAGAAAAAGCAAACTCACCATCCACCTAGAAATTCTTAAAAAGTCAACTGTAGTCTATAACAAAGCATTGCGTCTGGCAAGACAGGCTTATTTCTCTGGCATTATTAATGACAACAAGAAAAATGCCAAAGTCCTTTTCTCTACCATTGAACGACTTTTAAACCCCCCTCAGTTCTACAAGCAGTCGTTCCCTGCCTCTAAAACTAAGTGCAATGAGTTTGCTTGCTTCTTTGATAACAAAATTTGCAATATTAGAGCTGATATTATGAATGCTGCCACTACCCTAAACCCTCAAACTGCAGCTAATGCAGCCAGGATAGAGCCCTCCAGGGGGAGCTTATCGTCATTCTGCGCAATTGATGAAGACGAACTCCGCAAAACCATATCACAGATGACATCCTCCTCTTGCTCATTAGATATAATTCCCACCACTTTTCTCAAAGAGGTTTTAGACAGTGTGATCAGTGATATCCTAAAGATTGTAAACAACTCTCTGCAATCAGGTGTCTTCCCTGACTCACTGAAGACAGCTGTAGTAAGGCCCTTACTCAAGAAACACAATCTGGATCCCTCTGTGCTGGGTAACTATAGACCCATCTCTAATCTGCCCTTCCTGGGCAAGGTTTTTAGAAAAATGTGTCTTTCATCAGTTGGATGTGTTTCTACAGATAAATAAGGTGCATAACAAATTCCAATCCGGCTTCAGGCAAGGTCACAGCACAGAAACAGCTCTTGTAAAAGTAATCAATGATCTCAGGGTATCTGCTGACAAGAAAAATATATCTGTACTTTTACTTCTCGATCTTACGGCTGCATTTGACACAATCGATCATTCAATTTTAATTCACCGGCTGGAGCACTGGGTAGGTCTATCGGGGTCAGCCCTGTCTTGGTTCTCCTCCTATCTATCAAACAGAAACTATTATGTAAAGCTAGCTGAGTTTGACTCTGACAAACATGACATCAGTTCTGGTATCCCACAGGGCTCAATACTCGGTCCCCTTTTGTTCTCCCTATACATACTGCCGCTAGGAGAACTTATTACAAATCACAAAGTGAATTACCATTTCTATGCCGATGATACCCAGCTATATCTTTCCGTAGCCCCAAATGATCCATGTGCCTTAGATCCATTGCTGACCTGTCTGTCTAGCATCAAATGCTGGAATGAGTGAGAACTTTCTCAAACTAAACGAGGATAAAACAGAAGTTCTCATAATTGGCTCCAGCGACCAGAAAGAATCAATACTAAGCAGACTTGGCAATCTGATTGTAGAAAGTAATAGCACAGTAAAGAACTTGGGGGTCTTCATTGACTCCGAATTGAATTTTAATTCACACATTAATCATGTCACCAAGACTGCCTTTTTGTCACCTTAGAAACATTGCACGAATCAGGGCCTATCTGTCAATGGATGATGCTAAAACCCTGATCCACGCCTTTGTATTTTCCCGGCTTGACTACTGCAATGCACTCTTCTCTGGCCTCCCCAAGAAAACAACTGACAGATTACAACTAGTCCAAAACGCGGCAGCCAGAGTTTTAACTAAAACTAAGATGAGAGAACATATTACTCCTGTCCTAGCCTCACTACATTGGCTACCGGTTGTGTTTAGAATTGATTTTAAAATTCTTTTACTTGTCTATAAAGCGCTTAATGGTCTTGCACCTTCCTACCTACATGACTGCCTGCCTAAGTATGTCCCAGGCCGACCCCTCAGGTCTTCCACTGCAGGCCTGCTTGCGGTGCCTAAAATGGCAACTAAAAAACACGGTGAAGCAGCCTTTTGCTTCTATGGACCGACGGCGTGGAACAAACTCCCATTATACATTCGACAGGCAGCCTCTGTAGACATTTTTAAAGCACAACTCAAGACGTACTTCTATGCACTTGCTTTTAACTGATTCTCTGTGATTCTATATTTTATGATTTTATATTTTATGCCTTATTTCAGGTCCTCACTGTACTGCTTCTTTGATGTATTTTAATGAACTCTTTAATTTATACCCACTTTTTTTGTCTTCTTCTCTATTGCAATGTAAAGCACTTTGAGCTGCATTTTATGTCATGAAAGGTGCTATACAAATAAAGATTATTATTATTATTATTATTATTATTATTATTATTATTATGTGCTTTTTTCCCTCGTGGGTTTAGGGAGGAGGGAGGGTCACAGCTTTGATTGAATATTTGCAAGATTCACCGTTTCCTGCACGTGTGTGTGTGTGTGTGTGTGTGTGTGTGTGTGTGTGTGTGTGTGTGTGTGTGTGCGTGCGCGCGTGTGTGCGTGCGCGCGTGTGTGCGTGCGCGTATGCATGCGTGTGTGTGTTATTTCCTCAGGGCCAACTGCAGAGTCAACCCTTCTCTCCCAGCATGCTTTGCTTTGCCACAGGCAGCAGCTATTTATAAACAATCGTCTGATTAGCCAGAGAGTCGTGCAGCTGCTGGCAACAGCTAGACCCTCAACCCACCGTAACGCACACACACACACACACACACACACACACACACACACACACACACACACACACACACACACACACACACACACACACCCACACACAACAGCTACAGACCCTCAACCCACCCAGCCTGCACACACACACACACACGCACACGCACACACACACACACACACACACACACACACACACACACACACACACACACACACACACGGACGCAAGGACTCATGGACGCACACACGCACACACAACCCAGTAGCACACAACCCAGTAGCAAGGGCCGGATTTAGCCAGCCCTACTAGGGTGGGCTGGAAGAATGGCAGGGAGGGCATTTTAGCCCCACAGACCCCAAAAACGTTTAACTTCTGAGAGCGCATTTTTACGCTTACATCTGGTTAACCGGATATCCACCATTTAGCAGGGGACCTCTGCCCACCCCTGCCCCCCTCTAGATCCGGCCCTGAGCCAGAGCGCACCTCTGACTCCCACTGCTGTGAGAGGACAGAGAAACTGTCACCATCCCTGCGTGTGACCAAGGACATGTCACATGAGGCTGAGTAGACCATAAAATGACCAAAAGTTTTTTTTGAAAGTGGAATACCCCTTTAAGGACCACTGGTGGTCCCCGGACCACTGGTTGAAAACCACTGCAATACTGTACATCAAAAACAGAAATGATTGAATCTTACTGATTGTATAATAAAAAACAAGAATGAATTCACCAGCTGGCAGGTGTACTACAGAAAGCTTGAATTATCCTCTTTCTATGTAGCCTCGATCTCCAGGCTCTCATCCGCGCTGTGAGATGAGAGCCTGGATTCACGGTGCCCCAAATCGACCGACGGAAGTCGGGACTTCCGGTTAGTTAACTTCCTCTGGAAGTTGCCATTAGTCACGATGCGGTGCTCCCGAAAATGAATACCCCACGGAAACATTTTATTTCTCCCTTTGTGCTCGCAAAGCTGTTGTAAATGTTTAAAAGATGAAATCATGCACTTTGCACACTTCTAGAACTGCTTTGTTTGTTGGAATCATTTTTTTCTGAAAATAAGAGTGAACAAGTCAAGTCGCTAGTGAGGACTTGTTGTTTCTCTGGGGACTGTAAATACAGTAACACTAGTGAGGACTGAACAGGGTTGTTTCTCTGGGGACTGTAAATACAGTAACACTAGTGAGGACTGAACAGGGTTGTTTCTCTGGGGACTGTAAATACAGTCACTTCCGCAACTAACGTTCTCAGTCTGAAAAGCGCAACATTTCCCAGGGTGCTTTCTATGTGCATCATTTTTGTTTCATAAGAATCCACCGTAGAAACATGATGAGCTACTTTGTGTCATATTTTGGAAGTGCTTGTTTTCAATAACGCACTGTCCCATTATGTGACAGTTACATACAGTTGGTATACTGCAGGACTGCTGGGTGATAACCGACAAGCGCTCCACAAGTCCAATGTTGCTCTGTTGCGTTCAATGTTTTGCCACTCCAGTCGAGATGCACCAGTGGTTTTCAACCAGTGGTCCGGGGACCACCAGTGGTCCTTGAGAGGGTTCCAGGGGGTCCCCAGCTAAGTTGGTTAACCAGATGTAACTCTTTGAGAGCGTAAACATGAAACCAAATGGACCCGGTTTCATGTTTACACTCTCACGAGTTAAAATATTCATCATCTGAATTAGCCCAACTTTACACAACTAGAGAATGTAGAAGTCATTTTGATCTGTATGTTTGACTGTTTTGTTTCTCAAATCCAGCCTGGATGGAATTGGGGACAAAAGCAAAAGAAATCTTTAGTTTTGGGGTCTGTAGGGGTGAAAATGTCCTCAAATGGTGGTCTGTGGCTCAAATGCTGAATAAATAGTGGGCCCTGAAAAAGGTGAAAAAGGTGAAAAAGGTTGAAAACCAGTGGTTTAGGAGTGGGGCGTGTGCTGGTGCCTCTATATACTCTATATCTATATACAGCATATTATGATGATATTCTGTTGAACATGGGATGAAAGACGGTGTTTCACCTGTTGAACCAGTCGTCTGTGTATCGTGGGAACGGAAACGGGTCGTTGCTGCTGAAATCATAGCTGGCGTCGGCATTCTGAAAGAACAAGGACAAAAAAAACGATCTATTATTTTATTTATCTAATAACTGAATACACCAAGTCTCTGTGCGCGTGTGTGTGTGTGTGTGTGTGTGTGTGTGTGTGTGTGTGTGTGTGTGTGTGTGTGTGTGTGTGTGTGTGTGTGTGTGTGTGTGTGTGTGTGTGTGTGTGTGTGTGTGTGTGTGTGCGTGCTGCATGTCTGTTAATAGTGGTCTATTCAATGTATTGAATACACTGCAAAATTGGAAAATCAGGCTGAGTTCTAGTAGAAAAAATGACTTATCATCTTAAAATAAGATCCACCAACTATTCCTACAAGATACTGTATAGGGCCTTGTTTTTTATACAGTTGAACTGGAATATCTTGCTAAGTGATCAAATCTTGATAAAAATGGTATGGGGCGGCTTTGCGCCACGTCGATGAAGCCGCACCCCTACATGCTCTAATATCATTGAAATTTCAGTTGTTTTGTCTCATCAATATACACCAGGGGATCTAAACATGATGGCAAACACCCAGACGATAGTTATATCGATCGAGAGACTGCTGTATCGATATGGAAATAAATGTCATGGGTTTTCTGGGAATCAGCGTTGACAAGCTGCAAACAAGCAAGTTGCAAAACACTCGCTTTCCAGATCCTAACTAAACTACTGTAGCTTGCTCGGATGTTTAGGCAATTTATGTTCATTTAAAGATGTCTGAGACTGAGAGTGTGTATTGTATACAGTCATTTATTTTTGAATACATTATTAAACATATGGCTGCATATAGCACTCAGTCTGAATCATCATTTAGTTTCACTTCATTATTCAGTCTGGAAGCACAGCAGTCACAACAGCAATTTATCGCTAACCAAACAACCAGGCGACCAGAGTTATACTGGAGTGTAAACAAAAGCAGTAAAACATGTCGGATGATGTTTATAAAATCTGACGCTTCTTCAAAGAAACCTTCGGTTTTATATCCAGATTCAAATGGACCCTTGTGGGTCCATTTGGTTTCATTTTCACACTCTCAAGAGTTAAAATATTCATCATGTGATTTATCCCAAGTCTACACAACTAGAGAATATAGAAGATTAATGGTCATTTAGATCTGTATGTTGGACTGTTTTGTTTCCCCAAATCCAGCCTGGAATTGTGGACAAAAGTAAAATAAATCTTTAGTTTTGGGGTCTGTGGGGCTAAAATGTCCTCAAATGATAGTCTGTGTCTCAAATGCCAAATCAATAGTGGGCCCTGGTGTCAAAAAGGTTGAAAACCACTCCTTTGGAGTTGCCCATACACCCTGCCATTCTTCCAGCCCACCCTAGTAGGACTGGCTAGATCCGGCCCTGGTGTGAAGAACACAGGGAGTGCAGTGAGGTACACTGTTGTCCAGGACCAGCACAAAAGGCTCTGCCCTGCAGTGCTCTAAGACAGGAATCACAAGAGATTTCTGTTCCTGGACATCTTTTTTTTCTGCTGCGTCGTTCCAGTTTGCACTCGACACACTCACACTCACACCATCACACTTACACCACCAACAGACACGCATTTGTACCCAGTGGTTTAATTTCATGCTTGGTGACAGAGGGAACCCTCAGGCTGACAGAACAGTCCCAGAACCAGACGTAATAATAGAGAGAGAGAGAGAGAGAGAGAGAGAGAGAGAGAGAGAGAGAGAGAGAGAAGAGAGAGAGAGAGAGAGAGAGAGAGAGAGAGAGAGACAGAGAGAGAGAGACAGAGAGAGAGAGAGAGAGAGAGAGAGAGAGAGAGAGAGAGAGAGAGACAGAGAGAGAGAGACAGAGGGAGAGAGAGACAGAGAGAGACAGAGAGACACAGAGAGACACAGAGAGAGAGAGAGACAGAGAGATTCAAGCAATTGGTGAATGCATTGTGCAATCCATGGACCACCATTTGATGATATTTTCACCCCCACAGACCCACAAAACCAAAAGGATTTATTTTGGTTTTGTCCACAATTATAGGCTGGATTTTGCAAACAAAACAGGGGTTAGACTTCTTAATTAATTAAAGTATTTTAACTCTTGAGAGCGTAAACATGAAACGAAATGGTTTCATGTGTACACTCTCAAAGAGTTACATCTGGTTAACCAACGTTCCATCATTTAGCCTGGGGACCACCTGGAATCCTCAGACCACCTGTTGAAAACCCCTGATCTACAGTAGGACCACAGGCAGACCAAGAATCTCACAAATATCATCAGTCTAAACTCTAAAGCATACCTGGGCATACTGCGGCCCGGGGGCCAAATGCGGCCCTTTGGCTGACTCTGACCGACCTGTGAAAGGGTACTGTGGTTTTCAACCAGTGGTCCGGGGACCACCAGTGGTCCTTGAGAGAGTTCCAGTTAAATATGGAAAGTTGGTTAACCAGATGTAACTCTTTGAGAGCGTAAAAATGAAAACAAATGGACGGGTCCATTTGGTTTCATTTTTACACTCTCAAGAGTTAATATTCACCATTTGAATTAGCCAGAGAAGGTAAAAGAATGGTCTTTTTTGATTGTTACCAAATTGTTAACAAAAGCAAAACAAATCTTTAGTTTTGGCTCTAGCTGTATTGTACTGTAGAGGAGCCCTGGTGTCAAAATGGTTGGTCTTAAACCCTTACTTTTATCTTGAAATTTAACTAATATTACGCAGACTTTAGTTCAGCCTTTAGTCTTGGCTTCTCCACAATATTTTATGTATCTCATTTGGCCCCTTGGGAAAAATTAATTGCCCACACCTGGTCTAAAGGGCGGTCCATACCGTCAACCACCAGCAGACATTTTTGCTGGAATGTTTGTTGTAAATCCACTCCCAGATGTTCTGACCTCTCTGATCTCTGCAGCGAAACAGACTATGGACTTGTCACTGCTCTGATGGACAGCATGTCACTGGGCTGCTATTTAGCCCAGACACATCTTGTAGAACATTTGACAGAATGTGAGCCCAGACATTTTAACTCCGACGTTGCGGTCATCGTGCACGTTGCGCGTGGTCCCGTCCGCCGGTAACAATGAAGGCGCAGAAAACGACAAAATGTAGATTTCATTCTTTAATCCAACTATTAGTCCCAGCGCATCGTCTGATAAAGATCCGTTGTTGACTTGCATTTGGGACAGAATTGCCACAACAACTTTTTTGTTTGTCCCATTCGCACCCATTCAATCCAATGTATTCAAAAGCCTCTCCTGAGAATCTGCCCCTGAATGTCGTGGAGCGCATGGGTAGATCAACTAGGGCTGGACGTCACTTCCTGACTTTTGACCCGGAACTTTTTGCTCAGATGGTCAGAGGACAGGTTAGTCAAGACACCAGAAACAGCATGACGTCATCACACATCCTGTTTAGGAGATCTGGTGCTTCAAAATAAGGGTTTTTTACCGATTGCACTGGCTTGAGCCGTGGCATATAGTGCATATACTCTCAGATTGTCTTCAGGACTTCCTTATATTCACACCTAGACTCTACATGTCGCTGCTTCTGTTCATTCTCCATGACTGAAATACCTGTACCGTGCCCTTCTTCTTTTCCTATGTACAAATGCTACTGATGTGCTGGTTGGGGGTGGGTTGTGGAGGTCAAGCAAGCCATTTGTCCTGTCCTGTCCTGTCCTGTCCTGTCCTGTCCTGTTCTGTCTCTGTTCTGTCCTGTCCTGTCCTGTCTGTTCTGTTTTGTCTCTGTTACTATTTGTGTTGTATTCCTAGACACTGTATGCTTTCTCTGTCTCCCCTTTTCTCTGTCCCCCCCCCCCCCCCCCTTGTCCCTTATTGAAGGGACAGGGGCTGTCCCTTCAATAAAAATCTGAAATCTGAAATACTGTATATCTAGGCAATAGATGCCATTCCTGCCTGTTTTTTATCACCAAACAAGGTGAAGGGAGTGAGGCCTCGCTCTGAGAGCTCCATTTATCACTCACACCTCATCTCTGCTACCAGACCAACTGCCCAGGGGCGGATATAACATTTCCCAATTGGGGGGCAGGATAAAATGGTATGGGGGCAGCTTCATGAAGCCGCACCCATACCATTTTTGGTTACAGGACTTTTATTAGTCAAGTAAAGCATCAATAATAACATCAGTTGTTGTTGAAGTTGCAACCGACACGCAGCATGCATAAAGCTAAAGGTCTGACTCAGAGAGTTTTCTGTTTTCAATGATGAAATGCTGTTGGTTTAGTGGTGACACAGCTGTAGTTAGTTAGTAGCAATAATGTAGTGTTTCAAATAAATTATCAGCACCTTAATTTGAAATATCTTGGGTTGTTTTGCATGCCATCGTGTTTGGTGGGGCAGACTGGGCATGCCCATGCCTAGATCCACCCCTGGGAGATATGAGGTTTTAATTCTGCCTGACAGCAACAAAATATTATCACCACCCCACACCCACACCCTTCCATACTCCATGGGAAGTTACCATGACAACATGTTGTGATGTCACCAACAAATATCACAAAAGCTTATCTTGTGCCTTGTCAATCTCCGGTGCGTGCGACCGCCGCGTGCGAGGCGAGCGAGGATGAGTCTGAGATACTGTACAATCCCAACCAAACATTATGTGGTAAACAAAGAAACATGCATTATGTAAGCAGCAGCAGCAGCAGCAGCAGCAGCAGCAGAGCACGGATAGAGGATTAAAAAATCCTTTGAAGAGACAACTGGAGAGATGAATATGAATGCATGTTTTAATTTGCCTCATAACAAGGAGGATAATTAAAAAAAGAAATATGTTTACATCAGATTGCAGTAAATAGTGGATTTCAAAACCACTTGAGGAGGTTGCAGGATCTCCTCCGTTAAAAGGATCCCTGCCTAATAAGACAAATATGCCTTAAAACACTATACTTGCCTTCTATAACTAAAACATGCAGATAAAAACACCTTCAATACTTTATTTCTTTCATAAATAGAGAATCTTTCACTCAATGGGAGGTGCTCCGGTCGCAGGATGATGATGTCACAGAGTATGTTCATCCATATATTCCATAGAGCTAGATCACATGTGACATCATCATCCTGCGACAGAAGCAGTTCCTGTTGAGTGAAATATTCTCTATTTATGAAAGAAATAAAATGCCATTGGTGTTTTTATTTGTTTATTTTAGTTATATAGGGAAAGTATAATGTTTTAAGATATGTTTATCTTATTAGACAGGGATCCTTTTAAAATGTTCCTTCTATGACCAAAACAAAATAAACTGAACGTACCATATTGTCTATATGTATAGATCTCATTATGTTGAGTCCTTGGCATGTTTTTCTCTTTGTTAATGCGTGTGCACACGCACGCACAACACACACACACACACACACACACACACACACACACACACACACACACACACACACACACACACACACACACACACACACACACACACACACACACACGCGCACACGCGCGCACACACACACACACACACGCACACACACGCACACACACACACACACACACACACACACACACACACACCACAACACACACACACACACACACACACACACACACCATGAATAGATTCAATCGCACCACATCTGAATGATTTGCTCAAACATTATGTGACCTACTGTATACCGCGGCATTTCATTTAAATATTTGTATGGCCTTTCATTATTCAGTTGAAGGGGGGAGACCTTTTATGGGGAATGAATGCTAAAGATCAGCACGTGTGCACGCACGCACGCACGCACACCCACAAATGGTGAAATGAATGTGCTGATCAAGACACTCACAACAACAAGGCGTTGAGCTTGTAGATCGCTTATATTTAAACAGTTTAAGTGCCAGGAACATATAGACGAGATTAATCCACCTTTAGTTACACATCACTGAGATATGTGTGAAAAAAATGTATACAACTGCTGTTTGTGATTGTTTGTTTTTTTTTTTTTTTAGATAATCAATCAATTACTTAATTCATATAACTGGCACCTGGACCTCAAGGGGGCGCTATACTGGCACTCATAGAGTTAATCAGGGGAGAGACAGCTACGTTTCACCAGGCCTGAAGAGGCTGAGAGAAACAACTGCATTAGAAAAACAAGTTGTTTGTTTTCCTCCATTTTGGACACATCACTGAGGTTTGCAACGCGTCACTGAGGATGTGTTTGTGCCTCTCGCTGTGCACAGGGGCGGATCTAGGCATGGGCATGGGGGGGCAATGCCCCCCTAAATACCCAGTCTGCCCCCACCAAACACGATGCCATGCAAAACAACTGAAGATGTTTCAAATTAAAGTGCTTCTATTTAAAATGATGTGAACCACTACTACTGCTACTAACTAACTACAGCTGTGTCACCACTAAACCAACAGCATTTCATCATTGAAAACAGAAAACTCTCTGAGTCAGACCTTTAGCTTTATGCATGCTGCATGTCTGTTGCATCTTCAACAAGAACTGATGTTATTATTGATGCTTTACTTGACTAATAAAAGTCCTTTAACCGGAAATGGTATGGGTGCGACTTCATCGCCCATGGCGTGAAGCGACACGGGCGATGAAGCCGCCCCCATACCATTTTCTCTTGCCCCTCCAACATGTTCCCCCCCCCCCCCAAATGGGACATGTTACATCCGCCCCTGATTGTGCACAGTGTGATCCATCAACCCACTGAGCCGTGATCCTGCTCTGAGCCTGGATGGATGAGGATGCATGCGCACCGTTTGGAAAGAAACAAACACAACCGCATGCTCACGTGTTCATGAAGACAAGAGAGTCGAGAGACTGCTAGGCAGAATGAGATGTCTAGCCATTTCACACTGACACTATATGATTTTAGTTTCTGACACGATATGATTCTAGTTTCTGATTATGATTCTAGTTCCTGACGCTATATGATTCTAGTTTCTGACACTATATGATTCTAGTTCCTGACGCTATATGATTCTAGTTTCTGACACTATATGATTCTAGTTTCTGACACTATATGATTCTAGTTTCTGACACTATATGATTCTAGTTTCTGACGCTATATGATTCTAGTTTCTGGCACTATATGATTTTATTTTCTAACATTATATGATTCTAGTTTCTGACACTATATGATTCTAGTTTCTGATGACACTATATGATTCTAGTTTTTGATTATGATTCTAGTTTCTGACACTATACGATTCTAGTTTCTGACACTATATGATTCTAGTTTCCTATTATGATTCTAGTTTCTGACACTATATGATTCTAGGTTTCTGACACGATATGATTCTAGTTTCTGACACTATATAATTCTAGTTTCTGACACTATATGATTCTAGTTTCTGACACTATATGATTCGAGTTTCTGATTATGATTCTAGTTTATGACCATATATGATTTTAGTTTATGACCCTATATGATTCTAGTTTCTGACACTATATGATTTTAGTTTCTGACACTATATAATTCTAGGTTCTGACACGATATGATTCTAGTTTCTGACACGATATGATTCTAGTTTCTGTGCGTGTGCGTGTGCGTGTGCGTGTGTGTGTGTGTGTGTGTGTGTGTGTGTGTGTGTGTGTGTGTGCGTGCGTGTGTGTGTGTTCCCACATGACCCACAGTATTTTGCCCTTTCCTGTCTAACCTCATGTACATGCAGTGCTGCATGTTTACATTAATATTACTATGTACAGGTAGATATAATATAGAGCCACATCGATTCTGGGCTGCCAGCATTTTTTTTGTGATTTACATGTGGGGGCTCAATGTGTTTTTAAACCTTGATAAATTCACTGAGACAAAGGATCTTTGCTACATCCACGAACCTGCGATACGACAAATTTAATTCTGACAGCGCACTGCGGAGTAATTTCTGAACAGGGAAACTGTAGACACAATGAGAAAAGTGAGAGTCTCGACTTCGAGTCAAAGCTACATAGAAAATAAACCACTTAACTTACAAAACAATAACATTTCTTGGGAGTTGTTCAAGGATATATCCCCAGTTAGCCGTAAGCACGACGATCGTTATCTATTCACATGAAAAAAAAAACACCGTGGCACAAGCCTTGAATGCCGTACCGCCATGGCAGTATGTAGTCTAACCGACGTTGGTGAAGCAAACCTGAGGAACTGAGTCAGCCAGACAGACAGACAGACAGACAGACAGACAGCCAGACAGACAGACAGCCAGCCAGCCAGACAGACAGACAGACAGGCAGACAGGCAGACAGACAGACAGACAGACAGACAGACAGACAGACAGACAGACAGACAGACAGACAGACAGACAGACAGGCAGGCAGGCAGACAGACAGACAGACAGACAGACAGACAGACAGACAGACAGACAGACAGACAGACAGACAGACAGACAGACAGACAGACAGACAGACAGACAGACAGACAGACAGACAGACAGACAGGCCGATAGCCCAGGTGGAAACAGAATGCAAACAAAGTTTACTTTCCTTACTTTTTCAAGTGCATTTGATTCCATTTTGGCCATACTGTTTGTGAAGTCGTAGGGTTACCACCCTTTCAACAGGTGGTCCGGGGACCATCAGTGGTCCCCCCCCCCCCCCCCCCCCCCGCCCAGGCTAAATGATGGAAAGTTGGTTAACCAGATGTAACTCTTTGAGAGCGTAAAGATGAAACCAAATGGACCACAAGGGTCCATTTGATTACATGTTTACGCTCTCAAGAGTTAAAATATTGATCATCTGAATTAGGCCAAGTCTAGACAACTAGAGAATGTAGAAGATTAATCGTCCGTTTTGATATGCATGTTTGACTGTTTTGTTTTCTGCAATATCTAGCCTGAAATTCTGGACAAAAGCAAAAGAAATCTTAATGTTGGGGTCTGTAGGGGTGTGTGTGTGTGTGTGTGTGTGTGTGTGCGTGCGTGTGTGTGTGGGTGTGTGTGTGTGTGTGTGTGTGTGTGTGTGTGTGTGTGTGTGTGTGTGTGTGTGTGTGTGTGTGTGTGTGTGTGAGGAGGTGAGATATTGACATTTTAAACATCCTCAAAAAAAATGTCATCCAACATTTTCTGATTTGTTGGGCTATAAGGTTTCCAAAAAATATATAGTTTTGAAAATCCGTCTTCATCTTACTATACATATACACTGGTGTACTAAGTAGAGTGTTGTGCATGTAGTGCCTGTATAATTTCAAAACCACCGTAGTAGGCTTTGGAGGATGATACCCTGATACAACTTGCTTTATTGGCTGTAATTCATGCCTTCACAGGGATTGACACTAACACTTGCCGCTTGCCCGGGGCAAGTAAAAAAAGAAAAATGGTGGGGCAAGTGAAGACTGCTACTGGTTGCCCGATCGGGCAAGTGTGCAACAAAGTGCACTATAACACAACACAAGATAAATTTGTCTTGAAGGCAGTCATTGCACTCTGCCTCTGTGTCTTTCCCTGCTTTCTAGATATCCACAATTCCAGGCTGGATTTGGGAAACAAAACAGGCAAATTAACATACACATCGAAATGACCATTAATCTTCTACATTCTCTAGTTGTGTAGACCTGGGCTAATTAAGATGATGAATTTTAACTCTTGAGAGTGTAAAAATGAAACCAAATGGACCCGCAAGGGTCCATTTGGTTTCATTTTTACGTTCTCAAGAGTTACATCTGGTTATCCAACTTAACTGGGGACCACCTGGAACCCTCTCAGGGACCACTGGTGGTCCCCGGACCACCTGTTGAAAACCCCTGGTTTAAAGCACCCCAAGTAGGAAGTAAACTTAAATGCAAAATTTACAATATATTTTTGGGGGGCAAGTGACCATGACCTGAGGGCAAGTAGAACCTGACTTGCAGGTTTTGAAGTGCCTCGGAGACCTTAGTGTCAACCCCAAGTTCACAATCACATCAGAACCTCTGTGTTGGTGGATTGCTCTGTCCACTTACATTGTTTGTAGGCTGTATCATCCAGTACATAGTTTATTTAATAGTAGTTCTATTAATAGTTACTGTCATCACAGATCCTAGTACTGAATGAAACCAATGACAAACCATAGTGGTGGCATGTGAAGGAGAAGAATAAAAAAATATCGAATTGGTGACAGACAGACAGACAGACAGACAGACAGACAGGCAGGCAGGCAGGCAGGCAGACAGACAGACAGACAGACAGACAGACAGACAGACAGACAGACAGACAGACAGACAGACAGACAGACAGACAGGTCGATAGACCAGGTGGAAACAGAATGCAAACAAAGTTTACTTTCCTTACTTTTTCAAGTGCATTTGATTCCATTTTGGCCATACTGTTTGTGAAGTCGTAGGGTTACCACCCTTTCAACAGGTGGTCCGGGGACCATCAGTGGTCCCCCCCCCCGCCCAGGCTAAATGATGGAAAGTTGGTTAACCAGATGTAACTCTTTGAGAGCGTAAAGATGAAACCAAATGGACCCACAAGGGTCCATTTGGTTACATGTTTACGCTCTCAAGAGTTAAAATATTGATCATCTGAATTAGGCCAAGTCTAGACAACTAGAGAATGTAGAAGATTAATCGTCCGTTTTGATCTGCATGTTTGACTGTTTTGTTTTCTGCAATATCTAGCCTGAAATTCTGGACAAAAGCAAAAGAAATCTTAATGTTGGGGTCTGTAGGGGTGTGTGTGTGTGTGTGTGTGTGTGTGTGTGTGTGCGTGCGTGCGTGGGTGTGTGTGTGTGTGTGTGTGTGTGTGTGTGTGTGTGTGTGTGTGTGTGTGTGTGTGTGTGTGTGTGTGTGTGTGTGTGTGTGTGTGTGTGTGTGTGTGAGGAGGTGAGATATTGACATTTTAAACATCCTCAAAAAAAATGTCATCCAACATTTTCTGATTTGTTGGGCTATAAGGTTTCCAAAAAATATATAGTTTTGAAAATCCGTCTTCATCTTACTATACATATACACTGGTGTACTAAGTAGAGTGTTGTGCATGTAGTGCCTGTATAATTTCAAAACCACCGTAGTAGGCTTTGTTAGGAGGATGATACCCTGATACAACTTGCTTTATTGGCTGTAATTCATGCCTTCACAGGGATTGACACTAACACTTGCCCGCTTGCCCGGGGCAAGTAAAAAAAAAAATGGTGGGGCAAGTGAAGACTGCTACCTGGTTGCCCGATCGGGCAAGTGTGCAACAAAGTGCACTATAACACAACACAAGATAAATTTGTCTTGAAGGCAGTCATTGCACTCTGTCTCTGTGTCTTTCCGTGCTTTCTAGATATCCACAATTCCAGGCTGGATTTGGGAAACAAAACAGGCAAATTATCATACACATCAAAATGACCATTAATCTTCTACATTCTCTAGTTGTGTAGACCTGGGCTAATTAAGATGATGAATTTTAAATCTTGAGAGTGTAAAAATGAAACCAAATGGACCCGCAAGGGTCCATTTGGTTTCATTTTTACGTTCTCAAGAGTTACATCTGGTTATCCAACTTAACTGGGGACCACCTGGAACCCTCTCAGGGACCACTGGTGGTCCCCGGACCACCTGTTGAAAACCCCTGGTTTAAAGCACCCAAGTAGGAAGTAAACTTAAATGCAAAATTTACAATATATATTTTTGGGGGCAAGTGACCATGACCTGAGGGCAAGTAGAACCTGACTTGCAGGTTCTGAAGTGCCTCGGAGACCTTAGTGTCAACCCCAAGTTCACAATCACATCAGAACCTCTGTGTTGGTGGATTGCTCTGTCCACTTACATTGTTTGTAGGCTGTATCATCCAGTACATAGTTTATTTAATAGTAGTTCTATTAATAGTTACTGTCATCACAGATCCTAGTACTGAATGAAACCAATGACAAACCATAGTGGTGGCATGTGAAGGAGAAGAATAAAAAAATATCGAATTGAGGAAGAGAAATGCTATAGAAACTTCTTGAATCAAAGCTTTTGAAAGTGTTTGAATTGAAAAAAATCTGAAAACACATCTTTGAATCAAATTGTGACCGAGAATCGACACTGAATCGAAACGTGGGACGTGCAAAGATTCATATATCAGTGGTTTTCAACCTTTTTCATACCAGGGCCCACTAATTCATTCTGCATTTAAGCCAGGGACCACCATTTGGCATCTTTTCACTCCCAGGCCCAAAACTAAAGCTTTATTTTGTTTTTGGCCACAATTGCCCGACTTCAAAACAGTGAAGAGGTTAGGGCAGGGCTGGGCAATTATTATTCCCAAGGGGCCAAATGAGATACATAAAATATCGTGGAGAAGCCAAGACTAAAGGCTGAACTAAAGTCTGTGTAATATTAATTTAATTTCAAGATAAAAGTAAGACCAACCATTTTGACACCATGGAACTCTATTTATTCCAAATTTGAGCCACAGAGCCATTTGATGACATTTTAGCCCCACAGACCCAAAAAAATAAATGTTTCTTTTGCTTTTTGTCCACAATTCCAGGCTGGATTTCACAAACAAAACAGCCAAACGTGCAGATCAAAATGACCATTAATCTTCTACATTCTCTAGTTGTGTAGACTTAGGGCTAATTCACATGATGAATATTTTAACTCTTGAGAGCGTAAAAATGAAAATTCATTTTTACGCTCTCAAAGAGTTACCTCTAGTTAACCAACTTTCCATATTTAACTGGAACCCAATCAAGGACCACTTGTGGTCCCCGGACCACTGGTTGAAAACCACGGTACCCTTTCACAGGCCGGTCAGAGTCAGCCAAAGGGCTGCATTTGGCCCCTGGGATGCATGGTGCCCAGGTATGGGTTAGGATGATCCACTCATTGCAGTGACATCCATCTGCGACAGAAGTGGGGGAAAAGAAAAGGTAGCACCGCTGTGGCTTCCCTGTGGCTCTTCATGCACTACGTGAATAAATAAATGAATAAATGCCCGTAGCAACGCCACACAGGGTGTTTTCCTCTCCAAGTTCCCTTCACGGTGTGCCGGTTCTCCCCGTGGACCCAGAGGACGTGGGCAGACGGCGCAGACAAGCTGTTTAATGTTAATGAACGATGCCCCGTGACAGCCAGGCGCCGAGGCACACCCATCTGTCACCCAAACACCAGCCGACGCCGCATAAATGTGTGGTGGACAAAGTAAATAGTCTTTTAAAGAGGGGATGCCGTGATTTTTGTATTTCTTTTCAATTTTGCACATGTTTAAGAGGTGACAGTATGTAAATAGACCCCTTGGTGTGTTTTTTTATGTGCAATGATGTCTTCCCTTTGTATTTAGGGTTTCTTCCTGGGGGCTGAACCTTTCCAGTTAAACGTGCCAATGAAAAAAACTTCAATATAGTGACATCACGTGCTCAGCCCCTCCCCTAACTCCTCCCCCTTTATCATGCAACTAAAGCTGTGGGCGTGGTTTCAGTTCAGGTGGATCTCCACCCATCACCACCCACCAGGCAAACCAGGCATACTTAATGAACTGGTAGGGTGGAATCATAAAAATGACAGTTTAACAAACACTGTACACTTTTTGGGAAAATTTTCTTTTTCCATATATATCCGTGTGTTGTTGTATTGACATTTGAAACATTTACCCTTCCAAATTAAAGTAAGCTAAATTAATGAAGAGTACACTTACACTTACTTTCTACAGTACCTCTCGCCAGGTTAGTGGTTTTCAACCTTTTTCATACCAGGGCCCACTATTTATTCAGCAATCAAGTCTCAAAAGATTTCTTTTGTTTTTGTCCACAATTCCAGGCTGGATTTGGGAAACAAAAGATCAAAAATGACCAATAATCTTCTACATTCTCTGGTTGTGTAGTTGGGGCTAATTCAAATGATGAATATTTTAACTCTTGAGAGTGTAAACATTAAACCAAATCATTTGGTTTCATTTATGCTCTCAAAGAGTTACATCTGGCTAAACATCTTTCCATCATTTAGCCTGGGGACCACCTGGAACCCTCTCAGGGACCCCCTGCTATATACTATACTAGTACAGTATGTAATATACAGCCGTCCCTCGCACTATGCCATCCCATACCCTGAAGGGATGCATGCTCTGATTGCTTCAGATAATCTGGTGGGATCCTTAAAAGGATCCCTGACTAATAAGACAAACATCACTTAAAACATTATACTTTCCCTATATAACTAAAATAAACAAATAAAAACACCAATGGCATCTTATTTCTTTCATAAATAGAGAATGATCTCACATGTCCATGTGTGATCTAGCTCTATGGAATATATGGATGAACATGCTCATGTGACATCATCATCCTGCGACCGGAGCACCTCCTATTGAGTGAAATAAATATGAAAGAAATAAAGTATTGAAGGTGTTTTTATCTGCATGTTTTAGTTATAGGAGGCAAGTATAGTGTTTTAAGACATATTTGTCTTATTAGCCAGGGATCCTTTTAATAATAATAATAATAAAAAAACAACATTTCTGCTCCATTCCACCTTTCATATTTGTTTAGTTCATTTTGTTACTGTGAGAACAGCAGCCAGTGATCTGAGTGTCTTGGTGGTTGACACCAGATGGAGCAGATCTACAAGCTCACAACACATCACACCGTGATCCAATAAAACCAAACATACATACAGTATATAGTGTATATGTATAATCCTGTACTTACATAATTGGATGCCAGGTCCGGATGTAGATAGTCGATGCCTGAAAATTGGATTGTGGAGACAGTCAGTGAACAGTGTAACGAGGTTTGGATTTCAGAGATGTTTAGGCTTACATGCACTCATGGTTATCAGGGCATACAGTACAGCAGTGGTTTTCAACCTTTTTCATACCAGGGCCCACCAATTACTCAGCATTTGAGCCACGGACCACCATTTGATGACATTTTTACACCAAAGACCTAAAATTGAAGAATTCTTTTGATTTTGTCCACAATTCCAGGCTGGATTTGTGGAAACAAAACAGTCAAACATACAGATCAACATGATGATGAATAATTTAACTCTTGAGAGTGTAAAAATGAAACCAAATGGACCCGCAAGGGTCCATTTGGTTTCATTTTTACGTTCTCAAGAGTTACATCTGGTTAACCAACTTAGCTGGGGACCACCTGGAACCCTCTCAGGGACCACTGGAACCCCTGTTCCAGAAACGGATTCCCCATTCATTTTTCCCATAGACTTTTCGAAAATAATTTATATAAAGACGATTACGTCATGGACAAAGCCAACTCGACTCGTGACAAATCATGATGACACACACAATCTTTTTGCAAAATCAAATAATTTCTAAGATGAAAAAAACGAAACAAAAAGTGTTGTATCATGCCGTTTTCTACTTCTTGCTAATTAGATATTGCATGATAATATTGTGTGTGTTGTCATGATTTGTCACGACCCGAGTTGGTTTTGTCTGCGGCGTAATTGTGTTTTTATTAAGCATTTTCGAAAAAAAATCTATGAGGAAAATGAAAGAGGATTCCATGACTGGAACAGGGGCAGGTCTATACTCTCAAGTCAGGTTTTCAAACTGTGGACCACTTGGTTACAGGTGGTCCCCAGTGGCTTCTGAGACACATTTCTACCTGACACTATAGATTCTACAAAACCTTTGCTCTGAAAGAACATACAATAGGCTACGTATTCAAGATCGGCACTGCTTTGTCACGATTTCCCCCCAAAAAAATAGAAATATGAATAATCGGCGGCTCTTTCTCCTATTATTATTTTGATGGATGGTTTGATTCTGAAATGCACTACTATTATACTGTTACACAATACAATACCCTTAGTCCCTTTATGGGAGTTATACTGTATTATTGGGGGGTGTTTGTACATTCTGTGAGTTCTGCTTGCATCATACACACAAGGAGAAAAGCCGGTTGGTTTCAGTCACGCTCTAGACTGGCACCGCCGGTGGCCTGTCTCTCTCCCTCTCACTCCCCCACTCCCTCTCTCCCTCACTCCGTCTCTCTCTCTCTCTCTCTCCCCCACTCCGTCTCTCTCTCTCTCTCTCTCTCTCTCTCTCTCTCTCTCTCTCTCTCTCTCTCTCTCTCTCCGTCTCTCTCTCTCCGTCTCTCTCTCTCCGTCTCTCTCTCTCTCTCTCTCTCTCTCTCTCTCTCTCTCTCTCTCTCTCCCTCCGTCTCTCTCTCTCTCTCCCTCCGTCTCTCTCTCTCTCTCTCTCTCCCTCCGTCTCTCTCTCTCTCTCTCTCTCTCTCTCTCTCTCTCTCTCTCTCTCTCTCTCTCTCTCTCTCTCTCTCTCCCTCTCCCTCTCCCTCCCCCCCCCCCCCTCTCTCTCTATGCTGCACTCTCCCAGCCTCTCTCTCCCAGCCAGCAGCAGTGCTGGAAGTGGAACAGATGGTTCGGTAGAATACTGTACTCAGGCACTGCAGACGCACTGTGGGGAATTTTCAATATGGAGGTTAGAACTTTCTAGGTTGTTCATGACTGGATCTCAGAAGGTATATATAAGCACAAGGGTTCAGGGTTCCACGGTGCCTAAAGCAGCAGGAACTGGAGCAACGAGGACAGTTTAAGCCTCTGTTTTTATTCAACAGGATGCAGGCAAATCGACTATCTCGAGCATACCTGGGCATTATGCGGCCCAGGGGCCAAATGCGGCCCTTTGGCTGACTCTGACCGGCCCGGGGACCACCAGTGGTCCTTGAGAGAGTTCCATGTTAAATATGGAACATTGGTTAACCAGATGTAACTCTTTAAGAGCGTAAAAATGATATTTTTACACTCTCAAGAGTTAAAATATTCATCATCTGAATTAGCCCAAAGTTTACACAATCAAACAATGTAAAATAATGGCCATTTTGATCTGTATGTTTGCCTGTTTTGTGTGAGTTGTAGACAAAAACAAAATACATTTTTAGTTTTGGAGTTTGGGGTCTGTGGGGCTAACATGTACATCAAATGGTGGTCCTCTGTGGCTCAAATACTGACTAAATAGTGAGCCCTGGTGTCAATATGGTTGGTCTTACTCTTACCTTTATCTTGAATTTAAATTAATATCACAAAGACTTCAGTTCAGCCTTTAGTCTTGGCCCTCCGCAATATTTTAAATATGTATATATATATTTTTAAATATATATTTTTTAAATAATTGCCCACCGCTGGATCTCGAACATCTTCACTGGGTCAAGGATTTCACCAAATAGGGACTGGTCATGACCATTGGGCCAATGTTGTTAAAATGCCTGCGACTGTTGTTGAAACAGTCGACCGTTGCGGCCATCTGTGACTACTTTATAATGTTTGCGACTGTTTTACCACCCGCTGCCGTCGCACATTGATTTTCATGTCTCTATTTCAGACGTGTTTTAACCAAGACAAGGATAATTTAGTCAATATTAAGGCATATGTTTTGTTCTTGATACTACGACGTACAATCGTGACACATTTTTACGTTGCAGTCAATTCTGTGCATGTGCAACTATTAGAGATGTGTAAGGAAATCCATCCATCCATCCATCCATCCATCCCTCCCTCCTCCCTCCCTCCCTCCCTCCCTCCCTCCCTCCCTCCCTCCATCCCTCCATCCCTCCATCCCTCCATCCATCCATCCATCCATCCCTCCATCCATCCATCCACTCCTCTTTAGTTTAGTTACAGTTAGCCCTGCTTAAAGGGGAATTCCACCCATTTTCAACATGTTTTCTGAGAGCGTACAACTGGAACCAAATGAACCCTAACGGGTTCATTTGGTTCCATTTGTACGCTCTCAGAAAAAATAGGCATCTAAAGAATTCCATTAATATGGTGAACATGTACATCTTGATAATGTGGGGCGGCAGTGGCTCAGGGGTAGAGTCACCGGATGGTAACCATAAGGTTGCCGGTTCGATCCCGGGCTCCCGCAGGCGCTATATAAATGCACCATTTACCATTTACCATGTCATCAAGATGTTTCACCATGTTAGTGGTTTTCTTCAGACCTCCATTTCTTGGGAACACAGAATGGGGGAACTTCTTTATCATGTCCACCCAGCACCTTGAAGGTACATCAATGACATAGTAAAATGTTGAAAATGGGTGGAGTCCCCCTTTAAGTGGTAAAACACCCTGGATAAATTGCAGAAACCCAGCTGCCCCTTCGATTACTCGATGACGAAATTAGTTGATAACTAATTGAACAATGGAATCGATTGGTTGCAGCCATATTGTTTGCTAATACAAACACTCAAATCGAGTGCTGATCAATGAGAAGACATTTTGTATAAATAAACCACCAGCGGTCCTTGAGAGGGTGCCAGGTGGTCCCCAGGCTAAATGATGGAAAATTGGGTAACCAGATGTAACTCTTGAGAATGTAAAAATGAAACCAAATGGACCCTTGCGGGTCCATTTGGTTTCATTTTTACCCTCTCAAGAGTTAAAATATTCATCATCTGAATTAGCACCACTTAATTAAGAAGTCTACACTGTTTTGTTTGCAAAATTGTGCCTCGAATAATGGAATTGTGGACAAAACGAAAATAATTCTTTAGTTTCAGGTCTTTGGGGTGAAATGGTCATCAAATGGTGGTCAGTGGCTCAAATGCTGAATAAATGCAGCCTACACCAGACCACACTCACCGTCGTCCATGATAGCGATGGTCACTCCCTTGCCGGTGTAGCCCAGGTTCCAGGCCTCAGCCACGTTTAGGTCCAACCCAGGAGTCCCATCAGCCTGTCCTGTGTTGATCTGTTATCACACAGAAACATGGACAATATGAGTTAACCCTGGGTTCATCTATATTCACACAGAAACATGGACAACATGAGTTAACCCTGTGTTGATCTATATTCAGACAGAAACATGGACAACATGAGTTAACCCTGTGTTGATCTATATTCACACAGAAACATGGACAACATGAGTTAACCCTGTGTTGATCTATATTCACACAGAAACATGGACAACATGAGTTAACCCTGTGTTGATCTATATTCACACAGAAACATGGACAACATGAGTTAACCCTGTGTTGATCTATATTCACACAGAAACATGGACAACATGAGTTAACCCTGTGTTGATCTATATTCACACAGAAACATGGACAACATGAGTTAACCCTGTGTTGATCTATATTCACACAGAAACATGGACAACAGTTAAAGGGGAATTCCACTCATTTTCAACACTCTAAAGCAGGGGTTTTCAACAGGTGGTCCGGGGACCACCAGTGGTCCCTGAGAGGATTCCTCAGCTAAGTTGGTTAACCAGATGTAACTAAAATGAAACCAAATGGACCCTTGCGGGTCCATTTGGTTTCATTTTTACACTCTCAAGAGTTAAAATATTCATCATCTGAATTAGCCCAAGTCTACACAACTAGAAGATGGACAAAAGGGTGGGTGGACATGATAAAAAGTTCCCCCATTCTGTGTTCCCAAGAAATGGAGGTCTGAAGAAAACCACTAACATAGTGAAACATCTTGATGACATCATCAAGATGTATTTCCACCATGTTAATGGATTTCTTTAGACGCTTCTTTTTTTTCTGAGAGCGTACAAATGGAACCAAATGAAACCCGTTAGGGTTCATTTGCAAAATCAAATAAACCCTGATGTGGTTCCATTTGTACGCTCTCAGAACAAATCTTGAAAATGGGAGGACTTCCCCTTTAAGAGAGAATCTGATGTTAATCTTATGTTAATATATTCTAGAATAAGTAATCAGTTACATAACTCCCTCCAGATCCCACAGGCGTGGTGGGTGGAAGGCTAAATCACAATTTAAATCGCTAATACTGTATATCTACCCATGGCAGTGGTTTCAAACCATTTTCATTACATTATTTATTCTGCATTTCAGCCACAGACCATTTAATGTTGAGTTTAGTCTCTCAGAACGATTTTTAATTTTTTTGTCCACAATTTAGGAGAGATAAACTGGCAAAATTTGGCCCAAATTGGCCCAAAAAAAACATTTATTCTACGTTTTCTAATGTAGGGACCACATTAGAACATGGAGACCACATGCATTCACCCTCCGTTTGGCCGCACCCTACGGAGTAGATCACACAAAATTATGAATTATTGTCTATCAGCTACACACCCCATAGATTATTACACAACACACACACACACACACACACACACACACACACACACACACACACACACACACACACACACACACACACACACACACACACACACACACAGACACTCTACCGCAGGGGTTTTCAACCTTTTTCATCTCAGGGACCACCATTACCCTCACAGACCCCATATCTAAAGATTTATTTTGATTTTGTCCACAATTCCAGGCTGCATTTGGGGAAGCAAAACAAGCAAAACATAAATTCCAAATTGGCTAATTCAGATGATGAATATTTTAACTCTTGAGAGTGTAAAAATGAAACCAAATGGTTTCCCACCCCCTGGAACCCTCTCAGGGACCACTGGTGGTCCCCGGACCACCTGTTGAAAACCACTGCTCTACCGGATGCCCTGTCAATAGCCTCCATTGCTTGAACATGATTAATTCATGTCAACCATTATCTCATGCCAGTTCACACAGCAGCAGCTTCTAGTGGGAGAACTGTTACCGGAAGCTGTGCTGTGCGCACACGCATGCATGTGGGCGTGCACGGACGTGTGTCAGCGTGTATGCGCTACATTGTGCACGTGAGTCATGTAGCAGCCGCTTTGAATCGCTGTTTCTATAGGTCAGTGAATAGAAGGAGAGGGGTGTGTGTGTGTGTGTGTGTGTGTGTGTGTGTGTGTGTGCGCGCGTGTGTGCGCGCGTGTGTGCGCGCGTGTGCGCGCGTGTGTGCGCGCGTGTGTGCGCGCGTGTGTGCGCGCGTGCGTGCGTGCGTGCGTGCGTGCGTGTGTGTGTGTGTGCATAAAACAGGGGCGGGTCTAGGCATGGGCATGGGGGGGGCAATGCCCATGCCCCTAAATGCCCAGACTGCCCCACCAAACATGATGGCATGCAAAACAACCCAAGATATTTTTCAAATTAAAGTGCTTATATTTAAAATGATGTGAAACACTACTACTGCTACTAACTAACTACAGCTGTGTCACCACTAAACCAACAGCATTTCATCATTGAAAACAGAAAACTCTCTGAGTCAGACCTTTAGCTTTATGCATGCTGCTTGTCTGTTGCAACTTCAACAACAACTGATGTTATTAGTGATGCTTTACTTGACTAATAGAAGTCTGAAACTGAAAATGGTATGGGTGCGGCTTCATGAAGCCACCCCATACCATTTGCTCCTGTCCTCCCAATTGGGAAATGTTAAATCCGGCCCTGGCATAGCAGAGTAGGGGTGGGAGGTGTGTGTGTGTGTGTGTGTGTGTGTGTGTGTGTGTGTGTGTGTGTGTGTGTGTGTGTGTGTGTGTGTGTGTGTGTGTGTGTGTGTGTGTGTGTGTGTGTGTGTGTAGGGGTGTGTAGGACTGACACAGGGACGAAGTAAATGTCAATGCTGGCTCTATGTGCCGTTTAATCTGACATGCCAGATAATTGGCGTCTGGCGTCTCGGCCCTGAGCGGCTAAAAAGTCACGCTCATTCGGCCTGTCAGGCTAAATAGGAGAGGCGGAGGCTAGCTGACATCCATGTAGCGACGAGGCGCGATGTGTTGCCAGCGAGACAATTAGAGAAATACCCTACGCTTTAACGGCGAGGGGTGATAAAGCGTCGTCGCCCGACATCCGGCAGCTCCATTTTTCTATGGAGCTGCCGATTTGGGCGACAGCAGCAGAACGGGCGACGTCGGCCGGAAAGATAAAAATCGGTGAGCTTTTCGTCCGAATCGGCCGACGTTTGGCCAGGGATAACCAATCAGAGCCAAGTGCTGCTTTTTTTTGCCCTCGACCCGAAACCATTCGGTGCAGTTTGGTTCCTACGTAGTTCCGTCCCACTTCCTCCTCCAACATACAATTTTTTTCAGTGCACCACAGCACCGTCGTTTACGGTACTCACTTTGCATGCCATTCTAAGCGAGAATTTACGGTAATGACCGTCGGCGTCGCTCATATCGGCCGACGATGCTTGTCCATCGCCCGCCGTCCCCCACCGTTAAAACGTACTGATGCTGTATGGCTGCGCTGCTAGCCTGGGTTCCAGCCCTGACGCGCTGCGTTCCCCGCACATCTGAAATGTCACTTAGCAAATCAGTCAGGCCAGAGCACTGCTTGACTCGCATTTCCCCCAACGTCACCTGTCGCTACGTTCGTTTGAACTCCGTCCGATCACAAACCAAAGACCAATCAGACTCCTCGGCTGCGATTCAACCAAAATACGCCTGTGGGGATAGGCTCCTATAGCCAGACTGACATGCTTAACGGGAGATTTCACCATTTTTGCAAAAATAATACATGTTAATGACATTTAAGGGGCTTACAGATGGCCAGTAACAAAATCGCACCTTCTAGTTCATTTTCACCGGCGGACCGGGACCGGCGAAAACAATGCGCGATAGAGAGAGCGTGTGGCACCTGGTGTTACTGCGCGACGTCCAGTGTTGTTTTTCAAAGCTCAATCCAGTGAGCTTTTTTTCTCCCACGCTATGCGATTCAAAACAAACAACATGGCGGCGCCTACTGTATGATGTGGGTGATTTTACAGTTGTCTCCTGCACAGTCGCCGGGGTGACCCGGCATAAAACGCCTGGCGTTTTTTTTTTTTTTTTTTTCAAAGAAAAAATAATTTCATCTTCTTTTTTCTCCTTGGTGTCTTGGACTAGCCCCTGGAGCCCCCTTTTGTCTTGTCATTTACTTTCATGGATACAATTAGGCATTGTTAACAATCTTTCTCAATATGCTATACTTGTTTTAAATAGTGTGTCTGTGTGTGTTGTGCAGGTGTACGCAAATGCAAGTGTGCATGCACATGTCTTAAAGGGGAATTCCACTCAATATGTTAAATATGTTACTATGTCATTACCTTAGAGATGTTGTGTGGGTATAAAAAGTTCCCCGTTTCTGTATTTCCTAGAAATGGAGGTCTGGAAAAAAATTGCATGGTGATGACATCATCAAGATGTATTTCACCATTTTCACCATTTCACCATTTTCACCATGTATTTCACCCCCCGCCCAATGTGGGTTAAAGAAGTGTTGGACAGATCAAAAGGCTCTCTCTCTCCGTAGACACAGCCCTTGGCAGCACCGCCGGCGCCTACAACCAGACGATGGTGTAGTTCTGCTCATTAGACCTGCTACCAAACGTTGGGACATGGAAAACCAAGTGGATGAACGAGACTCTAAAAGGTCAGACTGTCGCCGTCGCCGGGCAGATTTTAAACTCACCAGATACCACTGCTTGTGGAACAGAGCAGGGGCGGATTGGCACATAATTTCCCACCGGGACAATTTTGCCTTTGCCAGGCCACCCTGAGGGGGGGGGGGGGGGCAGCTGGTTAACCAGATGTAACTCTTTCAGAGCGTAAAAATGAAACCAAATGGACCCTTGCGGGTCCATTTGGTTTCATTTTTACACCCTCAAGAGTTAAAATATTCATCATGTGAATTAGCCCAACTTAATCTACACATCTAGAGAATGTAGAAGATTAATGGTCATTTTGATCTGTATGTTCCAGGCGAGCATCTAGCGCATTCTAGTGCATTTTGGAAGTGCCACTAGTGCATTTTGGATCTTGTCCAGGCCACTAGGTGGCGCAGGCCACCGGGAAAACTCCCTGTACTCCAGATGGTCAATCGGGCCTGGAACAGAGGGTTTGAAACTCACCAGATACCACTGCTTGTGGAACAGAGGGTTTTAAACAGAGGGTTTTAAACAGAGGGTTCTAAACAGAGGGTTTTAAACAGAGGGTTTTAAACAGAGGGTTCTAAACAGAGGGTTTTAAACAGAGGGTCTTAAACTCACCAGATACCACTGCTTGTGGAACAGAGGGTTTTAAACAGAGGGTTTTAAACAGAGGGTTTTAAACAGAGGGTTTTAAACAGAGGGTTTTAAACAGAGGGTTTTAAACAGAGGGTTTTAAACAGAGGGTCCTAAACTCACCAGATACCACTGCTTGTGGAACAGAGGGTTTTAAACAGAGGGTTTTAAACTCACCAGATACCACTGCTTGTGGAACAGAGGGTTTTAAACAGAGGGTTTTAAACAGAGGGTTTTAAACAGAGGGTTTTAAACTCACCAGATACCACTGCTTGTGGAACAGAAGGTTTTAAACAGAGGGTTTTAAACAAAGGGTTTTAAACAGAGGGTTTTAAACAGAGGGTTCTAAACTCACCAGATACCACTGCTTGTGGAACAGAGGGTTTTAAACAGAGGGTTTTAAACAGAGGGTTTTAAACAGAGGGTTTTAAACAGAGGGTTCTAAACTCACCAGATACCACTGCTTGTGGAACAGAGGGTCGCTCATGTTGACCTGGATGTGGTCCAGGCTCCTGTAGCCTCGTTTCTGACGGCTGAAACCCTCCTGCTCCTCCACGCTTTTCACCTGACGGAGAGGAGAGGAGAGAAAAAAAATTGCACATGTTTAAGAGATGACATTAGACCCCTTTTTGGCGTTTTTTTTTTTTTTTTTTTTTTTTTTCATGTGCGATGACATCTTGCCTTTGTATTTAGGGTTTCTTACAAATCACCCATAATCACTTACTATACCTTTAAGTAATCAAAATATCAATACTTTTAAGTAAGTTATGATTACAGTATAGCGATACTTTACTGCAGATTTAAAATAAGTGAATGGTATGTTTTTTTTTTCTCCCATGGCCATTTTATTTACTATAACTGAAAAAGTGAAAAAAGGCTATTAAATGAAAGAATGCATGTTAGTGGGCAGCAGCAGGCGTCGTTCTGACCCCAGAGGTGACATGGAGACATACGTTAAATGAAAGAGACGAGCAGCAGAGTGAAAAGACAGACAGAATGAGAGAAAGGCAGTTTCTAAGATGAAAGGAAGCTTTCAGGAGAAGCATGGTGGCATGGTATGTGGTGCTGTCTGTGAGGAGGAGGCTGCGGTGTGAAGAGGAGAGGAGAGGAGAGGAGAGGAGAGGAGAGAGAGAGGAGAGGAGAGGAGAGGAGAGGAGAGGAGAGGAGAGGAGAGGAGAGGAGAGGAGAGGAGAGGAGAGGAGAGGAGAGGAGAGGAGGGCAGCTGTTTGATGTGAGTGGGTGGCGGTAGACAGTAGACAGGGAAAGCTTGATATATGAGACATTTCTTGCTGAATCGGTTGCGTAAACTTTGTGTGCTATTCTGGGGGAGGATGGTGGAAAGGCCATATTCGTGTTGCGTCAGATCTAAGGGACGCGTATTTATTAAAGGAGGAATTCCACCTAGTTTTGATGTTTGACTGTTGTCGTTAATATACCTTAATGACAACCTTGGGTCCCTTTGGTTCAATTCCGCCAAAGGCTGGTGAATAATTGTTAAATATCTGCATTACTTAAGTTATTTCTTTTAAGTCCTCAGAGAGGATGTAGAAAACATTCCACAAAATTTGCATGTTCGCTCATAATGGTATTTTTTGTGGACAAATTCTTTAATTTAGGTGAGGAAGTCTCAAGACATGTCAGTCAAATGGTGGTCTGTGGCTCAAATGCAGAATAAATAATGGACCCATATGAAAAATCTTGAAAATTTTAAGGTACATTTAGATCAGATAAAAATAATATGTGATTAAATTCCGGTCAATTAAAGCTTATCTATGGTCAATCATGTGATTAAACATTTGAATGGACTGACAGCTCTAGTTTCACCATGTTAACGGTAATAGATTCCTTCCCTGAGCCCAATGGATGTTTTGTTTTTCATGATTTTTGTTGACAACAACAAACAAAGTTCTGGACCGTCTGCAGGATGAAGCAGGTTGTCTGTCTGTAGGGAAACAGCTGCAGCATCAAAGGTAGAAGCAACGTAGAGGAGAAAAATACTGTACTGTATATCTATTTTGGTTTGTTTTTTTCTTAAAGAGCCAGAGAGAAAAGAAAGAAAGGCAGTTGAATCTCTTTGAATTTTGCACAATTGGTGTTGTGTAGTCAGACGATCGGCAGAGAGAGAGAGAGAGCTGTGGGGATAGATAAAGCATGCAGGGTGGTGGTGGTTAGAGACTAGGGATGTCCCGATACTGTATCGGTATCATATAGTATCGGGACATATCGGTATCAGCAAATATTGTATCGGTATCAAAAAAGTATTGGTATCAGTATTGGTCCTAATTTGTCATCAGACCATTCCGTATTGGTAAATATACCAGTCTAACCAGTGATCAGACACAGGGGTAAGGGGTTGACACTATGGTGAATATACCAGTCTAACCAGTGATCAGACACAGGGGTAAGGGGTTGACACTATGGTAAATATACCAGTCTAACCAGCGATCAGACACAGGGGTAAGGGGTTGACACTATGGTGAATATACCAGTCTAACCAGTGATCAGACACAGGGGTAAGGGGTTGACACTATGGTGAATATACCAGTCTAACCAGTGATCAGACACAGGGGTAAGGGGTTGACACTATGGTGAATATACCAGTCTAACCAGTGATCAGACACAGGGGTAAGGGGTTGACACTATGGTGAATATACCAGTCTAACCAGTGATCAGACACAGGGGTAAGGGGTTGACATTATGGCAGGTAAATAAATGTTGTGGAAATTGCTTTGTTGTTGCCCAAGTGCACATTTGAGTGAGGAGTGCTATTCTAGTCTGATATACGGGTACGGTAGACATGTCACGATATCCGGTTTTACCGGTATTACCGGTAGGGGGCGCCAAAACCGGTACTTTGCTTGCCCACCGAATATACCGAGAAAAAAAAAAAAAAAAAAACATTTTTTTTTATTATTATTATTATTTTTGCGTCCATTCATTCAATATTGTACGTTCTTGGTATGTTAAGTATTGTAATTGTAAGTATGGTAATATTGTTGTCGATGTTTATACTACAAAATATATGCGCCAGAGTTGCCTACAAAATTGTCTCCATCGCTGCAAACCTATGCTTGATGTTCGCACTTCAGACAGCTGCCGAGTAGTACTCCACAGGGTCGGATATAGTCGTGTGTATGGAGGGGGGGCAATGCGCCTAAATGGCCTGACTGCCCACCAAACATGATGGAAAACATGATGGAATGCCTGCCCCTCCCCCCCAATTGGGAAACGTTATATCGGGACTGCTAGCCGCGGGACTGCTGCTCGTCCTTGCAGCTCCGCACACGGCTGTCCAAATGGACCCGCAAGGGTCCATTTGGTTTCATTTTTACGTTCTCAAGAGTTACATCTGGTTAACCAACTTAGCTGGGGACACCTGGAACCCTCTCAGGGACCACTGGTGGTCCCCGGACCACCTGTTTAAAACCCCTGCTCTACATAATCGCTCGATTCGCTCCTAAACTTTTTCGTGTCAAGGAATACTTCCACAATGCCTACTACACGCATACAAGGACCACGTAATCAAGCCTTCCCAAATCTGTAAGCTGTTTATGGACAACAGGCACAATACGTGAGTAGCATCGCAGCGTGTTGTTGTACTTGTTTTAGCTTGGAAAGTTGAAAAGGACAGCCGTGAGCGGAGCTGCAAGGACGAGCAAAGAGTTTTAGAGGGGGGATGGGTGACCATGGCCATACCCAGTCTTATATACTGAGTAACAGGGCAGGGGCAGGGGTTGAAGATCCTTTGTCTTTGTGTGTGCGCACGGTCTGCTGGCTTCATATCAGAGCCTGTAGTGTCAGATTTTACGACATTGAGGGCCACAAACTGAGCGCTCGAGCTGCTGTTCATAAAGCCTGAATAGAAAAACGCTGGAGTTGCAAATGCATCGCTTTCAACGAGGGCGGCGCAAATAAGAGCTGTTTAGGCATATGTGCAACAAGTCAACTGTTTTAAAGTATTGTACAGTAGTAAATGATCTAAAATAAAGGGGCTTGAGATAGTTCAAAATAGGTTGCTGCCAATGCATTTATATGTAGAAGAGCCGCCATTGGACAGGCCCCATGAAGTAAATGGAGTTGGCGTAACTTTGTCTATTCTCTTAGGCTCCGTGTAGGATGCATTTATAGCCGATTGCATCTGCAACGCGTGGATCAAAACTACGAATGGGGGGGGGGGGCAACTATTAAAACGGTTTTACCGGTTTTAAAGGCTTTCGGTGAACCGGTGACAAGGCTCTGACACCGTGACATGCCTAGCCTACGGGATCGGTAGATCCTCAAATGATCGGAATCGGATCGGGAGCAAAAAAGTGATCTGGACAACCCTAGTAGAGACGGTGAGCAGAGAGAAAGAGAGAGCTGTGGGAATAGATACAGTAGATGCAGGGCGGTGGTGATGTAGAGAGACAGTGGGCAGAGACAGCTGAGAGGATGGAGTGTCGCATCTGTTGGGTGTGTTTTAGAGAGGGAGAGAGAGAGAGAGAGAGAGAGAGAGAGAGAGAGAGAGAGACAGAGAGACAGAGAGACAGAGAGAGAGAGTGTGTTGGAGGTTGTGAGTGACATGCGGTGGGTGGATATGCGTGTTGCGTGTCCCAGGGGAAACACCTGCTCCGTGGCCACATGAGAGAGAGGCGAGGAGCGAGGGCAGAGCCCTCTGGAGGGGAAATCAAACACACGACAGGCTGGGAGGAGGAAAGACACCGCTTTACAGCAGTGGTTTTCAACCTTTCATACCAGGGCCCGCTATTCATTCAGAATTTGAGCCACAGCGAACCTGTGAACATTTGAGGACATTTTTAGCCCCACAGACCCCGAAACTAAAGATTTATATTTCTTTTGGTCCACAATTCCAGGCTGGATTTCGCAGGAAACAAAATAGTCAAATGTACAGATCAAAATGACCATTATTAATCTTCTACATTCTCTAGTTGTGTAGACTATGGGCTAATTCAGATGGCGAATATTTTAACTCTTAAGAGCGTAAACATGAAACCGAATAGACCCACAAGGGTCCATTTGGTTTCATGTTTACACTCTCTAAGAGTTATATCTGTATACCAACTGTCCATTAGTCTTGGGCAACATACCGTTATTACTGTTTATTGCGATATTGGATCTATAAGAAATATCAAATACCGAATATCGTCAAATACCGACATTAAACTGTATTCTAATATGAGCAATGAGACTTTTAATTGTAACTACAAACAATTTTCATGTTACACACGTAAAATAGCCCTTATTTGGGCTAGGCTTTTTGGAAACAATGCATTTCCAACTCCAGTTAGTCCCTAGTGTGTGTACGACATTATAATGCGTACCCTGTGGTCTTTCTGTAGTCGCTGTCTGTGGCGGATACTTCTCTTGCTCCTCCTGCTGGCCTGAGGGTAGAAGTGATAGAGTCCGTCTCCAAACGGAAGCTACAGAGAGAGAGAGAAACAAATGACATATGTGGTAAATAAATAAATCAATGCCCTACTTCAGGGGGTTTTCAACCTTTTTGATGCCAGGGCCGACCATTTATTCAGCATTTGAGCCACGGAGGACCATCATTTGAGGACATTTTAGCCCCACAGATCCCAAAATTAAAGATTTCTTTTGCTTTTGTCCACAATAACAGGCTGGATTTGGGAAACAAAACAGGCAAAGCATACAGACCAAAATGACCATCAACCTCTAGTTGTGTAGACTTGAGCTAATTCAGATGATGAATATTTTAACTCTTGAGAGTGTAAAAATGAAACCAAATGGACCCGAGAGGGTCCATTTGGTTTCATGTTTACGTTCTCAAAAGTTACACCTGGTTAACCAGCTTAGCTGAGGACCACCTGGAACCCTCTCAAGGACCACTGGTGGTCCCCGGACCACCTGTTGAAAACCCCTGCCCTACTTGATAATACTGCAGCATCACGCGAAAGCATCGAAAGTATAGCAGAGCCAACAAGACTGAAACACGAAGGGGCCGGATCTATCTAGGCATGGTGGGCCCCAAAATGCCCTGACTGCCTCACCAAACATGAAACACTAAGACTGCTACTAACTAACTACAGCTGTGTCACCACTAAACCAACAGCATTTGATCATTGAAAACAGAAAACTCTCTGAGTCAGACCTTTAGCTTTATGCATGCTGCGTGTCTGTTGCAACTTCAACAACAACTGATGTTATTATTGATGCTTTACCTATAAAAGTCCTGTAACAGAAAATGGTATGAGTGCTTCATCACCCGTGGCACAAAGAGACACAGACAATGACGCCGCACACATACCATTTTCTCCTGCCCCCCCCCCCCCCCCCACCCCCCCCCCCCCCCCACCCCCCCCCCCCATTGGGAAATGTTACATCCGGGCCTGGAAAAAAGGTGAGAAACTACGTCCTTTGAGCTGTCTGTGTGTGTGTGTGTGTGTGTGTGTGTGTGTGTGTGTGTGTGTGTGTGTGTGTGTGTGTGTGTGCGCACACAGCGCGCAATTTGTGGTACCAGTGTTGTGCCCCCAGTCTAGTTAATTAAGCGCTGATAGAAGATAATTCAAACGGCGCAGACATTGTTTAATGACGCGTTTCCCCGTCAAGGCAAATATAACAGCCAGTTACATAACCTAGGAGGCAGGCATCAGGGAGACAGTTATCAGGGAGACAGGCATCAGAGAGACAGGCATCAGAGAGACAGGCATCAGGCAGACAGGCATCAGGGAGACAGGCATCAGGGAGACAGGCATCAGGGAGACAGGTATCAGAGAGACAGGCATCAGAGAGACAGGCATCAGGGAGACAGGCATCAGGGAGACAGGCATCAGGGAGACAGGCGGTGAGGGGAGAGAGACGGGGGGTGAGGGAGCTAAATGTGTTGAGGGAAAAGCGGAGGCGATGTGCTGGCTCACACAGTGAAGCCTCGCCACGCTGACAACGCAACCCATATATATACTGTATATAAGGAAGCTAGATGGCGGGGGCACGATGGAATAGTGGTTAGTGCTGTCGCCTCACAGCTAGAAGGTCCTGGGTTCGATTCCCACTAGGGATGCTGCTGTGGGTGCTGGTGGCGTGTCTGCTCCTCCACATCATCAGTGCCCATACCCGAGGCGGGGTTGGTGAAAGGGCCTTTCTGTGTGGAGTTTGCATGTTCTCCCTGTGTCCCCTAGGGTAGATACCCTCACATGTTCTCCCCGTGTCCCCTAGGGTAGATACCCTCACATGTTCTCCCTGTGTCCCCTAGGGTAGATACCCTCACATGTTCTCTCTGTGTCCCCTAGGGTAGATATCTTCACATGTTCTCCCCGTGTCCCCTAGGGTAGATACCCTCACATGTTCTCCCCGTGTCCCCTAGGGTAGATACCCTCACATATTCTCCCTGTGTCCCCTAGGGTAGATACCCTCACATGTTCTCCCCGTGTCCCCTAGGGTAGATACGCTCACATGTTCTCCCCTAGGGTAGATACCCTCACATGTTCTCCCTGTGTCCCCTAGGGTAGATACCCTCACATGTTCTCCCTGTGTCCCCTAGGGTAGATACCCTCACAAAAACATGCTGTAATCCTGGACTCTAAACTGCCTCCCCCTGGCCAGTCGGGGCGCCTGATGGAGGGGACAGGAACTGGTTGGATGTCCAACCAGGGAAACTCCCCCTGTCAGGTGAAAAGAAGGCAACTTGGACTCCTCATGCATTGAAGGAAGCATGAGGCCAGTCTGCTGCCTCCTCAGGTTGGCGGAGGGTGTGTAGAGCCCAGGATCACATTGGGAATTGGCACTGGGTGAAAAAATGGGTTGCAAAATCGTGGGATAAAAATTTTCAATACTGATCAAGAGACTAGCAAGGGAAAGTAAATGTAAATTCCCATCAAAAGTACGTGTTGACGTTTTTTTTTTTTTTTTTTTTTTTTTTTTCTTTCTTCTCAGTTTGTGCAAATACTCCCACGTGTATTTGTTGATGACAGGGCCAGATTTAGCCAGCCCTACTAGGGTGGGCTGGAAGAATGGCAGGGTGGGCAACACCACAAGTTTTTCATATGAAGCAGTGGTTTTCAATCTTTGTGACACCAGGGCCCAGTATTTATTCAGCATTTGAGCCACAGACCACCATTTGATGACATTTTAGCCCCACAGACCCAAAACTAAAGATTTCTTTTGCTTTTGTCCACAATTCCAGGCTGGATTTGGGAAACAAAACAGACAAACATACAGATGAAAATGACCATTAAACTTCTACATTCTCTAGTTGTGTAGACTTGGGATAATTCACATGATGAATATTTTAACTTTGAGAGTGTAAAAAAATAAATAAATGAACCCTTGTGGGTCCAACCCAAAGTTGCATCCTGGGCAGGATGCAACTTTGGGTGGGCTCTGCCTGCCCACCCCTGCCCCCCTCTAGATCCGGCCCTGGTTGATAACATTACTATTGTATTTGTGTTTACACTGTGTCATGATTTTACGCTGTGAAAGAGAGAGAGCTCCCCAGGACATGTTTGGATTAGCCCTGTACAATCCTTACCGCGCATGGCGTTTACATTTCTGATTAGTGAAGTATTCATTCATTCATTCATTCATTCATTCATTCATTCATTCATTCATTCATTCATTCATTCATTCATTCATTCAATCAATCAATCTCCAGCCAGATGTCGGGTGAGGATGACAAGCCTTGAAGAGAGGCCATGCCCCTGGGACTGCAATCACAGGAGGTTCCCTTCACCATTGTGTGGTAAAAATCAAAGGGGGCAAAAGGGTAAAAGCAGCACCTTGTATTTTACATTTGTTTAGGCTGGGGTTACTAACTCTGAAATGGTGTCGCTACAGTATATAGTGCAGTGGTTTTCAACCAGTGGTCCGGGGACCATCAGTGGTTTTTAAGAGGGTTCCATGTGGTCCCCAGCTAAATGATGGAAAGTTGATGAGCGTAAAAAATTAAACCAAATGGACCCACAAGGGTCATTTTTGATCTACTGTGTGTTTGACTGTTTTGTTTCCCAAATCCATCCTGGAATTGTGGACAAAAGCAAAAATAAATCTTTACGTTTTGTGGGTCTGTGGGGATAAAATGTCATCAAATGGTGGTCCGTGGCTGAAATGTTGAATAAATGGTAGGCCCTGGCATGAAAAAGGTTGAAAACTACTGCTATACTGTGTAACTTCATTCCATTGTTCCGAGCCGCAACACAATCAGTTGATATAATGATAAATTAACCACCATAGACGGATTAAGAAATGATGGGCAGAATTTACAACATAGGATTGCTTGAAAATAATAAACGCCAAAAATAACTAAGCCAAACAAATGCAGAATGTTTAAACACTGCATCATGATGGTTTAAGACTTTTGGTGTTATTTGATTGACACAAAATGAATAAACCCAATGTAAATATCAGTGAAAAGGACCATGTGTGACACTTTTATATCCTTTTACCCCTTTTTAGGGGGGCCTGAGCTTCAGCCTCTTAGCCAGCGGTGGGCAATTATTTTTCCCAAGAGGCCAAATGAGATACATAAAATATTGTGGAGGGACAAGACTAAAGGCTGAACTAAAGTCTGCGTTATATTAATTTAATTTCAAGATAAAAGTAAGCGTAAGACCAACCATTTTGACACCAGGGCCCTCAACTTATACAGTATTTGAGCCACGGACCACCATTTGGTGACATTTTAGCCCCACAGACGCAATACTAAAGATTTCTTTTGCTTTTGTCCACAATTCCAGACTGGATTTCACGAACAAAACAGGCAAACATAAAAGACCATTCTTTTACATTCTCTGGCTAGATGATTATTTTAACTCGAGAGTGTACGGTAAACATTTTTACACTCTCAAAGAGTTACATCTGGTTAACCAACTTTCCATATTTAACTGGAACTCTCTCAAGAACCACTGGTGGTCCCCGGACCACTGGTTGGAAAGCATGGTACCTTTTCCCGGATCGGTCAGTGTCAGCCAAAGGGCCGCATTTGGCCCCCGGACTGCATGATGCCCAGGTATGCTCTTAGCGATCATGTGGGCACTCATGAGCTCAGGGCCCCCCTAGCTCAGGGGTCCCTGGGCCTGGGCCCAACGTGGTTCAGGGACCCCCCTAGTTCAGGGGTCCCTGGGCTGGACCCAATGTGGTTCAGGGACCCCCCTAGTTCAGGGGTCCCTGGGCTGGACCCAATGTGGTTCAGGGACCCCCCTAGTTCAGGGGTCCCTGGGCTGGACCCAATGTGGTTCAGGGACCCCCCTAGTTCAGGGGTCCCTGGGCTGGACCCAACGTGGTTCAGGGACCCCCCTAGTTCAGGGGTCCCTGGGCCTGGGCCCAATGTGGTTCAGGGACCCCCCTAGTTCAGGGGTCCCTGGGCTGGACCCAATGTGGTTCAGGGACCCCCCTAGCTCAGGGGTCCCTGGGCCTGTTGTGTTGGATAATCCTCCCCTGCCTCTGACCACTCCACAGATGGTTACATGCAGGGCCAGAGAATAATAATAATAATAATAATGGATTGCATTTTTATAGCGCTTTTCTATGCACAGCGTGTATACTCAAAGCGCTTACAATGGTCCATTCATTCATACATTGGGAAGTAGAGCGGCGAACAGTCAGCGCCAGCGTCCCCACTTCCCACATTCACACACCAGTGGTGGCAACCACTGGAGGCAAGGTGGGGTTCAGTGTCTTGCCCAAGGACACTTCGACATGTAGACAGGAGGAGCCGGGAATCGAACCGCCGACCACTGGATCATTGGCCGACCTGCTCTACCTCCTGAGCCACAGATGGTTACATGCAGGGCCAGAGAAAAATGAATGAACCAATTATTTAAATCAGTGGTTTTTCAACCTTTTTCATGCCAGGGCCCACCTTTTATTTAGCTTTTGAGCCATGGACCACCATCTGAGGACATTTTAGCCCCGCAGACCCAAAAAACTAGAGATTTATTTTGCTTTTGTCCACAATACAAGACTGGATTTGGGCAACATCACAGGCAAAACATACAGACCAAAATGACCATTAATCTTCTAGTTGTGTAGACTTATATGGGCAAATTTAGATGATTAATATTTTACATCTGGTTAAACAACTTAGCTGGGGACCACCTGGAACCCTCTCAAGGAGCACTGGTGGTCCCCGGACCACTGGTTGAAAACCCCTGATTTAAATGAAGCAAAAAAAAGCCTCCCTCAAAAGGATATGGGTGAGAAAAAAAAAGGATCTATGATGAAACAGCTGCTCCCCATCGCTCTTAGATCTATATAGGATACATGATGTCGTGAGTCATTAAATATGGCAATTTATGATGAGGATAGTGATGGCAGAACGTTGCACAACCAGCCCGGTTTTGGTAACACTAGTAAAGCTTGGTTAAAATGAAAGGTTATAAAAATAAATAAAATGCACATTCCCTTTATCCCTTAATCACGAAAAAAAAACATAAATCCTGTTTATCCTACAGACTAGAGCCAAAGCCAGGACTATATTATTGCTGCATGACATGCAATGGAAGCAAACAATTGTTGTTTGTGTCTTTCTTTGGACTACAGCAGGGGTTTTCAACCTTTTTCATCTCAGGGACCAGCGTTTATACAGGATTTGAGCCACGGACCACCATTTGTGGACATTTTAGCCCCACAGACCCCAAATCTAAAGATTTATTTTGCTTTTGTCCACAATTCCAGGCTGGATTTTGGAAACAAAACAAGCAAAACATGGACTACAGCAGTGGATAATGCAGCCAGGGACCCCCTCCCCTCTCAGGGGGTCCCCCAGACCGTCTGGGGGGTTTCCACAGGGTGGTCCCTGACTCAGAGTTAGCATCTAAATCAGTGCGACCTCAAAGTCTATTTATAACTCAGGGCTCTCCTAAAAATAGCACAACGGGGAACAGCTTGAAGATCTGCTTTTTTGAGGTGGTGGTGGGGGGGTACAACAATAAAGACCATTCTGTTCTGTTTGTCTCTGATAAAAAACAAAAAACAAATAAACGTTTGTATTGTCATGTACAGCAGCTCTGGTCCATATAGCTCCAATGCTTCATGATAGAAGCAGTAGAGCTATGGACCAGATGGTTAAATCCATATCAATATGGGGTTTCTGTTTCTCAATGTGATGTAAATGTTGATCCCCAGGAGGTGGGGTCATCTAGGGCAGTGGTCCGGGGACCACCAGTGGTGGTCCTTCCTTGAGAGGTTTCCAGGTGGTCCCCAAGCAGCTAAGTTGGTTAACCAGATGTAACTCTTTGCGTAAAAATGAAACCAAATGGACCCTTGTGGGTCCATTTGGTTTCATTTTTACACTCTCCAAGAGTTAAAATATTCATCATCTGAAGACCCCATAACTAGAGAATGTAGAATGCAAGAATTGTCATTTTTTTAATCCGCATGTTTGCCTGTTTTGTTTTGTCCAAAATTTAGCCTAGTAGGGAATTGAATTGTGTCCTCAAAAGGTGGTCCGTGGCTCAAATAAAATGCTGAATAAACAGTAGCCTACAGTGGGCCCTGGGTATCAAAAACCCACTCACCATAGAGTGGGCTAATATCATAAACAAGACAACAACAGCAAACAAGCCCAGATCGAGGCTCCTGCCTGATGCTGCCGTTTAAATCTTTACCTTTCGGATGCTCCTGAACCCGTGGTCGGCGGCGACTCGTCCGGCCGCCGCTTCGTCCTGCTGTTCCCCCCCGGCGCCGCCGTGGAGCCGGACCAGGAGGTGATCGGTGAGGACCTTCCCTTCCCCGGGATCAGCCTCAGCATGGTCCCAGTGGTCCGCCTGGTGGTCCGCAGGAGCAGCACCGGAGGAGGAGGAGGAGGAGGCGATGGTCGCGGCGACCAGGAGCATCACCAGCAGAAATCCCATCGCGGTGGCAGCGGCGGTGAGGGCGGCTGTCCCGTAGCGGGGATGAGGAGGAGGATGAGGAGGAGGCATGGAGCCTGGTGCTGCTGCTGCTGCTGCTGCTGCTGCTGCTGCTGTTGCTGCTTGTGTTTGTGTGTCGGACAGCCAGGGGCGGATTGGCCATCTGGAGAACAGGGAGTTTTCCCGGTGGCCTGCGCCACCCAGGGGCGGATTGGCACATATTTTCCCACCTGGACAAGTTTGCCTTTGGCAGGCCAAAGGGTGGCCTGCACTTTGGCCTGCCCTCTTGTCCAGGCCACTAGGTGGCGCAGGCCACCGGGAAAACTCCCTGTACTCCAGATGGCCAATCCGCCCCTGGTGCCACCTAGTGGCCTGGACAAGATCCAAAAATGCACTAGTAGTGGCACTTCCAAAATGCACTAGAATGTGCTAGATGCTCGCCTGGAACATACAGATCAAAATGACCATTAATCTTCTACATTCTCTAGTTGTGTAGACTAAGTTGAGATACCTAATTCACATGATGAATATTTTAACTCTTGAGGGTGTAAAAATGAAACCAAATGAACCCGCAAGCAGTGTTGTAGTGGTACTTTTAGAAGTGGGGGGACGCCTCTTAAGACACATGCACGCACACATGCATGTGCATTTGTGTGTAGGCTACCTGCGCAATGCCCACACACACTATTAAAAAGACACATAGGCTATATAGCATAATGAGAAAGATCGTTTACAATGCTAATTGTATCAATAAAAGTAAATGACAAGTAGGCCTAAAAAAAACATATTTTTGCCCCCAAAATATTTTATATGTGAGAGAAGTGGGGTCCCCCCCACGCCCCCCCCCCCCACTACACCCCTGCCCGCAAGGGTCCATTTGGTTTCATTTTTTACGCTCTCAAAGAGTTACATCTGGTTAACCATGCAGATGTGGCCTGCATGGCAAAGGCAAAATTGTCCCGGTGGGAAAAAATATGTGCCAATCCGCCCCTGGTGTCAGAGGAGGAGAGAGAGAGAGGAGAGGAGCTGGCCAGTCGAGGATGGATCGGGTCGGATCGGATGGGAGGGGGAGATGAGGAGGTTGAACTGTGGTGGGAGGGAGGGAGGGAGGAGAGGGGGTTGGATGAGAGAGAGAGAGAGAGAGAGAGAGAGAGAGAGAGAGAGAGAGAGAGAGAGAGAGAGAGAGAGACAGAGAGAGAGAGAGATGCTGATCGCTCCTCCTCGATGAGAAGAAGAGATCAAAGCTTTATTTGCGGACACATCTCTGTAGGGTGCGTGGAGGGAGGAGGAGGAGGGAGGGAGGGTTGCTGCTGCAGGCGAGGAGAGGAGAATAGAGGAGAGGAGAATAGAGGAGAGGAGAGGAGAATAGAGGAGAATAAAGGAGAGGAGAGGAGAATAGAGGAGAGGAGAGGAGAATAGAGGAGAATAGAGGAGAGGAGAGGAGAATAGAGGAGAATAGAAGAGAGGAGAGGAGAATAGAGGAGAGGAGAATAGAGAAGAGGAGAATAGAGGAGAAGAGACGAGAATAGAGGAGAGGAGAATAGAGAGGAGAGGAGAATAGAGAGGAGAGGAGAATAGAGGAGAATAGAGGAGAATAGAGGAGAGGAGAGGAGAATAGAGGAGAGGAGAATAGAGGAGAGGAGAATAGAGGAGAGGAGAGCCATGGGATGATGCTGGTGGTGGTGGTGGAACTGAAGTTGTGGTGTTTAGATGATCGAGGCGTTTTGATGCGGAGGAGGCTGAATGATGATGATGATTATAATGATGATGGTGTCATGGATCAGATGTGCATCCTCCTCCTCGATCGTCTCTCTCTCTCTCTCTCTCTCTCTCTCTCTCTCTCTCTCTCTCTCGGCGTGACGTCCTAATCTAGCCTATACTTCTATCAGTGGGACGCGGGCGGGTGTGTCCCACACTCCCACTCCTCTCTCTCTCTCTCTCTCTCTCTAATCTAGAAAATCAAAACAACCATATTATACCACCATACGATGTGCATTCTGTCCTCTTTATGGAGAACGTAGAGGTCCGATCATGCCCCTAAAGCAGGAGTTTTCAGCCTTTTTCATACCATTTAGCCTCGTGACCACCTGGAACCCTCTCAAGGACCCCTGTTTCTAAAGCTATTCCATCTAACCCCCACATTAACAAACACAACGCAACAACAGCCTATAGAATGTTGCTCCATCCTTGTAGCGGACCACGCTGGCCATGAACGGGTGAAGTCTGAACTGATGATTTTAAGTTGCTTTATTGATACATCACCGTAGAACTGGAGGAATAATACATAAAAAATGCATCAAATCAGACACCACCATCCATTATTCAACATCTCATTATCAGCATAATATTAACACTTAACAGTTTCCAATAAAGTACAGACATAATTACATATCCCAATACTGTCCATAAAACCACCATATCCAAAATGCAATACAAAAACAGCAATGAATTAAACACAGGACCAGAAATCACAATACAGAACCCACAGAACAAATAAAATGAAAAGCTTCACCTTGTCCCCTTTCCAGCTGGGTGCTAAATGTTGAGTCAGTGTAGCCAAACTGAAATGGACATGAGGATTAGAATCATATTCCACCTATGCCTTGAAGATCTGTAGATTTACAACTTATAGCAAAATAACTCACTTCTCCTTTATGTTTGTGTGTTCCATCGCCTTTCTGTCCTTTACTTTGTCACTCCTTTGTCCTTGTGTCTTCCCATGATAAAAGTCACCTGCGATCCGCTTGTTAAACCACGTTAAACTCACCAACATTGCAGCCGTGCGGAAAGGTTGAATTATCCTATTTCCACCTGCAAAGAGTCTGTTTGATAAAACTACACCGTAGATGTTTTCAGTCAACACATTCTCTGCAGGTGGAGTTTGGAAGCGCTCATCATTACTCACTGAACGTCCCTGTGTGTAGCACCTGTTTAGAATTCGCCCATAATGCAGGCGGCAGCTATCCGGACCGTTAGAGCAAGGGTTTTCAACCTTTTTGATGACAGGGACCACCATTTATTCAGCATTTGAGCCACGGACCACCATTTGATGACAATTTCACTCCAAAGAACCTAAAACTGAAGAATTATTTTGTTTTTGTCCAGAATTCCAGGCTGAATTTTGCAAACAAAACAGTGTAAACTTCTTAATTAAGTGGTGCTAATTCATATGGTGATTATTTTAACTCTTGAGAGTGTGAAAATGAAACCAAATGGACCCGCAAGTGCCCATTTGGTTTCATTTTTACATTCTTTTCAGCAGATTAATCTATAGAGTTTCATTGCGGCTAACTATGTACAGTAGCTACCACATTTCCGGCCTTATTGTATGACGTGTACAGCAGTGTTGCCAACTGCCAAAATCCAAAATACACTAGTGGCACTTCCAAAATGCACTAGAATGCGCTAGAGCAGTGGGTTTTTGATGTGGGTTTGATGTTGAGTGTAGTCTCTCGGACTAATTTAGGAGCGCTAAAGGCAAAATGTTGGTCAAAATAACAATTCTTCTACATTTTCTAAACGTGTAGATTCCTGAAAATTAGTTAATTCAGAATTAATTAAATATTATATAATTTAACTCTTGAGTTACAGAGTCAAGAGTTACAGATCTAAAAGGGTCCATTTGGTTACCAATGGTCCTTTCTAGGAAGGAAGGAGGACTCTATCATAGGAGGAAAAATTGTGAAAAACAAGTGTTTTATCTCTGGTGCCTGTCAACCAATTTCACCCCAACTCACCAGCAAAAAAAAGCACTAGATTTTCCGCCAGGAGTTTTTTTTTTATTTTATTTTACTAATTTTGGCGCTAGGGGGGGTCTGGAAAAAAAGCTAAATATAGTGACAAATGTGCCAAGTTGGCTACTAGTAGCCTACCGATCACTGACACTGTGACTGTTTCTTAAAAATAATAATAATATTAATATTAATCCAGTTCCCAAGTGCCAGCTCTTTTTCAAAACCATAATATGTTTATTCCACTGTGACATGCTACAGAATAGTGCTAAGAAAAGAAAAGAAAATAGCTTATTTCCGATTTTCCAACTGCTCGAACTGACTAGGCTGTGCAGGCAGCACCTGTTTCTAATCAGCATCATTAATTAACCAGCCGACTTACATGAAGCAAATTAATAGGCTGACTAGAATACCAGAAGGCTGCTGGCCAGTTAGGTTGCCTGACACAAAGTCTGAATGGTATGGTAGGTTTAAGGCCCCGGCTACACGAGGAAAATATCCGTTCTTTTCCTCCTCCGTTGAAAAAAAAAAAAACCTGTCCACACGACAAAGATATCCGTGTCCACACATGCAACCCAAAACGGACATTTTGGACTCCAACACGTATGCCAGGCCAGTAGGTGGCAATAATAAATGTTTAGCATTAGCATTTAGTGTTGTTATTATTTAAATATGCTATTCAATGACATTTTCCCAACCCCGCTGCTTTATTTCGGGTGGCAACTGAAAAGTCGTGCACACGCGGCGATGGCGGTGACGTCATCGTTTTGGTTTCACGTGTGTACACGGCTCCGTTGCTCCGGATATTTTCAAAAATCTTCACTTATTTATCCGTTTACAGAAAACTCCGTTTGAGTGACGTAAAACGCTGTTTGCGTGTAGTAGAAACGCCCAGGAATATTTCTGTGTTTGACAAAACATCCGGAGTCGTGTAGCCGGGGCCTTAAAGCTGGTGATTCAGAGCTGGGGTATGTTTCACACTGACCAGGGGTGTAGTGGTCTAAAATATTTTTGGGGCAAAAGTAGGCCTATGTTTTTGTCTTGTCATTTAGGCTACTTTTATGGATATGTAGTATTACGCAGAAGCGGGGATCGAACCCGGGACTCCCACTCGCCAGTCCAACGCACAACAAGTCGCGCCTATAGGGCTGAGCCCGATTGGCGGGGCTGTTGTCGCTGGCTCATGGCTGGGTGCTACATTCACCCCCTTGATCTTTTGGAGCGCGTCCTCGCGCTTCACACTTCACACCACGGACCGCCGTGCATGATGTCCCTCATGTGGACCCGCAAGGGCGTATACGGGTATATTGGGGATAACACCCGCACTCCAAATCCTGCCGACTACGCCAGATTGTAGTATTACGCGGAAGCGGGGATCGAACCCGGGACTCCCACTCGCCAGTCCAACGCACAACAAGTCGCGCCAATAGGGCTGAGCCCGATTGGCGGGGCTGTTGTCGCTGGCTCATGGCTGGGTGCTACAGATACAATTAGGCATTAACAAATCTTTCTCAATATGCTATACTTGGTTTAAGTTAATAGCATGTCTGTGTGTGTTGCGCAGGTGCATGCAAATGCGCATGCAGGTGTCATAAAGGGGAATTCCACTCATTTTCAATATTTTACTATGTCATTGATATACCTTAGAGTTGTTGTGTGGACATGGTCAAAAAAAGTTCCCCCATTCTGTTTCCTAGAAATTGAGCTTAAATTGAGCTTGCTTAAAACACCAAATGGGATTCTTGCTGAAAATTAGTTAATGCAGCTGGCGTGGCAGTGTGTGCAACATAAAATAATGTTGCATAGCGCCACCTAACTCCTAGAACCAGCACTGATGCCAAACAAAACAAAAACACAACACATTGTAGGCCTACTCTTATTTAACAGAGTGTAGAGTGTCATGTTTCATGTTTTACTGCGGGTGCCACTACGTTGTGCAGTCTGAGTGAAGCCGACACCAAGCTGTAACCGTTGTACTGTAGTACATGTTCCAACCGGACATTATGAGTTGAGTGGCTGACAGTTCCAGTAGACACATGTCAAGTCCAGCTGCCATGAAAGACAATTATTTTCGAAACACGACTACTGGAGTTGATACTATCTGAGTGAGGAGCGCATGCACCCATTTTTAATGTTGACAGACACGCACACAGCAGACTGAAAACGAGAAAGAGAGAGAGAGGTGGATAGAAGGAGCAGAGAGCGAGAGAGAGATGACTGACACATGAAGCAGCTGAATATTAATTGAATTAAAAGGTCTAAGGACTCAGGGGAGAGAGAGAGAGAGAGAGAGAGAGAGAGAGAGAGAGAGAGAGAGAGAGAGAGAGAGAGAGAGAGAGAGAGAGACAGAGACAGAGAGACAGAGAGAGAGAGAGACAGAGAGAGAGACAGAGAGAGAGACAGAGACAGAGAGAGAGAGACAGAGAGAGAGAGAGAGAGACAGAGAGAGAGAGAGAGAGAGAGAGAGAGAGAGAGAGTTTGCCTGCAGCAACTTGGCTTGTTGTTGGCTGTATTATTCACCACAGTAGACTGAATCAATCCTTTTAGAATAGTATTGTCGCTTTGTTTTGTTTTGTGAATTAACGGCGCCGGAAGAGAAGAGGTTTCTTTTCCAAAATGATTATTAAAATGAAAACAGTAAATGGAAAAAAATAAAAATAAAATAAAAAGCACTGCCCCCTCGTGTGTTTATGAGTTAGCCTGACTAATAAGCCAGACACGAATCAGACACGATTCCCACAACACTAATATTATTCTGGCTTATTAGCCGCCAGGCTACAGTGTAATATATTATGGCCCTTTTACACAGAAACAGGCTTCATTAAACCGTAATCATTTATAGCCGTTTGTGGGGGTCCATTCAGACGAAGACGGCGTTTTCCTGAGGTGAAAACGCAACAAAGTGAAAACTCCTGGGAAAGTGGAAAAGTTGAAAACGCTCTGCATCTCCCGCTTTCATCTAAAGGCCGTAACCAATGCAAAACGACAAGATATGGGACGCTAGCTCACGCATGGCTTGTTTCCTATATGATGTGATGCCTCTACCTCTCTACTGGAAGTTTGGCTCCAGTTGAGCCAGATTAGAAGGTTTCCTTCTCCTCAACTGCCATTTTCAGATCACTCCAAATGTGTTCAATGGGATTTATTTGGCGAATGCAAAGTCCTTAAGCCAAGCGGTTGCCTCCTGGTTTGCTGTGTGGAGGGTGAGTAATCCTCCTTCCAGTCTTTGGAGAGGACAAGCTTCAATGATGTGCTCCATAGTCTGTTCCTCCCCACACGCACACAAACACACACAGTGAGTCTATTGCCCCATCTGTGAAGGCTGGCCAAGCAGGGGCCATGTCCACTCCAGTCCTGAACCTGTTTAGTGTGGACCACTGTCTCCTTGGAAGGGAGGTGCCAGGGACCTGTTGGTTGGGGTCTGGCACCAGATGTTTATTGGGGACTTCCTTGGACTCCCATTCACTTTTCCAAGCTGATTGGAAGTCAGCTGGTGGTGGGGTCTTCCAAATTGGACGTCTAGATGGAAGTCGGGCAGTGGGTGGGTTGAAGATGTCTCTGTGTATTGGTAGGTGGGGGGAGTCATGGCATTGAGATCTGGGCTCATTGCTGACCACTTCAGAACAGCGTTTTATGTCGAACCATTCCTGGGTGTATTTTGGGTGGTTGTCCTGCTGGAACACCCATGATGTTCAACGAAGACCCAGATTCATGACTCTGGGTGAAACATTTCTCCCCAAAATAAATATAATATATCCTATTCTATATATAAATATAGAATCAATGTAATTTACGAAAAGCTTCAAGTTGGTCTCATCTGTCTACAGCACATTTTCCCAGAAGGAGTTTGGCTTGTTCAGGTGTGTTTTGGCAAATTCTAGCCAGGCTTTCTTGTGCCTGTACGTGTCTTTCAGTAGTAGAGGCTTCCTTCTGGCTCTACCAGTGTTGCCAACTTGCAACAATCGAAAATGCACTAGTGGCACTTCTAAAATGCACTAGAATGCGCTAGAGCAGTGGGTTTTCAACATTTTCATACCAGATGGTCAAAATAGCAATTCTTCTACATTTTCTAAATGTGTAGATTCTTGAAAATTAGGTAATTCAGATGTTTAAACATAATTTCAGCGTAAAATGAAACCAAATGGACGCTTACAGGTCCGTTTGGTTTCATTTTACGCTCTCAAGAGTTACAGATCTAAAAGGGTCCATTTGGGTACCAATGGTCCTTTCTAGGAAGGAAGGAGGACTCTATCATAGGAGGAAAATGGTGAAAAACAAGGGTTTTACCTCTGGCGCCTGTCAACCAATTTTCACCCCAACTCACCAGCAAAAACAGCACTAGATTTTCAGCCAGGAGTAATTTTGGCGCTAGGGGGGTCTGGAAAAAAGCTAAATATAGCGACAAATGCGTCAAGTTGGCAACACTGGGCTCTTCTACCATAGAGCTCTCTTTCATTGAGTTGGTGACGGGTGGCACGCATGGGACAAAATACCTTTTGTCTGAAGACCAGCTTGAATCTGTTCAGCAGTTGTCCAAGGTTGTTCTGCCACCATTCGATCAATGCTTCGCTGCAATAGTTGGTCGATACTTCTATTGTGGCTCTTAACTACCGTACCATGAGTATAATGGACACAGGAACATCAAAGTCTCTGGAGAAGGACTTGTAACCTTGAGATTGTTGCTTTGCTCCAATCTCCTCTTTGACCTCCTCAGACAATGCTTTGTCAGTTAGTTAGTTAGTTTATTTCGATCTTTCTTTACAAAAGCAAGTTAAGGCAGAAGCTTTTTTTTCATGATCGATAAGGTATAAGCAGAAGCTTATAGCTTATGAATGCCTATCCTTTGTTAAGAACAAACACAGAAACCAAACAACAAAAAAAGGAAAAAACAAAGCAAAAACATTATTGGTAGAAAAAACAGAGCAACAAGAAAACCATAAATATAATTTATCTCTATCCAACACTACAATATAATATGTCATCATATTCCTCACCACATTACTGCATACCATACCTATATTTCAACTATATTATGTTATCACATTAAATGATATGTTCTGATATGATATATGATATGATACGATATGATACTATACGACATGACATGACACGTCACGTCACGTCATGTCAAAACCAAATGGACCGCAAGGGTCCATTTGGTTTCATGTTTACGCTCTCAAAGAGTTAAAATATCTGGCTAACCAACTTTCCACGATACAGGCCTGAACGAACAAAACTCATAATGAATGGAAGAGGCATTTTCTGTGAGTAGATGTGCGTTGCTAATCACAGTTTCCATGTGTCCCCTCAGCCTGGCAGGATGATTCCTCCTACACACACCTGCTCCGTGGTCACTCTGGCCAGACAGACTGAGACTGCAGCATGTAGCTTGGAAAATGAGGCGGAAATGTGTTTTTTTTTTTATCCAGTTAGATTTACTCAAATACTCCGTATAGCTCCACCCCCACCGGCAGATGATGTCATTCTGACGGGAAACATTACGCCTTACAGTTCAATTAAAACCTAAATATGCCTTAAGATTTTTTTTGTGTGTGCCAGTCAATAAACCTCCGCAGTGACGTCACCGCCCCTGTTCCAGAAACGGATTCCCCATTATTTTTTCTCATAGAAAAATAATTTATATAAAGATGATTACATCGCGGACAAAGCCAACTCGGGTTGTGATGAATCATGATGGCACACACAATCTTTTGGATCAAATAATTTCTAAGATGAAAAATGAAACAAAAAGTCTTGTATCATGCCGTTTTCTACTTTTGCTAGTTAGATATTATATGACGATATTGTGTTTGTTGTCATGATTTGTCACGACCCGAGTTGGCTTTGACCGCTGCGCAATCGTGTTTTTATTAACCATTTTCAAAAAGTCTATGAGGAAAATGAATGAGGAATCCACTAGTGGAACAGGGCTGGTGACGTCACTGAAAAGTCTATGAGGAAAATGAATGAGGAATCCACTAGTGGAACAGGGCTGGTGACGTCACTGCGCAGGTCTATGCTTATATCAAATTTAACATGAATATTTTAACATTGACATGTTAAAATCCCCGGGGGGGTGGCGTCCCCCATTTCTCACATCTAGAATATTTTTGGGGCAAAAGTAGGCCTATGTTTTTGTCTTGTCATTTACTTTTATGGAATATGGATACAATTAGGCATTGTAAACAATCTTTCTCAATATGCTATACTTGTTTTAATAGCGTGTCTGTGTGTGTTGTGCAGGTGCACGTAAATGTGCATGCAAATGCAAGCGTGCATGCACGTGTCTTAAAGCGGAATTCCACTCATTTTCAATATTTTACTATGTCATTAATACACCCTAGAGATGTTGTGTGGGCATGGTAAACAGTTAATGCGTTTCCTTTTTCTGAGAGTGTACAAATGGAACCAAATGGACCCGCTAGGGTCCATTTGGTTCCATTTGTACACTCTCAGAAAAAAAAAAGAAAATGGGTGGAATTCCCCTTTAAGAGCCGTCGTCCCACTTCTAAAAGTACCACTACAACACTGCGTAGGAGCACAAGGTCAAGGTCAAGGTCACCCCTGCTTCAGACACACATGAAACATAAATGACACACAAATACAAAACAGAGAGAGAGAACATCATACAGTGCACACAGTACGGAAAACTGGCCTGCTACATTCACTGCTGTTTCAGAGCATCATTCAACATTTTAGTTGCGGCTGGCGGCACAAATGTTTTTTTTTAAACCTGATGTACTTCCACTGAGGTTCTTTGTACCTTCTCCCTGAGGGCAGAAGTACAAACTCTGCATTTAAAACATGGGTATCATCAGCCACAATTTTTGGGGCCTGTTTTAGAGTGGCCTGATCATAAATAGACTGCAGAGAGGGGAGTTGTCTAAGCCCTCCAAGGCCCGGACTTTATTTCTACTTGGAAAAAAAAAAAAACTGTTTTCAACCTTACTTACTACTAGGTTGTGTACCATGATCTATTAAATTACTATACTATTAATTTTTTGGGGGGTTGAAAACCACTGTTTGAAAACCACTGTAATATTACATTAACAGTTCATGTAGACCAGGGGTTTTCAACAGGTGGTCCCTGAGAGGGTTCCAGGTGGACCCCAGCTAAGTTGGTTAACCAGATGTAACTCTTGAGAGCTCTCAAGAGTTAAAATATCCATCATTCTAAGAAGCCCAAGTCTACACAACTAGAAGATTAATGGTTGGTCATTTTGATCTGCATGTTGGACTGTTTTGTTTCCCCAAATCCAGCCTGGAATTGTGGACAAAAGCAAAAGAAATCTTTAGTTTTGAGGTTTCTGGGGGTAAAATGTCATCAAATGGTGGTCCGTGGCTCAAATGCCTAATAAATGGTGGGCCCTGGGATCAAAAAGGTTGAAAACCACTGATGTAGACCTAGCAAGAGGGTCTGATGCCTCAATGGGAGTTGTAAATTGTTCAATTAGAGATTAGCGAAAGGAAAGTGCACACACACACACACACACACACACACACACACACACACACACACACACACACACACACACACACACACACACACACACACACACACACACACACTAGGAAACATACAAAAGCAAGGCTTCTGTTGCCTGGGAAACCCCACGAAAACACCCCCCCCCCCCCCCCCCCCCCCCCTCCCCAACACCCCCAACCGTCAGTCCCTCAGAGTGAAAATGTCACAATTTTCCTCTCAGCTACAGTATAGTCAGAGGGACAGAGAGAGAGGAAGAGAGCAGGGGCGGATCTATGCATGGGCATGGGGGGGTCAATGCCTCTCTAAATGCCCCACCAAACATGATAGCATGCAAAACGACCCAAGATATTTCAAATTCTAGTGTTTATATTTAAAATCATTTGAAACACTACCTACTGTTACCAACTAACTACAGCTGTGTCACCACTAAACCAACAGCATTTCATCATTGAAAACAGAAAACTCTGAGTCAGACCTTTAGCTTTATGCATGCTGCGTGTCTGTTGCAACTTCAACAACAACTGATGTTATTATTGATGTTTTACTTGCCTAATTAAAGTCCTCTAACCGAAAATGGTATGGGGGCGACTTTTGTACTTTTGTAATGGGTGCGGCATTTTCTCTTGCCCCTCCAATTGGGAAATGTTACATCCGCCCCTGGAGAGAGAGGTGTGTGAATGAGAAGAGGGTATAATGCTGTGTAATTTAGGGAGCCCACGGGTTTGGTTGTTGGCGGTTATACTTTTCAGCATTCAAATTAGAAAGCATCGACAGTTACGCAGCAAAGTGTTGCTTTGCTTTGACGTGATGTTCTAAAGTATAGGCCTATGGAGGGTTCATTTACAGGAAGAAATGAAGAACAATCTGAACAGTTCAACCCTATACATAACAGGGCGGATGTAACATTTCCCAAACATGCAGGAGAAAATGGTATGGGTGATGAAGACGCACCCATACCATTTTCGGTTACAGGACTTTTATTAGGCAAGTAAAAGCATCAATCATTTGTTGTTGAAGTTGCAACAGACACGCAGCATGCATAAAGCTAAAGGTCTGCCTCAGAGAGTTTTCTGTTTTCAATGATGAAATGCTGTTGGTTGTAGTTAGTTAGTAGCAGCAGTAGTGTTTCAAATCATGTTAAATATTTAAGCACTTTAATTTGAAATTCATCTTGTGTTGTTTTGCATGCCATCGTGTTTGGTGGGGCAGACTGGGCCCCCCCCCCCCCCCCCCCCCCCCCCCCCCCCCCCCCCCCCATACCTAGATCCGCCCCTGCCCGAGGCTACATAAGAGGTTTCTTCCTGATAACAACATTGATTTCAGGACGGAACAGTGTCACACTCACTCCCCAGGGGTTCTGTCTCTCTCTCCCTCTCTCCCTCTCTCCCTCACACACACACACACACACACACACACACACACACACACACACACACACACACACACACACACACACACACACACACACACACACACACACACACACACACACACACACACACACACACACACACACACACACACACACACACACACACAGTACCTTGTCTCTCTGGCTTAGAGAGATAAGATTTGGCTGTCAGAGATCAAGCAGATGTTTCGACAACCCACACACAGCGTGTACTGTATAGCAGGGGTGTTTTCGCCATTAGGCAGACTAGGCAGTTGCCTAGGGCGCCATGAGGGGAGGGGGGCGACCATGAGGGGAGGGGGGTGAGGGGAGGGGGCGACCACCAGACATGCTTTAAAAGGTTAATAAGACTAATAAGACTAATATGGATAAACAGATTAATATACTTGTCCTCTATAACTAGAACTGAACAATTAAAATACATACAGTATAATACGTCCTATAATATTAGAGCCCCCCTTACCAAATGGACCCTTAAGGGTCCATTTGGTAAGGGGGGGGCTCCAGGGAAAATCTTGCCTAGGGCTCCAAATTGCTTAGAAACGCCACTGCTGTATAGCGGTGGGCAAAAAAAATCGATATGCCAATATATTATAATACTTAATGCCAGGATATCAATATCCTATTGCCAGGTTCGAAATCATTTTTTTTTATATTAATGCATTTAATAATTTGTTCATGTCAGAAAGACTAACGGTCATCCGGCTACATTAAAGTTTAAGATTAAACTTTCATTCTATATATTGTTTTAAATTGCTTTAAATTGTTGTAGTTGATTGAACTTTACATGGCCCATATTGTTTAGAAGTGTTTTAAGATGTCATTTGTGGTACTGCAATATATCGATATATCGAATCGAATCACAACATAATTAAGAATCGCAATATAAATCGATTTGGGACTCTAAATATTGATATCGTATCGTGAGGTTAGTTTTTTTTTTTTTTTTTAGTAGTACTGTGTAGGTCCATGTCACCGTTATCACACACACTCAACTCTCATCACAATTCTTTGACATAATCACAATTATTATTTTTTTATTTATTTTTTAGAATAGTCGACGATTGCACATAGCAGATCTAGAAGAAGTTCGCACAACGCAACGTGAGGCGTGATTCCATCGCTCCAAAATGCATTTTGGAGCGATGGAAATTTGAACAACATTCCATATATAGCCCCATGCTAAGCTTACCGCTATGTTGAGGTCGGGGAAACAGAAATAAAGGAGTTTTTTGGGGGATTTAGGAAAATGCCATTTCCATGGTATACTGTACATTCCAATGTTCAATGCCAAAAGAAACACAGTTCACATTTTAATTGTGGGCAAGTATTTATGTAACAATTAAGTGTGGAGTTGAATGTCTCCTGTTGACGACAGGACCGAGTGCATGGGCAGACTGAGACACTGGTGGAAAAGTTCATTTATTTAGTACAAACTAGACTACTGGTACTAAATTACAATGTTTGCGGTATTTGTACCTTACTCGAGTGTTCACAATCTCCAGAACTCCAGAGAAAATGGTATGTGGGCGGGTGAAGTTGCACCCATACCCTTTTCGGTTACAGGACTTTTATTAGGCAATCAAGCATCAATAGTATCAGTTGTTGTTGAAGTTGCAACAGACATGCAGCATGCATAAAGCTAAAGGTCTGACTCAGAGAGTTTTCTGTTTTCAATGATGAAATGCTGTTGGTTTAGTGGTGGCACAGCTGTAGTTAGTAGCAGTAGTAGTGTTTCAAATCATTTTAAATATAGGCACTATTTGAAATATCTTGAGTTTTTTTGCGTGTCCATCATGTTTGGTGGGACCGACTGGGCATTTAGGGGGGCATTGCCTGCCCACGCGTGGGAGGGGAACTTGGGGAAAGTAATAATTAACATAATTAATTAATGAATTAATTAATTAATAATTAATCTTTGATTAAAGTAACAAGCGATTATTATTATTATTTATTTAACAAATTAACAATATTACTCTCCAAGGTAATGTTGTCCAACACTGATGCCTGATTAAAATATGACCCTGTTTTTTAATGCTGTCTTTGACTGTATTCATGTCAACTTGTTGCATGACTGAGCAAAAAGGGACAACATGAGGTGATGTGAAGCATGGCCAGACATACAGTATTCACACACTCAGAAGACCAGTCGCCTGATTGTGCATCCTAGCAGGGAAGCACAATGTTTGATAACAAACCCATTTAGAACCAGCATGCAGGCTGATTTTTTTAAAAGGCCCTTTTATGAAACCTAGCCAGGGCCGGATCTAGAGGGAGGCAGGGGTGGGCAGAGCCCACCCAAATGTGCATCCATCCTGCCCACCCAATGAAAAGTTGGTTAACCAGATGTAACTCAATGAGAGCGTAAAAATGAAAATGAAACCAAATGGACCCGCAAGGGTCCATTTGGTTTCATTTTTACGCTCTCAAGAGTTAAAACATTCATCATGTGAATTATCTCAAGTCTACACAGATTAATGGCCATTTTGAATTGATCTTTTTGGCTGTTTTGTTTCCCAAATCCAGCCTGGTATTGTGGACAAAAGCAAAATAAATCTTTAGTTTTGGGGTCTGTGGAGCTAAAATGATGGTGTGTGGATCAAATGCCAAATAAATAGTGGGTCCTAGTGTCAAAAAGGTTGAAAACCACTGCTTCATATGAAGAACTGAAGTTGGAGGTGCCCACCCTGCCATTCTTCCAGCCCACCCTAGTAGGGCTGGCTAAATCCGGCCCTGAACCTAGCTGTTGTCTTCCTGAGAAAACAGATTGGAATCCTGGGAATCCAGTATAGTATCGAAAGACATAAAAAGACATAGGGTGAGATTTTCGTTACCGCTATACCCCTTATCCCTTAACTTCTTTGCCTTTTTAAACTATTAAAAAAACATTTCTCAGTAGTTCAAATGGCCAGTCTACTAGCTCACAACGTGTTAATAGATTGACATGTTGAAATAGTCCAAAAAAGTTTTTCAAAATAGTGAAAATGAAATAAGGGATATGGCATAAGGGGTTTAGCATGTAACGAAAATGGAGCCCATAAACTCCATAGTTGAGTAAATGCCTGAATTTGCTTTGTTTCAAGTAGGCCAGTGCCCAATGGGCATTCCGCTCTAGTTCTCTAAAAGACTACAAGGCCACAAGGAGACTTCAACGATTCAATGATACGAAGGAAGTTCCTTCCTTCTCTCTCCTTCAGCTTGTCGCGCTTGGTGTGTTGTTTTCTTTTTATTTATTTATGTCTCAAACCGTCAAAAACAAGCATCATGTTTAGATTAACTGTACAAAGAGAGTGGCGACACGCTTTGATCTTGTGTCTCGACCAGGGGTTTAGTGGAGGGGGGATGCGGGGGGGCGGCGTCCCCCCACTTCTCACATCTAAAATACTTTTGGGTCTGAAAAAAATCATTAGCATGGTGAAATACATCTTGATGACATCATTAAGATGTGTTTCACCATGTTAATGAGTTTCCTTTTTTCTGAGAGTGTACAAATGGAACCAAATGGACCCGCTAGGGTCCATTTGGTTCACATTTGTACACTCTCAGAAAAAAATAAATAAAATGGGGGGAATTCCCCTTTCAGAGGCGTCCCCCCACTTCTAAAAGTACCACTACAACACTGGTCCCGCCGCTTCGCACCTGAGAGTGGTTTGTTTGGAACTGTTAGTGTGTTAGCTATGTTTGTTCCAAACATCTGCTTTTCAGCCAATAGCCGTCTCTGTTGAGCCGTAGCATTGGAGTCACTACTGGAGTTGCTACTCTCTCTCATTATAGATACTCATAAGGGGCTTACAGACGGCGAGGAATAAATTGCGCATCCTAATTCATTTTCAATGGGGCCGGCGTTATTTGCTCAGAAAACGACTTGCGATAAAGAGAGCGTTTAACGCCGGTCGTTTATCACCCGGCATCACTGATTTGATTTGTGTTGCTTACTCGTTTCGTGCATGCGCGTGCAAGTTTTTTGAAAGCTCAATCCAGTGACCAAACGCCTGGCTTGAATCGACGGGCGATTTTCATTATGTCGCCAGTGCTGACGTAAAGAAAAACGCCCGTCGATAATGCAGGCGTTTATCGTTGTCGTCTGTAATGCCCTTAATCCTGCTCCAAACTTCTGGACCAATCAACGTTGCCTGCCGGCTCCCAGCCAATGGGATTGGTTTAGCTCTGTTTGGTGGGTGTTTCCGGTGAGCACTGCTGCAGTGGTTAGTAAAATCAGAGAGGAGGGCTGGGAAGAGCGGTGTTTGTGGTGGTATGACGTCATATTGTATAGTATAGGCAACGGTGGTCACAGTGGTCACAGAGATCAGTGAAAGTCATACTCTGAATAGGTCTTAAGTCTGTGACGGTCTTGAGGAGAAAAACATGTGGCCGTCGCACCTGCACACAAGGCAGGGGTGGGCAATTATTTTTCCCAGGGGGCCAAATGAGATACATAAAATATTGTGGAGAAGCCAAGACTAAAGGCTGAACTAAAGTCTGCGTAGTATTAATTTAATTTCAAGACGAAAGTAAGAATAAGACCAAACTTTTGATACCAGGGCCCTCTATTTATTCAGTATTTGAGCTACAGAGGACCACCCTTTGATGACATTTTAGCCCCACAGACGCCAAAACTAAAGATTTCTTTTGTTTTTGTTCACAATACCAGGCTGGATTTGGGAAACAAAACAGGCAAACACAGATCAAAAAATGACCATTCTTTTACATTACCTGATTTGTGTGTAGATTTTAGGTAATTCAGATGATGAATATTTTAACTCTTGAGAGTGTAAACATGAAACCAAATGGACCCGCAAGGGTCCATTTGGTTTCATGTTTACATTCTCAAAGAGTTACATCTGGTTAACCAACTTTCCATATTTAACTGGAACTCTCTCAAGGACCAGTGGTGGTCCCCGGGTCGGTCAGAGTCAGCCAAAGGGCCGCATTTGGCCCCCGGGCCGCATGATGCCCAGGTATGGCATAAGGTTTTCTAGGTTTTTGCGCACACACACACACACACACACACACACACACACACACACACGCACACACACACACACACACACACACACACACACACACACACACACACACACACACACACACACACACACACACACAGCAGTCTGTTGCATGGCTGCTCGCTCCTCCATTTGTTTGCTTGTGGGACAGGAGGCAGCAGCTTTTCAAATGCTGACTTGGACGATTTAGTAAGGAGGAACTGACACATAAGAGCCAACGGCTGCCTCTTGCCTTTCACCCAGATCAATACCAATCTGATTACTCTGGTTTCCCCCTTTGGAATGTCACTGTTTGATGGCCTCAAAGGGCACTTCAAAGCAGCAGGCTAGGGCACAGCGTTGACAGTGGTGGACTGGGCGAAAAAATTGGCCCGGACATTTTTAGAGTGATTTGGCCTAGACCGGCCCACAACAACCAGCGTGTGATTCTACTTGGTATAGTTGGTTAAACAGATGTAACTCTTTGAGAGCGTAAACATGACACTCTCATAACACTCTCAAGAGTTAAAATACTCATCTAAATTGGCTCAAGTCTAATTAGAAAATGTAGAAGATTAATGCTCATTTTCATCTGTATGTTTGACTGTTTTGTTTCCTAAATCCAGCCTCGAATTGAGGACCAAAAAGCCAAATAAATCTTTAGTTTTGGAGACTGTTGGGGCTAAAATGTACCATAGACCGGGTACATTGGGGTACGCCCAATGTACCCGGTCTATGGTACATTTTAGCCCCAACAGTGGGAGAGCAGGGAGACCTCCCTGTACGCCCAATGGTCAATACGACCCTGGTGTTGACAGATTTCGCAAGAGAGAAACGAGTGACCAGTGTCTACGGAAAGGCACCCCAAAATATGACTCACTACTGTATGGGCAGGGCAGTGGTGCTGCCCTGCCCAAGACGTTAATGGGGAATTCCACCCGTTTTTTGACATTTTCCTGAGAGTGTACAAAATGTGGATTTTGTGGATTCTATTTGTGCACTCAGAAAATAAAGGTACTAAAAGAAAAAAAACATTAACATGGTTGAACCCACTGCTTGATGATGTCATAAAGTTGTGGTTCACTGTGTTAATGATGGCAACTTTGGGGCACTTTTCTTTCATAATTCATAATGATGTTTCACAAAAAAAATTGAATTAATGGGATTTTTTTTCTGTCACCCTATCACTAAACATGGGTAAAATTTACCCAAAACCTTCCTAGAGAAAAAACGAACAGTAGGTTTTAACAGCGGGCGATGGACTAACATCGTCGGCCGACATCCATTATTTGGCTATGAGAGCTGCCGATTCGGGCGACAGCAGCAGAACAGGCGACGTCAGCCGAAAAGATAAATAATGGTGAGCTTTTCGGCCAAATCGGCCGGTGTTGTGGTGCACTGCTTTCAGTGCACCACAACACCGTTGTTTACGGTACTCATTACATTATGCATGTCATTCTAAGCGAGAATTTACGGTAATGACTGTCGGCGTAGCTCACATTGTTCGACGTTGTTAGTCCATCGTTAAAAGACACACACACACACACACACACACACACAACACACACACACACACACACACACACACACACACACACACACACACACACACACACACACACACACACACACAGAATGTGAGGTGCTTGTGTTCTGAATAACACTTTTGCGCTGTACTCACCATTGCTGCAATAACTATAAAGAATAACTTGAGAAAAACAGAAAAGAGTTTATTAAAGAAGAACCAGGCAGGCAAACAAAGCAACACCTGGACAGAGTTTAGCACTGTCTGTTATGTCTACAACCTCAAATTGGGCCGAATCAGGGCAAGAAATACGTATTGAGTTTGTCATTGTGGCCCAGAAACTACATTTATTTTTCTATGTCAGGTCATAGTCAGAGGTAGACAGTAACTATGTACTTTTACTTGAGTTATGTATTTTAGCATAGACTATTTTGGATATATTTTTATATAATTTGTACTTTTGACGACACCACATTCCTAGGAAGAGAAATCCTACATAATAATAAACATTTAAAGGGACAATTCACTGCTTTTGCGTTGAAATGTCCCTTCAAGCCACGTAAAATCTAATGAAAATAAATATCTACAAGCACCCCAGACAGGTCCACCTTTTATCAATGGTATTTTCTCTGAAACTAACACATCTGTCCACATAGATGCTCCTCAATGGAAAGGCCAGTTCACAATCAATCAATCAACCAATTAATTAATCAATCAACCAATTAATCAATCGATTAAATCGATTAAAAAAATGTTTGATGCCACTTTCAAAATGGTTACTTTCAAAATGAATATCTGGCCTTCTAAATGGCCCAAAATCAATATAGCAGTGGCTAAATCTACATTGTTGGGGTCAAGGAATAGAAAATGCAAAACACCCACCTGGAGTATACCCCCCTTTTTTTTGTAGATTTCTGTATTTGCCGTGGTATAAAAGGCCAATATCTATGAGCCAGTAGGAACCTGTTTTGCATGCCAGGCAGTCATGCAGGGGCGGATCTAGGCATGGGCATGGGGGGGGGGCAATGCACCCCTAAATGCCCAGTCTGCCCCACCAAACATGATGGCATTCAAAACAATCCAAGATATTTCAAACTAAAGTGCTTATATTTAAAATGATGTGAAACACTACTACTGCTAACTACAGCTGTGTCACCACTAAACCAACAGCATTTCATCATTGAAAACAGAAAACTCTCTGAGTCAGACCTTTAGCTTTATGCATGCTGCGTGTCTGTTGCAACTTCAACAACAACTGATGTTATTATTGATGCTTTACTTGACTAATAAAAGTCCTGTAATGGAAAATGGTATGGGTGTGGCTTCATCGCCGAAGCCGTGCCCATGACATTTTCTCCTGCCCCCCAAATGGGAAATGTTATATCCACCAATGCAGTCAGGCCGTTCAGAATCACAACAAACACTGTATTTCCCCAACATGTACTTGAATACATGAAGAACATGAAATAACGTTATTGACAGACAGTGCAACATGAAACATAAAATCTGTTAAACATATAAGCTATATTATGTTCTTTGAAAGCCTTCATGGGTTGTGCAAGGAGTAGGACACACAATGAATGAATGAATGAATGAATGAATGATTAACGCACTATTAACACACAGACCGCCGAAGTCGCGCTCGTCGTTCTCTTACCGTGGGATAACGCACGCCGAAGACGCGGACGGCGCAGAGCATGACAACATGTAGATTTCATTCTTTAATCCATCTATTAGTCGGAGCGCATCGTCTGATAAAGATCCCATGGCTGACTCTCATTTGGGACAATGGGCGCGGCCATTTTTTTGTCTCATTCAATCCAATGCACTCAAGAGCTTTTACTGGGAATCTCCTTCTAGTTGTTGTGGCGCAGGGGTGGATCGACTGTTGTCACTTCCTAACTGTTGACCCGGAACTTTTTGCTGGGATTGAACAGGTTAGTCAAGACACCAGAAACAGCATGACGTCATCACACATGCTGTTTAGGATTGCACTGGCTTGAGCCGTAGCATATAGGAGAAAACAACAAACGATCGCGGTCGGTGTGTTAACATAATATTTTCTAATGACGGTCCGGGGGCTAATGAATTGAAAACTCCACAGTTGTAGTATATGCAAGGCTTTGAGTGTGGCGTGTTTTTTTTTTTTTTTTTTTTTAAACAGGAACCACGTATGACTCAAAGCGATTACAGAGTATAGCATTCGTCGAGGAGCACACACTCAAGTCCTCATTGTGAGGAGTGCTGAGAGCGACGTTCTACACATGTATGACCTGACATGAAACATTGAACGTCGTCTCATTCTCCTTTCACTTCCAACGGAGCAAATACATTTTGCTCTTCAGAGAGAGAGCTCTAGAAAGATCCCTCCTCCTCCTTCAACGCGCAAATAACACATTGTTGTCCTCCGCCACTGCCGCCGCCACAAAGCGAGGATCGGAACACTTCAAAGGACTTCACAGAGCTAAGGAAAATAGAGGTTCTGAATAAAGGGATCCGGGCAGGGGCGGATGTAACCTTTCCCAATTGGGGGGGGAGGGTGAAAATGGTATGGTGGTTTTTGGTCTAGGCATGGGCATGGGGGGGCAATGCCCCCCTAAATGCCCTGACTGCCCCACCAAACATGATGGCATGGAAACAACCCACATTTTCAAAGATATTTCAAATTAGTTTAATTAAATGAGTTTAATTAGTTTAAATAAAATGATTTGAAACACTACTATTGCTACTAACTAACTACAATTGTTGTACCACTAAACCAACAGCATTTCATCATGGAAACCATCATATCACGTGTCTGTTGCAACTTCAACAACAACTGATGTTAATATTGATGCTTTTCTTGACTATAATCATGTTGCTTCGCGCCACAGGCGATGAAGCCGCACCCATACCATTTTTGGTTACACGACTTATATTAGGCAAGTATAAGCATCAATAATATCAGTTGTTGTTGAAGTTGCAACAGACACGCAGCATGCATAAAGCTAAAGGTCTGACTCAGAGAGTTTTCTGTTTTCAATGATGAAATGCTGTTGGTTTAGTGGTGACACAGCTGTAGTTAGTTAGTAGCAGTGGTAGTGTTTCAAATCATTTCAAATATAAGCTCTTTAATTTGAAATATCTTGGGTTGTTTTGCATGTTTGGTGCGGCAGACTGCATGGGGGCATTTAGAGTGGCATTGCCCACCCATGCCCATGCCTAGATCCGCCCCTGGAATCGAGGAACAACAGCTGCGAAAAAAAACGGGGCGACCTATGATACATCATGAGGATGCAGAGATAGTGGTTATTATTATTTTGTTGCCCTTTAGCTGTTGCATGTATGCGCGTTTGTGCATCTTTATGTGTTTCTGTAGTGTGTGTGTGTGTGTGTGTGTGTGTGTGTGTGTGTGTGTGTGTGTGTGTGTGTGTGTGTGTGTGTGTGTGTTCAACAGTGATTCATTTGTGGAGTGATTTACCTTCAGCATATATCAATAATTTACAGCACTGCTTCAGCGGTGAGAATGGATTGGTCTGTGTTTCGCTGCTTGGTGGAGGATTGGGCTGTTAGTCATGCCTCATTATTGTTATATTATTATCATTATTTGGTTTTTCTTGACTGCAGGAATGCCCAACGGCAGGGCCCATTGTTTTCTAGACCACTGGTCCCCCAGGGGTTCTAGGGGATTCCAGGGGGTCCCCTGAAAAATCACTAGTGGTGTAAAATAACTACTACTACTAACTACTATTAAAGGGGAACTCCACCCATTTTCAACATTTTACTATGTCATTGATGTACCTTCAAGGTGTTGGGTGGACATGATAAAAAAAAAGTTCCCCCATTCTGTGTTCCCTAGAAATTGAGGTCTGAAGAAAACCACTAACATGATGAAACATCTTGATGATGTCATCAAGATGTATTTTCACCATGTTAATGGATTTCTTTAGACGCTGCTTTTTTATGAGAGTGTACAAATGGAGCATTTGTACACTCTCAGAAAAAAAATGAAAATGGGTGGAAGTCCCCTTTAACTACTACTTTCCTGTTTTTTTTTCCTTTTTCCTCCGTGTTGTTGTTGTTGTTTTAGATGACTGGAGTATTTTTTGAGTATATTTATTATTATTATTATTATTTTTTTTTTTCAAACCTACTAGATCTCACCAGGGGCAAAAACCGCACTTCAATTGCAACTATAAAACGTGCCCTCCTGGGCACAGCTCTCCACCAGGTCAGTGGCCTGCAGGCGGCGCTATAGGCCATCTGAAAAGGGTTCCATTTATTTGCATGCTTTTGATGCAATTGGATGATTTGAGGCTTTTTTCCCCCAAAAAATGTGTTTAGCAGGAATCCAACTGATGGTGGCGCTATAACATTCCAATGTGAAAAGGGCAGGGTCGGATTGGCCATAGGGAGTACCAGGAGCTCTCCCGGTGGGCCGCAACCATAGGGGGTCGCGGCTATGGGGTGCTTAGTGAGGGGGCGGGGCTGACATTTGTGGTATACTGCCACAAATGTGTTTAGAGTGCATAAAAACGGTTTTTAAAAGGCTACATTTACAGTCTGTGGTACATTTGATTTGGTGGATGCCCTTTAATTACCACTTAAAAATCATGTAAAAGCATCATAATGGCTTTGTACTGTAGGTCTATAAAATCACCAAGGAACTCAAATAGAGCACAGAGCACCCTGGGAAAAGGATGTGCTTTTGAGACTGAAAACATTAGTTGTGGAAGTGACTGTATTTACAGTCCCCAGTGAAACAACCCTGTTCAGTCCTCACTAGTGTTACTGTATTTACAGTTCCCAGTGAAACAGCCCTGTTCAGTCCTCACTAATGTTATTGTATTTACAGTTCCTAGAGAAACAACCCTGTTCAGTCCTCACTAGTGTTACTGTATTTACAGTCCCCAGTGAAACAACCCTGTTCAGTCCTCACTAGTGTTACTGTATTTACAGTTCCCAGTGAAACAGCCCTGTTCAGTCCTCACTAATGTTATTGTATTTACAGTTCCTAGAGAAACAACCCTGTTCAGTCCTCACTAATGTTATTGTATTTACAGTTCCTAGAGAAACAACCCTGTTCAGTCCTCACTAGTGTTACTGTATTTACAGTCCCCAGAGAAACAACCCTGTTCAGTCCTCACTAGTGTTACTGTATTTACAGTCCCCACCCCAGAGAAACAACCCTGTTCAGTCCTCGCTAGTGTTACTGTATTTACAGTCCCCAGAGAAACAACCCTGTTCAGTCCTCGCTAGTGTTACTGTATTTACAGTCCCCAGAGAAACAACCCTGTTCAGTCCTCGCTAGTGTTACTGTATTTACAATCCCCAGAGAAACAACCCTGTTCAGTCCTCACTAGTGTTACTGTATTTACAGTCCCCAGAGAAACAACCCTGTTCAGTCCTCACTAGTGTTACTGTATTTACAGTCCCCAGAGAAACAACCCTGTTCAGTCCTCACTAGTGTTACTGTATTTACAGTCCCCAGTGAAACAACCCTGTTCAGTCCTCACTAGTGTTACTGTATTTACAGTCCCCAGAGAAACAACCCTGTTCAGTCCTCACTAGTGTTACTGTATTTACAGTCCCCAGAGAAACAACCCTGTTCAGTCCTCACTAGTGTTACTGTATTTACAGTCCCCAGAGAAACAACCCTGTTCAGTCCTCACTAGTGTTACTGTATTTACAGTCCCCAGAGAAACAACCCTGTTCAGTCCTCACTAGTGTTACTGTATTTACAGTCCCCAGAGAAACAACCCTGTTCAGTCCTCACTAGCGACTTGACTTGTTCACTCTTATTTTGAGAAAAAAACGATTCTAACGAACAAAGCAGTTATGAGTGTGCCAAGTGCACACAATTTCATCTTTTAAACATTTACAACAGCTTTGCGAGCACAAAGGGAGAAATAAAATGTTTCCGTGGGGTATTCATTTTCGGGAGCACCGCATCGTGACTAATGGCAACTTCCGGAGGAAGTTAACTAACCGGAAGTCCCAACTTCCATCGGTCGATTTGGGGCACCGTGAATCCAGGCTCTCATCTCGCAGCGCGGATGAGAGCCTGGAGATCGAGGCTAAGCACAGAGGCACTGATGGACTGTATAGTGTACAACATGGTGACTGTAGTGTCCATCAGTACTAATGGCTCCTGCCTGTGTGGACAGAGTGGATGACCTTGGCTTGGACTGGATGTTTTTACTGTTAGTGGAAACCTTGTATGTTCAAAATGGTTTATTATTTTCTTGTTTGTTCCTCTATAATTATTATTATTGTCTCCACCAGACCGGAGGCCAACCATCAACCTGTGATCCAAATTTTCCACAACGGCCTGTTATAGCGCCACCAGGAGGCCGATTCGTGGCATCTTTTTACAAAAATTGTGTGTGTGTCTGTCTGTTAGCAGCTAATCTCCCAAACCATTAACCCGATCAACATCACAATTTGCACACACACTCCCTGGATGCCAACCATGAACCTCTGCCGCAATGTTTCCACAACGGCATGTTATAGCGCCACCAGGAGGGTGATTTTTGCCATCTTTTTGCAAAAATCTGTGTGTGTGTCCGTCTGTTACCAGCTAATCTCACAAACCGTTAACCTGATCGATGCCACAATTTGCACACACACTCCCTGGATGCCAACCATGAACCTCTGCCCCAAAGTTTCCACAACGACATGTTATAGCGCCACCAAGAGGCAGATTCGTGGCATCTTTTTTGAAAAAAAAAAAAAAAAAAAAAGTGTGTGTCCGTCTGTTACCAGCTAATCTCCCAAACTGTGAATCATAACGACATCACAATTTGCACACACACTCCCTGGATAGCAACCATGAACCTCTTCCCCAAAGTTTCCACAACGGCATGTTATAACACCACCAGGAGGCCGCTTTTCTAAAGATGAACACAGCAGGCAATTTACATAAAGTCTTCAACACACTATAATACTAGCCTCAGAAAAATATTCCACTGTTTTCACAATGGCTTGTTATAGCGCCACCAACAGGTGAAAATTTGCTAAACACATTTTGACAAAATGTCTCAAATCATCCAAATGCCATAAAAGTCATAATAATAAATGGTACCCTTTTAACATTGGCCTATTATAGCGCCACCAGGAGGCCACAACCTGTCCCGGCCTGGTGGAGACCTGTACCCAGAAGGGCACTTTTCTAGTTATTATTATTATTTCAACAGGCCAGCTCTAATGTTAATTTGATATTGTCTCAAGGGCCAAATAAAATGAGTTTGGCACCTATGCCCTGTTTAGACATATCACATGCTACATTAGGCATGAAGAAATTTTGACTTTTTTTGCCTTTTATAGGTTGTTAATGGTTTGGTGACATGTTATGCCAGTTATGAAAATTGCTCAACATTATGCAAGTCAGCATCCGGGGGTTTCAACATGCTGGGGAGGGACCCCTACTCAGCATTTCTAACATAAAACCTCAGCGTACTCAGCATGCTGTACTATAGTACTTGAGTAAATATACTTGGTAATTTACTTTCCATGATTGATGAGCAAGAGTTCAAGAGAGAAAATAGCAGATTAAAAAAATATATATATATACATACATATATATATATACATACATATATATATATATATATATATATATATATATATATATATATATATATATATATATATATATATATATATATATATATATATATATATATATATATATATATATATATATATATATATATATATATCTAATGGAGATACAAGTTTTTTTTTCTTTTCGGCCGCCGACCGTCAAAGTTTACGATGACGAAGGAACTGCTATAGCGCAAACGGAACAAATCACCATCACCGCTCCGTTCCGAAGCGTCAGCCTGGTGACTGACTGACTGCCGACTCACAGGCCTGATGATGATCTTTTCCATTTCAACAGGACATTAGTGCTGACAGTAGCAGCAGGCGTATCTCAGAGATTTCAGAGACCCTTAGTGTTTGTTTTTTTTTCCCACCCTCGCAAGTAGCAGAAGAGCGTCGAAACACACACGGCTGAGTGGAGTATAACAGTCCATTAAGGGAAAGCAAACAGTGGATGATATGTTTCATAGGCAGGAAGTGACAGATCAGGGTAAACACGTTCAAGTCACTGACCGTATGGCAGCTTCTTTCTCCCCCCACACACACCTCTCCCTCCCTCCCTCCCACGCCTCTCTGACCGTATGGCAGCTTCTTTCTCCCCCCACACACACCTCTCCCTCCCTCCCACGCCTCTCTCTCTCTAAGTGTTTTGGTATAAATGCGCGTCAGACGGCGAAGCGGACAGCAGAGAGCTTTTAGCGGCAACAAAAGGCTGACTTCCATTTGAGGAGCCGTTTCTAAGGAGGAAAAAAGGCTCTGATAAAAAAAGAGAGAGAGAGAGAGAGAGAGAGAGAGAGAGAGAGAGAGAGAGAGAGAGAGAGAGAAGGACATTAAACCGTTTAAGCCGGGCGAATACCTCTTAACATTTCCAATTACCTCCAACAAAAGGTTAGCAACACGTTCAAAGGAAACTATTTTGAAATTCGTTGTTAACACTCCTGTTATGACGGTCATATTAAAGGCCCATTGTAGAGCACAGGGAAGCACATGGGCTGCAGGTTGACATGTGTATGTACACGTGTTTGTGAGCACATATACATCCACTGTAACCACTAGAAACCCCTGCAGCCTGTAACCTGATTGTTAGGACACTACGTGAGCCTGTAGATGGGCTATTATTGAGCAAATTTGGGCCAATTTTCCAAGTCAATATTAGGAAAATTTGGTCCAATTTTTCAAGTCAATATTATTATTTTTTCTTGATCCTTGAGCATTGCTAAAATGCAGAATGAATAGTGTGCCCTGGTATGAAAAAAGGTTGAAAACCACTGATCTATGAAGCTTAATAAACAAATTGAGCCCCCCGTGTCCCTCACAAAAATGCGGGGGAAAATTCACGCGAGCCTCAAATCCATATGGAGAATTCAATGAGGACAATGACACAGGATGCGGAGAAGGCTCGCTTGACTCACTCTGAAACAGGAGCGGATCTAGGCATAGGCATGGGGGGGCAATGCCCCCCTAAATGCCCTGAGTGCCCCACCAAACGCAATGTCATGCAAAACAACCCCAGATATTTAAAGGTAGGGTAAGTGATTTGAAAGTCCAACAGTAGCTATAGTATGTGAACCTGCTGCTCGATCCTGATTGGAGGAGAATTCACCCACCACCTGGGGAACTTTTATTAGCTCCTCTGCTAACGTGGGGGAGGGGGAAACTCCATATATGGTTTCCACACCTTATAATAGAGCATTTTAACAGAAAAAAATATTTTTTGGGTGATATCTGACAAAAGTGAAATCACTTCCCCTACCTTTAAAATTGCTTATATATATTAAAAATGATTTGAAACACTACTACTGCAACTAACTAACAGCTGTGTCACCACTAAACCAACAGCATTTCATCATTGAAAACAGAAAACTCTCTGAGTCAGACCTTTAGCTTTATGCATGCTGCGTGTCTGTTGCAACTTCAACAACAACTGATGTTATTATTGATGCTTTACTTGACTAATATAAGGCCTGTAACTGAAAATGGTATGGGCGCGGCTACCTCGAGGAAGTCGCACCCATACCATTTTCTCCTGCCCCCCTGCCCCCTGACATCCGCCCCTGCTTCTAGGATATACGATGCAGACAGATATGCCTTAAGGCCATGGTCTTAGCAGAGAGGTGCGAATGTCCATCAGTTGCTACGTCTGGGGATTACAGTATGCGCTGGTGGACACAGTCCAGTCTAGTATGACTCACGGTGCTCTGGCAACAACAGCGGCTTTAAAGGAGAATTCCACACCAAAACACATTGGATCTCAATCTACCTTGATTCCTGTGACATGATACATAATGTCCTTGATTTTTGTCACAGATGTCTACATTTCACCCTTGAGGTCTCCGTCCCCACGACGACGTTGGGAACAGTTAACATGGCCGCAGGTTGTCTTTATTCTACTGCGGGTATTTCTCTAACTCAAACTTATTTTTTTCACACATCATATCAAGCCACACACTACAAGATAATTGGACCACTGTATGACTTTTAAAAACTCAGGTGGCACCCGTAGGACAGGAGTTTCTACCGGCGTGTGCAACACAACTCACTTGGGGATGCCTGTCTTTTCCAGGCATACCCAAATATGTGTGATTGGAGGAGAGGAGGAGGAATAGATTACCTCTGGGATTACATGTAAATGCTGCCCTAGAAAAAATAAGTTTGAGTTACAGAAATACCCGCGAATAGTAGAATAAAGACAACCTGCGGCCATGTTAACTGTTCCCAACGTCGTCGTGGGGACGGGGACCTCAAGGGTGAAATGTAGAAAATGGAACATCTGTGACAAAAATCAAGGACATTATGAATCATGCGACGTCACAGGAATCAAGGTAGATTGAAGCCCAATCTGTTTTGGTGTGGAATTCTCCTTTAAGAACATAAGCCTTAGCGGTTTGAAGAGAGAGGGAAAAAACTGACCTCTACACGGTTAATGCATGTTTGGCCCCTGTGCTGATTAATTTATACAGTGGCAGTTTAATTTGTTTAATGAAGCAACGTTAATTAGCTGTAATCTGGTTTGTTTGTCTAACAGGCTCTATGTTACATATTCTCTCACTGAGTTCTCCCAGAAGCCCTGTTAGTATTATTAAAGGGGAACTCCACCCATTTTCAACATTTTAATATGTCATTAATATACCTTAGAGTCGTTGTGTGGACATGAGTTCCCCCAATTCTGTATTTCCTAAAAATGGATTTAAAAAAATCATTAACATGGTGAAATACATCTGATGACATCAAGATGTATTTCACCATGTTAATGATTTTTCTTTCAGACCTTTTTTCACGTTTGTATCCTCTCAGGAAAATTTTGAAATGGGTGGAATTCCCCTTTAAAGGGCAACTTCATCACTTTTGAAAGATGATAAGATACTACTATTTTTATTTTCACTTAGTAGAGGGCGGTGGGAAATTCAGAAACTCGTCCTACAATGACATCCTCGATGGGGAATCCAAGCTTATAGTAACTGCAGGCTTTCTATTCCTGAAAAAGTTGCAATGCAAAAATAAGTCAGCCATCCTTCGCCCGATAATAAAACTATAAATATTTTTTTCAAAATCATGTACATTAAAGGGGTATTTCAATATCAGTCATCAGAAAACAAGATTTTTAAGTTATAATGGGTTTGTTTGTATAGGAGGAGGTGGATACACTAAAATGAACATTAAATATCTAAATACTGAATGGAGAAACTTATTAACTGCCTGGGGTGTTCGCCTGAAACGGAGTAGAACATATTTTTTGTGTTTTGTTTTGTTTTTTGTGAAAAGTGAAATGACCCTTTAATTGATGACCTATTACAGGGGTTTTCAACCGGTGGTCCCTGAGAGGGTTCCAGGTGGTCCCCAGCTAAGTTGTTTTAACCAAATGTAACTCCTGAGACCCTGGCGGGTCCATTTGGTTTCATTTTTACACTCTCAAGAGTTAAAATACCCATCATGCGAATTAGTCCAAATCAGTCCAAAATATACACAACTGGGAGATTAATGGTCATGGACAGAAGCAAAAGAAATCTTTAGTTTTGGGCTCTGTGGGTCTAAAAATATCCTCAATTGGTGGTCCGTGGATCAAATGCTGAATAAATGGTGGTCCCTTTTGTCAAAAAGGTTTAAAAACCCTGGCCTACATGATAAACTACTACTATTTTTTTTTTCACTTAGTAGAGGGCAGTGGGAAATTCAGAAATTCGTCCTAGAATGACATCCTCCATGGGGAATCCAAGCTAATAGAAACTGCAGGCTTTCTATTGCTGAAAAAGTTGCAATGCAAAAAAAAATGTCAGCCATCCTTCTTCCGAATATATATATATATATATATATATATATATATATATATATATATATATATATATATATATATATATATATAATTTATTTATTTATTTAAAAATCATGTACATTAAAGGGGTATTTCAATATCAGTCACCAAAAACAAGATGGGTTGTTTACCAATAATCTGTCATGGTTAAAATGGAGTTTTAAGTTGTAATGAACATCAAATATCTAAATACTGAATGGAGTTAACTCAAACCGTCGGGGGTGTTCGCTTGAAACGGAGTAGAACATAAAAGTTTTTTTTTTTTTTAAGTGAAATGCCCCTTTAATTGCCGACCTATTACATGGAGATATGTTGAACACTGGGTGAAGGGGTCCTTCAAAATGCCACTTGGATTGAGCATTTCCACTTGGACTGGCAGCAGTCGCTATGGACCAGGGATGTGGGCAATAACTCAACGGATGGCTCCTTTTTAAAGATCCATCAAGTCCTTGTAAAAGAGTCTGAGCAAGTCAAACAAAACGCACACACACACACACACACACACACACACACACACACACACACACACACACACACACACACACACACACACACACACACACAAACACACAAACACAGGCCCATTAACAAGGAGGTCAATAGAACTACAGGCTGAGATGCATTTATGGATCAACCGCTGAGAGGCTCATTGTTCACTCTAACTGTGTCTGTGGGTAAAGAAAGGATCAATACAAGGACCATTAGCTTAACAAAGGTGTGTTTTTCCCGTTGTTGAATAAAAAAGCCCACCTGTTTCCTTTAATCTATTCTGTAATGATTGTAGACAGTGGGTGGGAAGCTTTTTGGAGCTTGGATACTAAATGTATACGTATAAATGTGTCATTCTGACGCGCCATCACGGTGATTTGATGATTGAAACCGAGAACGGTTGGGTCTAGGGCAGGGATGTCCACACTTTTTTGACTTGAGAGCTACATTAAAAATGACCTCAACAACATCTACTCATCAACAATGTGATTGTTTCATTACTGAAAATCAATTTCAAGGCCCCTAGAAAGTTTGAGCTTTGAAATAGTGGTGATGGTGTTACTGACTGTTATAGCGTTTAAAAATAATGCACTTGAAAAATAGGGGAGGGGGGGGGGGGTGGAAGGTTTTCCTGTATATGCTATTAATGACGTTTGAAAACAGTATTTGGGGTTTCAGCTGACAGTTTGTGATGTTGAGTTTAGTCTCTTGCATCCAAAACTATGAGACCTTTCATGTTTTTGTCCACAACTGGGAAAGAGAACTGGCAAAACTTTGGTCAAAATAACAATTACCGGGTATTCTCCATTTTCTAATTGTGTGAACTCTTGAAAATTACGGATTTCAGATGTTTAAATATAATTCACGTTCACTTCATGTGTCCTGCATGCATGAGGTTAATATCGGAATATTGTTATATTATTGATATTGATGTCAATTCCACTGGTGTCACAGGTGGCTCCCCACAATCACTTACAAAGCCTAAAAACCTTTTTTTTACTAAACATTTATAACTTGCTCAACTAGCCATTTTAACTGTTAGCTCCTGGCCTCTTTATTTTGAGGCAGTGGCAGTGCGTTGGAGGGACACATATAAACTGATCTTGCAGAGAGCCACTAAATGGCTAGAACTGCATGTTCCTGCAACCCAGACAGATTCTGACATGGCAGGTCTTCAGACAGGAGGATTGGAGTCGCTGTGACCTCAGCTGTAAGACTCATCCACACACTGCCTGTGTCTTTTAAAGCGTTGTCTCAAAGCGGTGTTCAAGCTGACTTTTCCCCACTGGCAGTTGGCAGACCAGAGAGAGGACACCGAGTGGGGGGACACTGAGTGGGGGGACACTGAGTGAGGGGACACTGAGTGGGGGGACACAGAGTGGGGGGACACTGAGTGGGGGGACACTGAGTGGGGGACACAGAGTGGGGGGGGACAGGGACACGTGGGGACGATGTATGGCACATATGTCAAACTCAAGGCCCGGGGGCCAAATCAGGCCTGTGAATGAATTTTCTTCGGCCCGCGGGATGAAATTGAATTAGTATTAGAACCGACCCATGATAAGAAATGAATGCAACTATTTGTTTTACTTCCTCAACTCTGTCTCATTTACTTTAAATAGCAGGTGTTCACGCAGGTGTTCACATCTCATAGCGCGCCACTCTGTGGCGTGCTATGAGACGTGAACACCTGCTTCATTAAAACTTAAAACAGTTTTTAATGCAGGCAGTTTCATCTTTACAATTATCTTGCCATTAAGAGACATTGCTTTTTTAAGGAAAATTACTTTTTTGCTGTTTGACAGAGACGTCATCGTAAACCGGTGTTGAAACACAGACCGGTATCTCCGGCCCTCGACTTGTACCAATTTTTCTATTTTGGCCCACTCTGTATTTGGGTTTGACACCCCTGATGTATGGCATTTGAAAGGGGATTCTGTGACACACAGAATTGCACAGATAGAAACAGCGGGGAGGCCTAGGGGTCACACACACTGTAACGAATCCAGACAAGACAGCACGATTCCAGTTGGCCTATTTGCACAGCAGGGGCGGATGTAACATTTCTCAATTGGGGGGGGGGGGGGGGGCAGCAGAAAGTGGTATGGGGGCGGCTTCAACGCTGAAGTCGCACCCATACGATTTCCTGTTACAGGACTTTTATTAGTCAAGTAAAGCATCAATAATAACATCAGTTGTTGTTGAAGTTGCAACAGACACGCAGCATGCATAAAGCTAAAGGTCTGACTCAGAGAGTTTTCTGTTTTCAATGATGAAACGCTGTTGGTTTAGTGGTGACACAGCTGTAGTTAGTTAGTAGCAGTAGTAGTTTTTTAATATAGGCACTTTGATTTGAACTATCTTTGAAATTTGAAACTTGCTTTGTATGATGAAATGCTGTTGGTTTAGTGGTGACAGCTGTAGTCAGTTAGTAGCAGTAGTAGTGTTTCAAATCAGTTTAATTATAAGCACTTTAATCTGAAATATATTTGAAATGTGGGTTGTTTGCCTGACATCATGTTTGCTGGGGCAGTCAGGGCTTTAGGGGGGGCATTGCCCCCCCCCCCCCCCCCCCCCCCCCCCCCATGCCTAGATCCGCCCCTGTCACGCAGGGCCTTACCCTGAAAGGACAAACGTGGCATATTTCCATGGGGGCAGACAGTGTTGATGCTTGGAGCATACACAGACAAAAAACACATCCATGCTGCCATCTACTGGCCGCTAGTGGCTCATACTGACAGCCTGCACTGCTCCTTGAAGTGGAACCATTGCAATTGACACACTTGCACTGACACATTTCAGGGGTGCACCTTAGAACAGGGGTTTTCATGCACCTTAGAACAGGGGTTTTCAACATTTTTGACACCAGGGACCACCATTTATTGAGCATTGCTGCCACGGACCACCATATGATGACATTTTCACCCCGAAGACGTAAAACTAAAGAATTCTTTTGGTTTTGTCCACAATTCCTGGCTTGATTTTGCAAACAAAACAGTATATACTTCTTAATTAAGTGGTGCTAATTCAGATGATGAATATTTTAAGTCTTGAGAGTGTAAAAATGAAACCAAATGGACCCGCAAGGGTCCATTTGGTTTCATTTTTACATTCTCAAGGGTTACATCTGGTACATAAGCTTTCCATCATTTAGCCTGGGGACCACCTGGAACTCTCTCAAGGACCACTGGTGGTCCCCAGACCACCTGTTGAAACCCCTGCTGTAGAGTATGTACAGTATTCCACAATTAACCTTTTTATGCTGATATATAAATATTTCAGATTTTTCAGAAACCTTAGGTCAGGCCTAAATGGGTTAAGGAGGTTCATGTTTTAGGTTGTTATTAGAGAAACTAAAAGATGGGAGTTGTTTTATTCTTCGTTTGCTGCATTCTTTAGTTTGACGTATTTTAGCTGTTTTTGACAGGGGAGCGGGGCAGCAAATGAAAAACAATTAAAGGGGAATTCCACGCATTTTCAACATTTTCCTGAGAGGGTACAAATGGATTAAATGGACCCGCTAGGGTCCATTTGGTTCACATTTGTACCCTCTCAGGAAAAAGGGGTCTAAAAGAAAAACCATTAACATGGTGAAATACATCTTGATGATGTCATCAGATGTATTTCACCATGTTAGAATTAGATGTTCTGTCCACACACAAAAAATGTGATCTCAGAAAGATGTGGAGGAAGGCCAAGCTCCAAAAGTGGTGTTTTACAATTTACAGACACACAAAAGAGACACAAGAGACATTTGCCCAGACGGAACCCAAACTAGTGAGAATAGTTGATCTACAAGTAACGTGTTGCACAGTTGTAGATCAGCAGTATTTTCACTACTTCTAATATACATCCAGCGACAACTTCTACCCAATTAAACAAGATCTAAATCGGCAAGGAATAACAACAAAGAACAATTAACAACAAATAGCCAGAAATCACAACATCTGTGAATTTTAAAGGCATTTTAATCTTTCTGATGTATTTTTGTAATAAAAAATAAAGAAAGGAGCAGCAGATAAATGTTAACACGGTCGTAACAGGATGAGGATTTTCTAACTTGTTTAAATCTAGCCAATGCAGTGTTGCCAACTGCCAAAATCCAAAATGCACTAGTGGCACTTCTAAAATGCACTAGAACGCGCTAGAGCAGTGGATTTTCAACCATTTTCATACCAGGACCCACTATTTATTCTGCATTTTATCCACGGAGGAGGACCACCATTTGATGTTGAATTTAGTCTCTCGGACTAATTTAGGAGAAATAACTGGCAATATGTTGGTCAAAATAGCAATTCCTCTATATTTTGAAAATGTGTAGATTTTTGGAAATTATGTAATTTAGATGTTTGGATATAATTTAACTCTTGAGAGCGTAAAATGAAACCAAATGGACCCGTAATGGTCCATTTGGTTTCATTTTACGCTCTCAAGAGTTACAGTACAGATCTACAAGGGTCCATTTGGTTACTAATGGTCCTTTCTAGGAAGGAAGGAGGACTCTATCATAGGAGGAAAAATGGTGAAAAACGAGGGTTTTATCTCTGGCGCCTGTCAACCAATTTCACCCCAACTCACCAACAAGAAAGCACTAGATTTTCCGCCAGGAGTTTTTCACTAATTTTGGTGCTAGAGGGGTCTGAAAAAAAGCTAAATATAGCGACAAATGTGCCAAGTTGGCAACACTGACCCAATGCATCCCATTTCGTATCATAGTTGGAACAGAGATTGTATATTATTATTATTGTTGTTATTTAGGTCTCCAACTAATGATTATATTCATAATCGATTAATCGCCTGATTATTTAAACGATTCAATGATTCATCGGATTATGATTATTTATCTTATCTTATTTAGCGATCACCTTAAAGGGGGATTCCACCCATTTTCTAAATTTTCCTGAGAGTGTACAAATACTGTGTTAACCAAATGGACCCTGGCGGGTTTATTTGGTTCTATTTGTACAAAAAAGCTATCATTGTTGAAACACAACTTGATGATGTCATCAAGTTGTATTTCACCACATTAATGTTTTTTTTTTTTTTTCCAGACCTCAATTTCTACCAAACACTGAATGGGTGAACTTTTATCATGTCCACACTACATCTCTAAGGTGTATTAATTAATAACAGTAAAATGTTGAAAATGGAATTTGTTACACTTAACACTGGAAAAAATATTTTTAAAGGGGAATTCCACCCATTTTCATTTTTTTCCTGAGAGGATACAAATGTGAACCAAATGGACCCTAGCGGGTCCATTTGGTTCCATTTGCACCCTCTCAGGAAAAAAGGGGTCTGAAAGAAAAATCATTAACATGGTGAAATACATCTTGATGATGTCATCAGATGTATTTCTCCATGTTAATGATTTTTTTAGACCTCCATTTTTAGGAAATACAGAATTGGGGGAACTTTTTTTTTATCATGTCCACAACACTAAGGTATATTAAGGACATAATAAAATATTGAAAAGGGGTGGAGTTCCCCTTTAAGTGGAAAAACAGGTAAAAAGTTCAGTAACTTCAGCCGCCCCCATACCATTTTCGTTTATCACCCCAAAATCCCACATTCAACAGATAACTATGTATTTTGGAATGGTTATTATATCTATCTCAAGACAATATTTGCTATTTTTTTTTTTTACACATTTTCTTTAGTTCTGTGACCCAGACGATTAATATCTTGTACAGCAGGGGTTTTCAACCTTTTTGATACCAGGGACCACCATTTTTTTTTTTTTTTTTTTTTTCAGAATTTGAGCCACGGACCACCACTTGAGGACATTTTAGCCCCACAGACCCCAAAACTAAAGATTTATTTTGCTTTTGTCCATCTTCTTGTTGTGTAGACCTGGGCTAATTAAGATGATTAATATAATATTTTAACTCTTGAGAGTGTAAAAATGAAACCAAATGGACCCGCAAGGGCCCATTTGGTTTTATTTTTACGTTCTCAAGAGTTACATCTGGTTAACCAACTGAGCTGGGGACCACCTGGAACCCTCTCAGGGACCACTGGTGGTCCCCGGACCACTGGTTGAAAACCCATGTTGTACAGGATATTAGGCAAGTAAGCATCAATAATAGAATCAGTTGTTGTTGAAGTTGCATAAAGTCTGACCCCGAGGTTTTTACTTTTTGAATGATGAAATGGTGTTGGATAAGTGGTGCGACAATTGTAGTCAGTAGTGTAGTGTTTCAAATCATTTGAAATATACTGTAAGCCCTTTAATTTGAAATAGCTTTGGAATTTGGGTTGTTTGGCATGCAACCATGTTTGGTGTGGCAGTCAGGGCATTGAGGGGCTGTTATCTGTTGATGGCTTGGAGATCTGTTCCATTTTCACGTGCAACAACAAGCTCAAAGGTAGAGTGGCAGAGTAACATTACTTATTACACATTTTGACATAGTAATATATTTACTTTACTTTTGCTGGAAACGGTAATAACATTACAGAAATATGTCATATTTAATTAGTTACTGCCCAACACTGTTTAGGGCAGGGGTGTCCACACTTTTTTGACTTGAGAGCTACTTTCAAAATGACCGGCTCAACAAGATCTACACATCAAAAATGTGATTATTCCATTACTGAAAATCCATTTCAAGACCTCTAGAAAGTTTGAGCTTTGAAATAGTTGGTGATGGTGTTACTTACTGTTATAGTGTTTAAGAATAATGCACTTATAATGAAAAATAGAGGGGGAGAATTGGAAGGTTTTCTTGTATATGCTACTACTGGTGTTTGAAAACAGTATTTGGGGTTTGAGTTGACAGTTTGTGATGTTGAATTTAGAGAGCGGTAAAATGAAACCAAATGGACCCTTACGGGTGCATTTGGTTTCATTTTAACGCTCTCAAGAGTTACAGATCTATAAATGGTCCAAGTGCTGGGGGGACTGTCATGTGATCTACCTGCACGGCCTGTGTGATCTACTGGTAGATCACAATCTACCTTTTGGTCACCCCTAGTTTAGGGGGACATTGCCCCCCATACCTAGATACCGAATATGCCATTTGAATGCATAGGATAGAATGGATGCCGACAAAAAAAACAAAATGGCTGCACCCATTTTGTCCCAAATGAAATGCAACAAAACAACGTTTTGCTACAGGCAAACAGTACATCAAAGATGGATTAAAGAATGAAATTAATCAATTTCCGTGTTCCTCGAGTATGGCGCAGGGGGCGGAAAACACAGAAGGGTAAGACAGTAATTAAAAATGTGAACTTTGAACGAAAGTTTTATTCATTTACACAATAGAACCGACTACTGGATGAGTCTTCGTCACGTGATTTTTCAGAACTCGACTGTCGCTGAAGCATTTGTCACAAAGTGAACAAGCGAAGGGTTTTTCACCGGTATGAGTCCTCATGTGCGATTTCAGCGCTTGACTGTGTCTAAAGCTTTTGCTGCAGACCGAACAAGCAAAGGGTTTGTCGCCCGTGTGCGTCCTCATGTGGCATTTCATATTACCATAATCGATAAAGCCTTTGCCGCAAACCGAACAAACAAAGGGCTTCTCCCCCGTATGAGTCCTCATGTGTTTTTTCAGATCCCCGGGTTGGCTATACTTTTTGCCACACTCTGAACAAAGAAATGGCTTCTCACCTGTATGCGTCCTCATGTGTTTTTTCAGCAACTGATTAAAACTAAAGCGCTTGCTACAAACGGAACAATGAAAGGGCTTCTCCCCCGTGTGCGTCCTCGTGTGCGTCTTCAGCTGCTCGGACAAGCGGAAGCTTTTGCCGCAAACGGAACAGCGAAACGGCTTTTCTCCGGTATGAGTCAGCATGTGCACTTTCATGTCTTTGGACTGGTTAAACCTCCGGCTACAAACGGAGCACGCGAACGGCCTCTCGCCCGTGTGCGTCCGCGTGTGTATTTTCAGCTGTGTGGCCGTGCAAAAGCTTTTGCCGCAAACCAAGCAACCGAACGGCCTCTCGCCCGTGTGAGTCCGCGCGTGGGTCTTCAGCAGCTGAGCGGTGCGGAAGCTTTTGCCGCAAACCGGACACGCGAAAGGCTTTCCCTCCGTGTGAGTCTTCATGTGCGCCTTCAGCTGCTGAGCGTGGCCGTAGCTTTTGCCGCAAACCGAACAGGCGAACGGCTTTTCCACCGCATGGATCCTCACGTGTATTTTGAGCTGCTGGGGGTCGCCGAAGCTTTTGCCGCAAACCGAACAGGTGAAGGCGTTCTCCCCCGTGTGAGCCCGCATGTGTCTTTTTAGCTGTATGTTGTACGTGAAGGCTTTGCTGCAAACGGAACAAGCGAAAGGCTTTTCGCCCGTGTGAGTGCGCATGTGTTGTTTCAAGTCATAAGACTGACTGAATGTTTTGCTACAAACCGAACAAGCGACTGACTTTTTAGGAGGACTTGTACTGGTGTCGGGTTCAGAACGGGGTGAAATTGTTCCACCGTGCTCTGCATCTCGCTCTCCGCTAGACAAGTCTACATCTTGCTTTACGCAGATGACGTCTCCATCATCATACGTAACCGTATGAGCCCTCATGTGTCTTTTCAGCTGTATTGTGTAAGTAAAGCTTTCGCCACAAACGGAACAAGCGTAGGGCTTCTCCCCCGTGTGAGTCCGCATGTGCTGTTTCAGGTGACATGTTTGGCTGTATCTTTTGCTGCAAACCGAACAAGCGAACGGCTTTTCGCCCGTGTGAGTCCTCATGTGTTGTTTCATGTGAGTGGAACGGCTGATTCTTTTTCTACAAACCGGACAGGTTTTCTTTTCGTGAATGCTGGTGGTGTGGGTTCTCGGGCACGACCCCACGGCGGCTGCCTCCTCCTCCGGTCTCTGGAGTAGCTCTTCCTCCTCCTGCCGTTCCTCTTTCATCTGCGGAGGTCGCGGCTGCTCCTGGACCGGATGGGGACTCGCCTGAGTCGTCTCACTCTGCCATTCGCAAACTTCCTCTTCACACCCGGGAATGAATGCGGGATCTATAAGGATGGAAGGAAATAACATCAGCATTGTATTTTCTGAATGAATAATACAATAATTTGTGTAAAAATTAATTTTATTCCATATTATGTATTGTGCAGTGTGAGTATTTAAAATAGGGCTGACCCCCCAAAAAATTGATTATTTGATGTTCAATCATGGGGCACGGGAGTCTAGGAATAAAAGATTGATTCTTCAGATAAAAAGTCTGCTTTTGGTCCGCATCATAGCAATGCCCATAAGCTTGACAAAACGTCTCAAACTTAAAAGCATATATTATGAATTTAATTGCAGCAGCCTGTATTTAGTATTATCCAGCGCTTGTATAATCCCACATTAAGAACAATGATTCATCACACTAAAAAGTAAGTACTGAAGTTGTGTAACTTCTGATGCACTGATGTCAATCAACAGCAGCAGTGCTGCGATGTGACGCGAGCACACACACACACACACACACACACACACACACACACACACACACACACACACACACACACACACACACACACACACACACACACACACACACACACACACAGACACACACACACTGCGTGATGAAAAGCAGTATTTTACTTCATGCATGACTATATTTTGTGGGAGCTCCTCTAATTCAGAGCATAGAACGGAATCAGTGGCGTTTCTAAGCAAATTGGAGCCCTAGGCAAGATTTTCCCTGGAGCCTGGAGCCCCCCCTTACCAAATGGACCCTTACGGGTCCATTTGGTAAGGTGGGGCTCCAGGGAAAATCTCCTGCAAGATGGCGCCCCCCAAGGGAAAAATATGAACTATTTTTAAACTAAATAACATATTATATGTGTTTTAAATGTTCAATTGTAGTTATAGAGGATACGTATAATGTATTTATCCATATGAGGTTTATTTGCCTGGGATCCTTTTAAAGGTAGGGTAAGTGATTTGAAATTCATTCTGTAGTACCAGTCTGGTGCACTAGGGGCGCCCAAGAGTAGCTACACTATGTGAACCTGCTGCTCCATCCTGATTGGAGGAGAATTCACCCTCCACCTGGGGAACTTTTATTAGCTCCTCGTGGGGGAGGGGAAAACTCCATATATGGTCTGCACACCTCACATCATATTTTAACAGAAACATTTTTTTGGGGTGATATCTGACAAAAGTGAAATCACTTCCCCTACCTTTAAAGCATGTCTGGTGGTCGCCCCCTCCCCTCACCCCCCTCCCCTCATGGTCGCCCCCCTCCCCTCACCCCCCTTCCCTCATGGCGCCCTAGGCAACTGCCTAGTCTGCCGAACAGCAAAAACGCCCCTGAATGGAATGTGTGCCTGCGTTTACCCAGCTGTGCTGTAGCGTAATAATTAGAGGAGAGAGACTCTATGGAACAGCTGCCACTGCTGAAGCAAGTCTAATCTAGGTGACATTCAAGTTGGAAAATTAATATACCCGACACACACACACACACACACACACACACACACACACACACACACACACACACACACACACACACACACACACACACACACACACACACACACACACACACACACACACACACACACACACACACACCATCGCCTCTCTTGCACCACCCTGCTACACCTCTCTCAGAGCAGGAATATACAGTCTACAGCAGAGGTGCCCACACTTTTTTGACTTGAGAGCTACTTTCAAAATGACCGGCAAGCTCTACACATCAAAATTGTGATTATCCCATGGTTTAAAATCCATTTCAAGACCCCTAGAAAGTTTGAGCTTTGAAATAGTGGTGATGGTGTTACTTACGGTTAAAGTGGTTAAGAATAATGCACTTATAATGAAAAATAGAGGGGGGAATTGGAAGGTCTACTGACGTTTGAAAACAGTATTTGAGGTTTGAGTTGACAGTTCGTGAACTAAGAACTTTCACGTTTTCTTACACAATTGGGAAAGAGAACTGGCAAAACGTTGGTCAAGATAACAATAATTCTCCATTTTTTTAAATTGCGTGGACCCTTGAAAATTACGTAATTCAGATGTTTAAATATAATTTAACTCTTGAGAGCGGTAAAATGAAACTCTCAAGAGTTACAGTTCTATAAGAGTCCAAGTGCTGGGGGGACTGTCATGTGATCTACCTGCATGGTCTGTGTGATCTACTGGTAGATCACCATCTACCTTTTGGGCACACCGGGTCTACAGTGCTGTGCACACATACAGTAGGCTACCGTTCCTGCCCTTTTACTTTACCCTTTTTCCCTGACTAACGTTGCTTCCCGACTCCAGCTGAAGGGAGCGGGTACAATATTAGGAGACGGGAAGAATGTTGGAGTCTATTCATTTCCAATGGTAGAATGAAAGTGAACACAACTTATGATCCATTCCTTCACTCTGAACTTCACTCCTTCACTCGGACACTGAACTAAATACTGGACCCGATCACCAAAAGGCATATAATATTTATAGCCTGATTGTCAGACTCTGAGCCATTGTAACCGATTTACGAGGAGGCGGGCCCTTGATTTTCCCTCAACCAATCACTGGAGATCAGCGAATCTGTCTTCCTGTGACGTTGTTTGCAGTCGACAACAACAGTTAACACTTAGTCAGCACAGTGACTAACTGACTAGCAGTGCAGTTGGCGTCGGACATTTGCACTATTTATAACTAAATGCAGTATTAAAGAAAGAAACTCTTGTTACAATGAAACTCTAGTTACAATGAAACTGAATGGATGTGTGCTGTTTTAGGGGCAACTGTTCCATTGTGGCAGTTAGATGATCCTCGGTGTTGATTAGCTATTTTTTAGACCCGCCTCCCACTCCTCCTCATTGGACGAGTCGTTTTTCTGGACGAGATAAATTGAAACTCTTCATCACAACACCAGACCACAGAACCCAGCAGAGTGGGCGGGGCCCAACGGAGTAGATGGGGTCTGTGGGCTGAACCCAGGCTATAATATTTACAGCATATTCATACTAAAACGGCTTCTTTTAACAAAACAAATCAGGAGAGATTTCACTTGGTTATCAATTATTCTTTAGCCCACCAACAAGCTATCGCGATATTTGTTAGGAGTCAGGAAGAGTCTCTTTGTAATCTGTAATTTGACATACGACAGATAGGGGGTTCTGAGAGGAGAAAATTGCCTATAGTGGCGCCAATGCGAGAATGCCTATCTTTATACATAGAGTATCTTTCAGGGGTTGACACTAAGGTCTCCGAGGCACTTGCCCATCGGGCAAGTGTAAGTCAGGTTCTACTTGCCCTCAGGTCATGGTCACTTGCCCCCCAAAAATATATTGTAAATTTTGCATTTAAGTTTACTTCCTTGGGTGCTTTAAACCAGGGGTTTTCAACAGGTGGTCCCTGAGAGGGTTCCAGGTGGTCCCCAGTTAAGTTTGTTAACCAGGTGTAACTCTTGAGAACGTAAAAATGAAACCAAATGGACCCTTGCGGGTCCATTTGGTTTCATTTTTACACTCTCAAGAGTTAAAAATCATCATCTTAATTAACCCCAAGTCTACACAACGAGAGAATGTAGAAGATTAGGTCATTTTGATGTGTATGTTGATTTGGCTGTTTTGTTTCCCAAATCCAGTTTTTCAAGTTGCACACTTGCCCGATCGGGCAACCAGGTAGTAGTCTTCACTTGCCCCACCATTTTTTTTTACTTGCCCCGGGCAAGTGTTAGTGTCAAGCCCTGTCTTTGGTAGAGCCGACTCACCTTCCTTGGCCTCCTCCCAGTCATCGTCAGCGTCCTCCTCCTCCTCGTACTCAGAGCAGTCTGAAGAGACCGGCAGCCATTCCACGTCGCCTTGCATTTTGGTGCGTCGTCCGGCCGAGGTTCCGGCGACAGGCTCCGCCTCTCTGCTCCCGTCAGCAGCAGGAGGGGCAGGGTCCTGGTCCTGGTCTGGTTGTGGAGGTTGTGGTTCTTCCTCTTGGTCCAGACCGGACCTCCTTCTCCTCCTTCTCATCCTCCTCATCCTCCTCTCCGGTTGTTCAGGAGGAACCTCCTCTGTTGTGCTCACAGCGACAACATCTAGGATGAAAATATGAAATAACCCTACGTTTTAACGGCGGGGATAAAGCGATGATAAAGCGACGTCGCCCGATATCCGTTATTTCTCTATGGGAGCCGCCGATTCGGGCGACAGCAGCAGAATGGGCGATGTCGGCCTACGTGGGTGGGCGACGTCGCCCGGAAAGATAAAAATTGGTGAGCTTTTCGCCCGAATCGGCCGACGTTTGGCCCGGGAATAACCAATTAGAGCCAAGTGCTGCTTTTTTTTTGCCCTCGACCCCAAACCATTCGGCGCAGTTTGGTTCCTAGGTCCGTCCCACTTCCTCCTCCACCATACTTTTTATTTTCAGTGCACCACAGCACCGTCGTTTACGGTACTCATTTTGCATGCCATTCTAAGTGAGAATTTACGGTAATGACCGTCGGCGTCGCTGATATCGGGCGACGTTTTTTGTAGATCACCCACCGTTAAAACGTAGGGTAAGAGCATACCTGGGCATCATGCGGCCCAGGGGCCAAATGCGGCCCTTTGGCTGTCTCTGACCGGCCTGTGAAAGGGTACTGTGGTTTTCAACCAGTGATCCAGGGACCACCAGTGGTTCCCTTGCGGGTCCATTTGGTTTCATTTTTATGCTGCTACAGGTTTGTATAAGAAGAAGGCGGATACGCTAAAATGAACATCAAATATCTAAATAGTGAATGTAGTAACTTATAAACGGTCTGGTGTGTTCACATGAGGCTGATAGTCCAGTAATAATATCACTTGACCTGGACCTAATTGCAAAAAAACAAACTCAACTGATTTTGAATCTTTAATATGCCCTGAATAACATACAAAAAGTTGCCTGGAATTGTCTGGGGGGAAAGTTGTGAAAATAGCCTCTAAAGTATGACACTACAAAAAAACGTTTTATCGGGCGACGTTTTTTGTAGATCACCCACCCTGAATAACATACAAAAAGTTGCCTGGAATTGTCTGTGGGGAAAGTTGTGAAAATAGCCTCTAAAGTATGACACTACAAAAAACGTTTTATCGGGCGACGTTTTTTGTAGATCACCCACCATTAACTCCTTAACTGATCAGGCAAAAAGCTAGTCTTGTTCCCATTGGGCTCAATAGTAACGAAATGATTTATAGAAAATCCTCTGTTATGAATTTGTGCAAACCAATGATATCCAAAGACAGCTTGAGGTGTCCACTTTAAGGGAAAAAATAGCCCAACTCGATAATATGTTTTCTTTTTTTTATATAAATTGTACAAAAGGGCCCCGTTGTTCACACTGGCATTTCCTCCAGGACTAGTTATGAAATAATCAGGTTTAAAGTTTTATCTTTCATATAACTTTTTTCTGCTTCAAGTAGATACCCATATGCCTATACCATTTTAAAGATCAGGTGGTTGGCTACAATAAAAAAAAAGAAAAACATTCTGACATGTTCCAGTGTGGAGATGGCGCCATCTAAAGGTAGCATGCATGAAAAAGCTGACCTATCCATCATCTGGGATCGTTTGCTTTTGACTGGACAGAAACACGATCCCAGAGCCCCCCCCCCCCCTCCACACACACACACACACACACACACACACACAGAAGAGAGGAAAAGAGAAAGAGAAAGCGTCGCGACACACACACACACACACACACACACACACACACACACACACACACACACGCGCGCGCGCCCAATGCATGCAACGAAGGAGGAGGGCGGTGAGTTCCTTTAGCATTGTTCTGTAGCCACATGGCACAACAACAAAAACAACAACCAAACTAATGGCTCTCTATGGGGCTGGCTGATACCACATCACATGCGCCAGTGTTTTCTCGGCTATTTTAGTGACATTAACCCCTAAGTGACTACATGGCATGATAGTCTGCAAGTTAATCTATGCTTATAGATTAAAAAAGTACAACACGCGTTTTCGCGTGGGAAACAGGGGACAAAATATTACATCACGCTTTTAGTCGTGGGAAAACTGTAAAGGTGTTAAAACGTAGGGCAAGAGCATACCTGGGCATCATGCGGCCCAGGGGCCAAATGCGGCCCTTTGGCTGTCTCTGACCGGCCTGTGAAAGGGTACTGTGGTTTTCAACCAGTGATCCAGGGACCACCAGTGGTTCTTGAGAGAGTTCCAGTTAAATATGGAAAGTTGGTTAACCAGATGTGAAACCAATGAAACCAAATGGACCCTTGCGGGTCCATTTGGTTTCATTTTTATGCTCTCAAGAGATGAAAATATTCATCATGTGAATTAGCCCAAGTCTACACAACTAGAGAAATAATCTGTCATGGTTAAAATGGAGTTTTAAGTTATAATGGGTTTGTATAAGAAGAAGGCGGATACGCTAAAATGAACATCAAATATCTAAATAGTGAATGTAGTAACTTATAAACGGTCTGGTGTGTTCACATGAGGCTGATAGTCCAGTAATAATATCACTTGACCTGCACCTAATTGCAAAAAAACAAACTCAACTGATTTTGAATCTTTAATATGCCCTGAATAACATACAAAAAGTTGCCTGGAATTGTCTGGGGGGAAAGTTGTGAAAATAGCCTCTAAAGTATGACACTACAAAAAAACGTTTTATCGGGCGACGTTTTTTGTAGATCACCCACCCTGAATAACATACAAAAAGTTGCCTGGAATTGTCTGGGGGGAAAGTTGTGAAAATAGCCTCTAAAGTATGACACTACAAAAAACGTTTTATCGGGCGACGTTTTTTGTAGATCACCCACCGTTAAAACGTAGGGTAAGAGCATACCTGGGCATCATGCGGCCCAGGGGCCAAATGCGGCCCTTTGGCTGTCTCTGACCGGCCTGTGAAAGGGTACTGTGGTTTTCAACCAGTGATCCAGGGACCACCAGTGGTTCTTGAGAGAGTTCCAGTTAAATATGGAAAGTTGGTTAACCAGATGTAACTCTTTGAGAGCATAAAAATGAAACCAAATGGACTCTTGCGGGTCCATTTGGTTTCATTTTTATGCTCTCAAGAGATGAAAATATTCATCATGTGAATTAGCCCAAGTCTACACAACTAGAGAAATAATCTGTCATGGTTAAAATGGAGTTTTAAGTTATAATGGGTTTGTATAAGAAGAAGGCGGATACGCTAAAATGAACATCAAATATCTAAATAGTGAATGTAGTAACTTATAAACGGTCTGGTGTGTTCACATGAGGCTGACTCACCAAAAGTTTTTTTGAAAGTGGAATACCCCTTTAGCTTCCAAGGGAAGTTAACAAAGTGGAAGTCGCCCCTTGTGATAGTCACTCTGGGGTACTCTGGGTATAGGCTTTCATTTCGCAGCGCGGATGCCTGGAGATGGAGGCTACAGTCTAAAGAAGGGGTTTTCAACCTTTTTTTTATCCCAGGGCCCACTATTTACCCTGCATTTGAGCCACAGACCAACGTTTGTTGACATTTTAGCCCCACAGAGCCAAAACCCAAAGATTTCTTCTTTTTTATCTACAATTCCAAGCTGGATTTCGGAAACATAACAGGCAAACATACAGTAGATCTCTAGTTGTGTAGATTTGGGCTAGTTCAGGATCAGATGATTAATATTTTAACTCTTGAGAGTGTAAAAATGAAACCAAATGGACCCGCCAGGGTCCAATTGGTTTCGTTTTTACGTTCTCAAGAGTTACATCTGGTTAACCAACTTAGCTGGGGACCATCTGGAACCCTCTCAAGGACCACTGGTGGTCCCCGGAGCACCTGTTGAAAACCTCTGGTCTAAAAGGAACAGTACTCTACTGAACACAAATAGGTTTAATTATAAATATTCAAGCATTATGTTTTATTCCTGATCAATATTCACATACAGCTGTAATACAAATAGTAATGTTTTTCTTTCTCACCTGTCATCTTCTTTCCATTAGACCTTTTCTTTATTTCTTTTTCTTTCTTCTTGTTTTCACCAATTACTCCACCTATGTTCACCAAAACAAAAGAAAATAATGTAGCGTTAGTGATCCCAGTAAAAATAAGGACTAGACCACTTGAGAAAATTAAATGCAGTGGACCCTTAGTGTTCATTTTGGCTTTTGGTTTAACATTTTTTCGGTTGCACAAACAAACTAGCACACGTGACAACACTGGCACGGGGTAGGGTGACAACTAGGGATGTCACCGGTATTGGCAATATTGTATCGGTACCAGAAAAGTATCAGTATTGGCCCTCATTTATCATCATCAGACCATTCGGTATTGGTAAATATACCAGAATAACCAGAGATCCGACACAGGAGTAAGGAGTTGACATTATGGCAGGTAAATAAATGTTGTGGAATTTGCTTTGGAGTTGCCCATGTGCACATTTGAGTGAGGAGCGCTATTCTAGTCTACTATATCATTCTGCTATTTGGTGGACTTCATATAAGATCTTTTACTTGGGACAATTTAATTTTAGTTTTAGTCCTTTTTTTTCTTAATGCATTTGCAAAATGTATCTGGTCGGGAAAAAAATGATCAGGATTGTATCGGGAGCAAAAAAAGTGATTGGATCGAGAAATATCGGGATCGGCAGATACTCAAACTCAAATGATCGGATCGGGAGCAAAAACAATGTGATCTGGACAACCCTAGTGATAACTAGCCCTATAGACCTGCACGGTGACGTCACCGCCCCTGTTCCAGAAATGGATTCCCCATTCATTTTTCTCATAGACTTTTCGAAAATAATTTATATAAAGACGCTTACGCCGCGGACAAAGCCAACTCGGGTTGTGACGAATCATGATGACCCACACAAACTTTTGGGACAATCAAATCATTTCTAAGATGAAAAACGAAACAAAAAGTTTTGCATCATGCGGTTTCTACTTCTTCCTAATTATATATATTATATGACGATATTGTGTTTGTTATCATGATTTGTCACGACCCGAGTTGGCTTTGGCCGCGGCGCAATCCTGTTTTTATTAACCATTTTCGAAAAGTCTATGAGGAAAATGAATGAGGAATCCACTAGTGGAACAGGGCTGGTGACGTCACCGCGCAGGTCTATAATGTCTCTGTTGTTTTGTACATCACTGAACTTCATACAGAGCCATAGTTTACTTTCGTAGGAATATTGTGTAATTGACACTAATGAATGTGATCATTCATTACTCTCACTCACCCATTAAATAACTCCACAGATGACATAGTCCTCTTATCTCTTATCCATGTGAAAGTTGGCGCACAAAAACGTCTATTCAGTAAAATATCTCCACTTTTTCACGAGCTGCACCCAGACGTACGTCTTTCTCTCCGAACCCGGCCTGGAATGGCCGATGGTCACTGAATTTGTCTAAACTTCCTCTTCACCGCCGCAAACCTCATCAGGGAGACATAAAAGTTTGGGGCACACAATCAGCAGGTGGTGTGATTAATTACCCAGCCCCTAATGCAATGCAATGTCCAATTGTGTGCCCCAAACGTTTGAGTTTCCTGATGACGTTTCTTCTGATCAGAGGAAGTGCAGCTGTCATTATGGCCAAGAGGTGAAAAGCCATCTGGGGTTACACCGCTCTATTCCGACATCCTGCCACTCCTACATTGACATCCAATTGTCGGAGTGGCAGTACTTATATTATTTGAAAACATGTCGCTACTCCGACAGAAGAGGTAGCACCATTCCGACAAGCATTATGTGTCGGAATGGCAACCATTATCTTTTTGTCATTGAATGGAGACATGTCTGAATGGAGACATGTCGGAATAGGGACATGTAGCAATAGAGCCATGTCGGAATGGAGCCATGTCGGAATGCAGGCATGTAACCGCCATCTGGGTGCAGCTTGTGAAAAAGTGGAGATAGTTCAGTGATGTATTGGAAACAACAGAAACATTGTTGGCCAAGGTGATATCTGGCACGCTGAGTGGTATAACTTTCTTTCTTACATCTGAAAATAGGGCTTGATTGGCATGACAAAACACATGTTTTATACTGCCAAAGCGAAAAAGCCACAATACAACAGTACAATAATCCATCAAAACACACACGAGTGCACGCACGCACACGCACACACACACACCTTCCCAATTTGGAGGGGGTAGGTGAAAATGGTATACTATGGGAGCGGCTTCATCGCCCGTGGGCAATGAAGTCGCACCCATACCATTTTCTGGTTACAGGACTTAGGTATTAGGAAAGTAAGCATCAATAACAAAACCAGTTGTTGCAACAGACATGCCTCAGAGAGTTTTGTTTTTAATGATGAAATGCTGTTGGTTTGACAATTGAATTTAATTAGAAGCATTGTGTTTCAAATCATTTTAATTATAAGCACTTTAATTATCAAATCATTTTAATTATAAGCACTTTAATTATCAAATTATGTTTGGTGGGGCACTCAGCATTTAGGGGGGCATTGCCACCCATGCCCATGCCTAGATCCGGCCCTGACACGCACGCACGCACGCACGCACGCACGCACGCACGCACGCACGCACGCACGCACGCACGCACGCACGCACGCACGCACGCACGCACGCACGCACGCACGCGCACGCACGCACGCACACACACACACACACACACACACACACACACACACACACACACACACACACACACACACACACACACACACACACACAGTGTTGTAGTGGTACTTTTAGAAGTGGGGGGACGCCTCTCAAAGGGGAATTCCCCCCATTTTATTTATTTATTTTTTCTGAGAGTGTACAAATGGAAATTTGTACAAATTCACATTTGTACAGTCATTTGGTTCACATTTGTACACTCATTTGTACACAAAAGTAAACTCATTAATGATTTTTTTTTCCAGACCTCCATTTCTAGGAAACTGGGGTAACCTTTTCATCATGTCCACACTACATCTCTAAGGTATATTAATGACATGGTAAAATATTGAAAATGAGCGAAATTGCCCTTAAGACACGTGCATGCACACTGCATGCATTGGTTACAATTGTATCCATAAAAGTCAAAAGACAAAAAAACATAGGCCTACTTTTGCCCCAGAATATTTTAGATGTGAGAAGTGGGGGGGACGCCGCCCCCCCGCGTCCCCCTGACACTACACCCCTGCACACACACAAACACACACACACACACACACACACGCACACGCACACCTACCTGCAGCGGTGAGGAGCAGCGTGTCCATCTCTCTCCTGAAGATGTCGAACACGAGCTGTGCGGCCGCACTGAGGCGCTGCAGCAACAACACTCTGATCTCAGTGATCTGACACAACACGGCGCCGCTGCTGCTCACCGTTTGCTTCTCCAACGCGCACAGTATCTGCTCTCCCACCGCCGTCATGTGTCCGTGTATCTCCAGACGCACAGACTCCATCTGAAGAGACATGATGACGTTCACCTGCTGCTAGGGTGACCACATCCAAACTGTTCAATTGAGGGTCAGAAGTGTTGCGTGTGTGGGACAAGTCAACTGGGGAAACAGGACAGAATGTAATTAGCAAATTATTAACAACTTGATGTCAATATTCCAAAAATATTTCGGGATTTCATGTCATGCATAGCAAAAACAGCTGATCTAAAAAAAAAAAAAAAAAAAATAGCTGATCTACAACCTCAAAACGCGTCGCATTGCGACGCGAGATAGTAGATCAGCTATTTTTATATGACAGTATGCGATGTGGCCTCTGTAAGAGTGAGTGTGGAAATATAGTGGTACCATGGGGGGGATTTCAAAAACATCGCAGGAAATGATACAACAGAAATCCGACTATTAGTTAGGGCACTGCAAATTATTATGGCGTTTTGAACACTGGTGCCAGTCAGTCACAATGTGGGACAGAGTCTCAATTTGTGGGACGCTTGAAAAGTGTTGGAAATGAGGGACTGTCCCACGCAAAGAGGGACATCTGGTCACCCCACCAACGTAATCAAAAAGGTCAACCAAAGAACTAGATTCCTACAGGATCTCCTCACTGGTCAACAAAGACACTCTGAAGACCATAACTGGAGCCCTGGTACAAGGTTTCTTTGTCTATGCCTGCACCTCTTGGCACCACAGCACCTCAAAAACCTTAAAAACAAGGCTACAGACCTCCGAAAACAAACTTGTCAGACTGTTACTTGGCCTCACACCCCGAACCCACCTCACCCCTGCCCACTTCGACAGTTTGGGTTGGCTTAGGGTTGACGACAGAGTACAACATCTCGCAATGGGTCTGGTCCACAAGATACGATACTCTACCAAAATACCCTTGTAACTATCCAAATACTTCCTTAATGTCAATGAGGTTCACTCCCACAACACCAGAGGGAGAGCTACTAACTTCCTTCCGCTCATATGCCACCAAAATGTGGAATGCCCTACCAACAGTCATAAAGGCATGTGAATCCCTTGACTCCTTCAAAACCGCTCTCAAAGGGCACCTACAGATGGCTGCAATTCGAAACTGGCCTCTGTAAAACAAAAATGTATATAAAATCCCTCCACCCACCCCGCCTCTCCTCATTGTACATTTCTCTTTTCCCTTTTTACCTCCACTATGATTTTACCTCCATGATTTGCTGCTTCTGACTTTACTGAAGTAGTTGTTTTGTATGTACAGTATTTGAATGCCTTAATGAAATGAACAAGTTGGTCACTATTGTAAACCAGTGTATGCTTAACTAGTGTGTCCAATCAGCTTTTTCAGATTTGATGCAGTTGTACTTGAATTGTACTGTAATTCTCCAAGCTGTTATCAGTTTTGTAGCAGTGTGTACTTGACTTGTACTGTAACTCTCATCTCTGTTAATAAAAATTTCATTCATTCATTCATTCAACCCTACCTGCTGCGTGAAACGTTCCGACTCATTTAAAGAGACGTAACGTGTGTATGTTGTTGTTGTTGTTTGCGACCTCCACTGTTTGTTGTTGTTTTTAGGAGAAAGCCTCCGCGCGGCGCCAACAGGAAGAACTACAATCACAGCTACATCCTCTACTTCCTGGTCACCCCAGGGTTGCCAACTGCCAAAATCCAAAATGCACTAGTGGCACTTCCAAAAGCAGTGTTTTTCGACCATTTTCATACCAGGGCCCACCGTTTGTTAATTCTGCATTTTAGCCACGAGGTGGACCACCGTTTGATGTTGAGTTTAGTCTCTCGGACTAATTTAGGAGAAATAAAATGTCAAATGGTCAAAATAGCAATTCTTCTACTATTTTCTAAATGTGTAGATTATTGAAAAATTTGTAATTCAGGTGTTTGAATATAATTTAACTCTCGAGAGCGTAAAATCATTTTACGATCTCAAGAGTTACAGATCTAAACTAAATCTAGCGACAAAATGTGCCAAGTTGGCAACACTTGGCAAACCTGACTGTCGAGCATGCGCATTTGCGCAACAACGCAGACCCCAGCAGTAGCCAGAGAGCCGCAGAGAGAAGAGACATTGAGGGGTCAGAAACTGTTTATGCTGCCTGGCCTAAACTGGGACAAGCTGAGTTAATTTTAATGCATTGATTTCAACGAGAATAATAGTTATTTTAGCTCGCCCTTTCCCCTTCCTTGTATATTTCGCTTCCCTTTTACCTCCACTATGATCTGCTATTTGCAGGGGTGTAGTGGAGGGGGGACGCGGGGGGACGGCGTCCCCCCCACTTCTCACATCTAAAATATTTTTGGGTCTGAAAAAAATCATTAGCATGGTGAAATACATCTTGATGACATCATCAAGATGTGTTTCACCTTGTTAATGAGTTTCCTTTTTTCTGAGAGTGTACAAGTGTACACATTTGTACACTCAAATGGGGGGGGATTCCCCTTTCTCCCCTTTCTCAAATGGGGGGGATTCCCCTTTCTACCCTTTCTCAAATGGGGGGGATTCCCCTTTCTCCCCTTTCTCAAATGGGGGGGATTCCCCTTTCAGAGGCGTCCCCCCACTTCTAAAAGTACCACTACAACACTGGCTATTTGTAACCGGTCTGTGGGTAGTACCATTGTAAACCTGTCCATTCACACGTTTTGCTTGAGATTTGTACAAATCTCCAAGCTGTTAGTAGGCTACAATTTCCAATTAACGAAAGTAGGCCTACGTATGTATAAAACCAAAGGGATCATAAAAGCTGCAGAGGTCCAATGCATTTTTGCTTACTTCAGGCTTCAAACTAATTCCTAATTGTTGTCTTAATTTTTTTAATTTAAGCCAATATTGGACTGCCCCAAATGGCCCGTATAAACCCGTCTCCCCCATGGTCTCCCCTAGCCCTATGATGTGAATGGAGATGTCGTAACTTTTCTTAATCTATGGCTTAGGCCACCGTTAACCTTAGTGCATGCCGCCCCCTGGTGGAGGACCTGTGCCACTGCCGCTGGTTAGATTTAGATTAATTAGGCCTACCTATTGCTTTCAACGACGCAGTCCCTGGCCTGTTCGATCGTCATTTTGTCCAAATTTCCAAAGGTAACCTGAAGTCCTGAACCTATAAGTGGCCCAAGCTGTCTTTTAGAAAGATAATTTCAATAAAATATAAAAATAAAAGTGTGAAGTGTCGGGGCTTGTCGCTGAGTCTGACACCACAAACGATAGTCTTTTATTATACTTAGTCTAATATAGGCCTACTGTATACCTGGCTGAGGCTCAGGCACAAACGATGGTAAAACTAGTAGGCATACATGTCTTAGAAAATACATTTTTTACCCAAATTATATTTGGAAAATGCTGAACTTAAGGACAAAATGGCCAAATACAGCATTATAAATACAGCATAATGCCAGCAATAACTTATAGCTAACCTAACCCTCAGTTAGCTGATGAGTGTGGGTCACTTTATGCGCGCGCGCGCGCGCGCGCGCGCACACACACACACACACACACACACACACACACACACACACACACACACACACACACACACACACACACGAAGAATGGGGATTGTTCCATACAAAATCAGTCATTTTCTAATTGGGACTACTAGATAGATACAGATAGCAATACAACAGATTAAAAACTAATACAGAATATATTGTCTTCTATGGATAATGTATAGCCTATATAAAGAAATAAAAAAGGTCTGAAAGGTCTGAGATCACCAAGTAATGTGGTGTTACAATGGCGTAAGTAATGCTGTTGCTGTGGTCTGAAAATTACAACATATACTGTAGGTTAACATATATTGACAATATGGACTTGTAAACAAATATTTCCAGTATGTGTGAAAAGATTCACACACTTCTCTGCCTTTTTGGTCACAGATATTCAGTGGAATTCCTGTGGTCTTCCCTGGCCACAATTTTTTGGCTCATTTTTGGGTTAAAATACTTTTATTAGTCAAGTAAAGCATCAATAATAACATCAGTTGTTGTTGACGTTTCAACAGACACGCAGCATGCATAAAGCTAAAGGTCTGACTCTGAGAGTTTTCTGTTTTCAATGATGAATTGCTGTTGGTTTAGTGGTGACACAGCTGTAGTTAGTTAGTAGCAGTAGTAGTGTTTCAAGTCATTTTAAATAGAAGCAATTTGAAATATCTTGGGTTGTCTTGCATGCCATTGTGTTTGGTGGGGCAGTCAGGGCATTTAGGGGGGCATCGCCCCCCCATGCCCCTGACCTAGCCTCAGAATCAGGACTGGATCTGTGTTTAAGTTGTAGTAAAAGCTCTGAGGAATTATCAGACACTGTAAATACATTGTACCAGGATCTTTGGCCTGAACTTAACAGGCTACAGCTGATACAGCATTGTCATAATTAAAAGTGCATCAACACTATGGCACTTGTGATGGGAAAAAGCTAGTACTACTAAATAGTAGCTTTTTATGCAGTAAGCACACAAATGCATCAAAGAGGAGGGTGTCATGTAGCCTCCAGACCCCCGACACTTGGACCCACCCAAATAGAGCATTGTCTCCCAAATTGGGGCTTGACAGGAATTAGCATCCATGTCTGTTTGAAGTGACCACACCATTATAATCTGGATCAGACAAGCCATCTGAGAAACATCAGTGGCTCCCTGAGGCTAAGGTGTTAGATCATTTTAAATCAGTTTGGAACCTTAAATGCAGACGTGTCTTAACAGATATCCTTAGAATTAGTGTACCACAATGTGAAAATGGCAGTAAAATATGGTGTATTTATGAACGAAAATATATTGACAATACAACACATACAATATCGCTTCCACCAACGTCACATTTATTTATCTTCAGTCGTACGTATATTATATTATATACAATATTTTTGGACCTCAAAGAGTGGTCTGGGACCGGGACCCCAAGGGGTCCTTGAGGTAGCCATGACGCCCATAGCGCCAGAGCCTATATCCTGTTTCTATAGATGTATATCTCCCTCAATTCAGCATACAGTAGCACACAAGTCACTCTCTATGCTGATTCTGGATTGTCTCCATCTTTGTTAATTGACATACACACATTTACCTCTCTATCACTGTAATTAAAGAAGAAGTTACTACATCATATTTAAAGTTTTTCATTCCACAATAATACCCCCAGCTGAATTACAATGTTGCAGCCTGAACAGTACAAACATAGGAGGCATACTAACATATTAGATCTGTTCTTCACTTTCTGTGGGGCCGACTTGGATTGAGGCTGAGCCTTCTGCTATTCATACTAGGGCTGGGACTTGATAAAAAAAAGAAAAGAAAAATAATAAATATTAATAATAATAATTTAATTGATCAATTAATCAATCACATATCAATATTTGACATGAGAAGCATTTTCGGTCCATTAAAACAGGTAGGTATAGAGTGTGTGAAGCAAAGATGCCTGCTTGGCAGCTACTGCCCATAGGAAACCCAGAGAACAATTAGACAAAAACATGCACTGAAAATCCACCATCATCAATGGCAGGTCACCCTGATTGGCTTCCTCTCTCATTGCGTCCAACGGCATGATTGTATGCCTGAAGTTCGTCGAGTGAACAACATTCCTGTGGTGAAAAATCTGTTATTAGAATGAGGTTTAATAACGCGTTTTTTGTGATGAATTAATCTCAATGAATCAGTTAAAGATGGAGCGCATGATTTTTTTTTCACCCTAAAACATGACCATCAGGCATTATTGTAATATGAGGAAGAAGATTAAAAAAACAAACAAACAAAAAAAACATACAGTATATGTTAAAATGACGTTTTTATGTGGGCAGCCTCACCAGCTCATTAAGTATGCCTGGTTTGCCTGGTGGATGGTGATGGGTGGAGATATACTTAAACTGAAGCCACACCCACAGCTGTAGTTGTATGATAAAGGGGTGGGGGGGTTAGGGGAGGGGGGGTTGATGTGATGTCACTAAATTACAGTTTTTTTCATTGGTATTCAGCCCTCAGGAAGAAACCCTAAATACAAAGTGAAGACACCATTGCACATAAAAACTACACCAATGGGTCTAATCAAGTACTGTCACCTTTTAAACATGTACAAAATTGGAAAAATACAAAAATCATGCCACTCCATCTTTAAGGTCCCAGCCTTAATTCACACACACACACTGCCAGGCTACTCTACCACCCTGCTACGAGGTTTTTTTCCAGTGTGGGTGTGCATGTGCGTTGCCAGCCTACCGGACGCACCAAAACCCTTGTCGCAGACGTTACATCGGAAGGGTTCTTCCCGGGTGTGGAGTCGCATGTGTTTCTTCATGCTACCTAACTCACTGAAACTCCTGTAACATGAAATACATTGGAAAGGTTTTTCCCCGGTGTGGGTGCGTTCATGTGCCCTCAGGCCTGAGGGGTAACTGAAACTCTTGTTGCATGTGTCACATTGGAAGGGTTTTTCTCCAGTGTGCGTGCGCATGTGTCTTTTCAGGCTACACGAGGTTCCATAACTCTTCTCGCAGAGGCTGCAGCGGAAAGGCGTTTCCCCCGTGTGGGTGCGCATGTGCAGCTTTAGATAATATGCCCTACTGAACAACTTGTCGCATGTGTCACAACGGAACGGCTTTGCGATCTTAACATCGTCGCTGTGGAGACGCAGGTGCGTCCTCAGACAACCCGTGTCGCTGAAATTCTTGCCGCATTGGTCGCAGTGGAAGGGCTTCTCTCCTGTGTGGGTGCGATGGTGTTTCCTCAGGGTGCCCATCTCGCTGAAACTCTTGTAACAGGTGTGACATTGGAAAGGTTTTTCCCCGGTGTGGGTACGCATGTGCAACTTCAGGCTGCCTGCGTATTTGTAACTCTTGTCGCATTTGGTGCACTGATTCAGTGGGACGAGGTCTTCACTAGTGTTGGCAGTGCGTGCGCCGTTTGTACAAAAGTGTATCTTCAGGGTACTTGACTGTTTGAAACTCGTGTTGCAGCGGTCACAGTGGAACGGCGTTCCTCCGGTGTGCAGTCGCATGTGCTGTTTCAGGTGACTCGACATCCTGAACGCCTTGTGACACGTAGTACAAATGAATAGCTTGAATGGTTTTTCTCCAGTGTGGATGCGCAGGTGTATCTTCAGGTCCGCTAATGAAGCACAAGACCTGCCGCAGTGTTTACACATGTGAGTTTTCTTCCGTGTGCAAAACTGTTGACTTAATGTTTGGTGATGGTAAGATGATGACGGCTTGTCTGGTTTGTTTAAAGCTGAATGACCTTCCTGGGTCTCCTCCCAGTCACTGTCTTCAACGCCCATTTCAGAAGAGGGGTTGTTCCACTCATCGCTGTCTTCAGTGTCATATTCTGAACTGTGTGAACAGTTGAGCCGGTCATCTCTTTTTGGCTGTGATGCTTGTGATTTCATGCGATCAGTCGCAGTGCTGGGTACAGGTGCTGAGTCTTTGTTGTCATCATCTTCATCTTTACTGTGCACTGTCAGCGTTGACCCATCGTGTCTTAGCAGTAGCTCCTCTTCAATTTGTTGAGGCTCTAGTTTAACCTGGAACAGAACAGGGCTTATCTCCTGCTGTTCTTCTTTAGTTGGCAGAGCTTCTAGTTTCACCTGGGCCAGGCATAGACTATTTTTCTGGCGTTCAGGTGAAACTTCGTCTTTAGAAACAGGAAGTAGTGAGTGATCTAGAGTGAGGAAGAGAGTACAGAGATTGTCAAAACAAATAGCCCAAGTTGAGCACAGCCATTATTCCAGAGTCCTTCCTCGCAGCCCTCTCAAACATTCTAACCTTGTGTCAGCTAACTTATGCGCGCAGACATTTTACAGTTAGACAGATGTTAGGTTCCAACTTGCTTGCTTAAGATTCTTGACGACTATTTATTTGTATTTGATTGTTTATCTTACTTATTTACAGAGAAAGGTAAAAAAAATAAAGTGTGTGTCCCAAGTACTTCCCACTCTTCCCTCACTACTTCTCACCAAAACCAAAAGGACTATTCATACTAATAAGTTTTACTTTGTGGAATAATGCAATATTTGTTTTAACTCCTTGAATTAAATTGCACTTAGGTAGGGATGGCCAACAGTTAACTGTCAACCGTTAGTCGTCAAGAATTTCGGTTATCGACAACATTAATGGCTACTGAGTAACTGATGAAAATAAAAATAAAAGTGCACGTGGCTGTCGGGCACGCCGGACTATTCTAATTTCATCCACGTTATTATCTGACTAGCCAGAGGAGCAGAGTGTGTTCAGTGCAGCTGCCACTGAGCTTTCACTAAACTTTGGTCAAATAACTATCTTTGTAACTATTTAAGGCCATAGTTTAATTTTATGGATGTCAGTAAGGCCATTGCGCTGTCTGTCTGTCTGCATGGCTATATGGAGTTTACACACGCGACTCTTTCCTCTTTCAATGATCTATCACCACAGAGAGCTATTTGATCATTAAATGTGCCGTCTATATTGTCGAGGAGCAATGCAGGTAGAACATTAATCCACTCGTGCTACACAGAATGTGTGCTAGAAGCTCATGTCTTTGGAGCGGGATGTGCGTTCAAACTCGAAGATGTTTTTTTCCGCTTTTTGGCGGAATTCACAATTGGGGGGGGCAGGCGAAAACATTATGCGGCAGCTTTATCATAGTCAGGGGTCATTCCCCCCCGTGCACAGGCTTATATCCGGCTCTGCTTTTTTGGTTGCAATCGCGACCAAAGAGCGTCCGAAAAGAACAGAGAAAGAAGACGATCACAGATGCTCTTTCCCCTGCCTCGCGACACGTGATGGATTATATAATTGATAATATACTGCAAAAGGTAGCCTACACAGTAGTTTAACATCAATTTTCTCAGAACACATGCACCTGCCGCGTGTGAGCTTGTAGAGCGGTGAACAGTGTGTGCGCTGTGACGCATGCACACATTTGATAATTGGCTGCTCATTCCCGTCTCGGAAATTTAATTTGTTTCTATACAGAACGTGTCCATACAACTAATATTCGGTGCCCATAACGAATGCGGCCATTGTCACTGCTTAGTGCTTGAGGACAAGGGACTCAAGCTCCATGTCTTGGGACACGCTCCATATGTCAATCTGAACCTGTACTGGATACCCATAGATGGAGAAGAGAAGACTGGATCATCACCTAGAGCTGCATGTATGGAGCCAGCCAGCAACTCCACAACTGTCCTCAAACCCTTAAAGGAGAATTCCACACCAAAACACATTGGACCTCAATCTGCCTTGATTTCTGTGACATGATACATAATATCCTTGATTTTCATCACACATGTCCCTATTTCTACATTTCACCATGAGGTCCCCGTCCCAACGACGACATTGGGAAGAGTTACATGGAAGCAGGTTGTCTTTATTCTACTGCGGGTATTTCTATAACTCCAAACTTTTTTTTTCACACATCACATTTTAATAGTATACTGATAAACACACTTGAATTTTACGTCACTCTGGGCAGGCCTCCTCTCATCAAACACTCATATTTGGGTATACCTGGAAAAGACAGGCATCCCCAGTAGAATCTCCTGTCCCACGGGTGCCACCTGAGTTTTTAAAAGTCATATAGTGGTCCAATTATCTTGTAGTGTGTGGAGTTACAGAAATACCTGCAGTAGAATAAAGACAACCTGCGGCCATTTTAACTGTTCCCAACGTCGTCGGGGGGACGGAGACCTCATGGTGAAATGTAGAAAAGATGACAAAAATCAAGGAGATTATGTACCATGTCACAGGAATCAAGGTATATTGAGGGCCATTGTGTTTTGGTGTGGAATTCTCCTTTAAATCTCCATATACAGAGCTGACCTGCTCTGACACTCCATATGTTGATTCTTCCCAACCAGTTCCGAAATTCCATACGTTGATCTAACATCATAAAACCCTGTACACTCCAGACCGACTCTGGGTGCCAGCCTGATGTAGGCTCTGGCCTGGCAGTGTGGTGTGTGTTTGAGTCTCGTTCATGCCAACCTTCGCTGCATCTCTCTCCTTTTCTTTAAGAAAACTTGCTCCATATATGGCAAGCAGGCCAGTACGGTACATGTGTTGATCTTACCCCCCTCCTAACCATTGTTATTGGTGGTGGTGGTTGTTAATATTATTGAGGTATTATCAAATGAATATCACATGCTTTAAAATATTGTGCAGCCTACTAGGAACAATTTACTACTGAAACACTTAAGGTATGGTACATACTACATACCGATCCTGTACAACTTCACCACGGGTTGCATGTGTTGAAGTTCTGGTTTCACCTGGAGCAGACTGGGACTGTTCTCCTGCTGTTCCTCTTCAATCTGCATCTGCAGAGGTTCTAGTTTCACCTGGACCAGGCTGGAGATGCTCTCCTCTTTAATCAGGTGTGAGAGATCTAAAAGGACGAGGATAGAGCAAGTAATATCAGTACCCAATTAATGTGTTTCACGATTAGATTTAACATACCCGAGGTAGGGTTAGTGAAAACGGCTTTCTGTGTGGAGTTTGCGTGTTCTCCCTGTGTCCCCTAGGCCTAGGGTGCCCTCCCAAAAAGCATGCAGTAATCCTCCTGGTCACCTGGCCTGATGGAGGGGAAAGGAAGTGGTTGGAATAACGTGTTCCTTCCAGGGGCAAAGAAGATCTTAAACGGGTATTCCACTTTCAAAAAACCTTTGGTCATTTTATGGTCTACTCTACTCAGTCTCATGTGAACACGCCAGACAATTTATAAGTTACTCGATTCACTATTTAGATATTTGATGTTCCTTTTAGCTGCCCGAATGTCCTTCCTATACAAACCCACAAGCGCCCTCCCACCTGTCTTTTTTTATGTTCTGTAATAAAAAGTCAAGACGGCGGCTGGGTGTTGTCGCTTCATTTGCTTGTGCAATATTTTGGACACAATGTAGCTCATAAGATGTCTGCAGATAATTCAACCTTTCCCTACAGCTGCAATGTTGTTCAATAAAATCAATAAAATCACAGATGAAAATTCGTGTCATTTGTGAATTACAACTTTAGCCGCAATGCATCACTAGATTATTTTATAATTGGCCTGAATCTAGAGTTGCAATTCCCTCCATTGACTCCCCCATTAAAAGAAATTTAATCTGTGAACTGCTTGTATTTAACAGTGTCAAACTCACCAACTTTGCAGCTGTAGAGAAAGCTTGAATTATCTGCAAAGCTTTCGTGCCATAAAAATCCACCAATTGCAACTCTAGATTCTGCCCAATTAGAAAACAATCTAGAGTTGCATTGCGGCTATTGCAACTCTAGAGTCAGCCATATTAGAAATAATCTAGATTTGCATTGCTCCTGAAGCAAAAAGTGAAGACGACTCCATGGCTCTGATATGAAGTCCATTTGGACAGAATACAGAGACACACCAGGGCTAACCAACAACCTACTTAAAGAGGAACTCCACCCATTTTCAACATTTTATTATGTCATTAGTATACGCTAGATGTGCTGGGTGGACATAATAAAATCGTTTACCCATTCTGTGTTTCCTAGAAATGGAGGTCTGAAGAAAACCCACTAACATGGTGAAACATCTTGATGACATCATCAAGATGTATTTTCACCATGTTAATTGATTAGTTAGATGCTTCTTTTTTTCTGAGAGTGTACAAATGGAACCAATTGAACCCGTCAGGGTTCATTTGGTTGCATTTATACACTCTCAGAAAAAATGTTGAAAATGGGTGGAATTCCCCTTTAAGCTGTGTGCACCATTTTCAACATCAAAGCGGATTCCAGTGCTAGCACATGTCGCTGTGAATGATCACAAGAAACCAGAACTATCAGAGATTGTGTAGAAAGAAAAAAAAAGTCAAGCAACATTTGGTCCACAAGATACGATACCAAAATACCCTTGTACCTGTCCAAATACTTCCTTAATGTCAATGAGGTTCACTCCCACAACACCAGAGGGAGAGCTACTAACCATGTACAACCCAGATTTAGCACAAACAGGGGTCTTAATTCCTTCCGCTCATATGCCACCAAAATGTGGAATGCCCTACAGACAGTCATAAAGGCATGTGAATCCCTTGACTCCTTCAAAACCACTCTCAAAGGGCACCTACAGATGGCTGCAACTCGAAACTGGCCTCTGTAAAACAAATATGTATATAAAATCCCCCCACCCACCCGCCTCTCCTCATTGTACATTTCTCTTTTCCCTTTTTACCTCCACTATGATTTTACCTCCATGATTTGCTGCTTCTGATTTTACTGAAGTAGTTGTTTTGTATGTACGATATTTGAATGCCTTAATGAAATTAACAAGTTGGCCACTATTGTAAACAAGTGTATGCTTAACTAGTGTGTCCAATCGGCTTTTTCATTTGATGTAGTTGTACTTGAATTGTACTGTAATTCTCCAAGCTGTTATCAGTTTTGTTGCAGTGTGTACTTGACTTTTACTGTAACTCTCATCTCAATAAAAATTTCATCCATTCATTAATTTCCTTTCATTCATTCACAAGCAACTGGGCTGTTGTGAAAGTGGCTAACCTGTGAATATGTCCTGGTCAGTGTCTCTGGTTTCCATCTTCAGAGTCTGGAGTTTCTTCTCAACATATTTTTCTCCATCTGAAGACATCCACATTCTCTGTGGTCCCTGGCTGCTGTGGTGTTCAGTAACTCTCTATTTTACTTAAACTCTGAATCAATGTTAAAACTGTTCGCATCACCGACCACACTTTAGAGTTCTGTGTCCCTCTCTCTGCCGTCCGTGTAGAAACACACTGAACTCCACTCCGGTCCTATTCTTCTTTTTATCTTTCAACCAGTTTATGGTGCATTACCGCCATCTATTGACCCGTTTCGTGGATCACTTCCCTCAACCCTGTGTGCAACAAGCGGTTCCCTTGAGTAGTTTTAAAAGGATAATCTTAGGCAGAGGTGGGCAATTATTTTTCCCAAGGGGCCAAATGAGATACATGAAATATTGTGGAGGGCCAAGACTAAAGGCTAAACTAAAGTCCGTGTAATATTAATTTAATTTCAAGACGAAAGTAAGAATAAGACCAACCATTTTGGGCCCTCTATTTATTCAGGATTTGGGCCACAGACCGCCATTGGATGATGATTTTAGCCCCACAGACCTAAAACTAAATATTTATTTTGCTTTTGACCACAATACCAGGCTGGATTTCACAAACAAAACAGGCAAACATAGATAAAAATGACCATTCTTTACATTCTCTGGCTAATTCAGATGAATATTTTAACTCTTGAGAGTGTAGGCCTAAACACGAAACCAAATGGACCTGCAACGGTCCATTTGCTTTCATGTTTACGCTCTCAAAGAGTTGCATCTGGTTAACCAACTTTCCATATTTAACTGGACACTCTCAAGGGCCACTGGTGGTCCCTGGACCACTGGTTGAAAACCACAGTACCCTTTCACAGGCCGGTCAGAGTCAGCCAAAGAGCCGCATTTGGCCCCCGGGCCGCATGATGCCCAGGTATGATCTTAGGTATACAGTCCAACATTTGCTTATTATATACTGTATATGCGGATGTATTATGGATGTTTTCGCTGCTTCAATATGTGACCGGTCCATGATGTGGTCTTGACGTTTCTAACTTTTTGTTTTACCTCTTGGCCAGTTCCCACTTGAAAATGAGACGCTGTCTCAATGTGTTTTTACTGGTTAAATAAAGGGGGGAAAATGCAGTCACGTGGTCAGTGGTCATTGCAAGCCTATTAGCCTAATAATGACAAACCCATGGAGGCTGAAACACATTGTTACAAGCGAGATTGGCGCAAATTTCGAAATCTTATGTATGCAAAATCATGCACTGCAAAAAACTCTGAACTAAGCAAGGCTTGTAATCTTAAATCTAGACTTTAAGTATGATTGCTCTTGTTGTAAGGATATACTAACCAAGAGCAAGTCGTATAAGATTATCAACCTTGTTTTATATTTCTTATTACAAGAATTCTTACCAAATACAATTCACTCACCCCACAGACAGATTATTTTGCCTGTTTCTAGTACTATTACACTCAAATATATATATATATATATATATATATATATATATATATATATATATATATATATATATATATATATATATATATATATATATATATATATATATATATATATGTAGGACAGCATTTTTAGCAGTGTGGCAATTGTTTTAAACTATTATTCAGTGACACCTAAAGCCTCTGTAATGTTTATGTTGTGCTATAAAATAAGACCATTAAAGCGGTGATGTTGTCTTTCACTGCGTACCCTGCCTAGTAGCCATCTTTCTTTCTTTCTTTCTTTCTTTCTTTCTTTCTTTCTTTCTTTCTTTCTTTCTTTCTTTCTTTCTTTCTTTCTTTCTTTCTTTCATTTGGTTTCATTTTTACACTCTCAAGAGTTAAAATATTCATCATCTGAATTAGCAGACATTAAGACGTTTACAATGTTTTGTTGGCAAAATCTAGCCTGCAATTGTGGACAAAACCAAAAGAATTCTTTGGTGTGAAAATGCAATCAAATGGTGGTCCGGTCCGTGGCTCAAATGCTGAATAAATGGTGGTCCCTGGAGTAAAAAAAAAAAAGGTTGAAAACCCCTGCTTTAGACAGCTGAACAAGAACACAGACATATCCAAGTATATGAAGTCTCTGCACAATATGCAGCTCCCGCATGTAGCCCTCACTGCAGCCCGCAGATCGGGGCGGTGCTCCTCCTAGGAGGAGTGGGTGGGGTTGCGGGAGGAGTGGGTGGGGTTACTCCCTATGACACCGGTTAGTGATTTATCGTAGAGCTGTGGGGTCTGAACGGCGGAGCTGGGTTGGGAAGGAGCGCTTGTTTTATCCGCCGGCTACTACTAGTAGGGCGGGGCGAAGGAAGTTTTACTGAGGTTATGGTTAGGGTTAGGTTAGGTTTAGGCATAGGTTTACTGAGGTTAAGTTTAGGGTTAGGATTAGATTTAGGCATAGCCTAGTTTTATTGGGGTTGTGTCTTTATGGTTAGGTTTAGGCATAGGTTTACTGAGGTTAAGTTTAGGGTTAGGATTAGGTTTAGGCATAGCCTAGTTTTATTGGGGTTGTGTTTAGGGTTAGGTTGGGGTTAGAGTTAGACGATGCTTTATGCGGTTACTAACCCTAACCATAACCTCAGTAAAACTATGCTTCGCCCCGCCCTACTAGTAGTAGCCGGCGGATAAAACAAGCGCTCCTTCCCAACCCAGCTCCGCCGTTCAGACCCCACAGCTCTACGATAAATCACTAACCGGTGTCATAGGGAGTAACCCCACCCACTCCTCCCGCAACCACACCCACTCCTCCTAGGAGGAGCACCGCCCCGATCTGCGGGCTGCAGGTCAGGGGCTACTCAGCTCCCGAGATTTTTGTTGTCTCTGCCAACAAGCAGCTCCCGAGATTTTTGTTGTCTCTGCCAACAAAGCAAACCTTCTGAGTTTCCTCTGTGTCGAATAGTGCGAACAGTTTATAAGCACAGCAGATGACAGAGAATAGCAATGATTATGTGGCCTGTTTGCATTCACCATTACTACTCTGGTTCTCAGGGATTCTTCTCTTCGGCCTGGCCTTAGGATAACCCACACCTTATAGGCAACCTCTTCCTGCATTTAACATGTTTGGTTTTATTTGAGATTGCCCTGAAGCTGAAGTTGTTGGCAAAAGAATGACCTTTTTTTTCTTTCTCTTTAAAAAAAATGTATTAAAGGAAATCTCTAAGATGGATAGTTTTGGTCTGTGATTTTATCTGAAAGCATTTCTATAACGGAATATATAGGAACTGATGGGAAAGGTAATGCCTCTTTTCTTTTTAACTTTTGCAGGCATTTTGACAATATAAAATCTCAGTCAATAATATATGTCCCTTCTGTGTCATAAATCTTAGGCAATGTACTTATAGTCTATGTGCTGCCAAAACAGTCAATCATTTTAGAAATTAGTGAAATCACTATTTCCTGTAGCTAACCATCTAGTAAATACGCCTTCAAACTCCTTTTTCTCCATATTCTTCGCTGTTTCATCATTCGCTAATTCTTGGGATTTCTCCTTTATGGCTTTATCAGCTCTATCAAGCTCTGTGCGTTTCTCCATCATGGCTTTAACGGCACTGTCAAGCTCTGAGCGTGCTTTAAGAACCTCCTTTGTTTGCTGCAAACTGTTGGTTTCCATGGTGTCTAAAGTGGCAAAGAAATGTTCCATGCTCTTCGTGTTCATGTTCCAAAACATTACATCAAATTTTTCATCGTCAGCATCTTCATCTAAACCTTTGTCTGCAAACAGAGCACCGCTGTTGAATTTGAAGTGAATGGGCAAGTCTTCCTCTGTTCTGGGACATGGAATATCAGAAGCTTTTATCGTCTCCAGAACGGGGGGCAACTGGCTATCTGCAAACGTCACCAACATCCGAATGTTCACTGCGATGTCTTTTCCAAAAAAGGACAGCGCAGAGTCAAATACATTCTCATGAGTGCGTGTCAGTCTTGCAAGAGAGGCCTGGGTAACGAAACACACCATGTCAATCTGACTGACTCCGACATTGGAACTGAAAAGTGCCCGCATATACTCTATAATTTGCCTTTCTCTGTATATTCCTCGAGTATCACTAAAGCCTGGTATGTCAACAATGGTGAGGGAATAAGGGACTCTAAAACACTCTTGGTGGTTAATTTTGTATGTAATGACCTCAAGAGTTTGAACTCCCTCATTGGGAAGCAGTTCAAATCGGTAATCATCATTCCATTTAACGCTATGGATGTAGTTGATCATCCCATTGATGAGGGTGGTCTTCCCTGCCCCAGTTTCTCCAAGCATCATGATTGTGCGGTTTCGCGTTGTGCTTTCCTCACCAAAAGTGTAGCTCCTGCATCCATCAATGTGTGTTTCATTCATTTTCAGAGGTAGCTTGTAAACTTTGGGTGGCCCCGGATTGATGAGTTCGCAATTAAGTCTGACAGATTCTGACAGAGTTACTGCTGTTGTCTGGACAGTGACATCTGTGCTTTCCTTGCTACTGCCAGCGGCACCACAGTCACATCTGACTCTGACTGCATAATCTGTCAACGGTTCCAGCCCAGTAATGATGGCATTTTCACCATTTGATGTCACTTTGCTCCACTGCAGTTGATCATGATTCATTCCAGTGGATACCTTTGTGTACTCCACACTGTAGCCCTCCACATTCACTCCATCTCCAAGCTCAGTTGGTCGCTGCCATTTCACTGATAGTTGATCAGAGTATGCTTTAACTTGAAGTCTTTCAGGTGGACTTGTGGGCAAAGTTTTCACTGAGGCACAGGCTTCACTGGCTGGACCTCTGCCAACTGGACACACAGCCCTGTATCTGAACATGTACTCTGTCTTAGGAGTCAAATTTGACACAGTGACTTCATCGGCTTTGGGTGCAGTCTGCTGTTTGCTGTTGTCCACTGACACAGTACTCAATACAGTAGCCGCTGATGTCTGCTGCTCCAAAGCTTGGTGGGCACATCTAGAGTGTGACACTGTTGTGGTTTATATCAGTCACTACTGGTGCTTCAGACAGAACATCACAGTTTTCCCAATATATTCCGACTGCATCATTATAATGATGCATAACACGATAAAGACAAGATTTACATTTACGTTTACGAGTGCTATGAAAGCTTATCATGCATTATGAATATGTATGTGATTTCTGATTCATGATCAGAAATCTGATTCATCTTGATCTTTAATAAAATGTTATACCAAACACAGCTTGTCTTTGTATGCTTATCTTTATTCATTTGGGTGAAACAATTATGTTTACATCTTCTTGGATTATACATTTATGTAGTCATTGAGGACAGGTCACCACTGTTATATGTGATACACTACAGATATACGCTGGATGATGAGTTTATGATTAAACAGAGCCCCGATTAAAGACCCTTGCATTATACCACCCCTTCACCACAAAGATTTAAACACCTACATAATGCTATAACATCACTTTCAAGTGGCACCTGTCATCAGAAAACAGTAACACATGCTATAGTCTGGCAGCCAATAGGCTTTTTTTGTTTTGTTTTGTTCAAAGTGTGAATATTTGGTAACACTGTCTAAATACATGTGTGTGCACACATGTATTTAGACAGTATTACCAAATATTTATTCATGAATCCACCTGCTGGCCGGCAGGGAGGTACATACCATTAACAAGTCATATAAGGAACGAATTTAAAAAAAAAACATCAGCATAATGAAAATTTGAACATTTTACCTTGTAGGCAATAGGCATATAGGTTGTTAAATGGTATATGTTCAACCCCCTATAAACTGCTCGATAACAACAGAGGGTGGTTTCACAAATGTATAGACAATTTGTCAGGCCAATAGAATAAACAGTATACCAGGCAGACTATAAATGGTCACTGGGAGTGGTGTAACGTATGACTCCACTCAGCCACGTTGGTCTGGAGTGGTGTTGCCGCCTGGTGTCACTGCCACTGCCTCATTAGCTGCTGTGGTCAGCTCCTGTTCCACCATATCAGGAGCTAGAGGAGAAAAACAAATACTTACAGTCAACCTAAAAAAATGTAAGCCCCCTAAAGTGCAAATAACATAAATACCTAAAATTGTTTAAAATCATATTGTATATGTCACCTCAAGCTTACAGGTATTTCTAATGATTTGAACCTCAGGCACCACTGATATAACCAGTCTTGTCATTTCTGTCTGGACTTTGAAAGCAATTTTAGCTGCAGTACCACAATGTCCGGTGGTGGCACTGATCTGCAGATTATTTAACATTTGAGGCATTATAATACTGATGCTAGATAGAACCATTTGGAAAATAAACAATGGTGGACATTGTAAACAAAGCTTACAGGTATTTCTAATGATTTGAACCTCAGTCACCACTGATATAACCAGTCTTGTCATTTCTGTCTGGACTTTGAAAGCAATTTTAGCTTAAGTACCACAATGTCCGGTGGTGGCACTGATCTGCAGATTATTTAACATTTGAGGCATTATAATACTGATGCTAGATAAAACCATTTGGAAAATAAACAATGGTGGACATTGTAAACAAACCAAGATAGAGATCCCCCCCCCCCCCCTCTCTCTCTCTTTTATAAGTGACAAAAACAAATTCCATGAATTCAAGTCTTAATGGGGTGTCCAATTTTAATCAATATCATGCTTACAGGGACGGTTCATGCAGATCCAACAGACAATTCTCGGTGTAGCTCTGTATCCAAGGGAGTGAATAGTTTCAGTGGTACAATTGGTGGACTTAAGCGCCAATGCAATTGTTTGACAGATTCCATTACAAACTTCGGGCACGTTGCGGCACCAGACTTCCACTATCACCTTCTGTATGACCTCCTATGATATATATATAGACAGACAGACAGACAGACAGACAGACAGACAGACAGACAGACAGACAGACAGACAGACAGACAGACAGACAGACAGACAGACAGACAGACAGACAGACAGACAGTCAGACAGACAGACACAATGACAGTTATACACATCAATTATTTTTGCTTCAGGGTCAGGAAGATAATATCATGAAGACAATAAAAAGAACAAAACCTTTGCTCTATTGTCACCCAGAATGTGTAAAACCTTCCCGATGGTTGTCTCACAGGGCCTGGGTGAGTGTGGTAAGCAGAAATTCCAGGGAAGAGCATCTAAATAAATAAAAAATAATAATGTCAAAATAGGATTATCTATCTCAAAAATATCCCTAGTACAGAAACTTTATACTGTGTTAACTCTGGGAGATAGAAAAGGTAAAAAAGATACACAGCGTAATTATTGGAAGTTGAAACCTGCAGCTCAACTTGAACTATTGAACTATTTTTGATTGAATGAACTATTTATGACCAGTCGAGCACTATGATGGCATGGGCATCAAACCAGATTGTGGCGATTCGGACGGACTGGCGGTATGGGCAGCGACCAGGTCCTGCTGGAAGATTAATGGCCCACCAAATCATGTCCGTCAGTCAGTCACCACAAGCACTGCAGGTCACCGAACAGTCTACCAGAATGTGTTAGAGGGCTTCATGAGAGGATCTGTATGGAGATGCAGATTTCATCTTCCCGCAGGACCTGTTCCCTAACCCTACCACCAGATGCGCCACATGTCCATGATGTCCCTTTTTCAAATTAACCAATTGTTGATTAACGATGCATTAATTGGTGCATTAAATTTCCCCATACGCTTAACATTGGCCATTATGCCTGGCTATTACGCTGTCTGTTAATTAAAGCACTCCTTCATCCAAATACTTGCGTCCTTGGTGAAATCACATTGCCCACATCATTTGCTGTTCATATATTCACAATGGGTAAGGTCTTAGTTCAGATTAAAACATCAATGCTCTGCAAAAATTAAAGAGTTAAAGGGCTTAAAGCTTTATTTGACTGCATTATTTTTTTGCCCACTTAAAGGAGAATTCCGGTCTAAGAGGGTTTCCTACCTGAATTTCGACTTGTTAGAACCCAATACAGGTGGTCCAGGTGTTGGCTTGTATAAATACGTTGTTTTGCGGGGACCCCCTACCCCTCCGTAGGCTTATAGCGGGGCCGACGGGCGTTGCTCAAATTCGCCTATTTCCAGCGCAAAAAAGTGCTTTTTTTCACTAGATATCGATTCCTCGTGCTTTCTATGTTATTATGAGCAACTAACTCTGCAGCATAGCAGCCGCTTTGTACGTCTTTTGCCGTAAAGCAGAACTGCTGAGACTGGAAGTGGCGAAATCCAACAGCGCCCTCGACCGGGGGCGCCCGGCCGTTTTCAGAAACGGGCCCTCCCTCCCTCCTTCCCTCCCTCTCTCCTTCCCTCCCTCCCTCCCTCCTTCCCTCCCTCCCTCCACCCCTCCTTTCCTCCATCCCTCCCTCCATCCATCCTTTCCTCCATCCCTCCCTCCCTCCCTCCCCACTTGGCCCCCAGCCCCCGCTTTCAAAACCGGGCCCCCGCTTTCAAAAGCGGGCGCCCGATTTTGAAAGCGTATTATCTTGACAACTGCAGAAGTTAAATAATTACTTATCTTCTATAATTTGATCATCAATTTATTTATTCAGGAGTGTTTTTTTTCCCCAAGTTGATTTCATATGGATTTGGCCAGAAAGCCAAGTGTGCTTGCTTTATTGTAGGTATGCCACTGGCCTATGTAATATTTGATTAGTGACCCTAAATATTTAATTATATATTTTGTGAAAAATAATAAGGGTAATAATAATAATAATAATAAGTAATATGTAATATTAATATATTACACTTGCTCAGACAGTGATATTGTAGTATAATATATTGCTTTGAAATGAAGGTAATAATTAATACCTAACATATTAACAAGTGGGGAGGGAGGGAGGGAGGGAGGGATGGAGGAAAGGATGGATGGAGGGAGGGATGGAGGAAAGGAGGGGTGGAGGGAGGGAGGGAAGGAGGGAGGGAGGGAGGGAAGGAGAGAGGGAGGGAAGGAGGGAGGGAGGGCCCGTTTCTGAAAACGGCCGGGTGCCCCCGGTCGAGGGCGCTGTTGGATTTCGCCACTTCCAGTCTCAGCAGTTCTGCTTTACGGCAAAAGACGTACAAAGCGGCTGCTATGCTGCAGAGTTAGTTGCTCATAATAACATAGAAAGCACGAGGAATCGATATCTAGCGAAAAAAAGCACTTTTTTGCGCTGGAAATAGGCGAATTTGAGCAACGCCCGTCGGCCCCGCTATAAGCCTACGGAGGGGTAGGGGGTCCCCGCAAAACAACGTATTTATACAAGCCGACACCTGGACCACCTGTATTGGGTTCTAACAACTCGAAATTCAGGTAGGAAACCCTCTTAGACCGGAATTCTCCTTTAAGTTGAACTGATTAAATGAGCCCTAAGTAAACCTCAGGACTCTAAACCTCAGGACTGTAAACCTCAGGCCCTGTGTGATTTATTCACAGTATTCAAATTTTTGAAAAAAAAATTATGAGTTGGAACCCAAGTACATTGCATACAATTGTATACGTTTTTGAATGTAATTGTAAACCACAAATTTGTTGCCTTCTTCTTGGGATTTTAGGTGTCTGAAATTATTGTCTCTGGCGATGTATGTTTGTGTCTGCCGATTGGACAGATAAATAATAAATAATATATATAATAATACAAAATATAAAAAAAAGATCTTATGAAGTCCACCAAATAGCAGGATTATATAGCAGACTAGAATAGGAGACTCCTCACTCCAAAGGAAATTCCACAGCATTTTATTCACTTGCCATAGTGTTAACCCCTTACCCCTGTGCCGGATCACTGGTTATACTGGTATATTTACCAATATTGAATGGTCTGATAATGACAAAGGCCAATACTAATTCTTTTCTGGTACTGATACAGTATTGTCGATACCAATATGAACCTAATCCAATACTTTTTTCTGGTACTGATACAGTATTGTCGATACCAATATGAACCTAATCCGATACTTTTTCCATTACCAATACAGTATCGGGACATCCCTAATATATATATATATATATACACACACATACACACGCACGGGGCGAGCACACACACACACACACACACACACACACACACACACACACACACACACACACACACACACACACACACACACACACACACACACACACACACACACACACACACACAATAATAATAACGAAATAGGATTCTCTCTCTCACTCCCTCTCTCCAGAGAACTTCCATTTTAAACCAGAAATATTCCGAGTACAGAAGCTTTATACTGTGTTCAGAGTGAGAACACAGTATAAAGTTGAAACCTGCAGCTTTACTTTCCTAAGCCAATAACCAACACTGTCTCTGATTGAACTATTTTTGATTGATTGAAGTATTTATGAACAGTTTGCAGAATAGATATATTTCACATGAAAGCACAGCTCAATATTACCATCACTTGGCGATGAGTCCATGTGGTTACTTGGAGCCGTCATGGTGCCCACCATCCCTGCCCCTCTATTATTCGTCACAGGCGGCTCCTGGCCAGCTAAAGAGGAGAAAAACAAATACTGTACAGTCAGCTTGTTTTAAAGAACAACTTTGGGGTTTCCTTTTCAACCGAGGTTCGTGTTTTAGGTTGTTATTAGAGAAATTTAAAGTGTTAATTGGTTTTGATTTGCTGCTTTCTTTTGTTTTAGGGACTTATTATTTAATGTTATTTTGACATTTAGGACATTCAAACATGGTTCTAAATACATATTTGTTTACACAATTTTAACATTTTATTCACTTGCCATAGTGTTAACCCCTTACCCCTGTGTCGGATCACTGGTTATACTGGTATATTTAGCAATACTGAATGGTCTGATAATGACAAAGGCCAATACCAATACTTTTCTGGTACTGATACAGAATTGTCGATACCAATATGAACCTAATCCGATACTTTTTCCGTTACCGATACAGTATCGGGACATCCCTAATATATATATATATATATATATATATATATATATATATATATATATATATATATATATATATATATATATATATATATATATATATATATATATATATATATATATATATATATATATACACACACACACACACGCACGGGCAGGGTGAGCACACACACACACACACACACACACACACTAATAACGAAATAGGATTCTCTCTCTCACTCCCTCTCTCCAGAGAACTTCCATTTTAACCAGAAATATTCCGAGTACAGAAGCTTTATACTGTGTTCAGAGTGAGAACACAGTATAAAGTTGAAACCTGCAGCTTTACTTTCCTAAGCCAATAACCAACACTGTCTCTGATTGAACTATTTTGATTGATTGAAGTATTTATGAACAGTTTGCAGAATAGATCTATTTCACATGAAAGCACAGCTCAATATTACCATCACTTGGCGATGAGTCCATGTGGTTACTTGGAGTCGTCATGGCGCCCACCATCCCTGCCCCTCTATTATTCATCACAGCCGGCTCCTGGCCAGCTAAAGAGGAGAAAAACAAATACTGTACAGTCAGCTTGTTTTAAAGAACAACTTTGGGGTTTCCTTTTCAACCGAGGTTCATGTTTTAGGTTGTTATTAGAGAAATTTAAAGATAGGTGTTAATTGGTTTTGATTTGCTGCTTTCTTTTGTTTTAGGGACTTTAAATATTTTGACATTTAGGACATTCAAACATGGTCCTAAATACATATTTGTTTACACAATTTTAAAGCAATTAATTATTTAATCTACTACAGTCCTAATGAACCCCAGGAAATTACATCTGGCCACAACATATTACAAGATCTACTGAATGTGACAAACTGTCATATTTAGCCTATTATACAGTGTAAAGTGCAGTGTGGTTTGCTGCCTCCTTGCAATATGTCCGGTGAACTTCCATGGCCACTTATAATTTCCTGGGATTATTACACTAATACATGCATGTAATTATAGGACCCTGTTCGAATACCCTCACCCATTGCCAAAAACAGCTAAAATGTCTAAAACTAAAGAAAGCAACAAACAAAGAAAAATAAATAAATAAATAAATAACATCCATCGTTTACCTTCTCTAATAACAATCAGAAATATGAACCATGGTTGGGGAAAAAACAATGTTGTCCTTTAGGGGGCTTACGTTTTCATGAATTTGACTTTTTTCAGGATGCGTGGTCTGTTTAGGTTCCCAATCTTTATTTACACCCCCACAAATTGTTTTTGTTTAAATGGTCAGAAATCTGTGATTTTCTGTGTGTCTGAGTGGGCGTGACTGAACGGGCACTCTCAGATTCTCAGTCCACGATCACATGAGATAATTGACGCAGGGTGAAAATTTGTTCACAAAAAATAAATATAGAAAAAAGGAATTTCAATGTGACTAAAACCAAACCAAGTTTTAATGGGGTGTGCCGTTTTGGTCAATTTCAGACACCATGGAATCAGCTCGAAGGCATGCTTACAGTGTTGGTTCCCGCAGATCTGACAGACCTCTTGAGCTGTATCACGTCCATTGGTGTGAATAACAGCAACACTACATTTGGTGAACATAAGCCCCGATGCGTTTCTTTCACAGATTCCATTACAAAAGCTGGCTCTATTGATGCACAGGGCTGCCTCTACTGCCTCCTCTACCATGTCCTGTGAGATAGACAGAGAGGTTCAGGTTTAAATAGGAACATTCCAATGGTGAGAACAGTGTAGATATACTGTAAGTTATCACACAACACAGTGACAGTTATACACGTCATTTATTTTTGCTGCTAATGATTAGAAAAAAAGAATTAAACCTTCATTCTATTGCCATCCAGAATAGCTAAAGCGTTGTTGATGGTTGTCTCACAGGCCATGTCGAGGTTTGGTTTGCAGATTTCTAAAAAAACAAACAAATAAACAAACAAATAAAAAAAACTAAAACAATAATGACAAATAAGAGTATCTCTCTCTCTCTCTCTCTCTCTCTCTCTCTCTCTCTCTCTCTCTCTCTCTCTCTCTCTCTCTCTCTCTCTCTCTCTCTCTCTCTCTCTCTCTCTCTTTTTTAAAACCAAAAGTATCCCTAGTACAGAAATACAGAACCTTCAAAGTGGAGTGTGCAGATTGTCGCTCTCCAACAGACATTTCTTGGTGCAGCAGTAGGTCCAAGGAAGTTAATAATTCTAGTGCTACAGTTGGTGAACCTGAGCTTTGACGCCAATATTTTACAGTTTCTGATACAAGAATAGTCTCCAGGCACGTGGTCGCACAGGACTTTCTCTACCGCCTCCTCTATCGCCTCCTGTGAGATAGACAGAGAGCTTCAGGTTGAATTTGAAACATTTCTCGCCAGAGATGAAATGTATGTTATCACACAACAGTGTCAGTTATCGGTTTACACATCACTTAATTTTGCTGCTGGGTCAGATAGTATGATGAAGACAATAAAAAAAATTAAAACCTCTGTTCTGTTGCCATCCAGCTCTAGTAAAACGTCCCCGATGGTTGTCTCACAGGGCCTGGGTGAGCGGGGTGAGCAGAGACCTAAGCACGCGCGCGCGCACACACACACACACACACACACACACACACACACACACACACACACACACACACACACACACACACACACACACACACACACACACACACACACACACACACACACACACACACACACACACACACACACTAATAACGAAATAGGATTCTCTCTCTCACTCCCTCTCTCCAGAGAACTTCCATTTTAACCAGAAATATTCCGAGTACAGAAGCTTTATACTGTGTTCAGAGTGAGAACACAGTATAAAGTTAAAACCTGCAGCTTTACTTTCCTAAGCCAATAACCAACACTGTCTCTGATTGAACTATTTTTTGATTGATTGAAGTATTTATGAACAGTTTGCAGAATAGATATATTTCACATGAAAGCACAGCTCAATATTACCATCACTTGGCGTTGAGTCCATGTGGTTACTTGGAGCCGTCATGGTGCCCACCATCCCTGCCCCTCTATTATTCATCACAGGCGGCTCCTGGCCAGCTAAAGAGGAGAAAAACAAATACTGTACAGTCAGCTTGTTTTAAAGAATAACTTTGGGGTTTCCTTTTCAACCGAGGTTCATGTTTTAGGTTGTTATTAGAGAAATTTAAAGTGTTATTTTGGTTTTGATTTGCTGCTTTCTTTTGTTTTAGGGACTTATTATTTAATGTTATTTTGACATTTAGGACATTCAAACATGGTCCTAAATACATATTTGTTTACACAATTTTAAAGCAATTAATTATTTAATCTACTACAGTCCTAATGAACCCCAGGAAATTACATCTGGCCACAACATATTACAAGATCTACTGAATGTGACAAACTGTCATATTTAGCCTATTATACAGTGTAAAGTGCAGTGTGGTTTGCTGCCTCCTTGCAATATATCCGGTGAACTTCCATGGCCACTTATAATTTCCTGGGATTATTACATTATACATGTAATTATAGGACCCTGTTTGAATACCCTCACCCATTGCCAAAAACAGCTAAAATGTCTAAAACTAAAGAAAGCAACAAACGAAAAATAAATAAATAAATAACATCCATCGTTTACCTTCTCTAAACAATCAGAAATATGAACCATGGTTGGGGAAAAAACAATGTTGTCCTTTAGGAGGCTTACGTTTTCATGAATTTGACTTTTTTCAGGATGCGTGGTCTGTTTAGGTTCCCAATCTTTATTTACACTCCCACAAATTGTTTTTGTTTAAATGTTCAGAAATCTGTGATTTTCTGTGTGTCTGAGTGGGCGTGTCTGAACGGGCACTCTCAGATTCTCAGTCCACGATCACATGAGAAAATTCACACAGGGTGAAAATTTGTTCACAAAAAATAAATATAGAAAAAAGGAATTTCAATGTGACTAAAACCAAACCAAGTTTTAATAGGGTGTGCCGTTTTGGTCAATTTAAGACACCATGGAATCAGCTCGAAGGCATGCTTACAGTGTTGGTTCCCGCAGATCTGACAGACCTCTTGAGCTGTATCACCTCCATTGGTGTAAATAACAGCAACGCTACATTTGGTGAACGTAAGCCCCGATGCGCTTCTTTCACAGATTCCATTACAAAAGCTGGCTCTATTGATGCACAGGGCTTCCTCTACTGCCTCCTCTACCATGTCCTGTGAGATAGACAGAGAGGTTCAGGTTTAAATAGGAACATTCCAATGGTGAGAACAGTGTAGATATACTGTAAGTTATCACACAACACAGTGACAGTTATACACGTCACTTATTTTTTGATTAGAAAAAAAGAATTAAACCTTCATTCTATTGCCATCCAGAATAGCTAAAGCGTTGTTGATGGTTGTCTCACAGGCCATGTCGACGTTTGGTTTGCAGATTTCTAAATAAACAAACAAATAAACAAACAATGAAAAAAAAAAAATAAAACAATAATGACAAATAAGAGTATTTCTCTCTCTCTCTCTCTCTCTTCTCTCTCTCTCTCTCTCTCTCTCTCTCTCTCTCTCTCTCTCTCTCTCTCTCTCTCTCTCTCTCTCTCTCTCTCTCTCTCTCTCTCTCTCTCTCTCTCTCTCTCTCTCTCTCAAAACCAAAAGTATCCCTAGTACAGAAATACAGAACCTTCAAAGTGGAGTGTGCAGATTGTCGCTCTCCAACAGACATTTCTTGGTGCAGCAGTAGGTCCAAGGAAGTTAATAATTCTAGTGCTACAGTTGGTGAACCTGAGCTTTGACGCCAATATTTTACAGTTTCTGATACAAGAATAGTCTCCTGCAGGCACGTGGTCGCACAGGACTTTCTCTACCGCCTCCTCTATCGCCTCCTGTGAGATAGACAGAGAGCTTCAGGTTGAATTTGAAACATTTCTCGCCAGAGATGAAATGTATGTTATCACACAACACAGTGTCAGTTATCTGTATACACATCACTTAATTTTGCTGCTGGGTCAGATAGTATGATGAAGACAATAAAAAAAATTAAAACCTCTGTTCTGTTGCCATCCAGCTCTAGTAAAACGTCCCCGATGGTTGTCTCACAGGGCCTGGGTGAGCGGGGTGAGCAGAGACCTAAGCACGCGCGCGCGCGCGCGCGCGCGCGCGCACACACACACACACACACACACACACACACACACACACACACACACACACACACACACACACACACACACACACACACACACACACACACACACACACACACACACAATAATAACGAAATAGGATTCTCTCTCTCACTCCCTCTCTCCAGAGAACTTCCATTTTAACCAGAAATATTCCGAGTACAGAAGCTTTATACTGTGTTCAGAGTGAGAACACAGTATAAAGCTGAAACCTGCAGCTTTACTTTCCTAAGCCAATAACCAACACTGTCTCTGATTGAACTATTTTTGATTGATTGAAGTATTTATGAACAGTTTGCAGAATATATATATTTCACATGAAAGCACAGCTCAATATTACCATCACTTGGCGATGAGTCCATGTGGTTACTTGGAGCCGTCATGGTGCCCACCATCCCTGCCCCTCTATTATTCGTCACAGGCGGCTCCTGGCCAGCTAAAGAGGAGAAAAACAAATACTGTACAGTCAGCTTGTTTTAAAGAACAACTTTGGGGTTTCCTGTTCAACCGAGGTTCATGTTTTAGGTTGTTATTAGAGAAATTTAAAGTGTTAATTGGTTTTGATTTGCTGCTTTCTTTTGTTTTAGGGACTTATTATTTAATGTTATTTTGACATTTAGGACATTCAAACATGGTCCTAAATACATATTTGTTTACACAATTTTAAAGCAATTAATTATTTAATCGACTACAGTCCTAATGAACCCCAGGAAATTACATCTGGCCACAACATATTACAAGATCTACTGAATGTGACAAACTGTCATATTTAGCCTATTATACAGTGTAAAGTGCAGTGGGGTTTGCTGCCTCCTTGCCATATGTCCGGTGAACTTCCATGGCCACTTATAATTTCCTGGGATTATTACACTAATACATACATGTAATTATAGGACCCTGTTCGAATACCCCCACCCATTGCCAAAAACAGCTAAAATGTCTAAAACTAAAGAAAGCAACAAACGAAAAATAAATAAATAAATAACATCCATCATTTACCTTCTCTAAAAACAATCAGAAATATGAACCATGGTTGGGGAAAAAACAATGTTGTACTTTAGGGGGCTTACGTTTTCATGAATTTGACTTTTTTCAGGATGCGTGGTCTGTTTAGGTTCCCAATCTTTATTTACACCCCCACAAATTGTTTTTGTTTAAATGGTCAGAAATCTTGATTTTCTGTGTGTCTGAGTGGGCGTGTCTGAACGGGCACTCTCAGATTCTCAGTCCACGATCACATGAGAAAATTCACACAGGGTGAAAATTTGTTCACAAAAAATAAATATAGAAAAAAGGAATTTCAATGTGACTAAAACCAAACCAAGTTTTAATAGGATGTGCCGTTTTGTTCAATTTAAGACACCATGGAATCAGCTCGAAGGCATGCTTACAGTGTTGGTTCCCGCAGATCTGACAGACCTCTTGAGCTGTATCACCTCCATTGGTGTAAATAACAGCAACGCTACATTTGGTGAACGTAAGCCCCGATGCGCTTCTTTCACAGATTCCATTACAAAAGCTGGCTCTATTGATGCACAGGGCTTCCTCTACTGCCTCCTCTACCAGTCCCTGTGAGATAGATAGAGAGGTTCAGGTTTAAATAGGAACATTCCAATGGTGAGAACAGTGTAGATATACTGTAAGTTATCACACAACACAGTGACAGTTATACACGTCACTTATTTTTGCTGCTAATGATTAGAAAAAAAGAATTAAACCTTCATTCTATTGCCATCCAGAATAGCTAAAGCGTTGTTGATGGTTGTCTCACAGGCCATGTCGACGTTTGGTTTGCAGATTTCTAAAAACAAACAAACAAATAAACAAACAAATAAAAAAAACTAAAACAATAATGACAAATAAGAGTATCTCTCTCTCTCTCTCTCTCTCTCTCTCTCTCTCTCTCTCTCTCTCTCTCTCTCTCTCTCTCTCTCTCTCAAAACCAAAAGTATCGTACAGAAATACAGAACCTTCAAAGTGGAGTGTGCAGATTGTCGCTCTCCAACAGACATTTCTTGGTGCAGCAGTAGGTCCAAGGAAGTTAATAATTCTAGTGCTACAGTTGGTGAACCTGAGCTTTGACGCCAATATTTTACAGTTTCTGATACAAGAATAGTCTCCTGCAGGCACGTGGTCGCACAGGACTTTCTCTACCGCCTCCTCTATCGCCTCCTGTGAGATAGACAGAGAGCTTCAGGTTGAATTTGAAACATTTCTCGCCAGAGATGAAATGTATGTTATCACACAACACAGTGTCAGTTATCGGTATACACATCACTTAATTTTGCTGCTGGGTCAGATAGTATGATGAAGACAATAAAAAAAATTAAAACCTCTGTTCTGTTGCCATCCAGCTCTAGTAAAACGTCCCCGATGGTTGTCTCACAGGGCCTGGGTGAGCGGGGTGAGCAGAGACCTAAGCACGCGCGCACGCGCGCACGCACGCACGCACGCACACGCACACACACACACACACACACACACACACACAATAATAACGAAATAGGATTCTCTCTCTCACTCCCTCTCTCCAGAGAACTTCCATTTTAACCAGAAATATTCCGAGTACAGAAGCTTTATATTGTGTTCAGAGTGAGAACACAGTATAAAGTTGAAACCTGCAGCTTTACTTTCCTAAGCCAATAACCAACACTGTCTCTGATTGAACTATTTTTGATTGATTGAAGTATTTATGAACAGTTTGCAGAATAGATATATTTCACATGAAAGCACAGCTCAATATTACCATCACTTGGCGATGAGTCCATGTGGTTACTTGGAGCCGTCATGGTGCCCACCATCCCTGCCCCTCTATTATTCGTCACAGGCGGCTCCTGGCCAGCTAAAGAGGAGAAAAACAAATACTGTACAGTCAGCTTGTTTTAAAGAACAACTTTGGGGTTTCCTTTTCAACCGAGGTTCATGTTTTAGGTTGTTATTAGAGAAATTTAAAGTGTTAATTGGTTTTGATTTGCTGCTTTCTTTTGTTTTAGGGACTTATTATTTAATGTTATTTTGACATTTAGCACATTCAAACATGGTCCTAAATACATATTTGTTTACACAATTTTAAAGCAATTAATTATTTAATCTACTACAGTCCTAATGAACCCCAGGAAATTACATCTGGCCACAACATATTACAAGATCTACTGAATGTGACAAACTGTCATATTTAGCCTATTATACAGTGTAAAGTGCAGTGTGGTTTGCTGCCTCCTTGCTATATATCCGGTGAACTTCCATGGCCACTTATAATTTCCTGGGATTATTACACTAATACATGCATGTAATTATATAGGACCCTGTTCGAATACCCTCACCCATTGCCAAAAACAGCTAAAATGTCTAAAACTAAAGAAAGCAACAAACGAAAAATAAATAAATAAATAACATCCATCGTTTACCTTCTCTAATAACAATCAGAAATATGAACCATGGTTGGGGAAAAAACAATGTTGTCCTTTAGGGGGCTTACGTTTTCATGAATTTGACTTTTTTCAGGATGCGTGGTCTGTTTAGGTTCCCAATCTTTATTTACACCCCCACAAATTGTTTTTGTTTAAATGGTCAGAAATCTGTGATTTTCTGTGTGTCTGAGTGGGCGTGTCTGAACGGGCACTCTCAGATTCTCAGTCCACGATCACATTAGATAATTCACACAGGGTGTTCACAAAAAATAAATATAGAAAAAAGGAATTTCAATGTGACTAAAACCAAACCAAGTTTTAATAGGGTGTGCCGTTTTGGTCAATTTAAGACACCATGGAATCAGCTCGAAGGCATGCTTACAGTGTTGGTTCCCGCAGATCTGACAGACCTCTTGAGCTGTATCACCTCCATTGGTGTAAATAACAGCAACGCTACATTTGGTGAACGTAAGCCCCGATGCGCTTCTTTCACAGATTCCATTACAAAAGCTGGCTCTATTGATGCACAGGGCTTCCTCTACTGCCTCCCCTACCATGTCCTGTGAGATAGATAGAGAGGTTCAGGTTTAAATAGGAACATTCCAATGGTGAGAACAGTGTAGATATACTGTAAGTTATCACACAACACAGTGACAGTTATACACGTCACTTATTTTTGCTGCTAATGATTAGAAAAAAAGAATTAAACCTTCATTCTATTGCCATCCAGAATAGCTAAAGCATTGTTGATGGTTGTCTCACAGGCCATGTCGACGTTTGGTTTGCAGATTTCTAAATAAACAAACAAATAAACAAACAATGAAAAAAAACTAAAACAATAATGACAAATAAGAGTCTCTCTCTCTCTCTCTCTCTCTCTCTCTCTCTCTCTCTCTCTCTCTCTCTCTCTCTCTCTCTCTCTCAAAACCAAAAGTATCCCTAGTACAGAAATACAGAACCTTCAAAGTGGAGTGTGCAGATTGTCGCTCTCCAACAGACATTTCTTGGTGCAGCAGTAGGTCCAAGGAAGTTAATAATTCTAGTGCTACAGTTGGTGAACCTGAGCTTTGACGCCAATATTTTACAGTTTCTGATACAAGAATAGTCTCCTGCAGGCACGTGGTCGCACAGGACTTTCTCTACCGCCTCCTCTATCGCCTCCTGTGAGATAGACAGAGAGCTTCAGGTTGAATTTGAAACATTTCTCGCCAGAGATTAAATGTATGTTATCACACAACACAGTGTCAGTTATCGGTATACACATCACTTAATTTTGCTGCTGGGTCAGATAGTATGATGAAGACAATAAAAAAAAATAAAACCTCTGTTCTGTTGCCATCCAGCTCTAGTAAAACGTCCCCGATGGTTGTCTCACAGGGTCTGGGTGAGCGGGGTGAGCAGAGACCTAAGCACGTGCGCACGCACGCACGCACGCACGCACGCACGCACACACACACACACACACACACAATAATAACGAAATAGGATTCTCTCTCTCACTCCCTCTCTCCAGAGAACTTCCATTTTAACCAGAAATATTCCGAGTACAGAAGCTTTATACTGTGTTCAGAGTGAGAACACAGTATAAAGTTGAAACCTGCAGCTTTACTTTCCTAAGCCAATAACCAACACTGTCTCTGATTGAACTATTTTTGATTGATTGAAGTATTTATGAACAGTTTGCAGAATAGATATATTTCACATGAAAGCACAGCTCAATATTACCATCACTTGGCGATGAGTCCATGTGGTTACTTGGAGCCGTCATGGTGCCCACCATCCCTGCCCCTCTATTATTCGTCACAGGCGGCTCCTGGCCAGCTAAAGAGGAGAAAAACAAATACTGTACAGTCAGCTTGTTTTAAAGAACAACTTTGGGGTTTCCTTTTCAACCGAGGTTCATGTTTTAGGTTGTTATTAGAGAAATTTAAAGTGTTAATTGGTTTTGATTTGCTGCTTTCTTTTGTTTTAGGGACTTATTATTTAATGTTATTTTGACATTTAGGACATTCAAACATGGTCCTAAATACATATTTGTTTACACAATTTTAAAGCAATTAATTATTTAATCTACTACAGTCCTAATGAACCCCAGGAAATTACATCTGGCCACAACATATTACAAGATCTACTGAATGTGACAAACTGTCATATTTAGCCTATTATACAGTGTAAAGTGCAGTGTGGTTTGCTGCCTCCTTGCAATATATCCGGTGAACTTCCATGGCCACTTATAATTTCCTGGGATTATTACACTAATACATGCATGTAATTATAGGACCCTGTTCGAATACCCTCACCCATTGCCAAAAACAGCTAAAATGTCTAAAACTAAAGAAAGCAACAAACGAAAAATAAATAAATAAATAACATCCATCGTTTACCTTCTCTAATAACAATCAGAAATATGAACCATGGTTGGGGAAAAAACAATGTTGTCCTTTAGGGGGCTTACGTTTTCATGAATTTGACTTTTTTCAGGATGCGTGGTCTGTTTAGGTTCCCAATCTTTATTTACACCCCCACAAATTGTTTTTGTTTAAATGGTCAGAAATCTGTGATTTTCTGTGTGTCTGAGTGGGCGTGTCTGAACGGGCACTCTCAGATTCTCAGTCCACGATCACATGAGAAAATTCACACAGGGTGAAAATTTGTTCACAAAAAATAAATATAGAAAAAAGGAATTTCAATGTGACTAAAACCAAACCAAGTTTTAATAGGATGTGCCGTTTTGTTCAATTTAAGACACCATGGAATCAGCTCGAAGGCATGCTTACAGTGTTGGTTCCCGCAGATCTGACAGACCTCTTGAGCTGTATCACCTCCATTGGTGTAAATAACAGCAACGCTACATTTGGTGAACGTAAGCCCCGATGCGCTTCTTTCACAGATTCCATTACAAAAGCTGGCTCTATTGATGCACAGGGCTTCCTCTACTGCCTCCTCTACCAGTCCCTGTGAGATAGATAGAGAGGTTCAGGTTTAAATAGGAACATTCCAATGGTGAGAACAGTGTAGATATACTGTAAGTTATCACACAACACAGTGACAGTTATACACGTCACTTATTTTTGCTGCTAATGATTAGAAAAAAAGAATTAAACCTTCATTCTATTGCCATCCAGAATAGCTAAAGCGTTGTTGATGGTTGTCTCACAGGCCATGTCGACGTTTGGTTTGCAGATTTCTAAAAAAAAAAAAAAAACAAATAAACAAACAAATAAAAAAAACTAAAACAATAATGACAAATAAGAGTATCTCTCTCTCTCTCTCTCTCTCTCTCTCTCTCTCTCTCTCTCTCTCTCTCTCTCTCTCAAAACCAAAAGTATCGTACAGAAATACAGAACCTTCAAAGTGGAGTGTGCAGATTGTCGCTCTCCAACAGACATTTCTTGGTGCAGCAGTAGGTCCAAGGAAGTTAATAATTCTAGTGCTACAGTTGGTGAACCTGAGCTTTGACGCCAATATTTTACAGTTTCTGATACAAGAATAGTCTCCTGCAGGCACGTGGTCGCACAGGACTTTCTCTACCGCCTCCTCTATCGCCTCCTGTGAGATAGACAGAGAGCTTCAGGTTGAATTTGAAACATTTCTCGCCAGAGATGAAATGTATGTTATCACACAACACAGTGTCAGTTATCGGTATACACATCACTTAATTTTGCTGCTGGGTCAGATAGTATGATGAAGACAATAAAAAAAATTAAAACCTCTGTTCTGTTGCCATCCAGCTCTAGTAAAACGTCCCCGATGGTTGTCTCACAGGGCCTGGGTGAGCGGGGTGAGCAGAGACCTAAGCACGCGCGCACGCGCGCACGCACGCACGCACACGCACACACACACACACACACACAATAATAACGAAATAGGATTCTCTCTCTCACTCCCTCTCTCCAGAGAACTTCCATTTTAACCAGAAATATTCCGAGTACAGAAGCTTTATATTGTGTTCAGAGTGAGAACACAGTATAAAGTTGAAACCTGCAGCTTTACTTTCCTAAGCCAATAACCAACACTGTCTCTGATTGAACTATTTTTGATTGATTGAAGTATTTATGAACAGTTTGCAGAATAGATATATTTCACATGAAAGCACAGCTCAATATTACCATCACTTGGCGATGAGTCCATGTGGTTACTTGGAGCCGTCATGGTGCCCACCATCCCTGCCCCTCTATTATTCGTCACAGGCGGCTCCTGGCCAGCTAAAGAGGAGAAAAACAAATACTGTACAGTCAGCTTGTTTTAAAGAACAACTTTGGGGTTTCCTTTTCAACCGAGGTTCATGTTTTAGGTTGTTATTAGAGAAATTTAAAGTGTTAATTGGTTTTGATTTGCTGCTTTCTTTTGTTTTAGGGACTTATTATTTAATGTTATTTTGACATTTAGCACATTCAAACATGGTCCTAAATACATATTTGTTTACACAATTTTAAAGCAATTAATTATTTAATCTACTACAGTCCTAATGAACCCCAGGAAATTACATCTGGCCACAACATATTACAAGATCTACTGAATGTGACAAACTGTCATATTTAGCCTATTATACAGTGTAAAGTGCAGTGTGGTTTGCTGCCTCCTTGCTATATATCCGGTGAACTTCCATGGCCACTTATAATTTCCTGGGATTATTACACTAATACATGCATGTAATTATATAGGACCCTGTTCGAATACCCTCACCCATTGCCAAAAACAGCTAAAATGTCTAAAACTAAAGAAAGCAACAAACGAAAAATAAATAAATAAATAACATCCATCGTTTACCTTCTCTAATAACAATCAGAAATATGAACCATGGTTGGGGAAAAAACAATGTTGTCCTTTAGGGGGCTTACGTTTTCATGAATTTGACTTTTTTCAGGATGCGTGGTCTGTTTAGGTTCCCAATCTTTATTTACACCCCCACAAATTGTTTTTGTTTAAATGGTCAGAAATCTGTGATTTTCTGTGTGTCTGAGTGGGCGTGTCTGAACGGGCACTCTCAGATTCTCAGTCCACGATCACATGAGATAATTCACACAGGGTGAAAATTTGTTCACAAAAAATAAATATAGAAAAAAGGAATTTCAATGTGACTAAAACCAAACCAAGTTTTAATAGGGTGTGCCGTTTTGGTCAATTTAAGACACCATGGAATCAGCTCGAAGGCATGCTTACAGTGTTGGTTCCCGCAGATCTGACAGACCTCTTGAGCTGTATCACCTCCATTGGTGTAAATAACAGCAACGCTACATTTGGTGAACGTAAGCCCCGATGCGCTTCTTTCACAGATTCCATTACAAAAGCTGGCTCTATTGATGCACAGGGCTTCCTCTACTGCCTCCCCTACCATGTCCTGTGAGATAGATAGAGAGGTTCAGGTTTAAATAGGAACATTCCAATGGTGAGAACAGTGTAGATATACTGTAAGTTATCACACAACACAGTGACAGTTATACACGTCACTTATTTTTGCTGCTAATGATTAGAAAAAAAGAATTAAACCTTCATTCTATTGCCATCCAGAATAGCTAAAGCATTGTTGATGGTTGTCTCACAGGCCATGTCGACGTTTGGTTTGCAGATTTCTAAATAAACAAACAAATAAACAAACAATGAAAAAAAACTAAAACAATAATGACAAATAAGAGTCTGTCTCTCTCTCTCTCTCTCTCTCTCTCTCTCTCTCTCTCTCTCTCTCTCTCTCTCTCTCTCTCTCTCTCTCTCTCTCTCTCTCTCAAAACCAAAAGTATCCCTAGTACAGAAATACAGAACCTTCAAAGTGGAGTGTGCAGATTGTCGCTCTCCAACAGACATTTCTTGGTGCAGCAGTAGGTCCAAGGAAGTTAATAATTCTAGTGCTACAGTTGGTGAACCTGAGCTTTGACGCCAATATTTTACAGTTTCTGATACAAGAATAGTCTCCTGCAGGCACGTGGTCGCACAGGACTTTCTCTACCGCCTCCTCTATCGCCTCCTGTGAGATAGACAGAGAGCTTCAGGTTGAATTTGAAACATTTCTCGCCAGAGATTAAATGTATGTTATCACACAACACAGTGTCAGTTATCGGTATACACATCACTTAATTTTGCTGCTGGGTCAGATAGTATGATGAAGACAATAAAAAAAAATAAAACCTCTGTTCTGTTGCCATCCAGCTCTAGTAAAACGTCCCCGATGGTTGTCTCACAGGGTCTGGGTGAGCGGGGTGAGCAGAGACCTAAGCACGTGCGCACGCACGCACGCACACACACACACACACACACACAATAATAACGAAATAGGATTCTCTCTCTCACTCCCTCTCTCCAGAGAACTTCCATTTTAACCAGAAATATTCCGAGTACAGAAGCTTTATACTGTGTTCAGAGTGAGAACACAGTATAAAGTTGAAACCTGCAGCTTTACTTTCCTAAGCCAATAACCAACACTGTCTCTGATTGAACTATTTTTGATTGATTGAAGTATTTATGAACAGTTTGCAGAATAGATATATTTCACATGAAAGCACAGCTCAATATTACCATCACTTGGCGATGAGTCCATGTGGTTACTTGGAGCCGTCATGGTGCCCACCATCCCTGCCCCTCTATTATTCGTCACAGGCGGCTCCTGGCCAGCTAAAGAGGAGAAAAACAAATACTGTACAGTCAGCTTGTTTTAAAGAACAACTTTGGGGTTTCCTTTTCAACCGAGGTTCATGTTTTAGGTTGTTATTAGAGAAATTTAAAGTGTTAATTGGTTTTGATTTGCTGCTTTCTTTTGTTTTAGGGACTTATTATTTAATGTTATTTTGACATTTAGGACATTCAAACATGGTCCTAAATACATATTTGTTTACACAATTTTAAAGCAATTAATTATTTAATCTACTACAGTCCTAATGAACCCCAGGAAATTACATCTGGCCACAACATATTACAAGATCTACTGAATGTGACAAACTGTCATATTTAGCCTATTATACAGTGTAAAGTGCAGTGTGGTTTGCTGCCTCCTTGCAATATATCCGGTGAACTTCCATGGCCACTTATAATTTCCTGGGATTATTACACTAATACATACATGTAATTATAGGACCCTGTTCGAATACCCTCACCCATTGCCAAAAACAGCTAAAATGTCTAAAACTAAAGAAAGCAACAAACGAAAAATAAATAAATAAATAACATCCATCGTTTACCTTCTCTAATAACAATCAGAAATATGAACCATGGTTGGGGAAAAAACAATGTTGTCCTTTAGGGGGCTTACGTTTTCATGAATTTGACTTTTTTCAGGATGCGTGGTCTGTTTAGGTTCCCAATCTTTATTTACACCCCCACAAATTGTTTTTGTTTAAATGGTCAGAAATCTGTGATTTTCTGTGTGTCTGAGTGGGCGTGTCTGAACGGGCACTCTCAGATTCTCAGTTTACGATCACATGAGAAAATTCACACAGGGTGAAAATTTGTTCACAAAAAATAAATATAGAAAAAAGGAATTTCAATGTGACTAAAACCAAACCAAGTTTTAATAGGATGTGCCATTTTGGTCAATTTAAGACACCATGGAATCAGCTCAAAGGCATGCTTACAGTGTTGGTTCCCGCAGATCTGACAGACCTCTTGAGCTGTATCACCTCCATTGGTGTAAATAACAGCAACGCTACATTTGGTGAACGTAAGCCCCGATGCGTTTCTTTCACAGATTCCATTACAAAAGCTGGCTCTATTGATGCACAGGGCTTCCTCTACTGCCTCCTCTACCATGTCCTGTGAGATAGATAGAGAGGTTCAGGTTTAAATAGGAACATTCCAATGGTGAGAACAGTGTAGATATACTGTAAGTTATCACACAACACAGTGACAGTTATACACGTCACTTATTTTTGCTGCTAATGATTAGAAAAAAAGAATTAAACCTTCATTCTATTGCCATCCAGAATAGCTAAAGCGTTGTTGATGGTTGTCTCACAGGCCATGTCAACGTTTGGTTTGCAGATTTCTAAAAAAAACAAACAAATAAACAAACAAATAAAAAAAACTAAAACAATAATGACAAATAAGAGTATTCTCTCTCTCTCTCTCTCTCTCTCTCTCTCTCTCTCTCTCTCTCTCTCTCTCTCTCTCTCTCTCTCTCTCTCTCTCTCTCTCTCAAAACCAAAAGTATCCCTAGTACAGAAATACAGAACCTTCAAAGTGGAGTGTGCAGATTGTCGCTCTCCAACAGACATTTCTTGGTGCAGCAGTAGGTCCAAGGAAGTTAATAATTCTAGTGCTACAGTTGGTGAACCTGAGCTTTGACGCCAATATTTTACAGTTTCTGATACAAGAATAGTCTCCTGCAGGCACGTGGTCGCACAGGACTTTCTCTACCGCCTCCTCTATCGCCTCCTGTGAGATAGACAGAGAGCTTCAGGTTGAATTTGAAACATTTCTCGACAGAGATGAAATGTATGTTATCACACAACACAGTGTCAGTTATCGGTATACACATCACTTAATTTTGCTGCTGGGTCAGATAGTATGATGAAGACAATAAAAAAATTAAAACCTCTGTTCTGTTGCCATCCAGCTTTAGTAAAACGTCCCCGATGCTTGTCTCACAGGGCCTGGGTGAGCGGGGTGAGCAGAGACCTAAACACACACACACACACACACACACACACACACACACACACACACACACACACACACACACACACACACACACACACACAGTTGCAATTTTGCCAGCCTGTAGCGCCCCCTTGAGGTCCACCCCCCAGGGACCCCCCCCCCCCCCCCCCCACACACACACACACACACACACACACACCCCGCGGCATAAAACAATAAGTTGATGCAACTATATTTCACATGAAAGCACAGCTCAATACCATCGCTTGGTGTCGAGTTCATGTGGTCACTTGGTATCGTCATGGTGCTCATCGCCAATGTCCTTCCTCTAGCCGTCGTGGTTGACTCCTGTCCAGCTAAAGAGGAGAAAAGCAAATACTGTACAGTCAATGTGTTTTAATACATAAGCACCTTAAAGAACAACTTTTTTTTTCGCCAACCATGGTTTATGTTTTTTGTTTGTTGTTATTAGATAAAGTAAAAGATGGGTGTTAATTGTTTTTTAGTGGCTGCCTTCTTGGGGATTTTAGCTGTTTTTGGCAATGGGGGTGTTATTCGGGGGTCTAAACAAGTAATGACACGTCATTTAATTGGCAGCTGCTGTATTATTTTCCAGACTCCGGTTTCGTTCATTCATTCATTCATTCCTTCAATGCGTGCAGCATAAACAATATTGGCATGAAAAGTTTGTTTCCCATACAGTATGGTGAGGAATGACTAAGTCCAGCTGGTAGCGGAGCCAAATCGTAACAGTTCACATTACATTATTCCAGCATGATCTGCTGCATGATTAGGCTTTTCTAGTTTAGTAGCTTTACTAGTTTATGGACTGACAGACAGTGGACCAGTTGATGGGATTAATATTTTGGCAATGCTGTCCACACTCCGATGCATACCTCTGACTCTGCTTCCTAGCAATCCACAAAAATGTTATTTGCAACGTAAAGTGCTGGTATCGTATTGGTCAGATTTTTCTGACCAATATTGCGATTGCGATTTGACCTGCTATATATTTTTAAGTAACCCGGACTCAAAAAATGAATATTTAAAGCTTTGTTCAATGACACACAAAAAAATAAAAAATAATTAATACAAAGTAACTGATCTACTGAAAGTCCATAACATATTGCAGCACGACATTTTGAAAGCTTGGAGCTGTTGTCCAAAGTTGGGTGACCAAAACTGTTCATTTGAGTGACAGAAGTATTACTTGTGACGGTAAAGTGGGACAGTTGGGGGGTAGCAATGTATCACTTAAGTTGCTATTAATGAAAAATGCAACATGCCATAATTGTCCATACATAGGCCTAATAATTCATGTTGGTCTGTATTTCTCTAATTTTAACAGGCTTAAAACATATCTAGCATGAAAAGAGACAGTGAGGGAACAACAGAAAGCCTTTGAAATGAAGGACTGTCCCACGCAAAGAGGGTCACCCTAGCACTGTCCCAAATGAAGGGGGACATCTGGTCACCTAAAAAAACAAACTTAGCCATTTTTATTACCACACACACACACACACACACACACACACACACACACACACACACACACACACACACACACACACACACACACAGTAGCAATTTTGCCAGCCTGTAGCGCCCCCTTGAGGTCCACCCCCCAGGGACCCCCCCCCCCCCCCACACACACACACACACACACACACCCCGCGGCATAAAACAATAAGTTGATGCAACTATATTTCACATGAAAGCACAGCTCAATACCATCGCTTGGTGTCGAGTTCATGTGGTCACTTGGTATCGTCATGGTGCTCATCGCCAATGTCCTTCCTCTAGCCGTCGTGGTTGACTCCTGTCCAGCTAAAGAGGAGAAAAGCAAATACTGTACAGTCAATGTGTTTTAATACATAAGCACCTTAAAAAACAACTTTTTTTTTTTCGCCAACCATGGTTTATGTTTTTTGTTTGTTGTTATTAGATAAAGTAAAAGATGGGTGTTAATTGTTTTTTATTGGTTGCCTTCTTGGGGATTTTAGCTGTTTTTGGCAATGGGGGTGTTATTCGGGGGTCTAAACAAGTAATGACACGTCATTTAATTGGCAGCTACTGTATTATTTTCTGAGGTAGCTAAGCAGCTCCACAGTGGCAAAGCTCCGGGGGTTGACGAGATCCGCCCAGAAATGCTGAAGGCTCTGGGTGTTGAAGGGCTGTCTTGGCTGATACGCCTGTTCAACATTGCGTGGAAGTCTGGGACAGTGCCGAAGGAGTGGTAGACCGGGGTGGTGGTCCCTCTGTTTAAAAAGGGGGACCAGAGGATGTGTGCCAACTACAGGGGCATCACATTACTCAGTCTCCCTGGGAAAGTCTACTCCAAGGTACTGGAAAGGAGGGTCCGGCCGATAGTCGAACCTCAGATTCAGGAGGAGCAATGTGGTTTTCGTCCTGGCCGTGGAACAACTGACCAGATCTATACTCTTGCAGGGATCCTGGAGAAGGCCTGGGAGTATGCCTATCCAGTCTACATGTGCTTTGTGGATTTGGAGAAGGCATATGACCGGGTCCCCCGGGAGGTCCTGTGGGAGGTGCTGAGGGAGTATGGAGTTAGGGGGTCCCTGTTGAGGGCCATCCAATCTCTGTACTCCCAAAGTGAGAGCTGTGTCCGTGTGCTCGGGAGCAAGTCGGATTCGTTTCCAGTGGGGGTTGGTCTCCGTCAGGGCTGTGCATTGTCTCCTATCCTGTTTGTGATTTTCATGGACAGGATCTCGAGGCGAAGTCGTGGTGGAGAAGGTGTTCGGTTGGGGGAGCTTAGGGTTGCATCACTGCTTTTTGCAGATGATGTGGTCCTATTGGCTCCATCAGTCGGAGACCTACAACTCTCACTGGACCGGTTCGATGCCGAGTGTACGGCGGCTGGGATGAGGATCAGCGTCTCCAAATCTGAGGCCATGGTTCTCAGCCGGAAACCGGTGGATTGTACAGTCCGGGTAGGGAATGAGGTATTACCCCAGGTGAAGGAGTTTAAGTATCTCGGGGTCTTGTTCACGAGTGAGGGGAGGATGGAGAGGGAGATCAGCCGGAGAATCGGAGCAGCAGGGGCGGTATTACAGTCGTTATACCGCACTGTTGTGACGAAAAGAGAGCTGAGCCAGAAGGCAAAGCTCTCTGTCTACCGAGCTATCTTCATCCCTACCCTCACCTATGGTCATGAAGTGTGGGTCATGACCGAAAGAACGAGGTCGCGGATACAAGCGGCCGAAATGAGTTTTCTCCGGCGGGTGGCGGGCATCTCTCTTAGAGATAGGGTGAGAAGTTCAGTCACTCGGGAGAGACTCGGAGTAGAGCCGCTGCTCCTTCGCCTGGAAAGGAGCCAGCTGAGGTGGTTCGGGCATCTGGTTAGGATGCCACTCGAGCGCCTCCCTAGGGAGGTCCTCGGGGCACGTCCCACTGGGAGAAGACCCCGGGGCAGACCAAGGACCAGATGGAGGGATTACATCGACTCTCTGGCTTTGGAGCGCCTCGGGATCCCCCAGGAGGAGGTCACCAATGTTGCTCGGGACAGGGAAGTCTGGAGCTCCCTGGAGCTGTTGCCCCCGCGACCCGACCTCAGATAAGCGGTAGAAGATGGATGGATGGATGGATGTATTATTTTCCAGACTCCGGTTTCGTTCATTCATTCATTCATTCATTCAATGCGCGCAGCATAAACAATATTGGCATGAAAAGTTTGTGTCCCATACAGTATGGTGAGGAATGACTAAGTCCAGCTGGTAGCGGAGCCAAATCGTAACAGTTCACATTACATTATTTCAGCATGATTTGCTGCATGATTAGGCTTTTCTAGTTTAGTAGCTTTACTAGTTTATGGACTGACAGACAGTGGACCAGTTGATGGGATTAATATTTTGGCAATGTTGTCCACACTCCGATGCATACCTCTGACTCTGCTTCCTAGAAATCCACAAAAATGTTATTTGCAACGTATACAAGTGCTGGTATCGTTTAGATTTTTCTAATTTTTCCAATATTGCGATTGCAATTTGACCCGCTATATATTTTTAAGTAACCCGGACTCAAAAAATGAATATTTAAAGCTTTGTTCAATGACACACAAAAAAATAAAAAATAATTAATACAAAGTAACTGATCTACTGAAAGTCCACAACATATTGCAGCACGACATTTTGAAAGCTTGGAGCTGTTGTCCAAAGTTGGGTGACCAAAACTGTTCATTTGAGTGACAGAAGTATTACTTGTGACGGTAAAGTGGGACAGTTGGGGGGTAGCAATGTATTACTTAAGTTGCTATTAATGAAAAATGCAACATGCCATATTTGTCCATACATAGGCCTAATAATTCATGTTGGTCTATTTCTCTAATTTTAACATGCTTAAAACATATCTAGCATGAAAAGAGACAGTGAGGGAACAACAGAAAGCCTTTCAAATGAGGGACTGTCCCACGCAAAGAGGGTCACCCTAGCACTGTCCCAAATGAAGGGGGACATCTGGTCACCTAAAAAAACAAACTTAGCCATTTTTATTACCACACACACACACACACACACACACACACACACACACACACACACACACACACACACACACACACACACACACACACACACAACTATACTAACAATAGTCAACAGGGAGAGGGAGGCTGACGATAAGTGTATGAAGCCACACACCAGTCAAAACGCAATAATTTCAGCATGGATGTTGTGTGCTTATGTCAGTACCAGTGTTGGGCAGTAACTAATTTTAGATTACATATTACTGTAATATTATTACTTTTGCTCCAAAAAGTAAAGTAACGAGATTACTCTGCAAAAATGGGTAATAAGTAACGCATTACTTTGCAAGTAACGCCAAGTTACTTTTTTAAAATGAGCTTGTTGTTGCATGCAAAAATAGAACAGATGTACAAGCTATCGACAGGTACTATAACAGAGATGTGCACTAGATTGTAGATCCAGTCCACACGCTGCATCCTGCACAGTTATGTACACTACAAATCGCTTGCTGCTTTATTTTGTAATAAACGGATTATGTTGTACTTTTCTATTTTTTCAAAAGCGGTGTTGAGAACTTGGGAAAGTAATAACGTAATATGTAATATATTACTCTTCAAATCCAGTAATAAGTAAAGTAATGATATTACTTTGTCTAAGGGGTAACGAGTAAAGTAAAGAAGTTACTTTCCTAAGTAATATAGACCAACACTGGTCAGTACATGACAGGAGGGTTGTGCGGGCCCTGCAGTGCAGACACAGACGGCATGCATGCGCTGCAGCCAACCAGCAATCAACCAGCAACCAACAACAACGAGTAGAGGGGGAAATTATGTTTACTGGTGACTGGGACACTGTAGTGTAGAGTACTATCCCAACAACCAAAATTGCTCTCGCATGCAGCCTACTGTAGGTCTGAGCCAGACGGCCAGTAAAGCAATGATTATCCATACATGATGTTAGTATATTGTTTTTAATTTCTCATAATTGCTGAACAGTTAACTTGGATATCCTGGCAAATCCATTATACACACTGACGATGTGTAAAAAATAATACATATACGGTATATTGGAAAGGTATATGCCTTTAAGCTATATGCCTTTCCAAACCTATATATTTTTTTCATCTGTATCATTTATTACGTTTTATAGCTACTAGAAGTGAATAACTTTCAGCAGTTCAGACAATACTGTTCCGCTTGTTTAGGACAGGGAAACAGGCGAGGACAAATTATACGACAGCTCCGGACCTGACATGGGTTTTGTGCGGACATAGGATCAATTTCAAGTTCATGGTGGGAATGATAAATGTCAAACAATGCGAGATTCTGCTCTATGCACGCTCTACGTCCATTTTGGGGTGTACACCATGTTGATTGAGGGCCTTAGAGTATAGACAGTTATGTCATCTCTGTTCATTTCCATGGAAAGGTGTACTGTCAGCTGCTTGCGCCACCCTCGTGGAAAACAATGCATTTCCTATTCTGTTTTCTGCCTCCTCAATGTCGCAACATTTTGGCCACGGGGGAATTCCATCTCATTTCCCGGAGACCACTTTCTAGGCTGCTGCGTTGCAGCTGCTAAAAAACAATTGAATAGACCTTCCACTTTTTCTCGACCCATTAAGTCATTGTAGGCATGAATCATCCATAGCATAGTGCAGGCCGATCTCCGAACCAATGCAAATAAGCCTAATAAAAAAGCTTATCACTATTCGACAACAACTAACCTGCCTGCGCATTTGGTTTAAGCCCAGTGCAGGGAATTTAATGGACCGTTTAAAAAGCGACATCTAAGAACAGATTCAGTAGAACTTAAGAACTGGATGTAAATGAAGTGATTGGCCACTTTGCATTCTTCTGTTAGTGGTCAGTAACTCAACAGTATTTTCTAGTCTATGGTTTACACAGGGACATGCACGCATAAACAGACCCCTTTACCAGTCCGTAAAAAACAACTGGCCCTAAGATACAACATAGCTGATCTACAGGCTCTCTCACGTATTAGGAGGACAATATCAGTCACCAGAAAAAAGATGGGTTGTTTTCAAATAATCCTTCATGTTTATGGGGTTTGTATAGGAAGGCTCTTGTCCAGTTAGAGAGGAGAAAAACAAATACTGTAGTGAGCTTGTTTTAAAACGGAAGCCTCTCAGATTCTCAGCTTGAGTGATGTCCAGAAAAACAATTTGAATGGTTCATCCTCTTTAATTTTACCAACATTTAAGTCATTGGTATGCATGGATCATCCCAGTCCCCACCCCCTCCCATTGTGGTTAAAGTCCCCTCCCTCTGCCCCTCTCACAGAGACTGAGGTGGGCGGGGATAAGTGGAGACGAGGACAAGGGGCCAGTGTTGGGACATGTGCACTACGTAACTTAATATATTACATAATATATTACCAAAATGCAGTAACTTGTAATATAAATATATTACTTAACACAAATCATCTAATATATTATACTTTTCTTTCTCCATGACTGCATTACTTTCAATATTACTTTCTGTCAATCTGTCTCGTTGCAAGTGTTCTTGTGAAATTATCTTGACAACTGCAGAAGTTAAATAATTACTTATTTTCTATAATTTGTCATCAAATTATTTACTGACGTAACGTTTTTTCAAGTTGATTTGGCCAGATAGCCAAGTGTGCTTGCTTTATTTTAGGTATGCCACTGGCCTACACAATATTTGATTAATAGTGATACTAAATACTTAATTATATATATTGTAAAAAGTTTTTTTGTTTAAGTAATATGTAATAGTAATATTAATATATTACACTTGCTCAGACAGTAATATTGTAATATAATATATTGCTTTAAAATGAAGGTAATAATTAATAAGTAATATATTAACAAGATAAAGTAATATTCCCAACACTGCAAGGGGCGAGGGTGCTGATTTTTTTGTTTAACCTTTAACCTTTTTTAACGTTCAAAGGAGTAGTTATTAAGCTCTCTATAGCTCTCTAGAAATTACACACCACAGCAAACCTCAAATTCATAGTGACAGTTTATTTGTTGTCGCTTTCCTAAGACATATAAGCCAATACCCAAAGTGATTGAAATATTTTTGACATGAAAGATGATTACTGCCGGGGAACAATACACTGATAAACTTCTATACAACATGGTCCATCCTGAAGCCAATAACCAACTCTGTCCCTGACTACTTTTGATTGATTTAGGCATTTATGTTCAGTTAGATATAGAATAGACATATTTCACATAAAAACGCAACTCAATACCTTCACTTGGCGTCGAGTTCATGTGGTCGCTTGGTGTCGCCATGGTGCTCACCGCCACTGTCACTCCTCTATCCGTCGTGGTTGGCTCCTGTCCAACTAGAGAGGATAAAAACAAATACTGTACAGTCAAAGTAAATGTCTCTTAAAGGGGCTCCAAAATGAATTTGACATTTTGCAGGATTTTTTGCGGGATTTTTGCTTTTTAGGCTCCCCAGTCTATATTTACAGCCCCACAAACAGGCCCAGGATCAATTTAGATAACACAGGAATGAAAATGGGTGGGATAAAAAAGCAATGTCAATGTGCCAGTAACAAAACCAATTCCATGTATAGAAGTCTTGCCATTTTAGTCAATTTAAGACACAATGAAATCAGCTTGAATACATGCTTACAGGTGGTGGCCATGCAGAGAATCACTGACAGACAGACATTTTCAGGTGTAGCTTCATCTCCAAGGGAGTGAATAATTTCAACACTACAGTTGGTGAACTTAAGCTCCAACACGATTTCTTCACAGTGCTCATAGCAAAACTCATAATCGTCATCTGGATAGATATCGAAGTAGATATCGGAGCACAGTTCGTACACTACCTCCTCCTCTATCTCCTCCTGCGAGATAGACAGAGACAGAAACAGAGAGTTTCAGGTTGAAATAAAAACATTCCAACGGTGACAACAGTGTAGAAGTAGATCACACAACATAGTGTTATAACAAACACGTCACTTATTTTTGCTGCTGTTTCAGACCGATAGTATTATGAAGACTAGAAAAAAGAATAAAACCTCTGTTGCTCTGTTGTCACCCAGAAAGTGCAAAATGCGACTGATGGTTGGCTCACAGGGCAGGGGTGAGTGGGGTGAGCAGAAATCTAAAAAACAACAACAATAACAAACTAGAATTTCCGCAATTTAAAAATTGCAAAGCGTGGTTGCCGTTGACACTTGCGTTGCAAGCGTCAAATGCAAGCACATGATTCCCGATTTTTCCGCTCGATATGACATATGGCACAAGTGCTTCCCCCAAAATGGCGTTTTTTCCAACAAATGGTCACATTTAGTGCATTTGTGGCGCCTCCTATGGATGAAAATTGCATTGCTTTTGGCCCTCCATTGAAGGGCTCTCCTAAGACCTGTGATTCAAATTTGGGGTGGATTGGACATTCGAGGCATGATTTGTGGCATTTTCTGTAAAATAGGCCACTCCGACAAATTTCGGAAGGCCATTGCGGCCTAACAATATGCAATGTCAAAATTCCACCAATGCTGTTTTAATCGGATTCGTCCAGAGATCATCTGTACCAATTTTTATGAGATTTGGACCAAATATGCAGGAATAGGGGCAAAAAGTGTGTTTTGGACAAAATTCAAAATTGTGCCCCTAAAAGTTATAACGGAAATGGGCGTGGCCTATATGGGGAGATGTGTCATGATCCAAGGAATCCATGGAAAAAAAGAATTTTGATTCTACGACCTACGGTTCAAGAGTTATAGGCCAAAACGTAAAGTGGCCTGTTATAGCGCCACCATCTGGCCGAATGATAAGGTAATCATATATATGATAAGGCAATTAATTTTTAAAATTATTGCAAACGGCCTCCCGTGTCCTTACGGTCTCTGAGGGAAAAATACTTGAACTTGACTTTTCACACTTTCTCATTCATTTCAATGGTGCAAAATAATGCACTAATTACGTAATTCAACTATGTAGCATTTCTCCTAGCAAAATGCAAGCACACGATTCCCGTTTTTTCCGCTCGATATGACATATGGCATTAGTGTGTGCAACCAAAACTGTGGGAGGGGTAGTGCGACGAAAGTGCGCGGAACAATAATAATAAACTCCGTCAAGTATAAGAGTCTGGTTGGCCTTCGGGCAACCACACTAATAAATAGGATTCTCTCTGTCTCTCTTTCTCTCTCTCTTTCTCTCTCTCTCATTACATACCTTTTAGTTAAGACAGAAATCTTAACTAAAAAGTATCCCCAGTACAGAACCTTTAGTTCTGTTTGTTGAAAATGTTGATAAGAAAGTGTCACAAATGGAAATGGATACTTGTGACACTTGCTTTGGCAACGCAAACCTTTGTTTTCTCATGCCAATAAAGCTCATTTCAATGGAACTGAATTATTTCTTTAAGCGATTAAATCTCATGTTCCACAAAGCATGTCAACCTTCCTCACCTGTGGCTTGGTTGTCAGCTGGACACACAAAGACGAGGACGAACAGCAATGCAAAGCAACAAGCCTTCATCCTGAATCTGACTGACTGACTAGCGAGCCAGCACAATAACCTAAACTCACTGAAGACCTATACCAAATCCAAGCAGAAATTTAAACTCAGTGAGCAAAAATATAAACTGACTGACTGTGACCCAGCACACCGCCTTCATATATACTCACAGCCTCCCTAAGGAATACACCCTTTGTGCCATGCCTGCCATGGGGTGGGGAGAGGCCATGGGGTGGCCATGTGCCCATTGGCACTGGCCACTTTAGATGTTGTACCTGCGTAGTGTGTACACAATATATATAGATGTTTGCATAGGCCTGCGTGCAGTGTTGGGACATGTGCACTACGTAATATATTACATTACCAAAATGCAGTAACTTGTAATATAAATATATTACTTACTGCATTACTTTCAATATTACTTTCTATCAATCTGTCTCGTTGCAAGTGTACTTGTGAATTTATATTGACAACTGTAGAAATTAAAAAAATTACTCATTTTCTATTATTTGTTATCAAATTATTTACTTGCGTCCATGAATTCAAGGAATACATTCAACTTATCTGTTAACTGTCCATAGTTGAGTAGGATGAGGTAGGTCTACGCCAGGACTGTTTTCAGGAGTGACGTTTTTTTTTAAGTTGATTTCATATGGATTTGGCCAGATAGCCGAGTGGGCTTGCTTTATTGTAGGCATGCCACTGGCCTACGCAATATTTAATAGTAATATGAAATATGTAATAGTAATATTAATATATTACACTTGCTCAGACAGTAATATTGTGATATAATATATTGCTTTAAAATGATGGTAATAATTAATAAGTAACAACAAGGTAAAGTAATATTCCCAACACTGCCTGCATGTAGTCTATGTCATATAGTACTGTACTGCACTAGCCTGTACATCATGGTACTGTACTGTACTGCATAGTACTGTACTGCACTTCATAATACTGTACTGTATTGCGTAGCACTGTACTGTACTTAATAATACTAATACTACTTAATAATACTAATAATGCTAATAATACTAATATCATAATACTGTATTGGGGGGTCTTTAGGTGTAGAGCACACACACACACACACACACACACACACACACACACACACACACACACACACACACACACACACACACACACACACACACACACACACACACACACACACACACACACGTGTGTACATACTACGCACATAGAACACTTCTGGTCATTTCTGTTGGGGTGTGATGAGAGTGTGTGTGGTGTGCATGTGTGTGTTCATAAGGATGTGCCAAGTCCCTGTGTCTGTGGTCTCTTTCTGTCAGCTTTTCATTTGCTGTCCCCCTTATCTCCATTTAAAACTATCCACTTCAGTTACATGAGTAGTTCTGGCAATGGAGAAAACGTTTCTAGGACACAATATAAAAGCAGTGTCTTCAAACAAAGTTATATTATACACAATGGAACTTTGGAAGACTCTGATGCCTGGGCTCAGGTAAACTTATCTTAATGAACAAACAAACAAACAAAAATATTTTATCTCGAAAGAAATGTGCCAAGTCTCTGTATGGTTGACTTCCAAGTAACTGAATAACCATTTCATCCCACTGACACAAATTCAACACGATCTAGTATCTACCCAGTTATATTCTTGAACATTTGCACTAAACCTATTGAGTAAATCTGATTGAAATATGAATTAAGTAATGTCTACCTTAAAATTGAGTAGATAAACCTAACATAGGCCTACAACATCACCTTGAAATGAAAAGGGTAGATAAACTAATACAAGTAAACTAAAATAATAATAAAATAAAATGCAATAGAAAAAATAGCAAACAAAAAAAGCTTTGAAAAGCGTTACTACAGAAAGCAATTATACAGAGAATTAACAAGACAAAGCTGAAATCTTGCGTATACTGTATATAGCAAGATTTCAGCTTTGTCTCACTTATCGCTCAAATACAGCTCTAACAGCCAATGAATGGAGAGACTTCAGCTTTGCCTCATTTATGGATCCTAGTATTTATCTTAGGACAGACAGACAGACTGCTCTGTATAGCACCACTAAAAACACACACACTTGGTACTCTACCAAAATACCCTTGTACCTCTCCAAATACTTCCTAAACGTCAATGAGGTCCACTCCCACAACACCAGAGGGAGTGCTACTAACCTTGTTCAACCCAGATTTGGCACAAACAAGGGACTTAATTCCTTCCGCTCATATGCGACCAAAATGTGGAACACCCTACCAACAGTCATTAAGACTTGTGAATCCCTTGGCTCCTTCAAAACCACTCTCAAGGGGCACCTACTGATGGCTGCAATGGCTTTTCCCTTTTTACCTCCACTATGATTTTATCTCCATGATTTGCTGATTCTGACTTTACTGAAGTAATTATCTTGTGTGTTTTTGAATGTCCTAATGAAATGAACAAGTTGGCTACTATTGTAAACAAGTGTATGCTTAACTAGTGTGTCCAATCTGCTTTTTCAGATTTGATGTAGTTGTACTTGAATTGTACTGTAATTCTCCAAGCTGTTCATTCATTCATTCATTGGTGGTGTTTTACTCTACGACCACAGGAGGTTTCAGAGTGAGTTGCAGGACCGCCACCAAATTGGAATAACCGTGAAAAAACAGGCCCCTTCCTAACCCTCTCATAACAACCCTGCAGCCTCACTACTGACGGCTCACAGACACACATGACCACTTCCCTGTACACATATCACAAGGCCAGACTATTCCCTTCAAGCTGTGGTACTTATACCAGCATGGCTGAGGGAAGTCGGGGTGCTGGAGCACCCCCGTTTTTCGTTGTGTGTGCCTGCACGTGTGTGCAGTGGAGAAACTGTGTTCATGAGAATGTGCCACGTCCCTGTGTCTATGTGGTCTCTTTCTGTCAGCTTTTCATTTGCTAAACCCCTTACCACTACTCTAAACTATCCATTTCAGTTATACGAGTAGTTCTGGCAACGGAGAAAACATTTCTAGGACACCCCCTATTATATCCAGTGTTGTAGTGGGATTTGTAGAAGTGGGGGGGACGCCTCTTAAATGGGAATACCACCCATTTTCAATTTTTTTCAGAGAATGTACAAATGTGAACCAAATGGACCCGCTATCCATTTGTACACTCTCAGAAAAAAAGGTATATTATATACTGTATATATATATATATATATATATATATATATATATATATATATATATATATATATATATATATATATATATATATATATATATATATATATATATATATATATATATATATGGTATATTAATGACATAGTAAAATCTTGAAAATGAGTGGAATTCCCCTTTAAGACACGTGCATGCACACTTGCATTTGTGTGCACCTGCACAACACACACAGACACGTTATTAAAAGTATAGCATATTGAGAAAGATTGTTTACAATGCCTAATTGTATCCATAGAAATAAAAAGTCAAGACGAAAAACATAGGCCCCACCCAGCCAACCAATGACTGACAGACAGACAGATGGACATAGCTCCTTAATGAAGTGGTTGCAAATATAAATTCCATGACACAATGGTCCCAAAGTTATGGGGGTTCATGTACCATAAATGTCTCTTAATGAACAAGTCTCTGTATGTCTGTCTTCCACCAAATACAAAAATTTGATTCAACACACACATTCCACATCACCACAGTGAGTGGGAGTATAGCGCCCGGTAACGAGTCCATCTGACCAACAGTTGTCCAGAATCAGCAAAAAATACTATGCCCTGGCTCCGGACTGTGCCCAAATCCAGATCTCCACATATGGAGCTGGCCTGTTTTGAAAATCCCAGTGATGTGATGTTGCGACCTTGTGGCTTGTCACCTCCCAAACGGGCACTGTTCTAGTGTGTTCTAATGTGATTTAAAATAAAGGTATTTAAGATCAAAACGTGCATTGTTATAACCGGTATGCAAAAACTATATACAGTAGTTGGCTTTCTAAAACCCATTGTCCTTTTCCATATGTGGTTTTAAGCCTGTTAAATAACAGGCTTTTTGATTTATAATTAGCATTTAAAATCAAAATGATACAGAGTTTTAGGCTTATGGGCGAATATGACACAAGGGATTTTAATAGCAACTTAAAGGTAGGGGAAGTGATTTCACTTTTGTCAGATATCACCCAAAAATGTTTTTTTTTTCCTGTTAAAATGCTCTATTATAAGGTGTGGAGACCATATATGGAGTTTCCCCCTAGCTCCCCCACGTTGGCAGAGGAGCTAATAAAAGTTTCCCAGGTGGAGGGTGAACTCTCTTCCAATCAGGATCGAGCAGCAGGTTCATATGGTGTAGCTACTCTTGGGTGCCCCTAGTGCACCAGACTGGTACTACACCATGAATTTCAAATCACTTACCGTACCTTTAAGATAAGTTGCTAACCCTGTTCTGATACACACAATCAATACTTCTGTCCCTCAAATGAACAGGTTGGATCTGCTCACTATACTTTGGAGAGTGTACTAGTTTAGGCAGCAACCCTTCAAGCTCTAACCATAACCCTAACATGTCATGCTGCAATATGGTATAGGCTTGAAAATCAGTTAAATTTATAAGAATAGGACAAAATGAACCATTTTTGCTTGCATTTTTAAAAATGTACAGTATGAAGCCGGTACCAAAATAATTTAAATATTGACATTTTTTGGTTCAGGAATATTTAAATATATATCACAAGTCAAATTGTAATAATGTTCATCATCTTAAAGAAGAAACTGAATATATAATATCCTGAATACACCTTTAACAAACCTCTGTATACTGTAGAAAGTGAGTTCACGAGAATGTGCCACATACCTGTGTCTCTGGTTCTCATATGGTCATCTTTTCATCTTCCAACCTCCTTTTACAACTATGAACTTCCTGTTATATGACCCTCTCTGGCAATGGAGAAACAGTTCCTGTACGAGAAGAAAAAGAAAAGTGTGACCATACAAAACCTTTTTGTCTACAATTACAAAACAAGGTACTGTCCCTGTTTGCTGACCCTATTAAATAGTCGGAACCGGGAAGTGAAAATATGGCTTGTCCCAGACAGTGATCCAAAAGAGAACAATCGATACAGATAGTTTATCGCCTGACAAAAAACATCAGGGTATCATACAAAAGAAATTAACAAAACAGAAGCAATGACTGGACATATTCACTTACAGTATACAAAATGAACAAACAAACCTTAATCTTTTATCTGGATATAAATTTGCCGAGTCTCTGTATGGTTGACTTGATTTCCAAGTAACTGGAGAATCGTTTCATCCCTGACTACAAATTCGACACACAACGCACTTATTGAGTAAATGTGACTGAATTAGATTTGCCATATTGGCCTTTTGGCATTCTAAGCATTATGTTGTACTTTAGATATTGAATTTCAGAGCTTGTAGGTCTGCTATTTTTGAAGTTGAGATAATATGCCACAAAACTTGTCTTGAATATTCTTTCACAATGAACATTTTTAGCCGGGCAGATAACTAGAACTACACATTTTCAGATGGGAGTCAGCAACCATTATGCAGATGGTTTTGGGGGCCACCAGCTCAGTGGCCTTGTGGTTAGAGTGTCAGTCCTGAGACTGGGAAGTCGGGGTTTGATTCCCGGCCGGGTCATACCAAAGACTAAAAAAAATGGGACCCAATGCCTCCCTGCTTGGCACTCGGCATCAAGGGTTGGATTGAGGGTAAGTCCCTGCGACGTACTAGCATCATGTCCCTAAGGTGTACTTGTACATCACTGCCTCACGCTTCAGAAACAGGAGATAGGCTCCTGCCCTATATGGGCCTCAGCTGGGCCTCATGACATCATGGCCTGGCAAGGCTACTACTACTACTTTAGGGGTCCTTGACATGAAATATTAAGAAACATTTTTAGAGGACATTTGTAGAATCAGTTCAGTTCAAAACGGGTTGAAATGGTTTAATTATATTCTGTACAGGACTCCAAATACTTGTCACTGCCTGACTTTGCTCTCTGTTATGAAAGAAAAGGGCGGTGATAATACCCCAAAAGTCAATATGTTGTGGCCATTATTTCTGGGAAAGTCCAATCTGCAGTTCAAAGCTCATGGAAGAAGGACAATGAGGCCATTCTGAATCCAAGGGCCCCATTGGCTTCTTAGAGCCACTGTGCAGGTGCACAATTGGCACAAGCCAAATTATCCCTTCTCAAAGCCCCACCCTTTGGGGGAGGGGTTTATCACTGTCCAATCCAAATGGTTTAGCAACTTTTGCTACGCAGGTAAGCTTCCCTGGTCAAGATGTGCCTATTGGACAAGGACAGATTGGCGAGGCACTTAGGGTGTAAGCAGTGAGCACATTACCACTTTCAAAAAACACAGACTCGGGGGGCGCTCTAGCAACGCATGGAGTAAGACGTGTTTTCAGGGAGCTCCCACGGAGTGCTAATAATATTCTTATCAAAACGGATTTATAGTAGTCTAAACTTCCAAATAGGTCGCTAATACACTAACAGTCAGTTTGAGAGAAGACTAATAGCATGGATGGCTTCTTACGATCTAAGGAAATATAAATATACGCCAGCAAGTTCGAGGCCTACTACCGCCTGCACCTCCTCGGAGCAGAGCACAGACACAGACCACCCACTAAGCGCAGCCAGCCCGGAGGAGGACTTGACCGTGACCATGGACGAGACGGGGCTAAAGGCTGAAATTATGGACTCGCTGAGGAAGGACATTGCCACCGTGTTACGGGAGGAATTGAAGAATACCCTTGCAGCCGACTTCGAAAGTTTAAAGAGCGAAATGCAGGCCATTAGAACCGAGATTATCACTAATAACAGCGCGTTTCGCTCGGAACTTGAGTCAGTTAAATCCACACTCGAGGAGGTCGGGGGCGGCCTGTCGACATGGTCAGACGAAGTCACAACACTCCAGAATACGGTGGTGAAACTCGTGAAACAGGTCGAGATTCTGGGTAAGAAGAATCTGGACATGGAATCGAGGATGAGAAGAGGGAATGTGAGGATCGCCAATATCGAGGAGAAGCCGAATTCAAGTTCACCCGGGGCTGTCTCTAAACTACTAAGAGAACTGTTCCAACTAGAAAGAGACATCCGGGTGGAAAGATCCCATCGCAGCCTGACTAAGAGGACACCGCCCAAGCCTGGAGTCAAGCCGCCGCCGAGGGTGATTATTGCCAAACTACACAACGAGGGAGATGCTGAAGAAATCCTACGACTGGCGCGAGACGGGCGACGGCTCCAATATATGGGCAAAAATGTGGCAGTATTCCCCGACTATCCAGATGCCATCGCCAAGGCGAGGAGTGCCTTCACGCCCGCCCGCCTGCTGCTGAAAAATCGCCGGGATGTACGCTACGGGATCAAGTTTCCCTCTACGTTCGTCGTCACATACGACGGGGTGGAGAGGGAATTCCAAGACGGTGACGAAGCCCTGACTTTTGCCAAATCCATAACGGCATCGACGGAGGGGTCCGCCGCACCTGGAACTGAATCAGCATCAGCATAACTGTATGTATCCTTTTTATGAGAGGCTAAATGCCTGCTCGGACCTAACGACAACTTCATGCTAAGCGGACACACCCTGTAAACGGGTAGTCTTGACTGTTTGGATTCCTTTTGTATCTGTCTAAATATGACAAAATACCATACTCTCAGTTTCTAAGTTCTCTCTCTTGCACCGTTTTAATATATATATTTTTTTGTTCCTGTTCCTTCTCTCTTCACATCGATTTTGTTCTTCTCTTTTTATCATCTTTTTTTTATTTTTATCGTCATTTCTACCAGTATTAAGCTATTATATATTACTCTATTGTCCGACCTATTTTGTTTTTACTATTATCAAAATGTATTTTACTTTTTTTTTGGGGGGGGGGGGGGGGGGGTGGAGGCGAGTGTGTGGATGTGTGTGTTCGGGGGTGTGTGAGCGTGGGTGAGTGTGTGCGGTGCTGTCCACATATTATGTGTTTTCTCTCATATCCCAGCCTTTGTATTCTAGCTTGTACTCTCTGCCGGTTGATTAGTAGATTATGCTTTGGCGCGCCCTAGCGGTGGAGGAGTACAGGCACAGGCCTGCCTCAAACCACTAACACTAGTCAAACCTATCCGGGGTGTTACCTACCAATGTTTTCATCTCTGTTTCCTTTTTTTTTTTTTTTTTTTCTCTCTCTCCCTTCCCTTTTCTTTCTCATAGAACGGACCTTGAAATGATACTCATTGGTTTATTTATATAGTATACCGATTCTCCAGATTCTGGGTCGCTGTTTTTCTCCCTATAGCTTATTTCCATTTTCATTTGGTATGTTTTGCACCTGTACCGGTCTATTTCCATTGTTATTTATTCGAATATTGGCACCCACCTTGACCCCTGGACTATTCACACCTTACTTCACTTTACCTGTGTGTGTGTGTGTGTGTGTGTGTGTGTGTGTGTGTGTGTGTGTGTGTGTGTGTGTGTGTGTGTGTGTGTGTGTGTGTGTGTGTGTTTGTGTGTGTTTGTGAGTGTGTGTGTGCGTGTGTGCGTGTCTGTGTTTGTGTGTGTGCCCTTGCCTGTGGTTTCTTATTTTTTAGTGTTATTTTTGGCTTATGTGTTGTGTTGTTTATATGTGTTGCCTTTCAAATGTCATTATCTGAGCCATAGCTCTACTATACTGTTTACCATACTTTTCTCCCCCATTAGTCTGTACTTTGGCGCGCTCTAGGGGCGGAGGGGTTTAAATACAAGCCTGTGGCGTTTCATTAACATCAGCTATTCTTGTCAAATGTGCCAACCGCCTAAATCTCTCATTTTTCTCTCCTTTCCCTTCAAAATACGGGCTCAGGATTGTAACTTCATGGCCAGCTTATGTAACATGCCACCTTTAAAAAAAAAAAAAAATTAAGCGTTGCTTTTTTCCCATTTATTTTGGTTCTGTATCATTATATCTGTACTAGTTTATTTTCATTAGACTAACATTGGCATCCATCTCCGCTCCTGGACTATATACTTCTTATGCCAATTACCTTATTTGTGTGTGAGCGCGTCTGCGTGCTTGTAGGTGTGTGTGTATGCGCATGCAGATGTGCTTGCATGTCTGTGTGTGTGTACCTATCCGTATGCTTGTCTGTCTGTATGTGTATAGATACTACCTACCACCATTATTATTATTCTAGTTATTTATCGGTTTGTTTCTATATGCGTGTGTGTGTGTGTGTGTGTGTGTGTGTGTGTGTGTGTGTGTATGTATGTATATATATATATATGTGTGTGTATGCATGTATATATATATATATATATATATATGTGTGTGTGTGTGGGTGTGTGCGTGTGCCTGTATGTATATAGATGTATGTGTATGTATATATATATATGTATGTGATTACGTCTGTGTGTGTGTGTGTGTGTGTATATATATATATATATATCTCTTTTCCCTCCCTCTTTGTTTATGTAATTAATCACAACTTCTTTCTCTTTCTCTTATAAATCCTACAAATATGTATATACGTGTATCGCTCTGTGGGGGCCTCGAAGGCTCTGTTTTGGTACCCTTCTTTTCTGAGGCCCTCTGAACTTTAGTTCACCTAGCTGCTAGCTTTGCCCTGCGGCCTGGGACCTGGTCCCCAAGTTTGCTAAATTCTAGATACCTTTTGTATCTGGTGTTTTTCGTTCGTATTTTTTTTATTCTTTCAGTTGTTCAATCCCCCTACCATTCTAGAGGGGCTGTTTTTATGATGTTTTCGGCAACAGCAACTTTATGTTTTTACTGTACTTTTCTCTATGAAGACTTTCTTGATTTTATTACGTAAATACCTCTCTGTTAGCTCAGCTGTTCTACTACTGCCACGAATATATGTTCCACCCGTGATCGTAATGTTTATCTCATATCCATATCGTTCTTCTGGTGCTTCCCATCTCTCCTACCGTGAATACAATTCCAACCGGACCCCAAGTGCCACTTGGGATCGACTGTCCTCTATCCTCCCCATGTGTGCCCCACTCGCAACCCAATCATCTCTACAGAGGCTCTCAGCAATGATCTTAATCAGAACAAATATCTAGTCTTAAATATCCAACTTAATTTGTACATCTTATGGGCACGCTCAAGGTATTAAGCTATAATGTTAAAGGTTTGCATAACCCAGTGAAGAGAAAGAAAATCCTAAACCAATTAAAACAATACAAATGCCAGATAGCTTTGCTACAGGAAACGCACTTGTCAGACGCCGAGCATGAAAAACTTAAAAAGTCATGGGCAGACAAGGTGTTTTTCTCATCACACAAGTCAGGCAAGAAAAGGGGAGTGGCTATCCTCATACATAGACAGATCAACTTCAAATTAGATTTAATACACAAAGATACGGAGGGTAGGTACATTTTAATCAATGGTACAATTGACGGCATCCAGATTTCGCTTGTAAATATATATGCTCCCAATGAAGACGATCCGGAATTTATTAGAACAATATTTAATATCACGTTACAATACAGCAACGGCATTCTGCTGAAAGGTGGTGATTACAATTGTGTGATGTCACAGTCTAAAGACAAACACCCCATACCCAAAACACCTCCTTCCAGGATGAGCAAAATGCTGAAATATTTATCTTCAGAAACAGGAATAGTAGATATTTGGAGAAGCAAGTTTCCTGGAGCCAAAGACTATACTTTTTTTTCAAATAGGCATTTCTCGTATTCTCGTTTAGACCATTTTTTCACTCCAAAGACAGAATTGCATAGGATAGCTGATACTACTATATTTCCAATTACAATCTCGGACCATGCGCCTATTTCTGTAGACTGGGATATTGGATATAGAGCCACAACAAAACAATGGCGGTTAAATGCCTCCCTTTTAAATGACGAAGACTTTGTTACGTATATTAACTCTGAGTTACAAAAATACCTTGAAATTAACATGTTGGAGGAAACATCGCCTCTTATTCTATGGGATTGTGCTAAGGCATACATGAGGGGCTGTATTATTTCATATGCAAGCGCAAGGAAGAAAAGGAGGGAGGAAAAACAACGGAAATTAGAGGATAAGATACGGGACCTAGAGCAACGGCATAAAAGAACACCCAACTTGAATATATTGAACACCCTTCAACAAACAAGAAGGGACCTTAATAATCACCTCTCTGAAAGGATTGAGGGCAACCTCAGATTTACTAACCAAAAGTACTATGAGCATGGGAACAGAGCTAGTAGATTACTGGCTTTGAGACTTAAAAAACAACAATCTTCTAATATAGTACAAAAATTGAAATCAGAGGGATTAACACTTTCAAAGCCTGATGAGATTTCAAACTCATTTGCAGAATTTTATAAAACACTTTATAAAAATACGGATACATGCACAGACAATGAAGAAATAGAAGAATTTTTGAGAAATATAAAACTGCCAGAATTATCAGAATCTACTGCGGAGGAACTAGATCGCCCAATCGGATTAGAGGAAATCCTAGAGGTAATATCCACACTAAAGAACAATAAAAGTCCAGGACCCGACGGATTTATTAATGAATTTTATAAAAAATTTAAAGAGACAATTTCCCCTCTGTTGTTACAAGCCTACGGCCATGCTCTAGAGAGCGGGACTATGGCTCCCTCTTGGAAGGAAGCAACGATAATTGTGATACATAAGGAAGGCAAAGACCCTACTCAATGTCCATCGTATAGGCCTATTTCGCTATTAAACACAGACATGCGTATATTAACGGCCATTTTAGCCAGAAGGGTAAACAATATGATTCAAAGTATTATACATCCCGACCAGACTGGCTTTATTGTAGGAAGATATTATGGAGACAACATACGTAGACTTCTAAACATAATGACCCACCCGACACTGACGAAACAGGAAGTGATGTTGCTGTCCCTTGATGCTCAAAAAGCTTTCGACCGTGTCTCTTGGCAGTACTTAATCCAAACACTAAAGAAATTTAAATTTGGCCCTAATTTCATAAAGTGGGTAGAAACCCTATATTCGGGCCCACAAGCAATGGTGAAAGTGAATGGCTTCCTCTCAGGCAGGTTTACTTTGGAACGAGGCTGTAGACAAGGATGCTCTTTATCACCCCTACTGTTTGCAATTAGTATTGAACCACTGGCGCAACTGATTAGAGATGATAACAATATCAAAGGTGTAACAATAAACGGCGAACAGCATAAGCTGTCGTTATATGCTGATGATGTGTTACTTTACCTGACAAAACCTGCAACAACAATACCTTATCTAAAATCCTTGATTTCAAACTACGGGTACTACTCAGGATACAAAATAAATGTAGATAAAACAATGGCTATGGACATCGGTGGGAAAATACCTCAAAACATCAAAAAGCAGAGCGGGTTTAGATGGCCTATAGATGGCATTAAATATCTTGGGATCTTCATCCCCCTATCCATTGAAAGGCTATATGAAACAAACTATAAAAAGCTATTTCAAACTATAGGGGAAGACCTAAGTCGATGGGCAGCACTTCCACTTTCTCTCTTGGGTCGTGTGGAAAGTATACGTATGAATGTCCTTCCTAGACTTCTTTATCCTTTTCAAATGCTACCTGTGGATATCCCTAAGAGCACATTCGATAAATTGGACAAACTTATCTCCAAATTTATATGGCAGGGCAGAAGACCGAGAGTCAGATTGAAAACACTGCAGCTATCAAAGGAGAACGGAGGCCTGAAACTTCCGAATCTTCGATACTACTTTTGGGCAGCACAGCTAAAACCTCTAACAACTTGGCTCCAGGAGTTTGAGCATAACAGATGGTTGAATATAGAACAGAGTCTTTGCTCTTACCCCCTCCATGTTGTGCCCTTTTTGGACACACCATTAAAAGAAATCCAAATGGGAGAGTGGACTAGAGTTACTTTAAAAATATGGAGAAAAATTAAAACTACCTTCGGGCTACCTAAACAGATCTCATCACTAACACATATTGGTTATATTAGGGAGTTTACGCCGGCTCGATTAGATGCTGGATTTAGGAAATGGTCAGAATTCGGTTTAACTAGTATATACCAATTGGTAAATGCAGATGGTCTTAAATCGTTCGAACAATTACAAACCCAATTTGATCTCCCACGGAAAAACTTTTTTCGATATTTGCAATTGAGAGATTTCTTAACAAAACATAAGGACTGGGAGAGAGCCATGAAACCAACCCCTATAGAGGAGATGTTAATAAAACTGGAACTTGGGGAGGGGAAGGTCATTAAAGATCTATACCAAGTATTCTCAGACCTGTGCCCAAACAATACATTATATATAAAGGACAAGTGGGAATCTGAAATGGGTGTGGAAATAACTCCGGAGACGTGGGGAGAGATTTGCAGTGAAGCTCATCTCGTAACCAACTCCAATACTTGGAGAGAATTCAAATGGAAAGTAATCTCTAGATTTTTTAGAACTCCCCAAATAGTTTCTAAAATGGGACCTAACTATTCGGACAGGTGCTGGAGGGGATGCGGAGCACACATCGGGACTCACACTCACATTTTCTGGACGTGCCCCAAATTGAGATCATTCTGGGGGGAGATATCGGAAGCATTGGAATTAGTCTTTATAGGCCATAATATCCCGGAAGACCCCTTGATAATGCTGTTGGGAGTGGTGCCGGAGGGACTGGAGGGTAGATCCAACATTTACCTGTTACATGTGCTGCTTACAGCGGCCATTAAATGTATCACAATCAATTGGCTAAAACCAGAACCTCCAACATACAGAACGTGGCTGGAAAAAGTTTGGGATATCTATCATATGGAGAAAATTACATATGCCTTAAGGCTACAACCACACCTATTCAGTAAAAGATGGGGTCCGGTGGCACCCTTATTAGCTAGTAAGTAGACACTAGAGGTGTCTTCTTGATCCTTCCTCCTCCACGGAACGTCCGGCGCCTTCACGACTGCATCTGCACCCTATTAATTAGTTCTCCTGTACTTAGGTCTATACGCCCTTTTTTTTTTTTTAATTATTAGAAAAAATATTTTTGTTACTATTCTCATTGTCTGTAACTGTTTGTCTGTAACCGTCGGTGTGTATGTGTATGTATTATATTCGCTTATTCAGGTGAGAAACAGCTGAGATTATGTGCGTAAAAAAAGGAAAAAAAAAAAAAGTGTAAATTTTAAGAATGTCTTTTTAAATGTAAAGTTGCCTACTCTGAAATAAAAACAAAGTTCAAAAAAAAAAAAAAACACAGACTCATGTCTGGATTTTTAAAATGGCTGTGGAGCAAGCAACAAGTGGCCCATCCACTGTGCGTCAAAGCACCATCTAGTATAAGAGTTGCAACATTGAGGTGGCAGAAAACTGCGCTTGCACTGCTGTTCATGTAGCTTTGAACTGTGACAAACTCGAGTTGAAAGTACATCATTTTCAACAAGGGGCAAGGGTGGCGCAAATAAGTGCAATTTAGCCTCGACACCCAGGCTTTCATTTTCGTCCGCATTGCACGGAAACGGAAAGCCTGGACTAATCTATTCCCCACGGTGGCCTAGAAGAGGGAGTGAAACCTTCGGAGTGGGCTTCGCTCCAAAAGATGTGACGTAGTAGCACAGCATTGGAGGGGAGGGGGAGAGGCCGGGGATGACGACACGCTGGTGAGATCAAAATTAGATCAGCTCATCTGCCGTCTAAAACCAGACAGCACCCCGCCCAACCTAGGCCAAAATCATTTCAGTATTTGCATGTGTGCAATATGACAACTGTTTTAAGGTATTGTACAGTAACAACTAAATGCATTGCACTCAGACTGTTGCCTGAGTGCAATGCATTTCTGCCTACTTCTGGTCCAGGAGTTGTCACAGATGGCTGTCTGCAATGCATAATAGATGTGGAGCAGTCGCTCCACATAGACTTACCACTTTAACCACTTATACTTACAAACTGTCATAAATCTGTCTCTAGTTGGCTCTGCTGTGCGTCTCCTCTCGAGACTGGCCAAAGCCACAGAACTATTTCAAAGTGTTTCAAAGAGTTTAGTGTGCCCAGCCATTTAGTGGATGGCTAATGGACCAGGTGCAGCCAACACTTCCTTGTTCATTTTGGAACCATCAAAAACATCCTGTCATGGATGTTGCCATGTCTGCTTTTTATAAGGAACTTTTCTCTTGTTTTTTCAGTAAGGTTGCATGAAAAATAATGGTAGTTACCAGTTGCATGAAGCCTTTTTTATCTAGCTTTGTTCCCTCATGTTTAAATGTGTGATTCTGGTCAAATATTGTCATACAGGAGTCCAAGTACCCCCATGCTATCTGTGCACACAGACCCCATCTGATGTTTTGTGTGAGCCATTTTGGAATACATCAGATCTATAAGCTGATAATGGTGTACTATGATATTGTAGATCTGCTTTTCTCAAGTAGGTGTGATTGATAGCCATGGGGTATGTATACTATACAGTATATAGTTCATTTGGGGTGGCTACCTTCCATAGAGCTCTCACACAACCTGGCAACACCACAGAGAGTAAACGATGCCAGATTATGAGAAATAAGCAACCACAATCTATGGAAATAAATGAGCTACTATTAATAGTATTCTTTGCAACTACTTGATAATAGCAAACATACAGGCTCACAATGTGCTGTTGTGAGCTTGTATATCAGCTATTTACCAAAATAGTTAATTTTATATAAATTGAAAATAAAAACCTGGCTCAAAACATTTTCAGATGGGGGTCTGTGTAACGGATACATATATGGAGATCCTTGAAGTCCTTTATGAAAATGTTTGAGCGGAATCATAAACATTAGGGAATAAGCCTAGTTTTTGAAAAATAAAGCTTCCTGCAACTAGTAACTACCATTATTTTTCAAGCAACTTTAATGAGACCAAAGTCAATTGCGGAAGTATTTCTCCATGAACGCGCCCGAAGCAAGGGATTATGGGAGCGGAAACGATTCATGAACGAGCGCCGTCGAGAGCGAGCAAAGGAAAAAAAAACATCAAAAAGCATAAAAAAACAAGCTTGTGGGTTTGCTGTGAGCTTATTATCTGTCATATAATACATCTGTTGTGTTTTGAGAGGTAGTATATGACGTGAGGGCCGGTGGTTCATCCAGAAAACAACTTAAATACAAACTGCCCTGTCCGCGTGCACAAAGCAAACCAGCGTGCGCATTTTGTGTGGGGTCTGGAGAAAAGTCACTATTTGACTTTTGACATGTGATACTGGGTTGGCGTGCGTGCTCTCGGGCGTTCGTGCATGAATTCCACCCGCCTGCAGTACCAAACGTGGCCACCAGCGCCGGGAGCTTCAAGCCTGGAGGCGCTGTCGGCCGATGTGGCTGCACCTGGTCCAATCAATGATGGAATGATGACACTCTGACTCTTTAGATATTGTCACTCTTGTCACTATTGCTGCTAATTACTGGAAATTGAACAAGGCAAATATGTATATAGTTATAAATTATAACAATATTTCAAGAATTAACCTATTTGGCATATATAGCCTTACACTTAGATGCAACACTTAAATACATAAATCTTGTTATGCATCATTGTGTTGCATCACGTGTTACAAAGACTTACCATGCATAATAAATATGTATGCGATTTCATCTTAAATATAGACCTGAACATTTAGTAAATTGTTATATGACACACCTTGTCTTTGTATGCTTCTCTTTATTCATGAGTGAAACAATTATGTTTACATCATCTTGGATTATATATTCATGCAACCATGGAGGACAGGTCACCACTGTTATATATGATACACTACAGATATACGCTGCATGATGAGTTCATGATTAAACAGAGCCCCGATTAAAGACAGTTGCATTATACCATCCCTTCATCACAAAATTTTAAACACCTACATATGCTACAATATCACAAAAAAATATCAATATCTGGTGTGATGTCGTCGCTTTGTGTCGCCACTGTCACTGTCCCTCTGTCCTGCTGCCGTCTTACTTACCAGGAGCTAAAGAGGAAAAAAGAAATACTTACAGTCAACGTGGCATAAAACGTAAACGAGTACAGTAGTTCTCCATAAAGACCTAGTATAGCACAACCAGAAGGCTACAATCTGGCCTGAGACCTGTGCTCCAAGAGGTGTTTATCTAGTTCTCTATAAATTACACATAAATTACATTACATAAATTACCCATTGAAGCCTTGAATTCATGGTGACATTTTATTTGTTGTCGCTTTCCTAAGGCCTATAAGCCAATACCTAACTCTGATTGAAGTTTTTTTTTTTTTTTTTTTTTTTTTTTTTTTGAGACACAGCAAAATCCATTTGCGACAACTGTCGCGACGGTTTTATATCCTAAACGTAATCCTAACCCTAAACATTACATAACCTCATAAAACCTATGCCTAAACCTAACCTAACCAGTAACTCGTATAGTGCTGAGTATTGAGCAGAAATGGACTCAGCACACACAAAAATATGTTAAAGCACAACTCAACCATTCTTCATGTAATAGGTCCTCATAATCGGCTGCAGTGGCTCAGGGGTAGAGTCACCGGATGGTAACCGAACTGGCAACCTTGCCAGTTCAAACCTGGGCTTGCGCAGTCACTGTTGAGGTGTCTTTGAGCAAGACACTTAACCCCTAATTCCTCCTCATGTGCTAGCCTTGCATGGTTTCTCCCGCCAGGAATGTGTGAATGTGATGAACAATTTATGTAAAGCGCCTTCGATGCTATATAAATGCACTATTAATTATGACATAATGTTACCATTTCATTACCTTTTCTGTCTCACAGGAGGGCTGTGGGCAGTTAAGAAACCTGTCCACTAGTGACATCATCGACGGGGAATCAAGATAATAGAAACTGTAAGCTTTCAGTTACTAAAACGTTGCAATGTAAATATCTCACAATAAACAATTTCATGTTTAAAAAATATCTGTCAAACCGAGTAGACAGAAATGGCCATATTTACATGGAGTGAATCCTGTCCTGCTCATGTCCTGCTGCATGAGTATAGTTTATGGACTGACAGACAGTGGATCAGTTGCCTATGGGAGTAATATTTTGTGCTTCAATGTGAAATGTAACTATGTACCTGTAATCTTTCACAGACTGCATTACGAATCTCAAGGAGAAGTTGTATTTTAAGCAGAAAATATCATGATATACTGTGTTCACACTAGGAAATATAAAAGACACAAAGATACACAACATAATTATTTGAAGTTGAAACCTGCAGCTCAACTTTCCTGAGCCAATAATCATCACCGTCTCTGAGTGTAGTATTTCTGATTGATTGAAGGATTTATGAGCAGTATGGACAATAGATTTCACATTGAAGCACAAGTAAATACCATCACTCAATTTCGTTGCGTTGTTCACCGCCGTTGTCCGTCCACTAGCCATTGTGGGTGGCTCCTGTTCCATTATATCTAGAGAAGAAAAACAAATAAAATACAGAAAACTTGTTTTAAAACATGAGCACCTTAAAGGGCCTCCACCATTATTTTACCCTTAATCTCGCCTTGAACTTTGTCTCCACCGTTTAAGTCACTGATTTGTCGTCGCTTTCCTAAGACATAATAAGCCAATACCTAACTCTGTGTATCTCTCTGTAACAAGAGTAAACTGTAGCTCGAGGGATCTACAAGCATGTAACTGCTCCTTGGAAATACGTCTTTCACACTAATATTAGTTTGGCCATGGCAAGCTATGAATGACTTAGTGTTTGGAATTTATGCAATGGAATGGCATTCGTGTTTCAGACCGGCCAGAAATAAGACCAGATTAACCCAGTTAAAACTCTTTGGTTCTACTGTTTCGTTCGATTGATGTTGAAATACAAGAGTGTGTCTTTATGTTTAACTAATTTATAAGAGAACACAAGGAAACATATACATTCAAACTGATCACTTTAACCAATTTACACATGAATAGGTATTTACAAATGTTTAGCATTAAGGCTTTTCCCCTGCTCTGGCTTCGTGCTATTTTTGTATATTTGCTAATAGTAAATCTCTTGGTCATATTTGGTTACATTATTTTAGGTATTTTTGCATTTTCAGTATAAGTATTAAGGTATTATTTGAATACCAAGTAGGTACCAAATTACATCAGAGAGTCAAATAGGTTATCTACAAATATGTTTTTTTTTTTTTTTTTTTTTTTTAATACAGTGGTCCTCTGGTCTACTTCCTTATGTTGATGTTTACATTGTTGATCTTGTTGTGAATCTAATATTTCCGAGTTGTGCAAAGCTCAGACCTCTGTTCATTCAGAACCTCCCCAAAGGGGTGGCTTAACGTTTTCTCTTATATTATTTGTTTATCTCTTAATATTATTGGTTTACTAAAACCAGAACAGTCCTCATTGGCTATCTAGGACATGCCATGTGCTGGTGAGCACATGGTAATTAAGGGAGGGGTGTTTTTTATGGCCTACAGGAAATTGACTTTAATACCACAGCATGCAATACTACCGGTAGGCTACTATTATTTTTTATATAACATTGCCGAAACCCCAACTGAACTCGACACTTAGACTGTGGAGAGTGTCAGTGGAGATGTTTTTGTTGCCACACACACGCACGCACACACGTGGCACACGTGTCAAGACTAGTAGGTCTACTCACCTTCGCAGACACCGCTGTAATCTGGCCGTCCCGGCAGCGTGGGGACGCACCTCAGCCCATGGTCACAGGTTCCTTCTAAACCCCATGGGCCCCCGCACCTCTCGCCCCTCTGCCGGGCACACACCTGGCAGCAGCCGCATGGATCAGGCACCTTGGAGCCCTTACAGGAGAGCTCCTCACACGTGGCCTTGTAGCAGTCCAGACACGACAGTGCGGAGGTCAGGCTCGAGGTGAACAGCAGTACAAGGAACACCGACAGGAGGAGCCGGGTGGGAGGGGTGACATGTTGCACCGGCGGCCATGACGTTGGTGCCATAATGGCCAAAGAGAGGAGGAGATGAACTGTAGAGAGGAGAGCAGGGGAGCGTTATCCAACGGCCTGTTGGACTCCTGATCAGGGCTTGAGGCTCAAGCTCAGGGGCCCCCGAACATATATAGCCACACGCACACACACACATGTATACAGTATACACATGTATAGTTAGGGTTGCCAACTTTGAGATCTGGAAATAAGGAACACTTCTACGACCGCGACGTGGGGCCGTTAGGTTAGGAATGTCTGGGGTTTCTGGCGGAGCTGTTGCCCCCATGACCCAACTACGGATAAGCGGATGAAGATGGAGTGATGATTTCACATACCATATTAACCTCTGGGTCAGTTAAGGCCTGTTTACTGTGGTCAGTAAGGAAGGGGTAGGCCGGTATAGGCCTATTGCACTGTATACTTTAATCCATTATGAACAAGTAGTCCATTGTCTTTATAACCTTAAGAATCTTTCTTAAATCTAAGTTTGTTAAATGGGCAAAATCTGTATTGAATACACACACATTTATTAGACTTTACTAATAAACAATCAACCAAATATTAGCCTATATATAGCCTGGCTATAGGCATATGCCCACATCAGCAGCATTAGGCAGGGAAATAGAAAAAGTACTTAACATCTTGTAAAAACACAGATAAACATCAAATCGATCTCTGGGTGCAGTTTCAGTCATGAGAACCGAGTCTGTGACAGTTGTTGTGGGGAGTTTGCATAACTCTCTTACTCTATGGCTCTGGGAGTTTGCGCAACTCTCTAAGTCTACGGCTCTGGGTACGGCAGAATTTGGCACACAGAGCAGCAGCGATACCAGTGCACCGCGCACACACATGCGGATCTGCAGCCACGGGGAGGTTTTGGTTTGGTTTCTGCTCGTGAGAAGTCCTGTGTGCACTCACCACAGAGCAATTGTGCTGTCTTAAATATATCTCCTGTTTTGTTTCGTTCACTACTGTTAAATTCAGTGTTGATGTTTGTGCGACGGACCGCACATGGCATTAAGGAAAATACGGAACAAACAGCGTTCCGTATCGATTCAATACGGAACGCATCATTTTATGCTGAATTAAGGAACGATTCCGTATTTTACGGAACGGTTGGCAACCCTATGTATAGTATACGTGTGTGTGTGTGTGTGTGTGTGTGTGTGTGTGTGTGTGTGTGTGTGTGTGTGTGTGTGTGTGTGTGTGTGTGTGTGTGTGTGTGTGTGTGTGTGTGTGTCGAGGCCGGGCACGGCACTTGAATTTGGTGGGGCAAACGGTTCTTGAGTTACATGCATTACAACTGTACACACATACAGTATACACACACTCGCCCATCTGACTACTTACTGGGTCCCGGTTCATTGAGAATTACTGAGGTATGGAGATAATGCATGTGAGGGCGTGTGCCTAAACAACTTGCTCTCCATAGAAATACATTGTTGTGGCTCCAGTTGTTAATCACAAATACAGTGAAAAAGCTTTAGTAGTTTGGTTGGTGTTTTAATGGTTTTATGTTGAGATTGTTCCCGATATTCCATGGTTTAAGTCCCTTAAAAAGGCTGACTATATATATATATATATATATATATATATATATATATATATATATATATATATATATATATATATATATATATATATATATATATATATATATATATATATATAACAAGATAAATCAGATCT
>CM076974.1:16701100-17223772 GCA_039105355.1 Benthosema pterotum
ATCAAAAGTTGTACAATGATTAGTCTGTAGGCCTATAGTGTAAAATGTATGGAAAACAACTCTCTGTACAAGACTGTAAATAGCAAAGTGTGGTACCCCTATAGCAAATTGTCCTCAGTTTAGCGGAGCACTCCACATCATTCCATGCGCCGCTGACGTGCTTTCTAATATACATCTCCACACAGTCCTCACTACCACCAGCGTTATTAGGCTCCTCAGGTGCCCAGTTGGCAGCCTCCGCGGTCACATTCTCCCCGGTTCCTACCCAGGTAAAGACACCATTCACTTTACGAATGCCTATCCAGTAGCTTGCAGGGACGTCCACAATCTGGTTGAGGAAGTCATTCTCCTCTCTGGACTGGACAGACACCATGTCGGTGAAATGTTCCTAGCACCACTGGCGTGCCATGGACCAGCTACCGACCGGGGTGTTGCTCCAGTGGTATGTCCGTGCATGGGGTGTTGGACCTGGTTGTGCTGCAGTCTGGTGGGAGCCTGATGAATTTGCTGCAGGTGGATATTGCAAAAATGACAGATTAAAAATAAATAAATACATATACAGTATACAGTACATACATTTTAATTGCTGGATTAAATTAAATTAAAGAAAGAGGGAGTTCCCTTATTTTGGCATAGGCGAGTTGTGAAGAGAAGACAGAGGTCCCGCATTCTTGGCATACATTTGGTTAACTGTGATGCAATGTGCAAATTTAGGTTGTTTCTCTCTGATACAGACTATAGGACAGTGGTCACTAAAGTCAAGTGGGAGTACACCACTGCATTTATAGTTATGCGGTTTACATGTAAAGCGCATGACATGAAACATGTTACATGTTTCAACTGTAGCCAATCCACCTTAAAAACTTAAAAAGTAATATTACTACTCGTTACTCGTTACACCCCTCTCTGATGATAATAAGTCCTATACAGTATTTCACATGAGTATGATTTTCAAAAATCATTAAGACCAGTGAACACACCAAATCTTGTCTACAGCCAAATTCTGTGAATCAATTTGCAGGTGTTTGATATGAAACAACTGAACAAGTCTGACTAATAGTTGTCAAAGTGTTTTACCTTTGTAGCAGAGCGCTTCCTGTAGATAGAAGCACGGGACATCATTCCATTTACCACTGTGGGACGAACCAAATTTGATTTTGATCTCCACACAATCCTCACCACCACCCAAGTTATTAGGCTCCCCGGGTGCCCAGTTGGCAACGTCTGTGGTCACACTCTCCCCGGTTTCTACCCAGACAAAGACACCATTCACTTTTTGAATGCCGATCCAGTATGCTTTTGGGCCATCCATAATCTGGTTGAGGAAATCATAGTCCTCTCTGGACTGGACAGACACCAGGTCTGTGAAGTGTTCCTGGCACCACTGACGCGCCGTGGACCAGTTACCAACCAGCTCAGTGCTCCAGTGGTACGTCTGTGCCTGAGTACTTTGTTGTGGTGTAGTCTGGTGGCAACTGGTTGAATCTGCTGCAGATGGAAATAAAGATAACTTGAGCTAAAGTAAATCTCTAAACTTGCACTTACTTTAAGTACCCCAGGTAGAGCACCTGGGAAGCCTACTGTAAGTGTGGGCTGGGCACCTTTGGTGCATGACACAAAAATGAAGAATTCATCATCATCATCATCATCATCATCATCATCATACCATAATAGTCCATATATACAAATGTACAATACAATATGCACAAATAAGCCATCCCAGGCAGAAAATCAGGTATAAGCATTTTTCAAACAGCTTAAAATGGAAGAAACTCCGAGGGTGGAGCTTACGGGTCATAGCGACACAAGTGCTTTGCACAAGTCAAGGAACATGTGGAAATGTGTCCCATCATTTCTGGCCCAATGAGGCATGAGTTACATATGTTCAAATGTTTCAGTTTCAACAAATTGCTATAACCCTAACCAATAAATAAATAAATAGACAAACAAACAAATGTCCACTCTCTGAAAAGTATATTAATCACATGCACGCACACATGTCAAACAACATCATTAGTAGGCCTCCTTACCTTTGCAGACACTAAAGGATTGTCGCCAGAGATAGACGCACCTCAGCCCATGGTCACAGGTTCCTTCTAATCCAAACAGGCCCCCGCACCTCTCGCCCCTCTGCCGGGCACACTCATGGCAGCAGCCACATGGACCAAGAACCTTGGAGCCCTGGCAGGTGACCTCCTCGCACTCGGCATGGTTGCAGTGCCCGCACCACAGGGCGAAGGTCAGCCTCGAGGTGAACAGCAGGATGAGGAACACCAACAAGAGGAGCCGGGTGGGAGGGGCGACATGCAGCACTGGCGACCAAGATGATGGTGTCATAATGGCCAAAGAGAGGAGGAGATGAACTGTAGAGAGGAGAGCAGTGTTGGAGGAGCTCTGAGCCCTGGGCTTGAGGCTCAAGCTCAGTGCAAAAAAAAGTGCAAGGTTAATCATCAGGGACACAATCAGTCCTAAAACACCACACAGTATGATACATAACTGCAAAACAACAACTTTTAATGTTAAAGTAACATACAGTATATACGGTATACACCAATGGGGGATTTTATGACCTATTCTTTTTAATTTATATATGGATGACCTGTCAAAACAGTTGAATGCATGTCTCACTGGTTGTATGTGACAGTATCAATACAACAATGTAAAAATAGTGTAGTAGTATAGTAGTAAAGTAAAATATTGTAAAACGCTTGTAGATTGGCTATTTTCACATTTTAAATAAGGCATACTGCATTTTGATATAGTACAAATTATTATGTTGATTATTGGTATCAATGTCTTTGCAAATTAAAGTTTGTCATATCTACAACTGTTCAAGCCTAAAAATACACAATCATAAATTCCAATCATTTGACAATAACCATAACCAGTATACAATAACCAATCGCAACCCTAATAATAATAACAATAAGGGTAATAATAATGATAATAATACCGCAGTTTCAGCGAATGACAGTGATCCAGTTAAGGATGCTTCCCATAAGCAGCTGCTGGTTGAACTGACGGAATGAGGGAAATGATCTGTCTATTATTGTGTGTGTGTGTGTGTGTGTGTGTGTGTGTGTGTGTGTGTGTGTGTGTGTGTGTGTGTGTGTGTGTGTGTGTGTGTGTGTGTGTGTGTGTGTGTGTGTGTGTGTGTGTTTTATACCACAATTTTGTAACCTATTTTTTTTCCACCCAGTGCCAATATGCCATGTGATCCTGGCTTTACACACCCTCTGCCAGCCTGTGGAGACAGAGGACTGACCTCATGCTTCAAAGACGGTGTCGGTTTCAAAGCTCTTTATTTTACTCACAAGATCATCTTTGCCAGTCTCAAGGTTCACAGAAGAAAAGTGAGGAATAGAGTAAATTGAACACTCACAAAGTCTGTCAACCTGAAAGCATTGTTTCCCTGCCCCAAAGGTTTTTACCTGGTCAGGTGGGAAGAAAGCAGGGAAGAGAGGAATGGCTCGTACACACTGCAATGTCGGCAAGTGACCAGATCGTCATGTGCACTGCAGGAGTTTGTTTATTTTAAATGAACATTATACTGTATCTGTGTGGCTTTCACACTAAACTATTGGTAAAGCCAACTAGGGATCATACATTACTGCTGTCCCCTATTTTTGGGTTCAGACCACACACCATAAAGCAAATAAAAACTGGACCCTTCTAAAAAAAAAAAAAAAAGCCTCACTTCAACTGAATGTACCTAATTGCTGTGTGCTACCTTCATCATCTCAATAGATTCCCCCTACTTTAAAGAAGACATGTTCACAATCTTGGAGGATGACATCTTTTCCAGGCCAGCGGACAGATTATACGGTAGTCTAGTGACATAAATGCAAGAACAAGACAAGTACCGGCTGACACCCTCAGCGTGCACGGAGACAAACACATACCGGGAAGCGTAAACACCCCATCCCCACCTTGCCTCCCCAGACACAACTATGACAAAACTACAAACAAACACAGATCACAACTCTAGCTCAGACGGTCACAGGGTCTGTATATAATGAATGGTAGGTTTCGAGGAGACTCATATGGTAGATATACACATACTGTAGCTCCTCCACCAGGGGCGGATTGGCACATATTTTCCCACCGGGAGAATTTTCCCTTTGCCAGGCCACCCTGGGGGCCACCCCCCAGGGTGGCCTGGCAAAGGGAAAATACAGCTGGTTAACCAGATGTAACTCTTTGAGAGCGTAAAAATGAAACCAAATGGACCCTTGTGGGTCCATTTGGTTTCATTTTTACACCCTCAAGAGTTAAAATATTCATCATGTGAATTATCCCAACTTAGTCTACACAACTAGAGAATGTAGAAGATTAACGGTCATTTTGATTTGTATGTTCCAGGCGAGCATCTAGCACATTCTAGTGCTATTCTAGTGGCGCAGGCCACCGGGAAAACTCCCTGTACTCCAGATGGCCAATCCGCCCATGCTGTAGCTCCTCCACTGACATTAACACAGCATCAGTAAGATCATTCACAGCCAGTTAACACCAACACCGTCAGACCACAGTAAAATCACAGCTTACCTGATCAGAACAACACACAACCACGAAATGTCAAAACCAAAGAAGCTACATAATTTCAGACAACGCTACAAATAGAAGGAACACAGCAGGGAAGCGTTCCAAAATGCCATGAAGCAAAAAAAAAATATGTGCAATCACTATTAGACAAATTTCTATGAAACATCCCAAGACACATGTGAAAGTGTAGCTATAAAACAATGCAATGTCACATAACTCTGTTTACAAAACTCTGTACCCCGCTCCAACTGTATACAGTGGGGAAAATAATTATTTGATCCCTTGATGATTTTGTAAGTTTAGAGGATTAGAAAGAAATGAGCACTCTGTCATTTTTATGGTACTTTTATTAAACAACTAGAGACAGAATATGAACAAAAATATCCATAAGAAAATAATATTATACTGTGTGGCTTTCACACTAAACTATTGGTATAGCCAACTGGGGATCATACATTACTGCTGTCCCCTATTTTTGGGTTCAGACCACACACCATAAATCAAATAAAAACTGGACCCTTCTAAAAAGAAAAAAAAAAAAAAAAAAGCCTCACTTCAACTGAGTGTACCTAATTGCTGTGTGCTACCTTCATCATTTCAATAGATTCCCCCTACTTTAAAGAAGACATGTTGACAATCTTGGAGGATGACATCTTTAGGGTACTTTTATTAAACAAATAGAGACAGAATATGAACAAAATATCCATAAGAAAACAATATTATACTGTATCTGTGTGGCTTTCACACTAAACTATTGGTATAGCCAATATCAATTAATTTGCACTAGAGCTTGTGAAATAAATGTTTGATCCCTAAGCACAATCTTACTTAGTACTTGGTGGAGAAACCCTTGTTGGCAAGCACAGAAGTCAGACGTTTCTTGTAGTTGGTCACCAAGTTTGTGCACATCTCAGGAGAGTTTTTAGCCCACTCCTGTTTAGATATCCTCCCCAAATCCTCAAGGTTTCGAGCCTGTAGCTTGCCAACTCAAAGCTCAATCTCCCTCCATAGATTTTCTATAGGATTAAGGTCTGGAGACTGGTTAGGCCACTCCATGAGCTTAATGTGCTTCTTCAAGACCCATCTTTAGTGCTCTGGGTGAGGGAAGGAGGTTCTTGTCCAAGATGTTGCAGTGCATGTCTCCATCCATCGCCACACAATGCAGTGAAGTTGCCCTGTACCCTTATGTTTCCAACTCCATGCCTGACGATGGGGATGGTGTTGTTAATGATTTGTAGGCAGCTGGGACCACAGTCACCAAGAAAACCATTGGTTACACAGTACACCATAACGGATTGAAATTCTGCAGTGCCCAGCCATATCCCTCTGCTCAAGAAGGCGCATAGAGGCCCATCTAAAGTTCACCAATGAACACCTAAATGATTCAGACCAGGCTGCGGAGAAGGTGATGTGGTCAGAAGAGACCAAAATTCAACTCTTTGGCATCCATTGACTTGTCATGTTTGGAGGAAGAGAAATGCTGAATACAAACCCAACAACACCATCCCCACCGTCGAGCATGGAGGTGGAGACATTATGCTTTGGGGCTGTTTTTCTGCTAACGGTACAGGGCAAGGGTACAGGGTATTTAAATATTATTTTCTTATGGACATTTTTGTTCATATTCTGTCTCTATTTGTTTAAATAAAAGTACCATAAAAATGACAGAGTGCTCATTTCTTTCTAATCATGAAAACTTACAAAATCATCAGGGGATCAAATAATTATTTTCTCCACTGTATATTTGTACCAATTTTCAACTGTTTTTTATTGGATTGTTTTTATGACACTTGCTTTGGCAATGTAAACGTTGGTTTTCTCATGACAATAAAGCTCCTTTGAATTGAATTGGGTTCAAGCATCTGCAGAAATTTCCAAGCAAGCTTCAAAAGTATCATTTTGTGTTGTGTTGCCCTTTCTATGAGATGGATAGAGAAGAATTGTTTAAGAAAATAAATGATGGTAATGTGTTGAATATGGTTGATGCACAACTACTTAAATGTCTATATGAAAAAGATCCATTTAAACTATGGGACCTGAGGAAAAAACAATATACAGCCAGGTCTGAGAGATACTCTATTGGATCAACACAGTGTTGTTTTTGTTTAATGCTCCGTTGTTGTTGTTTTTTTGTTTTTGTTTTTTTTTGTATTTGCTGTACAAGCTGAATGTGATCGGCACTGCCAGAAAAAATATGTTTATATGTAAGATGAGATAATTGTACTCTGTATGAAAAGGTATCATATCCATAAGGGATGGGCCACAAGGTGGCATGACACTTAAACTCATTCTTTCATTCATTCATTCTAGTAATTAAGTTATTTTTAAAAAAAAGCAGCATGCTGTCTGTTCGCCCTCCCCTGTATACCCATCTATCACAAGACCAGGCATAGCTAGATTGGAACATTGTGATCCAAAAGCCGGTGGCCATCTTGGGGGACTCCAATTTAAGTAGAATCCCACCATCACATCACACCAATCTACAGATAGACAGCTACGCTGTGGCGACTTTCCATCACATGACCAAGGTGAGAAGCGGAGGTCCACCCCACGGTGGAAAAGATGATTCTCTAAGCTCAGATGAATAGGGTTTATTTGTATTTATACCACAAGGCTACAGTGGGTGACCTGTGATGAAAATTTTCAGGGGGACCAAAATTTGCTGCAATGGCCTACTGGACCCCGCAAGTGACAAGTTACACACCGGACCCCACAAGCGACAAGTTACCCACCAGACCCCCTAAGTTTTGTACTTACACAGCCAGGGATGGACAGACGGACAGATGGACCTAGCTCCTTATTGAAGTGGTTGCATCACTTTACAATTACAGATACCGGTATAAATCCCATGACACAAAGATCCCGAAGGTATGTGGGTTCGCGTAGTGGAAATGTCTCTTAATGACCAAACAAACTAAAATATTCATCAATATATATCACTTCTCTGTAGGTCTATCTTCCACATAAATAGAGAAATGTTTGCCCCTGCCAACTACAAATTTGAGAATCAGCATAAAAAGACTATGTCCTGATCCAGAGCAGTGAGACATGTCACTATGGGAAAGGCAGCAAACTACACAGTTTAGTGCAGTGATTCTCAACATGTTGGGACACTGTCCACTGGTGGGCTGTGAGCAGTGTTGGTCTATATTACTTAGGAAAGTAACTTCTTTAGTTTACTCATTACCCCTTAGACAAAGTAATATCATTACTTTACTTATTACTGGAATTGAAGAGTAATATATTGCATATTACGTTATTACTTTCCCAAGTTCTCAACACCGCCTTTGAAAAAATAGAGATGTACAACATAATCTGTTTAGCGAGCTCTTTTTAGAACTGAAACTCCAATTTATTGGAAGAATAATAGTCTCCAATCCCACAAACTGCACCTGAAAACAAAGCCAACAAAATCTGTCTCTTTGACTTTTTAAACTTCATAATTGTTTTCAAAGACAGTTGAGGTCTTGTATTTTAAAATAAAATACAAAATAAAGCAGTAAGCGATTTGTAGTTTACATAGCTGTGCGCAGGATGCAGCGTGTGGACTAGATCTACAATCTACTGCACATCTCTGTTGTTACAGTACATGTCGATAGCTTGTAAATCTGTTCTATTTTTGCATGCAACAACAAGCTCATTTTAAAAAAGTAACTTGGCGTTACTTGCAAAGTAATGCGTTACTTATTACCCATTTTTGCAGAGTAATCTCGTTACTTTACTTTTTGGAGCAAAAGTAATAATATTACAGTAATATGTAATCTAAAATTAGTTACTGCCCAACACTGGCTGTGAGGATATTGCAAGTGGCTCCCTAAATATTTTAAGCACAACATTAACATTAAGGACCGGTGAATTGGGGAAAAACACTTTTAGACCATGTCCATGGTCATTATATGGCCATTATATGGCCATACTTGACAATGCTTGCCAAAAATGTCTCGGATCTGTTTTTATGCCATTTCTGAATTGTCCTCCAAACACAGGTGGTTTGATTACAGTCAGAAACAAGTCTTTAATTAATTAAGACAATTAAGTCTTTAATCCCATTCTGTCATCCAGACAGAGTATTACTCGATTTAAACTCAATAATCACTTTACAATATATATCTCAACACATTATGGTAGAAATAGGCTTCAGCAGTAAAGTGGCAGAGCTGTAAACAAACAGCCCATGCATCACATGTAGGGTAGCTCATTATATCATAGCATTATCCTAGTGCCCTGAATAGCAAATTCTCATCATGCATGCATGTTCATGTAATGAACATGCACTTATAATTCAAATTTATATTATATTTGTGTGGCCAGGGCACTAAGGCCCAGAACAATATAAGTAAGTAGCCTGACTACGCCACCCAGGAATTTCACCTGGGAAGTTAAGCTAAATGTAAAGATTTACAGAAGCAGTGAGATTGACCAGCCCACCGGGTTGGTAAATCTAAGGAGATGGCAGAGACGTGTTTCCAGTTGCATGAATTAATTATTTTATTCACAATCAGTGCATAGGATAGGATGTTCAGGATATTACAAAAGGTTAGTTAAAACTGACTTTAATATGACAGGTCAAGATATAAAATATATCGGAAAGGTTAAGATGGACGTCAGGTCGCGGTCTGGGGTCCTGCCGGTGGTCCTGGAAGGGAAGGAAGGTAGGGAGTGAGGGAGTGTAGGGACAAAGAGCAACGCCACCAAAAACACAGCAAACCCCCAAGCTGGGTCACACACACACTGCAAACTAAACAAAAAAATAAGATTAAACACCAGTAAAATTGCACACCAGAATGAAACACGCTTGGTAGCCCGCAAAGTACCCTGAAAGAAAACCCAACACCAGTGAACCCCCCTCCACCTGTCCAGGACGCAGCCAACCAGTTCCCCGTAGCCTACTACCGTTGTCTTAAAATATATAGTTAAGCAGTTTGATTTGTTCGCTGTTCAGTTGGTTTACCAAAAATAAAATGCATACAAAACGAATTCAAACAAACAAAAATAATGGAGGACAAAAACAGCAGGTAGCCCAGAACGTCGCCTAACAAGAAAAGGAAAATCTGTTAAACAATATTTACCAATTATAACCATAATATAGTGAAGGCAAACAACATGGGAACTGCCTTACCGGTGCTAACATGCACACACACACATCCAGTTTCCTACACGGTGGGCAGCAAAGTGCCATGAAGAGCGGGTCTGGATGTTACCACAAAAAAGCAAATAATTAGGAACTTGTCTAGTCACAAAACAAATGAAACTATAATGCGGCAGGCTGACTGCTTTACCTCAGCAAAAAAGGGAGTCAACATGTAGGCCTACACTGCTGGGTAGTTGGCCCACAGTAGCCTGGTTACAAGGCTGCGAGCTGCCACACAAGGACAAATAATTAAATAATTAATAAATAATCTGTAAATTATGCTACATACAATATTAAACCAGCATGGGTCAGCCTTACCTATATGAAAGTGTTCTGCAGACATTGGGCGAACTTGCCCTTTAAGTTCCCGTTTGAGGGAGATCATACAGCACCTACAACATACGGTGTTTTAGTAACTACTAAACAAACATTTAAAATAATCGTGACAGGCATGTGCGGTACCTTAGTAAGTAGTTCCAACACGCACGTTTATATTACAGCCCGACCAGCGCCCAGCAGGCACCTACAATTACAAAGATACCGGTATGAATTAACTATAAAAAAGGACAAACATTTCTACAGGATCTGAACAATCTGTACCTTGAACAGAGGGACGCTCCCTCATGCTACCCCCACCAACAGACAGCCACCTAATGCCAGCTGCATGCGGCTCGTATTAATCACCCAGCTGATTGGGGCGGTGCGCTGCGTTGCTAGGGGCAACCAGTGTAGTTCAACCCACTACAATCTACCCCCCACTTCTTATCGGTGTCCCAACGATAATTTGCTTTACTCCCAAGGCCTACACATATTGTTTATACCAGCAGGCCCAGGGACCCGAGAGGTTGCAGCCACCGTCCATCTTTGACCCGCCGCCACAGGGAGATGGTGCGGGTTAGTATGCCTACCAGCATTCTCTCGTTGACTCCTGCGTATGACACTGGGCCCAGTGCCACTGGAGCCTTCCGGGGGGTCAGGAGTCTCGGTGCGCTCAGATGTGGAGGCGATGGCGGCTGGCCCTGCTGATTGATCTAGCTGAGCGGAGGAAACAGGTGGGTCGGGAGTTACTGGAGTCACCGTCTCCATGTTCGGCTGGGGGGCAGTCCACCACTCGCCGCTCTGGTCTCCGTCGTCGTCACCCAGGGGGGGCCCATCCGGCTCCGTCCGGTCCACCTCAGCAGCAGGCGTGCACTGAGGGGCATGTCGCAGGTGCGCTCTGTTGACATGCTTGACCTTGGCTGGGTTATCTACGGGGGCGATAGAATATACGGCTCCGCCGTCAGGGGGGGCTTTAATGACCCGATATTTCAGGGGCCCCCAGGTGTCTTGAATCTTTGCTCTCCCCTGCACAGCATTGTTCTTCAGATAGACTACTTCACCTTCTGCCAACCTGCCACCGGACACATGCTGGTCATGCCGCTCCTTTCGCTGGCGAGCCGCTGCCTCAATCCGCTGCCTGGCACCGTCAAATGCAGTTTGCAGCCGTGTTTGATGTTCCCTCAGCCAGTCATGGGCCGTGCCGCCCTCTGGTTCCCGGATTCTGCCAAGGAGGAAATCAACAGGGAGTGAGGGTTCTTGACCAAACATTAACAAGTGTGGCGACTCACCAGTAGTCTGGTGCACAGTAGTGTTGTAACAGAAGGTGACATGTGGGAGGTAGTTAGGCCACTCCAGCTTCTTCTCTGGTGGGAGCGTTTGCAGTAGCCCGTGTAGTGTCCTATTGAACCTCTCGCACTGACCATTCCCCTGGGGCCAGTACGGAGTGGTATGGGTCTTCTGGACACCATACAGAATACACAACTGTTGGATCAGCATACTTTCAAAGTTTCGGCCCTGGTCCGAATGGATACGAGCCGGCACCCCGAATTTATAGAACCACTCACGGACCAACACCCCCGCTACTGTAGATGCGCGTTGATCTCGGGTGGGTACTGCCTGCGTGAATTTGGAAAATACATCGGTCATTACAAGCACTTGCTCTCTTCCATCACGGGACCGCTCTAACAGGGAGAAATCTATGGCCAGGATCTGGTTTGGTCTAGAAGCCAACAGGTGTCCCATTGGTGTTCTGACCGTGGGGTGTACGGGTTTGGCCAATGTGCATCTGTCACACTGCTTACACCAGTCTTTCACATCTTGGTACATACCCGGCCAGAAGCACCGCTCTCTCACCAGGTCTGTCGTTCTCTCCACTCCCTGGTGTCCGTGGCCCTGGTGTAGTTGCTGAAGGACCTCCTCTCTCAAGGATATGGGTAGTAACAGCTGGTAGACCTCTTCTCCGCCATCCGAGCGGAAGACACGGCGATACAGGAGCCCCTCTCTCTCAACCAGTCGCTTCCACTGCCGTACCAACTCCTGCACTGGTTTTGAAAGGGCCTGGTTTTCACTCCTATCAGGAACACTGCCACGGCGCCAGAAGGGAAGGAACGCCCCCAGGACCGGGTCAGCACGCTGGAGGGCACGCAGGTGGTCCGAGGAGTGCGAGGGGAGGGCGGACATTGACATCTGTGTCACCTGTACTGGCCTCTCTGCCTCCCTACACCTCAGGGAATCCGGGAGAACAGTTCCCCGAGCTGGAAGAGGGCTATTGTGCTGCCGGGAGAGAGAGTCAGCATTAGCATTGGAACGACCTGAACGGTAGCGGATTGAGAAGTCGAACACCGCCAATTCCGAGGCCCACCGCTGTTCTACGGCACCCAACTTTGCACTGTTCAAATGACTGAGCGGGTTATTGTCGGTCCATACCACACATTTTTGGCCAATTAAATACTCCCTGAACTTTTCGGTCATGGCCCATTTTAAGGCCAGAAACTCAAGTTTCATTGAACTGTAATTGGACATGTTTCTTTCGGAGGGGCTCAATGATCTGCTGGCGTAGGCCACGGGCCTTACTTTACCCTCCTGCTCTTGGGAGAGCACTGCTCCCAACCCACAAAAACTGGCATCTACTTCCAGAATAAAAGGTAGTGAAAAGTTAGCATAGGCCAACACCGGGGCACTAACTAATCTGGACTTAAGTTCCTGGAAGCTTTCCTCACATTGGTCATCCCATAGCTCTCCAATTGACCTGTGTAATGGCCTTTTTGTGCGCGGGTCTGTAAGCTCTGCTTTTACACGGTTAAGAGGAGCTGCAATTTTGGCAAAGCCTTCCACATATCTGCGATAATAGCCACAGAACCCCAGAAACGAGGACAATTCTTTCACACTTGAGGGCCTGGGCCATTCTTTTACGGCAGAAATCTTCTTGGGGTCAGTGGCTACCCCCTCATTTGAGATCACATGTCCCAGATAGTTTACCTCTGTTCGGAAGAAGCAGCACTTCTCCAGTTTTACTTTCAATTTCTCCTGCTGTAGGCGAGACAACACCGACTCCAGGCGCTCCAGATGTTCGTCTATTGAGGATGAAAAAACAATTACGTCATCTAGGTACAATAGTAGCGTTTGAAAATGTTGCGCCCCAAAGATGCGCTCCATTAATCTTTGAAATGTGCCTGGTGCATTACAGAGGCCGAATGGCATGCGATTGAATTCAAAAAGGCCGAACGGGGTGCAAAAAGCTGTTTTGGGCTTGTCTTTCTCAGCTACAGGTACCTGATTATAACCGCTCGCCAGGTCCAGTGTTGTGAACCAGCGTGCACCAGAGAGAGCATCCAGGGATTCATCTATCCTAGGCAATGGGAACGCATCTCTGCGGGTCTTGCTGTTAAGTTGACGGTAATCAACACACATCCGGAGGCTGCCGTCCTTCTTCTTAACGAGGACTATGGGGGACGCATATGGGCTGCAACTCTCCCGGATCACCTGAGCCTCTAGCAGCTGGTTAATGTGGGCCTTTACAGCATCATAATCTGAGGGGGGGACTCTCCTAAAACGCTGTCGTATTGGAGCCTCATCTAACAGTGGTATTTCATGTTCTAGGAGGTTTGTACACCCCAAATCTCCCTCCCCAGTTGAAAAGACAGGCTGATATTTGGTTAGCAGAGATCTGACTCTAACCTGCTCTGTCTCTGGGACATTTGTTAGTTCCAGGGACTGTATGGCATCTGACATTTTGCTCACCTGCCCTGCCTGAGAACTCATGGTGGCCTTGGTGTGTAAACCCTCTGGTACGTGGGGGACCTCTGTGATGCCTGCAGGTAAACTCACTATCTGGGCATGAATCAGCATTCCTAGGGCAGAACGGGGATACAGTTTAGCAGCAGTGGTGCCAACATTTACAACTGGAATGTATGCAGTACCACGACGTACTGTGACCATCGTAGGGGACAATAATACACCAGAGGGAAGAGTGTTATGATTATTAAATGGCTCAAACAGAACGTGGGGAAACGGAAAACAATTTTGTTTACAAGTGGTTGCTACCAACTTAACTGTCCCCCCAGGTATGTATACTGGCCGTCTCCCCCTCACCCTAGCAACTCCGCTGTCACGCGCTGCTGGTTGGGCTTGAGCTTGGTGGCAGTGCTGTAGGGCTTGGCGCCATACTTCTGGGGCATCCTTCACCGGCGGAATGTCAAAGAGGGCGGAAGCATGTTTACCAAACAATTCAGCATAACATTCATGGACTACATTCATGCCTAGTACACCAGGGACATCAGTTTCGGGGGACCCAGGGGGGTCTTTTACAACCAGGACGCCCCTCTTAGGGATGACTATACCTAGTACACAAACGTCAAGTTCTACATAGCCCAGATAAGGGATGCCTAGTCCATTGGCTGCCGTCAATTTCAACCACTGGCAGCTGTGAGTAGAATTGGAAAAGTGTTCGCGGAAAAAGGACTCTCGAATAGTGGAGACCATGGACCCTGTGTCAAGGAGGCATTTTACCTCAACCCCGCCCATAACTACAGTGACATGTGGACATGGACGTACAAGCTGAGAAACAGTCTGATCATTGGAGCCTATAACGCCTCCTTCTGAATTGTGGCTCTGCAAAACAGAAGGCGTTAGTTTTCCGACGGCTGATCTGTAGGAGTAGGGCGCTGCACCGGGCGATACGAGGGGCGTGGTGCCTGAGAGGGGACCCTTTCATTATCACATTCACGCGCAAAATGACCTGGCTGCTGGCAGCGTCTACAAATCACAGGGCCATTATTCTGAGAGTGAGACCATCTGGGAGGGTTTTGTAACTGCTGAAGGCGCTCAGAGAGTTGATTAAGTTGTTCTTGCTGTTTTCTTAACATTTCTTTTATATCAGCCAGCTCGTTTTGGGGTGGCCCATTAGCTTTATCAAACACCCGAGATGTATGGGTGGCACAGATTGAGGGGACTGAGAAGCTGCGTGGCCTACCTTCTGGCAGTGAACCTTCCCTCTCCCATCTGATGGCCTCACCTCGCACATCCAGGAGTGTAGCTGTTGGTTTAGCGCGAACAAACTGCTTCAGGGCTCTGCGAAGATCGGGGTCATTAACATGCTCAACAAATTGGTCCCTTAATAACACAGAGGAGTTAGGTAAGGCCTGAGGTGCATTTCTCATGATTTTTTCCATAAGTTCAAACAGAGCATGCGAGTATTCCTGCAGTGATTCACCATCAAGCTGTTTTCTAGAAAAGAAATCTTTCTGCAAGGCAACGTAAGACATAGCACATCCATACACTTGCTCCAAAATAGATAGGATTTTTTCAGGGTCCTCCCGATCTTCTTTAGACCTATACTTAATTTCATCTTTAGCAGACCCCTCCAAATGGTCGTAAATGAAGTAAGCCTGATCTATTGGGGCTAGCCGTCGGGCCCGCATGCTAGCACGAACCTCTTCAACCCATTCCACAATACCAATCCCCATTGTCCCTCGGAACATAGGGCACTTCCTTTCCCTGGGCGCATAGAAAAGGCGGTCGGGGACCACAACCGGTGCGTCTGGATGGCTAGAATGGCTGGCGGCATTATCTGTTGGAGTAGCAGAAGAGTTTATATTTTTAATTGATGCAAGTTCCTGTGCGAGGTTCTCTCTGTCAGCTCGCAGTTGCACCACCAGGTCCCGCAGCTCCTGCTCGTTACTCATGACGCCGTCCACCGGTGCCTCCTTTAACGAAAGCCAGCTGCTGTTTTTGTCCTCAAAATAAAAAAAATAACTCAAGCATGTATAAGCAAAAAACAGAAAACAATGTAAACCAACTGAGAAAAAACAACTGGGGTGACACGTCTCTGCTTTACACTTTGTTCGTCCTGCCGACATACGCCATTTGTGGCCAGGGCACTAAGGCCCAGAACAATATAAGTAAGTAGCCTGACTACTATTACAAAAGGTTAGTTAAAACTGACTTTAATATGACAGGTCAAGATATAAAATATATCGGAAAGGTTAAGATGGACGTCAGGTCGCGGTCTGGGGTCCTGCCGGTGGTCCTGGAAGGGAAGGAAGGTAGGGAGTGAGGGAGTGTAGGGACAAAGAGCAACGCCACCAAAAAACACAGCAAACCCCCAAGCTGGGTCACACACACACTGCAAACTAAACAAAAAAATAAGATTAAACACCAGTAAAATTGCACACCAGAATGAAACACGCTTGGTAGCCCGCAAAGTACCCTGAAAGAAAACCCAACACCAGTGAACCCCCCTCCACCTGTCCAGGACGCAGCCAACCAGTTCCCCGTAGCCTACTACCGTTGTCTTAAAATATATAGTTAAGCAGTTTGATTTGTTCGCTGTTCAGTTGGTTTACCAAAAATAAAATGCATACAAAACGAATTCAAACAAACAAAAATAATGGAGGACAAAAACAGCAGGTAGCCCAGAACGTCGCCTAACAAGAAAAGGAAAATCTGTTAAACAATATTTACCAATTATAACCATAATATAGTGAAGGCAAACAACATGGGAACTGCCTTACCGGTGCTAACATGCACACACACACATCCAGTTTCCTACACGGTGGGCAGCAAAGTGCCATGAAGAGCGGGTCTGGATGTTACCACAAAAAAGCAAATAATTAGGAACTTGTCTAGTCACAAAACAAATGAAACTATAATGCGGCAGGCTGACTGCTTTACCTCAGCAAAAAAGGGAGTCAACATGTAGGCCTACACTGCTGGGTAGTTGGCCCACAGTAGCCTGGTTACAAGGCTGCGAGCTGCCACACAAGGACAAATAATTAAATAATTAATAAATAATCTGTAAATTATGCTACATACAATATTAAACCAGCATGGGTCAGCCTTACCTATATGAAAGTGTTCTGCAGACATTGGGCGAACTTGCCCTTTAAGTTCCCGTTTGAGGGAGATCATACAGCACCTACAACATACGGTGTTTTAGTAACTACTAAACAAACATTTAAAATAATCGTGACAGGCATGTGCGGTACCTTAGTAAGTAGTTCCAACACGCACGTTTATAGTACAGCCCGACCAGCGCCCAGCAGGCACCTACAATTACAAAAATACTGGTATGTATTAACTATAAAAAAGGACAAACATTTCTACAGGATCTGAACAATCTGTACCTTGAACAGAGGGACGCTCCCTCATGCTACCCCCACCAACAGACAGCCACCTAATGCCAGCTGCATGCGGCTCGTATTAATCACCCAGCTGATCGGGGCGGGGCGCTGCGTTGCTAGGGGCAACCAGTGTAGTTCAACCCACTATATTTGTAAAGCACATTTATGCTAATGCTAAGGATTTTGAATTGGAGAAAACACTTCTGTGGCACAGGGCACATTATTTTACATTAATTTAAAATAGCAATAAAATGACAAAAAAGAAAGCTAGTATATGGAAATAGAAACAAAACATTTCCTATACCACACAAAATCATCAATTATCTTAAAAGTATTTGGTTGTCACTTAGAAGAGTACTGTAGGTCTGCTGCATGGCTGACACCTCATGCAGTGACTTTCATGATGGGCTGGGATGCATTGTAAATGTGTGATTTTAAAACCCCAATTCCGAAAAAAGATGGGGTGTTGTGTAAAATGTAAATAAAAACAGAATGCATTGATTTGCAAATCGTTTTCAACCTATATTCAGTTGAATACACCACAAAGACAATATATTTAATGTTCAAAATGATAAACTTTATTTTTGTAAATTGATCCCTGCAACACGTACCAAAAAAGTTGGGGCGCCTTCAAAAAAAGTTGAGACAGGGGCATGGTTACCACTGCTTTACATAACCTTTCCTTCTAACAACACTCAATAAATGTTTGGGAACTGAGGACACCCATTTTTGAAGGTTTGTAGGCGGAATTCTTTACCATTCTTGTATGGATATGCCTTTCAGCATTGATGGTGGCTGTCACAGATATGTAAGCTGCCCATGCCATGGTACACTAACACACCCCCATACCATCACAGATGCTGGCTTTTGAACTTTGCGCTGGTAACAATCTGGATAGCCTGTATATGTAGTATTACGCGGAAGCGGGGATCGAACCCGGGACTCCCACTCGCCAGTCCAACGCACAACAAGTCGCGCCAATAAGGCTGAGCCCGATTGGCGGGGTTGTTGTCGCTGGCTCATGGCTGGGTGCTACATTCACCCCCTTGATCTTTTGGAGCGCGTCCTCGCGCTTCACACTTCACACCACGGACCCCCGTACGTGATGTCCCTCATGTGGACCCGCAAGGACGTATACGGGTATATTGGGGATAACACCCGCACTCCAAATCCTGCCGACTACGCCAGATTGTAGTATTACGCGGAAGCGGGGATCGAACCCGGGACTCCCACTCGCCAGTCCAACGCACAACAAGTCGCGCCAATAAGGCTGAGCCCGATTGGCGGGGTTGTTGTCGCTGGCTCATGGCTGGGTGCTACATTCACCCCCTTGATCTTTTGGAGCGCGTCCTCGCGCTTCACACTTCACACCACGGACCCCCGTACGTGATGTCCCTCATGTGGACCCGCAAGGACGTATACGGGTATATTGGGGATAACACCCGCACTCCAAATCCTGCCGACTACGCCAGATTGTAGTATTACGCGGAAGCGGGGATCGAACCCGGGACTCCCACTCGCCAGTCCAACGCACAACAAGTCGCGCCAATAAGGCTGAGCCCGATTGGCGGGGTTGTTGTCGCTGGCTCATGGCTGGGTGCTACATATACTCTTTTGCCCAGAGGTCATGACATCCATCATTTAAAAAAAAGTTGAAAAGTGGACTCATCAGACCACAGCACACTTTTCCACTTTGTGTCGGACCATTTCAATGATATTGGACCCAGAGAAGGCATTTCTGGATGGTAGTTTTAACTCTTCAGATTCTTTGAACGTTTTGATTATAATATGGACTGTAGATTCTAAACATCCCAACTTTCTCGGAATTGGGGTTGTATACACCTATAGATGCTATATCATTTTCCAGCAGCAACTGTCATCAGAAAACAGTAACACATGTCAGTCAGCCAACAGGCTTCTTTTTTGTTTTTTTGTTATGGAACTTGATAATACCGTCTAAATACATGTGTGAACATGTATTTAGTAACCAGCATAATGAAAATTTGCCATATAGGCAATATACAGTAGATTGCTGAATAGTATATGGTCAACTCCCTACAAAACAAATTGAAAAAATAAAAAACAACAATATACCAAATGACCCACTCTACTTCCCAGCCGACAGACTATGAATGTCACTGGGAGTGGTGTAACGTCTGACTCCACTCAGCCACGACGGCCTGGCATGATGACGCTTGGTGTTTCCACGTCACTGTCCCTCTGTCCCACTGCCGTCTTATTTACCAGGAGCTAAGCTAAATAGGAGAAAAACAAATACAGTCAGTGCCGTAAAATGTAAGCCCCTTAAAGGAGTAGTTCTCTGTGAAAAGGAATGACTTTGTGGCCTCCTGGTTGTGCTATAATAGGCCATAATTTGGCCTGCCCTGGTGGAGACCTGTGCCCCGAGAGGTTCTTATGTAGTTCTCTATAAATTACACACCCCATAAAGCCTTGAATTTAGGGTGACGTTTTATATGTTATATGCTTTCCTAAGACCTACAAGCCAATACACAACTCTGATCCATTTCCCTTCTAAAACTAACCCTTACCCTGAACATAACCTCAGTAAAAGCTATGACTAAACCAAACCTTTACCCTCGACTGTTATGCAAACAATCGCAACCATTATGCAAAATGGTTGTGTCTGTTATGCAAAACGGTCGCAACTCTTATGCAAAACGGTCAAGATTGTTATGCAAAATGGCCGTCACAGTTGCATACGGATTTCGTCCCACCTGCTCAATTGATTATTGTCTCAGGAATGTCAATGTGTCAGGAGTAAAGGAGCAACTTGGACACACATTCATTGAAGGATGGAGTTCAAGTCCATTGCGCTCTTCATGTAAACCACGCACACGCAAACAAAATTGGATATGCAACTTTAGTCCATTTTAAACAGCATGGAATCAGGTCGAATGCTTGCTTACAGTCTTTGAGCATGCAGAAAGTCATTCTCGAACAGACACTTCGAGGTGTTGCTCCATCTCCAAAGAACTGAACTTCGCTACCGGAACAATTGGTAAACTTAAGCCCTGACGTGATTCTTTCACAGATTCCATTACAATAGCGGGGGGCATTGCGGCACAGGAGTGTCTCTACCACCTCCACTATCACCTCCTGTGAGATAGACAGAGAGGTTCAGGTTGAAATATTCCAATGGCAGTACAGTAAATACAGTACACAACACAGTGACAGTTATACACATCACATATTTTTGCTGCTGGGTCAGGAAGATAGTAAAAAGATAGAAAAGATAGAAAAATAAAATAAAACCTTTGTTCTATTGCGACCTGCAATCTCCAAAACCATCCTGATGGTTGTCTCACAGGGCCAGGGTCTGAATGGGATACAACCGAACTCTAAAAAATAAATATAACAAAAAAGGATTATTCCACCAAATTGATATAATTCAATTTATGATAAAATGGTAACTCATAATGCTCAGTATTGGGCAGAAATCGATTCAGCACATAAAAAACACATTAAAGCACTACTCAACCAATCTTCATATAATCATCGGCGGCAGTGGCTCAGGGGTAGAGTCACTGGATGGTAACCGTAAGGTTGCCAGTTCGAACCTGGGCTCGTGCAGAGTCACTGTCTTTGAGCAAGACACTTAACCCCCAAATGCTCCTCATGTGCTGGTTGAGCGTTGCATGGTTTCTTCCGTCATGAATGTGTGAATCTGATGCAAAATCCATGTAAAGCGCCTTGGATAAACACGCTATATAAATGCATTATTAATCATGATGAAATGTCACCATTAATTTGTGTCTCACAGGAGGGCTGTGGGCAGTTCAGAAACCTGTCCACCAGTGACATCATCGATGTGCAATCCAAGCTAATAGAAACTGTAGGCTTTCTCTTACTAAAAAGGTTTGCAATGCAAATATCTCACAATAAACAATTTCATGTTTAAAAAATATCTGTCAAATGATGAGGTCACTGATGGGCGGGTTTCTGAATTGCCCACAACCTACCTATTATATGAAGTGAGTCCTGTATGCGATAGAAAAGCAGTTGTTTGTTTTTAGCCTGGATAGTAGTAGTGATATGTGCAAGATTATAGGCTACATTTTTTCAGAGGTATCTGCTGCATGGGTATTGTTTATGGACTGACAGGATCAGTTGCTGATGGGAATAATATTTTGCCAATGCTGAGATGAATCAGCACTTAAGTTGGCTATGCTCCGAACGGGTGTTTCTCTCACACACACACACACACACACACACACACACACACACACACACACACACACGCACACACGCACACACACACATTTTTCCATGAAAAATCTCAGTCACATCGAGGCACAGGGCTTCTTCTATCGCCTCCTCTTTTTACAGAGAAGTTCTATTTTAACCACAAAAACATAATTATAGCTCTGTTCACACTGGGAAATATAAAAGACAAAGATACATAGCATAATAATTTGAAGTTGAAACCTGCAGTTCAACTTTCCTGAGCCAATAATCAACACTGTCTCTGTGTGAAGTATTTTGATTGATTGAAGTATTTATGAACAGTGTACAATAGGTACATTTCACATTTAAGCACAATACCGTAGCTTGGTGTCGTTGTGGTGCTCACCGTCGTTGTCGCCGTCGTGGTTGTCTCCTGTTCAGCTAGAGAGGAGAAAAACAAATATATAGTCAACTTGCTTTAAAACATGAGCCCCAGTCCCCACCCCCTCCCATTGTGTTACAAATCCCCTCCCACAGACACTGGACATTTTTGCTATTGCAGCTAAATTTGTTTGGTATTACAGTATGAAAATCAAACATCTGAGAGGTTGTTTAGGCTTCAGTGGGTATAAGAACGTATTAAAGTATTCGATTTAAAATTCATAGTGGAGCACCTTTAAAGGAGTACTTTTCCATAAAAAAATGACTTGTGGCCTATTATAGCCCAACCTGGAGGCCACAATCTGACCTGCCCTGGTGGAGACCCGTGCCCCATGGGGCTTAAGGGTGTTGATATCCCTTAATAAGTTCATACTTGAAGCACCGGAGAGATTCCGTGGAGTTCAAGCAAGTGATCTGTGGAGTTCAAGGGTTAGGGTTACGGTTATGGTAAGTGGGCGCTCTCTTTCACTGATGTTTCGCGAATTGGCCCAGAACACCTCCAGAGGGTTCAGCAGTGAGTCCCAGCATCCGAGGTTCACTCCCTAGATGCCATCAGCTCACTTGAAGGCCCAGGTTACATCCGTTTTAATCCACAGCCACTGGCTCCCCTTCTCAGCAGCCGTAGCGAGGTCCTTGACTGCCTCCCTGTGGACCTTCCCTCGCATACTCCCATCTCCTTGAGGAACCTGGATGTTGAGGTGGCTATGAGTCCTCTGCAGCCCACTTCCGCTGGGCGTACCAACGCTTTCCAGCCTTGCTGTTGTGCATCTGCAGCGAGGTCAGTATATCTCAGCTTCTTCCGCTCGTAGGCCTCCTCCATTGCACCCTCCCAGGGCACCGTGAGCTCTATGATGTACACGAGCCTGAGTGAGGGTGACCACAGCTCGAGGTCAGGTCGCAGGTCGGTGGACGCGATCTCAGCTGGAAAGCAGAGCCTCCTGTCCAGGTCTGCCAGCAGCTTCCATCTCCCGTGCTCTGCCCAGCTGCCCAGGATTGGTCGGATCTTGCGGTGGTGAGGCTGGCTTGTCCCTTCCGGACAAACGGTGTTTGCTGCCAACGGGACGACGTGGGCGGGAGGGCATTGACGCTTGTCCGCTGTTTTTCCAGCACTGCTGCTAGACACTTCAGCACCAGGTGTATCGGCCTTGTGCGAGGATGGTCCTGCATCCCACCAAGACATGTTTTAGTGTTGCAGGGTTTGGAAAAAGGGGGCAAGTGGGGTCCTCGCCATACCACTGGCTTAGGTTCGTGGGAGAAGGCAGCACATCATAGGCAGCCCTGATGGTGAAGCTTGCCCTGGATGCCTCCATCTCCCACAGCTCTTTCCAGGAGATCTTCCTCCTCTCCACTCCCTCACATGCCATCCACTGCCCTTGCCTCGCCTGCGCCACAGCCTGTGCACGCCTCCGTGCTTCCACCTGCCGTACCTCCTGAACCACCAGTTGACACAAAACTGGGTTTTCATAACACCTCAACAGTGCCACAGGGCGCGCGCGCACACACACGCAAGCATTGTGCACACACACACACGCAAGCATTGTGCACACACACACACACACACACACACAAGCATTGTGCACACACACACACGCGCAAGCATTGTGCACACACACACACGCGCAAGCATTGTGCACAACACGCGCAAGCATTGTGCACACACACACGCGCAAGCATTGTGCACACACACACGCGCAAGCATTGTGCACACACACACGCGCAAGCATTGTGCACACACACACGCGCAAGCATTGTGCACACACACACGCGCAAGCATTGTGCACACACACACGCGCAAGCATTGTGCACACACACACGCGCAAGCATTGTGCACACACACACCACACACCACACACCACACACACACACACACACACACACACACACACACACACACACACACACACACACACACACACACACACACACACACACACACACAGCATCAAACAACATCACTAGTAGGCCTACTCACGTTCGCAGACACCTATGTAGTCGTAGCCTGGCCAGAACGGCTCTCTGGAGACACACCTCAGCCCATGGTCACAGGTTCCTTCAAAACCCCATGGGCCCCCGCAACTCTCTCCCCTCTGCCGGGCACACCAAAGGCAGCAGCGGCATGGACCAAGCACCTTGGAGCCCTGGCAGGTGATCTCCTCACAACTGTCTGGGTCGCAGGGAATGCATGTTAACGCAGAGGTCAGGCTCGAGGTGAACAGCAGGACGAGGAACACCGACAGGAGGAGCCGGGTGGGAGGGGTGACATGTTGCACCGGCGGCCATGACGTTGGTGCCATAATGGCTGACGAGAGGAGGAGATGAACTGTAGAGAGGAAAGCAGGGGAGGATTATCCAACGGGCCTGTTGAGCCCTGGGCTTGAGGCTCAATCTCAGGGGCCCTCAAAATAGTGACATACAGTATAATAATCAGTGACACAATCAGTGCAATGAAACCAATGAATTAAAAGCAATGGCAAGACCAACACGGATTGGATGAAAGCTAGAAATGCCTAAACCACACCTACAGTATGCATAATGTAACAGGTCTAGGAGGTGTTTAAGGGAAATAGGATGGTAACAAAAATAACAACTTTAGTGTGGGAATGCCTCTTCCCCAATGCTAGATGCTCTAATTCCGTATAAAGGGAGATGAGACAAAATGGAACCCTGTGTGCCTGAACAACTTGTTCCTCATTGAAATATACGGTTCTTATTCACAAACACAGCAAAAAAGCTTTTAAAGGACTTTTTTAAAGGACAAAAGGACAAAAAGATAACATTTTTTTTTTTTAAAGTGTACAACAAATGTTCAAGCCTACACAAGCCTACACAATTAAATCATTAATTCCAATCAATTGACAGTAACTAGTTAAGTATAATAACAGCCCTAATAATAATAATAATAATAATAATAATACCTATACCGCAGTTTCAGCGAATGACAGTGATCCGTTTAAGAATGCTTTCCATGAGCGAGCCGTTTGTTGAACTGAGGGAATGAGGTAAATAATCTATTTATAATGCCTCAGTCGTGTGTGTGTGTGTGTGTGTGTGTGTGTGTGTGTGTGTGTGTGTGTGTGTGTGTGTGTGTGTGTGTGTGTGTGTGTGTGAGAGAGTGTGAGTGTGAGTGTGGGGGTGTGTGTGTGTGTGTGTGTGTGTGTGTGTGTGTGTGTGTGTCAAAACATGGTCAAAACAGTTTTCACTGTTTTTTTGTTCGCTCTTCCATTGTTTGGTGTAACAAAACAGTACAAATAAGGTACAATAGTGAAGACGGTGTCAGTTTTTTTCTTTGTACATTTTATGCCCACGACTTTGTTGTAACCCATTTTTTCACCCAGTGCCAATATGGCTAATGTGATCCTGGCTCTACACACCCTCTGAGAACCTGTGTCTAACCTGATTCTGGGTCTACACACCCTCTGCCAACCTGTGGAGACAGCGGACTGACCTCATGCATCAAAGACAGTGTCGGTTTCAAACCTCTCCCAAGAACATATTTGCCAGTCTCAAGGTTCACAGAAGAAAAGTGAGGAAGGGAGTACATTGAACACTCGCCCAGTCTGTCGACCTGAAAGCATTGTCTCCCTGCCCCAAAGGTTTTGTCAACCTGAAAGCATTGTTGCCGTGCCCCAAAGCGTTTTTTGTTTGTTTTTACCTGGTAAGGTGGAAAGAAAAGTGGGGGAGAGAATGACTTGTGCACACTAAAGTTGCTTTTTTTTTTTTTTTTTTTAATCGACTGTCTTTATATCTGTGTGGCTTTGACACTAAACAATTGACTAGGGATCACACACTGCAAGACTTCACCACTATCATACCATGAAGGGAATGATAGTGTATACTCGTGTATGACTGAACAAAGTGGCGTAGCTTGCTTGTGATCAGATTTGGGAGATGGGGACATGGGGGGGGGGGGGGCGGGGGGGGGGGGTGAAATCAAGCGAGGCCTGCAAAATTTTCATATTTATGCAATTATTGCGGGAAATACACACCTTTTACAAATTAATTGATCCCTGCATATTTGCGCCTTTTGGTTGATTATGCAATGGATTCTCCGAACTGATATTGTGGACACTAAAAAAAGGACTGCACACCTTGACAAATTTCAGTACACCTGCCGCATGTGCCCCACACGCACATACGCGTTCTTTGCCTGGGACCCCAGATGTAGCATTGTTTTCCCCCTGTGGCGTGGGATCATGCATGTCATATAAACATTTCACAACAAATGCACACATTGCACTAATTGAGTGTTATACTGTTTTACTATTAATATTTATAAATCTCTGTGTCTATGGGCCCAGCTACATCTCAGACGGCCAGGCATTATATTTCAGACCATTAGGAAATGCTCAACTATATCCGTTTTTAAGTCAAATTTAAAACATTTTATTAAACAGTGCTTACTCAATGACATCTTTCAACTAAGTCTTGCCTGTGCTATAAATGAGCTGTACTTGTGTGTGAAAGGTGCTAGGTGTTAAATTGCCTTGCCTCCTTGTTCAGAATGAGTATTGTGCAATAAATAATACGTAAGTAAAAGTCAAAACAGTCTGGGCTCCATTTTCGTTACACACTAAACCCCTTATCCCAAACCCCTTATCCCTCTTTTACTATTTTGATAGGCCTACTGTATATGTTCAGTGACTTGATGAATGAGCATACACCAATGAGGAAAACAAATAAAATAAACATTTGTGTGCATGATTTAATGGAAATTTCAATGAGATAAAATGGAAAAATACAATTTCGGTATTCAAGTGTGGTTTCTTTTCAATACTTATTAATAGTCATTGTGCAATGTGCATATAGCTTAATCAATCATTCGTACCATTACCCATTCATACTACTAACCATTAAGGCTGGGTGATGATAGCAAAATTATTCCCTGAAGCATATTTTCCCTCAACTGCGTGTGAAGTTACATGGCAAGGATAGCCGATTTAAACTTACTGTATATGACGGTGTTGGATTATGAAAATAGCAGATCTGCAAGTTCAGTGATTCGAAGTGAACTTGCATATGTGCCATTTTCAGATTTAGAAAGATTTAGGGTTTAGAAACTTCCTCTGTTCTGAATGATTTAATACCTACCGAGTAGAGTGCTCAGCTCTCCATGTCGCTCTCCAATAGCACCCTTCTTTGACCGGAACATGGACAGCAATTGGTGCGGTGAGGGGTGTAGATGTTCAACTGTTCCATGAATCTCGGGTCAAGATTCATTGTCGTGATCAATCTGAACTCTGCACTAACCTGAAAGACATGAGGGAAGAAAAAGAATAGCACATTGTGAGCTTGTACATCGATTGTCATATGCAGGATGTGCATCATTTATGTTGACGACCACTGCTACAAGAATCAAATTTACTCAGTTGTGAAAAATGAAACATAGGGGGCATGAACTAGGACCAGGAACTTTGACATGGATATGAAAGTAGAGGACTATATGGCACCACACGTCTTTGGAATTACTTAATGGGTGAGTACACAGGGAATAATGACCACTCAAAGAGTGCCAACATTTCTTTGTAACCACCAGCTCAATGAGAGCAAAGCATGGCTATTATTGTGATAGTCTAAACTAAAGACTAAAGAAAATAGCTGATTTATGAGTTTCTGAGTTTTAATAAATTCCTGTTTTATTGCAGCCAATGTGATACAATATATAATACATATTCTGCTACCACCTTGTAGATCTGTCGTTTTATCATTCTGCTCTTTGACACATTACTTATTAGAGCAAAGAGTGTTGTTTGTCCTTTGTTGACATTACAGAGTTCACCGTGTTCCAAATTGCTGTGAGAAAGTTTTGATTTACTCCAGACAATTCTTATCTTGTTATGGTTGCCAGCGTTCCCTGACAGAATGTGTTCTCAACTTATGCCTCTGTCTCTGGGCAGAATTGGTTAGAACTACAGATTGCATCATACCAAACTTCATCTGCATTGTATTAAAACATCATTTCCCATAAGCCTTTGCAGTAAACGTCATTCAGGAAGTTGTTCACTTGTAACGCCACGTTGAGAATTTTCTGATAAGTACTATTTTCATATCATGTGTGGTCAGCCATTATTCTGTGGGAGACATTCTAACAGACTGTGGATGACACTTTGTTTTCCCCCATATACAGTGGAATACTTTTTTTTTTCTAATTCTTTTTTTTTTTTTTTTTTTTTAATATCAGGCTGCTGTTTCTCCGACATGTTTGTGCTTAATTCGTCTCCAATCACTTTTTGGGAATCGTCTATGCTGGGTATTGAGAAATGTGTTTATCATAGGTTGATTTATGTTTGAATATTCTAAATGGTAATCCAACTACTTCTAAAGCAATGGTACTTTTTGGCTATACATTTACTCATTTTTAATCTTTTCCTGGGTTACTAGTAACTTTCCATTCTATTATCAATTACCGATTGAACATTTTGAATTATTATTTTTTAAGCTCTTAAAGCTAAAACAGTACTTTACGGCTGATTGGGACAGCTAAAATGTTTTTCTCTGGTACATATACTGATTACATTTTGGTGTTTGGCTATTATAGCCTGTTTCTAAATTTTGCTCACCACATTTGAGCAATCGAAAAATACAGTCCTTATCAATTTTACCAAATTCTATTCGCTCCTTTTTCCATTTATCCATAAATAGCCATGCAGGCAGCATGCCGGGATCAAAAGTAGAACAGGTCTGAAATTGCAAGTGGGATTTTTTTTCTCAACTCTCAGGCTCAGGCATCTGAGGAAAGAAAAACCCAACACATGGCTAATGAAATCACAGAACCTGCAGCTAACATGGCACCTGGAAATGGAAGCAGTGGAGCTCTGGACTAGAGCTACCACAATTCCACAAAGAACTATCACAGGTCAGAATTTGCTTAAACAGCTTTGCACATTTGCACAACCACTTTTTGTCACGTGTGCGAGGCAGGAGGGTTAGGACCCAAACACAGGACAGAGGCAGAGAGGCAGAGTGCTGGAATCTCTAGGTTTATTCACAAAAATCCAAAATGCGAGGGGAACAAGAACTGAACAACCAGGGGAGTATAAATACACAGGGACACATGTGAACTAATTTGAAAATCAACACAAGGATTGGCTGAGACACTAACAGGACAAGGTGGAGACACTAGGCAATCAAGAGCACTGGGGAGTCAACACAGAAACATGAGCAACACAGGAACTACAAAGACTACAAAAAAAAACTACAAAGAAAAAGCACACAACTGCTAAACTGATAAGAAGGAATACCACACAAAACAACATGAGTTACACTGACACTGTCACTCGGACTGTGACACTTTGAGTTTACTTACAGACATGGATACATCAAAACTAAATGTTGGAGAGTGTAGAACACTGCTGCATGCTTCCCTCTCAAGGGCAGTGACTGAGTGAACTAACTTGCCTGAAACAACCAATGCTGGAACATACCATCAACTGGGATATACCATTCAGGGGGGGGGGGGACACAAAACAACCGCAAGATGGTGCATAAGTTATAAGGTGACCTGGGGCAGTCTCTGGCACTGCATACAAAGTTCTCAACTAAAAAGACTCAGGGTCCAGCATACATGTCTTTATTAGTGATAAGTGATTAGTGATAAACTGTTTTCATTCTTGATTCAGATGCCACAGTTTCTGTGTTAGCAGATTCGAATACCGATACCAGTGTTGGGATCTCGTGTTGTGTTTATATCAAACTCCTCACTCATGTGCATTTGCAGTTTGGGCAACTCAAAAGCAAACTTCTACATGCCGAAACATTTTAATTACCTGCAATAGTGTCAACTCCTTACCCTGTGTCTGTTAGACTGGCATATTCACCCTATAGTGTTATTATTCCTGGAAAAAACTTTACCAGATTTACCTGTTTGCAGTCACAGATGGCTTTTATTATTACAACAAAGTTTTTACTGTTTTATATTGTTTGTTGTAATGTTCAATAGTTATAGGACTTCCTATGTCCTTAATATCGACATACCACACATATTCACAATTTCGCATAGTAAGTAAGTAATAGTTTGCCAATTTACTTCACGGATTATGACTGAACATGAATAAACCTTTTTGTGAATTTCATCCTCCCAAAACAAAAAAGAAATGGTATAATACTCAACTGATTTTCTGTTCAGAATTAATTAAATAAATAAATAAAAAAGCGATTATCACTTCTGCCTGAAACAATATTGTTCCCATCCTGTATACCAACCAACGTTTATTTTTTTTCCTTTGATGATATAAAATGTATTGTTTATTCTTCATGTCATAACTAAATCAATCAATCAATCCCATCTCATGTGGTTTCCGTGGTGTACACAATAAACCTGATGATAGACGTGAGGATAATTACCTGAGCCATGGGGGAAAATGGGATTTGAATTGGAACAATAAATAAATTAATAAATACACTTCTGTGGATCAGGGGATATTATTTTATGTACAGTAGGCTGGTGTGGCAGTGGAGCTGAGCAGAGGAGGGCAAGTGCTGAGGTGAGTATACAGGTGACAAACAAATGATGAACAATAAAATGTTTTCTCTGAAATGACTGTTTGTATTATTTTAGGTTAGCTCATTATGGACCAATGCATTGACATATTTTATATCATGATCAGTGTTGGTCAATATTACTTAGGAAAGTAACTTCTTTACTTTACTTGTTACCCCTTAGACAAAGTAATATCATTACTTTACTTATTACTGGAATCGAAGAGTAATATATTACATATTACATTATTACTTTCCCAAGTTCTCAACTCCCACCTTTGAAAAAACACCAAAAAAAAATCACAAAACAGACCTGGAACTAACAAAACCAGATTTCAAAATTTGTCTCTTTGAATTTTTAAACTTTTTCACAATTGTTTTCAAAGACAGTTGAGGTCTTGTATTTAAAAATAAAATACAAAATAAAGCAGCAAGCGATTTGTAGTGTACATAACTGTGCACAGGATGCAGCGTGTGGACTGGATCTACAATCTAGTGCACATCTCTGTTGTTACAGTACCTGTCGATAGCGTGTAAATCTGTTCTATTTTTGCATGCAACAACAAGCTCATTTTAAAAAAGTAACTTTGCGTTACTTGCAAAGTAATGCGTTACTTATTACCCATTTTTGCAAAGTAATCTCGTTACTTTACTTTTTGGAGCAAAAGTAATAATATTACAGTAATATGTAATCTAAAATTAGTTACTGCCCAACACTGATCATGAATAATAATGAACAATTGAATAATAATGAATTGATAAAATAAATGAATGAATGCAACCATGCACAAACAATGTCTCTCAGGTTCTCCGTCCCACACCCCACAGTCACTGCAGTAGCCAACCCAACCCGGCCGGTGATGTTAAACTGATTGGCCTGGCTCTGTGTGTGCGCGTGCGTGCTTAGTGCTCCCTTAGAGAGTTTTTGTATAGGGCACCGGCTGCCCTGTGACACTCACTACTATTACAATTCCTCTCATATCCAGTTGCCTATGATGTAAGATGCAAAGTGTTGCAAAGTGTCCAAAAAATACTATACTCAACATTTGTCCAAATTTGAGTGAGCACCAGTTGCCACTTGTAAGTTGGCAACTGTCACCTGTAAGTTGTCACAACGATATAGGTGTAAATATGATGAATAAATATGAGAATGTAAACTTTACAGATGGGGGCACCCCTATATTTTCTGAGGTGGTTTGGGCCAGATCTACCCTTAGCTGCAGGATGGTTTGAGCTGGAACACTCCATTGGAGCTTGGCTGTAGGGGTAAAACGATTTGGCATTATTACATTTATTGGTTTATGGGTTCACTATACATTCTGGGTGGTATTAAGGCACTTTGTGCAACAGTTCAGTTAATAAGGATACACAACAGTCCACGATATGCACAGTTTAGAGTGTATTACCAAGTACATTCAAAGTGGCATCACCTGTTTCGAGTGGTTAGCGCATGTCAGTTCGCTTCCTCCTCAGTTCGTGTTGGGACTGAGAGAGACAGGTACGCAAACACTATCGCTGCTGTATAATAAAGTTATATGTTACATATTGTGTGTGCATTTGCAGCCAAATTGAAGGGTACATGATGGGTATACGACACAAGAAAACATTCCCCTGTTCACTGAGGTTCGCGGGAGTTGTAGCATGTTGTAAAAGATGATACACTGTATATGAAGTGCTTTGGTGTTCCCGCGGTGCGCAGCACATCGCCACTGTGTGTCGCTGTTGCATCATGGGAATTGTAGTGTTGTAGCCGAGTGCACTATAAGTACAATTGTACATAACATTGAAGTGAATTGTGACAAGGGTTTTGTTTAATTTCATTTTAGGCATTCTAGAGAACGCTGTATGCCTGTCCTTCAACTTTGTGCTGTGCACTCTGTCTTTGCAGGTATGTGCAAACTAATGTACTAATGTATTGTATGGACAGTATGGTGTTGTGTAAAATTGTATAATGGTTATTACTATGGACTGTATTTTATTTGGTTATTGAATGTATTTTATTTTGTTTTGTGTACAACCCAGTAATATAGTACATATTTTGTTGTTGTACTGCAATATTGAATGTGTATAATAACACTATGAGTTCGTGTTGGGACTGAGAGAGACAGGCATTCTAGAGAACGCTGTATGCCTGTCCTTCAACTTTGTGCTGTGCACTCTGTCTTTGCAGTAAAACCAACCAACATAGAGTGGTGTGTCCTGTGGTTCCTCTACAATTGTGTTACCGTGGCTACATTCTGGGGGCTCGTCCGGGATGAATGACAACTTCCGGTTGGAGATTTGAAGAACCACAACACAGTGAAAGACGTGTAGAGACAGAGGCGAGTGCAGATCGCAAGGAGCAGCCACGGACAAGAGAGGGCAGAGGCAGGATGGCCGACGCTGATACACGAAAGAAGACTGTGTGGAGCATTAAAAAGCTCCTGATCCAGTTGTCCGAGGACCAGTTGCAGGAGCTGGCCAAAGCCATCAGCAGACAAGTGGCCACCAAGCCCCCGGATAGTACTGGGGACAATGAAGCTGAACTGTTTGACTATGTGGTAAAGTACATGGACTGTGAACAGCTCAAAAGCTTGGAGGATGAAGGCCTCTCCGAGCTGCTCAGCCTTCAGGACATAGTCCAGGGGTTAATCCAGGGTCAGGTAACCTCCATGACATCAGGGCCGTCCCAAGCTGATGCCCAGCAGAAGCAGCCCTCTGCAGACCCCTGTGATCTAGACACACCTCCTGCAGACTCTCCTGCTCCAGACACTGGGGCGCTGGAGACCTCACCTAGACCGCAGAGTGGACTGGTGAGATTATCTGATGTGGCGGCTCTACTACCACAACGTGAGTTTAAAATCTTTGGTGGTCAGATTTCAGACACTTGTACTGACATGAGTTACAGTAACGTTTGCAAGCAGGTCGAGGATGGGTTAAGAGCAAATGTTCCAGAGTCTGAGATTGTGAGAGCAGTACTCAAGGTCATTCAGCCAGGGGCTCTTAAAGACATGTTGTGTAATTATGATGGGCTGACAGTGGCTGAGCTTAAAAGTTTCCTAAAATCACACATGAAAGGAAAAGACAGTAGTGAACTTTTCCAGGAGCTTAGCAGCGCCAGGCAGCTTGACAAAGAGACCCCTCAACATTTTGCTTATCGACTCATTGGGCTCAAACAGAGTGTGTTGAACGCTTCTAATCAGGGAGTGGCTTCATTCAACTATGACAAAAACTTGGTCCAGGGCACATTTCTCCGCACTTTATACCAAGGTTTCAGTGACAAACATGCAGATGTTCGGAGAGATCTCAAACCTCATGTTAGTGACATTAACGTGACAGATGCCTTTATTCTTGACCTGATCACTGAGTCAATGAGGGAGGATACAGAAAGACAGAAACGTCTAGGAGGGTCAGGAAGACACCGTCCTGCAGGTGCTTACTTAGTGCAACAGAGTGAGAGCAATGACAATAGTTCTGAGAAAGAACAGGGGCATCTGTCTGCGGACATACAAGCCAATAGGGATGCCATCCAGGTGTTAGCAGCTCAGTTTTCATCCCTAAACAAAAATCTGGAAAAGATGTTTAATGTCAGAGAGCGGAATGAGAATACACGTGATGTCGATGCCATGGTTGTTAACACAGGAGTGTCTCGTACCAAACAAGAAAAGGGCAAATGTAACAACTGTGTTAAGCAGGGTAATGAGAAGTGTGTCCATTGTTTCAAGTGTGGTCAAGCTGGGCACCGGGCCGTGGGATGCTTAATGAAGGTACAGCGGCAGGGAAACAGGAAGAGGTCACCGGAACGGGACAGCCTGTGACCGTACTTTCTAACATGTCCCCATCAGATGGTTTGACAAACCAAATTGACAGTGAAGAATGCAAACAACAGCAGAAAATCAAATTGGTGGCTCCCTTAATTGGTAAGAAGTGCATACTGCCGTGTCAAATAAATGGGGTGTCTTGTGAGACACTATTGGATACCGGTGCCCAGGTTACCATTGTGGGAAGAAGCTGGCTTGAACATAACCTAGAAGGTACTGTAATCGAACCAATAGAGAAATTACTGGAAACAAATGAGCGCCTTGATCTAACAGCAGCCAATGGGTTGGGAATGCCTTTTGATGGTTGGATTGAGGCATTAGTTGAAATCCAGAGTGTTAAATATGGCCGGCTGGCCATAGAGGTGCCCATGTTAGTGAGTCAAAGTAACCTAAGCCTTCCCCTTGTAGGTTTCAATGTAGTAAGTGAAGTTATAAAGGGCAAAAATGGGATCAACCTTCAAACCCTTTTAAGGGAAGTCACTGTCAAAAGAAGCATTATGGATAATGTGGTTGACTCTGTTGAAGCTGTTGTGGGTGAGCAAGACTTTTTCAGCGACAAAGTCTATGAGCAAGAAGATTTCAGCTACATGATCAAGTCAGGAAAAACCGGGTTCAATATTCCTAGTAGACAAATTAGGAATGTGAAATGTTGGGTGCGGGGCTGTCCAAGGGGGGGTACAATGCTCTTTGAGCCCGTAGCTATGTCCAATTTACCGGAGGGTCTGGAGCTCTATCCTAGCATTGTAGAGTTGCCACCAGGGGGCTCCAAGGCTGTAAAGGTTAAGGTTTTCAATATATCTGCATTTGACCTGTGGCTTGCCCCTAAAACATGTTTGGGTAGCATTGAGTCCATTGCGGCTGTAACCCCAATACCTTTAGACAACTTCCCTGTCGACGTTGTTGAACACAGTTCAGAGTCCACACCAGATGTTAAAGGGGTCAAAAACCAGGCTGACTTACTGACTATACAGACCGGGTTTAGCTCCAGTAATATTGACGGTGTCAACACAGTGATGCCTGAACAGTGGCACCCACCAGTAGATTTGAGCCACTTGATGCCAGAACAGGCAGAGACAGCAAGACAAATGCTATTTGAGGAATCCGATGCTTTTGCTAAAGAGGATGGAGACATAGGGTGTGTGCCATCACTTAATCTAAAAATCAAGGTCTGTGATGACACACCAGTGCAGAAGTCTTATAACTCAATTCCCAAGCCCCTTTACAAAGAGGTGAAAGACTATATACACAACTTACTAGAAAGGGGCTGGATTCGGAGGTCTAAATCTGCATACTCATCACCCATTGTCTGTGTGAGAAAAAAAGATCAAAGTTTGAGGCTGTGTAATGACTTCAGGAGTCTTAATAAAAAAACCATACCAGACCGTCATCCACTGCCGAGGATTAGGGACCTTTTAGACAACCTGGGGGGGTTCACATGGTTTTCTATTTTAGACCAGGGGTCTGCATATCACCAAGGCTTTGTGTCAGAGGAGTCTAGACACATGACAGCTTTCAGTACACCCTGGGGCTTATATGAATGGGTCCGTATTCCGTTTGGGTTGATGAATGCCCCAGCGGCATTTCAGCGATGCATGGAGGAAACACTTGAGGGAATCAGAGACGAGTGTTGTTCCCCATTTCTGGATGATGTACTCTGCTACTCGAAGACTTTTGAGGGTCATGTAGAGGACGTTAGGAAAGTGTTACAAAGGTTGCGTCAACATGGTATCAAACTCAGGCCAGCTAAATGTGAACTCTTCAAACGGGAGGTGAGATACGTTGGCCGTCTGGTGTCAGGGGAAGGGGTTTGTGTTGACCCAAAGGACCTACAGGCAGTCAGGGTGTTGAAAGAAAAGTCACCTAGCACTGTTGGTGAGGTCAGAAAGCTGCTGGGGTTCTTGAGTTATTATAGGACTTTCATACAGGACTTCTCAAGAATTGCGAAACCGCTATACGAGCTGCTTCAGTCCAAGGAGGATAAGCCCACAACAGTAAAAGAAAAAAAGAAACAAAAAAACTCATCCGGGCAGTTACCATCAGGGACACCAGTGGTGTGGACACAGACGCACAAGGCGGCTGTTGAACAACTGGTGGAAATGTTGACTAAACCACCCGTGTTGGCGTACCCCATGTTTGACCAGCCATTTATCCTTCATACGGATGCTTCTAATGAGGGACTTGGCGCAGTACTGTATCAGCAACAGCAGGGTAAGCTCAGAGTCATAGGCTATGGGTCAAGGACCTTATCACCAACAGAGAAGAACTATCACTTACATTCAGGGAAACTTGAATTTTTAGCTTTAAAGTGGGCTATATGTGATAAGTTCCGTGATTACCTTTACTATGCTCCCTCATTCACAGTCTATACCGATAACAACCCACTCACTTATGTTTTGAGCACGGCTAAGCTGAATGCAGTGGGACATCGCTGGGTGGGGGAGCTTGCCGACTTTAATTTTGAGATCAAGTACCGCCCTGGGACGGCTAACATAGATGCAGACACTCTCTCCAGATACCCCATAGAGTGGGAAGAGGGTAGTCAAGAGTTCACCGAGACAATGACACCTGATGTTATTTCAGCTATTTGGCAGGGAAGCACAAACACAAAGGATGAGCAGGTATGGGTTGCAGCCCTGTCCATTGAGAACCCAAGGCCTAACGACGAGGCACAGGAAGAGATTATCCCCTTGAAGAGTGAGGAGATACGAGCAGCACAGCGGGAGGATCAGGCCATTAAAGACGTGATCTGTTGCGTGGAAAAAGGACAAGCACCATCAGAATTAGCCCGCAAAAACTTGTGTCCTGCAGCGAAGCGCTTACTACATGAGTGGGCAAAACTTCGGCTTCATGATGGGATTCTGTACCGACAGGTTGGTGACAGGAGGCAGCTAGTACTCCCAGAGGTGTACAAAGCGAGGGTATTGCGTCACCTACACAACGATATGGGACACGTGGGGGTTGAAAAGGTCCTACATTTGATTAGGGACAGATTTTTCTGGACTTTTATGCAAAGGGAAGTTGAGGAGTACATTAACAAAAGGTGCAGTTGTGTAAAACAAAAGAAACCCAATGTTGAGCCACGGGCCCCGTTGGGCCAACTGACGTCTAGTGCCCCATTTGACCTGGTCTCAGTCGATTTTCTACATCTAGAGCCGAGTCACGGTGGTTATGAATACATACTGGTGTTAGTAGACCACTTCACTAGGTTTGCTCAAGCTTACGCTACACGCAACAAGTCAGCGAGAACGGCAGCAGAGAAGATTTTCTATGACTTTATCCCTAGGTTTTCATATCCAGCAAGACTTCACCATGACCAGGGGAGAGAATTTGAGAACAAAATGTTTGCGAGGCTGCAAGAGCTGGCTGGGGTAGCACACTCTCGTACAACGCCGTACCATCCTCAGTGCAACCCCGTAGAGCGGGTGAACCGAACCCTTTTGCAGATGCTTCGCACCCTCCCAGAGAACCGAAAGTCACGGTGGAAGGACCACCTGCAGCATATCGTGCATGCATATAACTGTACACGGCATGATGCCACAGGATTTTCACCTCACTATCTTCTTTTTGGCCAGCCACCTAGACTGCCGATAGACCTCCTTTTTGGCAACACCCAGACAGATGGCCACAAGTCCTATCCAGAGTATGCGCAAAGTTGGGGCAGACGGATGAAACAGGCTTATGAAATCGCATCAGAGAACAGCCAGAGGTCCTCAGCCAAAAATAAAGTCTATTATGACCAGAGAGCAAAGGCAGTTAGCCTGCAACCAGGGGACCGAGTTCTTGTCAAAAACATGTCAGAGCGTGGTGGGCCCGGAAAGCTGCGGGCTTACTGGGAACCGATGGTTCACCGGGTTGTAGAGCAGTTGGGGGACACTCCAGTGTACAAGGTACATAGGGAAACTGGGGATTCAAAAAAGACCAGAACTTTGCATCGGAACATGCTTAAGTTGGTGAATGATCTACCCTTTGAATCGGATGAAAGAAAGGAGCAGAAACGACCAGTGAAACAGGGGGTACCAGTGACTGGGAACAGCAGGGTTGACAGCGCAGAGGAGTCGGACGGGGAGGAGTTTTTTTGGTCTAGGATAGCGGACCCTCCACTGATCGTCACTGGCACTGAGAGGACACATACAGGGTCCAATCAAGGCAGGCAGGCTATTGAACTTGAACCTAATCAGCAGGCAGGTCATTACGTGGAGGGGATGGTCAATGAAAACGCACAAAGACAGGCTGAAATGGAAATTTTTGAGCAAGATGAGCTAGGGGGTATTGAGGTGGAACGGGGTGCTGTTGGCACTTCACAGCAACTACCAGAGGTACTGGAAGCCTCAGGTTCAAACCTCCCAGCAGCGGAGGGGTGTGCGATAAGGAGATCACAAAGGGAACCTAAGCCAAAAGAAATGTTCACTTATGATACACTTGGGCGACCAAGTTATCACACTCTGGCACCTACTCTTAATGCATTGAGTCCAGTCGTTTCTTATGGGAACCCTATTCATTGCCAGCACCCAGAACCCTTATTCTTGCCAGCAATGTGGAGCTTCTGTAGTGGTTAGTGTGTACTAAGGACTAACTAAAGCGTCAGGAGACACTTTCTCTTTAAAGAGGGGGAGAATGTAAATATGATGAATAAATATGAGAATGTAAACTTTACAGATGGGGGCACCCCTATATTTTCTGAGGTGGTTTGGGCCAGATCTACCCTTAGCTGCAGGATGGTTTGAGCTGGAACACTCCATTGGAGCTTGGCTGTAGGGGTAAAACGATTTGGCATTATTACATTTATTGGTTTATGGGTTCACTATACATTCTGGGTGGTATTAAGGCACTTTGTGCAACAGTTCAGTTAATAAGGATACACAACAGTCCACGATATGCACAGTTTAGAGTGTATTACCAAGTACATTCAAAGTGGCATCACCTGTTTCGAGTGGTTAGCGCATGTCAGTTCGCTTCCTCCTCAGTTCGTGTTGGGACTGAGAGAGACAGGTACGCAAACACTATCGCTGCTGTATAATAAAGTTATATGTTACATATTGTGTGTGCATTTGCAGCCAAATTGAAGGGTACATGATGGGTATACGACACAAGAAAACATTCCCCTGTTCACTGAGGTTCGCGGGAGTTGTAGCATGTTGTAAAAGATGATACACTGTATATGAAGTGCTTTGGTGTTCCCGCGGTGCGCAGCACATCGCCACTGTGTGTCGCTGTTGCATCATGGGAATTGTAGTGTTGTAGCCGAGTGCACTATAAGTACAATTGTACATAACATTGAAGTGAATTGTGACAAGGGTTTTGTTTAATTTCATTTTAGGCATTCTAGAGAACGCTGTATGCCTGTCCTTCAACTTTGTGCTGTGCACTCTGTCTTTGCAGGTATGTGCAAACTAATGTACTAATGTATTGTATGGACAGTATGGTGTTGTGTAAAATTGTATAATGGTTATTACTATGGACTGTATTTTATTTGGTTATTGAATGTATTTTATTTTGTTTTGTGTACAACCCAGTAATATAGTACATATTTTGTTGTTGTACTGCAATATTGAATGTGTATAATAACACTATGAGTTCGTGTTGGGACTGAGAGAGACAGGCATTCTAGAGAACGCTGTATGCCTGTCCTTCAACTTTGTGCTGTGCACTCTGTCTTTGCAGTAAAACCAACCAACATAGAGTGGTGTGTCCTGTGGTTCCTCTACAATTGTGTTACCGTGGCTACAACGATAGGCCTACTTGTAACTCTGCCTTGGAATATTGTTTGAATAAGAATCCCTTTCTTTCAAATTGAGATGCTTATTAGACATAATATCTGGTTTGGCGTGTTCATTAATTGGAAACGATCAGACTCCAGTGTCCTGTCCTGAGCTGTAATGGAAACAAAACCATAGAACCACAGAAGGTGCAACTTTACAGTAGTACTGTAAATGATTATGATTTTATTCTTGGAACTGCAGTACGCAGTAGTCACTTAAAACTAAAACAAAACTAAACAAATGCGATTGGCATAAGCCTTATATATTTTAACTTTGCAGTTGTTCAATATGTTTCTATGAGGATGGGATTGTCACTGAGGGAACGTTTTCCAAACATCAGGGTTTTGATGTGCGCTCTAGATTTTCCAAAAAGCAGATGTGGTCTCTGCGCTCTGCAGCTGCACAGAGCAGCAGCTGCATAATTTCAAGTTGAGTGCGTAGTGCGTAGACGGCCTCATAAATAAATACATTAAAAGCAGATTTGTTTTATCTTTTTTAACTGAGACTCCCGACTTGGACTCGCACCTGAAAGACTTGCGATTCGACTCGGGACTCGAGCTCCGAGACTCGTGGGCATCTCTGCCATCTGCATAGAACACAAAAAACACATTTCTGGACATTGCACATTTCTGTTCAGTACCGAAATCTTGATATTAGAGGCTGTGTGTGTGTGTGTGTGTGTGTGTGTGTGTGTGTGTGTGTGTGTGTGTGTGTGTGTGTGTGTGTGTGTGTGTGTGTGTGTGTGTGTGTGTGTGTGTGTGTGTGACGTACATGCGTGTGTGCGTGCACTGCAGAAAGTGTGTTCATGAGGACGTGCCAGGTCCCTGTGTCTGTGGTGTGGTCTCTTTCTGTCAGCTTTTCATTTCCAAACCCACTTATCTCCAAATAAAACTATACAATTCCAGTTACCTGAGCAGTTCTGGCAAATGGAGAAAAGGTTTCTAGGTCAGAAGAGTAAAAGCAGTGTCTTGACACAAAGTTACAAAAGAAGATATTATACACCGTTTTGCTGCCTTTATAAATGTATAACCAGGACAGAAACTGGGACGTGGGATAAAAGGCTTGTCCCAGACAGTGACCCAAAAGAGAACAATCGATACAGATAGTTTATCAGGTTAATCCCCTGACAAAAACATCAAGGTATCATATAAATGAAATTAACAAAAGAAAAAGCATGGACATGTCACTTACAGTAGACAATTTGTGTTTATGTTTAGGATTAGAGATAGACCTCCGACCCATAAGCCAGTCGTTACAGTCGTTGCAGTTACGACCATGTCGCAACTAGTTGTTTACAAGTTTCCACCTGCACAAGCAACCACCACAAGGTTGTGGTTATTACTGTTTGTGGTTCCACAAACAGTAATAAAGTAGTCACGACCAGTAAGAAACTGTCGCTGTCTCATTTTCGTTTGTTAAGATTATTTTATCTCATTTTCGTTTGTTAAGATTAATTTAAGGTGATGATTAATTCAAGGTGTAAATTATTTTGTATTCTTCAGTCTTTTGTATCACACCTTTCTCTTGATAGTAAAACAAAAAAACTACACTGATGACTTTTACACAATATTCTAATTCATTGAGATATCAAATTATGGCAACTCGAGTTAAAGACTCTCACTCAAGTCCGACTCAAGTCGCCAGAAATGAGACTTCCCAAAGACACCAAACTCAACTTGGGACTCTAGGCCAATGACTCTTAATGACTTGTGGAGTCTTGACGAGTCATTATAGTATTTTGGACCCACATTAATGAATGAAATGCCCGAAAAAATATTCCAATCCCTTGCCTTTCTCCTCTCGGAGAGCATCCATGAGGACCTGCCTCAAACTGATGCCTTAATACAAGTTAAATAATATTATGGCAAAACTAAACAAATGTGATTGCCTGATAAAATGTGATAAGCCTTACAACTTCATTTAACTTTGCATTTGTTTCATTTGTTTATATGTGGATGGGATCTTCAGTGAGGACATCAAAGACACACAAGACCCTTTGACAGAGTTCAGTTCTTTTATTTTTCTCAAAGCAAGCAAAAATGGAGCAGGTAGGTTGATCAGCTTTGGACAAAGTCTCTTTGCTGTTTAATTTATACCATCTTCACTTGGTTTAGTTTAGTTTAGTTTGATTTTTTTGGCATAGGCCAAATCAAAAAGTCTCTGCTCTGGGGGGGGGGGGGGGGGGGGGGGGGGGGGGGGTGAAGTGGGGAAGGGAGGGGTTCTATCCTATCTCAACCTCGACCCAGTAGTCACTTCCAGTGGTTCCAGGGGATGGTGGTTGGGGGTGTGGGGACGGTGGGCGGGTAGGTGGGTGGGGCCACTGGGGGGGTGCCTACAGGGTGAGAGATCAAAATTACTTTTCTCTTCCATACACTGAATTATACAGGGTGAGGGAATGTGGAACGGTCTTACCAAGCACTGCACACCAGTCTGTCTCTCGGGAGAGTCTCTAACTAACAGAATGAGAGACAGAGAGGGGAGGTCAGGACACGCAGCTGGTGGCTCGTTAATGCCTACAAGGAGGAGTGGTGATGTACCTCCCCTCCAGGACTCTTCCTCGTTGCCACTAGCAACCGTGTCCTGCCTGTCTCTCTTTCTCTCTCTCTCTCCGAGGCAGCTATCTACGTGGCGTGCGGTCCCTGACTGAGATGCCACTATATTACACACACACACATATTTTATATATATATATATATATATATATATATATATATATATATATATATATATATATATATATATATATATATATATATATATATATATATATATATATATATATATATTTTTTTTTTTTTTTTTTTTACACATTCAATGCATGTGCAATCACAGCTGTGTGTCTCCCTGTAACCATGTACACACACAAGCATGTGCACACAACGCATGCACATGTGCACACATGGCAAACAACATCACTAGTAGGCCTACTCACCTTCGCAGACCCCGTAGTGCCATTTTCCCAGCCGCCTGGGGACGCACGTCAGCCAAGGGGCACAAGGTCCAAACAGGCCCCCGCACAGCTCGCCCCTCTGATTGCCAGTGCCACACACGGGGCAGCAGCCGCATATGTCACGCACCATAACACGCCATGGTGGGCAATAGATGTGCAGGCAGTCAACATTGCCACAGTGCTCGCACGCAGAGGTCAGGGTCGAGGTGAACAGCAGGACGAGGAACACCGACAGGAGGAGCCGGGTGGGAGGGGTGACATGTTGCACCGGCGGCCAAGACGATGGTGTCATAATGGCCGAAGAGAGGAGGAGATGAACTGTAAAGAAGAGAGCAGGGGAGGATTATCCAACGGGCCTGTTGGGCCCCTGAGCCCTGGGTTTGATGCTCAAGCTCAGGGCCTGTAAAAACTGCAAAGTTAATCAGTGACACAACCAGTCCTAAACCACCATACAGTATGATACATGTTACTGCAAGTGTTTAAACCCTCAGCAGGTTTTCAGAAGTGAGGAATCCAAAAAAACAATTAAAGGTAGGGGAAGTGATTTGAAATTCATGGTGTAGTACCAGCCTGGTGCACTAGGGGCCCCCAACAGTAGCTACACTATGTGAACCTGCTGCTCGCTCCTGATTGGAGGAGAATTGGTGGTGACCTGGGGAACTTTTATTAGCTCCTCTGCTAACGTGGGGGAGGGGGAAACTCCATATGTGGTTTCCACACCTTATAATAGAGCATTTTAACAGAAAAAAAATATTTTTTGGGTGATATCTGACAAAAGTGAAATCACTTCCCCTACCTTTAAGTGCAAAACAACATTAGATGTTTTTGTCATTATTGAGGTATGGCGATTATGCATGGAGGTCCTCCGCCCCCAGAGATACTGAGTGTCTAAATAACTTGATCTCCACAGTCTAGAAATACACTGTTGTGACTCTGGTTTTTATTAACTGGTTTTACGTTTCATCAAATTGTTCCTGATTCCATACTCTCTGTTTTATTAGTTCCAGTACCAGTAGACAATTATAGACCTATAGGTTTAGCCAGTACACATATTGTGGAAATAATTCTGTTGAACAAGATAAATGAGTACATTGACTCTGCAGACAATCAATTTGGATTCAAACCTAAGCATGGCTAGTCATACTGCTTTAATACAGCAGCCAGCTGCTTGTATTAAGTATGGTATAGAAAATGATAAAGATATAATGCCAGTAAGTGTTGTTCTTATTTGTAAACTAAAGATAACAAAAGTCAAATCCTATATATCGGGTCCTGTGGAGAAGTCTCTCTAAGCAGCAGTGGACAACAATTTCAGGTGTACAAGCTGGTAGATTGGCTATTTTCACATTTTAAATGTGGCATACTGCATTTACCATATAACAAATTGTTAAGCCTAAAAATACTCACAATTAATTCATTAATTCCAATCATTTGACAATATTTTAAAGTAATAATATAACAGACCTAATAATAATAATAATAATAAGGGTAATAATAATAATAATAAATAATACCACAGTTTCAGCGAATGAGTGATCCAGTTAAGAATGCTTCCCATAAGCCAGCTGCTGGTTGAACTGAGGAAATGAGGGAAATGAAGTGTTTATATTGCTTCAGTCCTGCTGAGTGTGCATGCGTGTGTGTGTGTGTGTGTGTGTGTGTGTGTGTGTGTGTGTGTGCGCGCGCGCACACGCGCGCGCGTGTTTGTGTGTGTGAAAAATAGTCAATTGTTTTGTGTTTTATCCACTCTTCTATTGTTTTGTGTAACAAAACAGTACAAATAAGGCACAGCAGGGAAGGCGTTGTCAGTTTCTTTTTATGTTTTATCCCCACAATTTTGTAACACATTTTTTTCACCCAGTGCTAATATGCCATGTGATCCTGGCTCTACACACTCTCTGCCAGCCTGTGGAGACAGAGGACTGACCTCATGCTTCAAAGACGGTGTCGGTTTCAAAGCTCTTTATTTTTCTCACAAGAACATCTTGATGAGTCTCAAGGTTCACAAAGAAAAGTGAAGAAAATAGATAGGCCTAGAACACTTGCCCAGTCTGTTTACCTGAAAGTATTGTCTCCCTGCCCCAAAGTTGTTGGGTTTTTTTACCTGGTTACATGGGAAGAATCCTGAGCGCTACGTACGCTTTATAGAGACTATCAGCTTTAGTTGTGGTATTTACAGTGCTCAGTGAAACAACACTGTTCAGTCGTCTTAACTTGTTCACTCTTATTTTCAGAAACAAAATATTGTTTCAACATACTGTTAAATTCCAATACACATTAGCACGAGGTATGCCATTATGCTTTTGTTATATTGTTATATTGTTTCACTTGCTGCAGAAAATATTCACTAATATTGACCAAAAAAACATTCTCGGCCTATATTGTTTTGGCCCAAATTAGCAGAAAATATATCAGTGTATGCAATTTATGCATTCATATTGGTGAATAAATGTTTCATGGAAAGCTCCAAGATTGTTTCAAGTCACTCAAGGGATTTTGGTGCTATATTGAATTGCAAGATATTGTCAAAGTGGGTAGGGGTGAGGTGAGTTAGGGGGTGAGGCAGGGTAACAGCACACAACACACACAGACAGACACCCACAGACACATACAACCAAGCACACAACACACACATCCAAAACAGGCACCACCAAAACCAAGCACACAACACACACACACACACACACACACACACACACACACACACACACACACACACACACACACACACACACACACTGCACAGAGAGCCACACAACCAAGCATACAACACCCACACACACAGACACACAACACATACAGCCAAATACACAATACAACATGCATCTACATAACTCAATACACATACACGTAGAAACTACTAACATACAAACACAAGCAAACACATTTTCAGCAAGACACACAGACCCCCTCCATCAAACTCGGGGCCTCCAAAGAGCTCTACACTTAGCCTGGCCTTCTGCCATACCCTAGGACCCCATCAGCCCACATTCTTCCAACTGCAGGCAGGAATACCTCCCCAACAACAGCCTTACTCCCAACGCCGCCCATCCCAGCAACAAGGCGACCGACCATTCCACCCCTCCTTACAACTCCCACAGACAAGTGCCACCTCATTCCCCGTGCCCCACCACACATTCCCAAAAACCATACGCATTTAGACAGTGAGTTAACCATATACTGTAAAATGAAATTAGAGATAAATGCAATTTGTAAAAATTACAATATGATGAAATGAACTGAAAATATGACTCCTAAATGTTTCTAAAGTGGGACTCATCAAATATTCATGCGGGGACTCGTATGAAAGACCCTCCCTGGCCAGCCTGGCCATTTGCCTGGCCAGGGAGGTTCTTTCAGGTTAAAAAGCCAGGTTAAAAAGCGTTTTAACCTGGCCATTTGCCAGGTTATACAAGTAGAAGAGAAGAGATGAGCGATGACATCATCACCACACCCCTTTCTCCTATCCAACATACCGTCTCTCCAACACCACCACATAACAATGGGAGCCAGCCAGGAGACTTTGCAGCCACCAGCCACCAGAGGGGCCAGTCAGTAGCCTCAGCAGCCACAAGCCACCAGAGGGGCCAGTCAGTAGACTCAGCAGCCGCTATCTATCAGAGGGGCCAGTCAGTAGACTACGCAGCCACTAGCCACCAGAGGGGCCAGTCAGTAGACTCAGCAGCCACAAGCCGCCAGAGGGGCCAGTCAGTAGACTCAGCAGCCACTAGCCGCCAGAGGGGCCAATCAGTAGACTACGCAGCCACTAGCCACCAGAGGGGCCAATCAGTAGACTACGCAGCCACTAGCCACCAGAGGGGCCAGTCAGTAGCCTCAGCAGCCGCTATCCATCAGAGGGGCCAATCAGTAGACTACGCAGCCACTAGCCACCAGAGGGGCCAGTCAGTAGCCTCAGCAGCCACAAGCCGCCAGAGGGGCCAGTCAGAGGACTTGCTCTTGACTCTTCTAGCTGCCCTCTCTGGTGGCTAGAGACGCTTGAGTCTTCTGATTGGTGGCTGGTGAGTCCTCTGACTGGCCCGTCTTGTGGATAGTGTCTGCTGAGTTATCTGACTGGCCCCCCTCAGGGTTATGTGGTGGTGTTGGAGAGAAGATATGTTGGATAGGAGAAAGGGGTGTGGTGATGATGTCATCGCTCAACTCTACTTCTACTTGCATAACCTCAGCATTTGCATTCAGTAGACTGGCTGGCAAATGGACTATTTGCCCCTCATAGTTCATGTCTGACCCATCACTATCACAATCATTGAGGACAGCATCTTTCTCACTTTGAGGAATCACTCCAATGTTGCATGCTTTTCCTGGGGGCTGGGGTGTGGGGGGTGTGGATGATAATTAACATCTTGAGCGCCACCTAATGGTTTCCCATGGTACTGCCAGGGGCCATGATATTACTACTATTACCACATTTTCAAAAAGAATATTCTCACTATGTGCTACATGCACATGGTATATATCAAATTATCAATCAAGATGTCAGCTTTTATGAGGAAAATGACTGGGTGAGTGGGTAAGATTTTCCTTTATGTAGTTGTGGTCAATCAAAAACACCCTGGAAAACAGCCTTTCATAAACAAAGTCATGAGTTATGGACGTTTTTGTGATACAAACTGTAATAACTTTTTCTGTGGTAGGCCCATATAGCCATGGCATCTCTCAAAATAACCCCTAAGATGTCCACTTTACTTGACAAAAAAACGTGCTTGTCAAATATTCCATTGTGAAATTATAATCATTTGAATGGAGACAATTTTGGGTGTCCTGGTCTGCATTTTGTGAGAAAAACTTTATTCTTTACTGGTGATAACTTTTGAAACTGTATAACTTATGAACTCACTTTTTGTGGAGGATTGAAGCAGACCTTGTGTTCTGTCATTTGATACCTATTCTGATTGTATGGGCCCAGCTGAATATTTCATTGTGGATGACTATTCCTCGAAAATCAGTTTCTCTCCTAAGAGAGAGAGAGAAACAGATTTTTTGTAAAGGAAATCTACAGCTGGGCCCATATGATCCAACATGACTATATCTATATATGTCAAATGACAGAATACTTATTTGGGACAACCATTTTTGGAGACTTTAACTATGCCTATTATGCTTCACTGTGTTTATGAATTGAAGACATTGATAAAGGTCCCTGTTGCGTTTCAAATTGCTGGGGACGACAGTGCGGTCAGTGTGAAAGTGCAGCAGATTAAATATGCAAGAATAATAACATCACTGCCCATTCGCATCGAGTCTACCAAAGTATTAGGTGAGAATCTGAACTCAAATGCCATCATTATGGCATCATTACATTACGCATCATTACATTTTACATTACGAGGGCTTATCATGCATTGTAAATATGTGTGATTTCATATCACACATATTAATATAGACCCAACCTTTAAGTAAATTGTTATAGCAAACAGACCTCGTCTTCCCTTTATTCATGACAGTGAAACAATTATGTTTACATCATCTTGGATTAATTTTATGCAGGCACAGAGGACAGGTCACCACTGTTACTGTCACACTATATGTGATACACTACAGATATATGCCACATGATGAGTTTATGATTAAACCCAGCCCAATTAAAAACCTTTGTATATACCATCCCTCCACCACAAAATTTGAATACGTAGATATGCTTTGCTATAATACTTTGTATAATTTTTAAGTGGCACCTGTCATCAGAAAACAGTAACACATGCTACTGTGTGGAAGTGTGGAATTTGGTAATGCGGTCTAATGAATCATGTGTACATCGATGAACCCACCTGCTGACCGGCAAGTCATCATTGAGCAATTACTTTTTAGGGGGAAACATGTGACCACACCATTAACAACCTATATGAAGCAAGACTTTAAAAATCATCCCCATAATGACAATTTGAACATTTTGCCTTGTTGGCATATAGGTTGTTATATGGTATATGGTCACTTCCGTAAAAAAACAAACTGCTCAATGTTTCTCTCCACGGCCCGGGCTGACGGACTATAAATGTCACTGGAAGTGGTGTAACATATGACTCAGCCACGACGGCCTGGATTGATGTTGTCGCTTGGTGTCGCCACCGTGACTGTTCCTCCACTGGCCGCTGTGGTCAGCTCCTCTACCATATCAGGTGCTAGAGGAGAAAAACAAATACTTACAGTTAATGTGTTGGAAAATGTAAGCTCCTTAAAGGAGTTCTCCATGAAAATGACTTGTGGCACAACCAGGAGGCCACATTCTGACCTGCCCTGCCCTGCCCTGTGCCACTTATGTAGTTCTCTATAAACTACACACAGCATGAAGCCTTGAATTCATGGTGATGTCCTATGAGCCAATGCCAAACTCTAATTGAAGCATTTTTTTAGTTGACTTGAAAGCACAACTCAATGAAATCCTATACTTGTTTACAACAGGGTCCCTCTCTGGCAGGAGACTAACTTGATTATTGTCTCAGGAATGTCCATGTGTCAGGAGTAAAGGAACAACTTGGACACTCATACACTGAGTGGGGATATGGGGATCAGGTTGCAATCTTAGTCAATTTAAGAAACCATGGAATCAGGTTGAATGCTAGCTTACGGCGTCAAGCATGCAGAAAGTCATTCTCGAACAGACACTTCTAGGTGTTGCTCCATCTCCAAAGTAGTGAATACTGTCACCGCAACAGATGGTGAACTTGAGCCCTGACGCGATTCTTTCACAGCTTCCATTACAAACGTTGGGTGCATTGAGGCACAGGAGTGTCTCTACCACCTCCACTATCGCCTCCTGTGAGATAGACAGAGAGGTTCAGGTTGAAATAGAAACATTCCGTTGGCAACAGCATTGTAGAAATACAGTATGTTATACACACAGTGACAGTTATATAGCCTACAGGTACATCACATATTTTGCTGCTGAGTCAGAAAGATAGTGTCATGAAGTCTACAAAAAAGAATAAAACCTTTGTTCTATTGCCACCTGCAATCTCCAAAACCATCCTGATGGTTGTCTCACAGGGCCAGGGTCTGAGTGGGATGCAACCAAAATCTAAAAAAAAAAGAAGGATTATTTCTCTCTTTCTCTCAACATACAAGAAATTCTGTGCATCTCTTTGTAATACCTCAGTGATATTAATCTGGCCATGCTGCCTATTTTGTTTTTGTGGTGAAATTTCACATTAAAGCACAACTCAATACCGTTGCTTGGTGTCGTCACGGTGCTCTCCGAAGCTGTCTCTTCAATAGCCACTGTGGGCGGCTCGTGTTCCATTGTAGCTATAAAGAGGAGAAAAACAAATAATGTACAGTCAACTTGTTTTAAGCCCCTTAAAGGTGCTCCCCCATGAATTTGACATTTTTCAGGATTTTTCCCCTAGGTTCCCCAGTCTATATTTACACCCCCACATTTTTTGCGGTCAGACCTTCATTGAGAAATCTGTGAGTTTCTGGGTGTCTTTGAGTGGGTGTGTCTGAACGGGCCCTCTCAGATTCTCAAATTGAGTCCAGAAAAAACTGCAGCGCAACTTTCCTAAGTCAATAACTAACGCCGTCTCTGAATGAACTATTTTTCATTCATTGAGCCATTCATTAATAGTTTGCAGAATATATGCATTTCAAATGAACATACAACTCAATACCATTGCTTGGTGTCATCACGGTGCTCAACCGTCCACTAGCCATCGTGGTCCTCTCCTGTTTAGCTAGAGAGGAGAAAAACAAATACTGTAAAGTCCACTTGTTTTAAAAGGTAAGCGGCTTAAAGGTGCTCCACCATGAATTTGATTTTTTTCAGGGTTTTTGGTCTTTTTGGCTTCCCAGTCTATATTCACACCCCCACTATAAACAGTCAGACCTTCATTGAGAAATCTGTGATTTCCTGTGTGGTCTGTGGTCTGAGTGGGCGCACTCTCACATTCTCAGATTGAGTGATCCGAGTAAAAAACCCTCTGCCCCTCCCACAGCGACTGAGGTGGGCAGGGATAAGTGGAGATGAGGACAGGGGGCGAGGGTGACCCTCAGATCTGGACATTTTTCTTATTGCAGCCGAAATGTGTTGAAATTACAGCAAGAAAATGATATATCCGAGTGGTTGTTTTGGCTTCAGTGGGTATAACAAGATATTAAAGGGCAAATTTATATAATACAATAGATAATTTGTTTTTAAATTCATAGGGGAGCACCTTTAAAGTAGTATAATAGGCCAAGAAATGACTCTTACTACTCTATTATAGCAAAACCAGGAGGCCAAAACTTAACCAGGGCAGGTCTCCACCAGGGCAGGTGGAGACCTGTGCCCCGAGGGACACTTATTTAGCTCGCTATAAATTACACACTGCATGAAGCCTTGAATTTATGGTGTCGCTTTCCTAAGACCTGTAAGCCAATACCCAACTGTGTCGCTTTCCTAAGACCTATAGGCCAATACCCAACTGTGTCGCTTTCCTAAGATTTATAGGCCAATGCGCTTTCTAAAACCTATAAGCCAATACCCAACTGTGTCGCTTTCTAAGACCTACGTTACTAGGATCACATTAGATTAATTGACACAGGGGTCTCTGAATTAACTATTTTTGATTGATTGATCAATCAAAAATAGTTTGTGCATTTCACATGAAAACACAACTCAATACTATCGATTGGTGTCATCACGGTCCCTGTTGTGGTCAGCCCCGTCGTGGTCGGCTCCTCCATCGTGGTCGTGATCAACTCTGGCTCCGTCGTGGGCGTGGTCGGCCCCGTTGTGGTTGGGTGCTTCGCCGTGGTCGGCTCCTCCGTTGTGGGTGTGGTCGGCTCCGTTGTGGCCGTGGTCGGCTCCGTTGTGGGTGTGGTCGGCTCCGTCGTGGTCGGCTCCGTTGTGGGCGTGGTCGGCTCCGTTGTGGGTGTGGACGGCTCCGTCGTGGTTGGCTCTGTCGTGGGCGTGGTCGGTTCTGTTGTGGGCGTGGCTGTTCCCGTCGTGGACGTGGTCGGCTCCGTCGTGGGCGTGGTCGGCCCCGTCGTGGGCATGGTCGGCTCAGTCGTGGGCGTGGTCGGCCCCGTTGTGGTCGGCTCCTCCGTTGTGGGCGTAGTCGGCTCTGTCGTGGGCGTGGTCGGCCCCGTTGTGGTCGGCTCCGTCGTGGGCGTGGTCGGCCCCGTCGTGGTTGACTCCGTCGTAGGCGTGGTCGGCTCCATCTTGGGCTTGGTCGGCTCCATCGTAGTCGGCTCCGTCGTGGGCGTGGTCGGCCCCGTCGTGGATGTGGTCGACTCCATCGTGGTCGGCTCTGTCGTGGTCGTCGTCAGCTCCATCGTGGTCGTGGTCGGCTCTGTCGAGCTCGTGGTCGGCTCCGTCGAGGTCGACTCTGTCGTGGTCGTGGTCGGCTCCGTCGAGGTCGTGGTCGGCTCCGTCGAGGTCGTGGTCGGCTCTGTCGTGGGCGTGGTCGGCTCCGTCGTGGGCGTGGTCGGCTCCGTCGTGGGCGTGGTCGGCTCCGTCGTGGGCGTGGTCGGCTCCGTCGTGGTCATCGTCAGCTCCGTCGTAGGCGTGGTCGGCTCCGTCGTGGGCGTGGTCGGCTCCGTCGTGGTCATCGTCAGCTCCGTCGTAGGCGTGGTCGGCTCCGTCGTGGGCGTGGTCGGCTCCGTCGTGGTCATCGTCAGCTCCGTCGTAGGCGTGATCAGCTCCAGCGTGGTCGGCTCCGTCGTGGTCATCGTCAGCTCCCCCCCCCCCGTCGTGGATGTGGTCGGCTCCATCGTGGTCGGCTCTGTCGTGGTCGTCGTCAGCTCCATCGTGGTCGTGGTCGGCTCTGTCGAGGTCGTGGTCGGCTCCGTCGAGGTCGGCTCTGTCGTGGTCGTGGTCGGCTCCGTCGAGGTCGTGGTCGGCTCCGTCGAGGTCGTGGTCGGCTCCGTCGAGGTCGTGGTCGGCTCCGTCGAGGTCGGCTCCGTCGTGGGCGTGGTCGGCTCCGTCGTGGGCGTGGTCAGCTCCGTCGTGGGCGTGGTCGGCTCCGTCGTGGGCGTGGTCGGCTCCGTCGTGGTCATCGTCAGCTCCGTCGTAGGCGTGGTCGGCTCCGTCGTGGGCGTGGTCGGCTCCATCGTGGTCATCGTCAGCTCCGTCGTAGGCGTGATCAGCTCCGGCGTGGTCGGCTCCGTCGTGGTCATCGTCAGCTCCGTCGTAGGCGTGGTCGGCTCCGTCGTGGGCGTGGTCGGCTCCGTCGTGGTCATCGTCAGCTCCGTCGTAGGCGTGGTCGGCTCTGTCGTGGGCGTGGTCGGCTCCGTCGTGGTCATCGTCAGCTCCGTCGTAGGCGTGGTCGGCTCCGTCGTGGTCATCGTCAGCTCCGTCGTAGGCGTGGTCGGCTCCGTCGTGGGCATGGTCGGCTCCGTCATGGTCGGCTCTGTCGTGGGCGTGGTCGGCTCTGTCGTGGGAGGCCCCGTAGTGTTCGGCTCCGTCGCGGGCATGGTCGGTTTTGTCGTGGGCATGGTCATCGTGGTTGTGGTCGTCGTAGTTATGGGCACTGTTTTGGACAAGGGTTATTTGGACAAGGGTGGTTATTTATGCCAAATGGTGTCGGAACATGGGCTGTTAGAGGGCGGGTGTTTGAGTAAGGGCTGTTATTTGGTATTCTACGGTGGCTGTGTGTCTCCCTGTAACCAGCGCCATAGAGTATAGTTTGAGGGACCTACGAGCATTGGGGGCTGTAACCGTTCCTTGGAAATATGTCTTCCACAACAAAGTTTCAGACTAATATTGGTTTGGCCATTGCAGGCTATACATGACTTACATACACAGTCAGTGGGGATTGTTTCACTAGCAGGCCTACTCACCTTCGCAGACACCAATCTTGAATGGCAGCTTATAGACACACCTCAGCCCATGGTCACAGGTTCCGGCTAATCCAAATAGGCCCCCACATGTCTCACCCCTCTGCCGAGCACACAGCCGACAGCAGAGGCATATGCCAACCACCCTGGAGCCTTTGCAGGCACCCGCCGGGAGCTCCCTGCACTTGTCTGTGTCGCACAATGGGCAAAACAGCGCTGAGGTCAGGCTCGAGGTGAACAGCAGGGCGAGGAACTCCGTCAGGAGGAGTCGGTTGGGAGAGGCAACATGCAGCACCGTTGGCCAAGACGATGGTGCCATGATGACCAAAGAGAGGAGGAGATGAACTGCAGAGAGGAGAACAAGGGAGGGTTATCCAACTTGCCTGTTGGCAGGTGATATTTAAAATGATGTGATATTTAAAACACCCAGCCACGAAGCTTAGTGTTCAGAAGCATTCAGGTTTACTCTGTATAAAAGCTTACTATACACCACTCTACACTGCCCACTTGTGGTCAAAATACAAAAAAGCAAGTATTCAGAAACGTCAAGTAGCATATGATGACATGAGAATTTTACTCAAAAGACCTAGATGGTGTAGTGAGAGTGAAATGTTTGCGGCTGCAAGAATCTTTATTTTTCATTTATTTTTTCAATTAATTTTTCATGTGTCGCTTGGATGAGTCTGTGAACAGCATCATCGACAGCTTAAACATCCCTGTTAAAAGTTAGATACTCCTCTAGCCTTAGAATTGGCTTAATTCTTTATTACCAGCCACAAATGCCTGTTTAACCTGTATATTTGGACTCTTTTTATATTGAATGTATTTTGGTAATTGCATTTTGGCCTTTGTGCCTTTTTATATGGACCCCAAATATGAAATAAAGGCATTCATTCATCCACCGATCCAATCTCTGATTATTTGCAAGATTATGTGTGCTGCGTGTGTGTGTGTGTGTGTGTGTGCATGTGCAAAATTGCGCACCCGCAGCTACACCATTGCCCCCCTCCTGCCTGGTCAGACCAATATTCACTACTATTCTATTACAAGTAGGTAGAAGAAGAAGACCACTGTACCCAATCCCCCAAAACAGCAGTCCTGCTGCTGGTCGCATGGATCGGATCATCACCAATGGTGCTTTGTTCATCTACTGCCATCTAAACTGGATTAACCTCAAAACAGACAAGAAATGTCTCAACAAAAGCGGCTGTGGCTGAAGAGAATGTAAACATTAAAGGTGTGGTGATTCAATGCTGCATGCATATGATTGTGAAAGGTGTTCTAAAAAGTCATGAAGAGCTTGGCGAGGATGCACTTTGCATAGAAATCAGTCCAAGTGCCACTGACGAGAACCGAGTTAACAAAAGCTCCTGTAAGAGACAGTTCCTCATTGTCTCTGGACAGAATCATAGTCATTGGCAATCGTGGGAAAACAAAAGCACCACAATGTATGGATACTACATTATAGTTAAATAGTGGAAATTGCAGATGAGCTTCTAGATTGGCCATTTTTCACATTTTAAATACGGCATACTGCATTTTGACCATATTGGTGTCAATTTCGTTGCATAAGTTCCTGTCATATCTACAACTGAGAATCGTAAAATTCTAAGCCTAAAAATACACACAATTAAATCATTAATTCCAACCATTTGACAATAACCAGTTAAGTATAATAATAATGATAATTAATAATAATAATAATAATAATAATAATACCACAGTTTCAGCGAATGACAGTGATCCGGTTAAGAATGCTTTCCATAGGCCAGCTGCTGCTTGAACTGATCTGATGAGGGCAATACATATTTATATACATGTGTGTGTGTGTGTGTGTGTGTGTGTGTGTGTGTGTGTGTGTGTGTGTGTGTGTGCGTGCGTGCGTGCGTGCGTGCGTGCGTGCGTGCACACACACACGCAAAATATCTAATTTTAGTAGGTGTTTTGTCCGCTCTTGGCCTTATTATGTGTTATGTCTTGTCTTGATGTGGGTGTTGGAACACACCTGAGAAATTACATCTCCTTCGGGACATTCAAGATCATCATTGTTGTTCATTGTTCATTGTTGGATTTATTGGGTCAAAATATACCGGGCCATATCTGGAACAAAACGGTACGAATAAGGCACAACAGCTGAAGACGGTGCCAGTTTCTTTTTTATTCATCCCCATGATTTTGTAACCCATTTTTTCACACATCTGCCAATATGCCTAATGTGACCCTGGGTTCTACACCCCCTCTGCCAGCCTGTGGAGACCGCGGACTGACCTCATGCTTTGTGAGGGAGAGGGTATATTGAACACTCGCCTAGTCTGTCAACCTGAATGCATTGTCTCCCTGTCCCAAAGCTATTGATTTTTACCAGGTGTAAAAAAAAAAGTGGGGAAGAGAGTAAAATGATCTCCAGAAAGAGGAGGTTCCACTCAGGCAAATAGCTGGGTTGTATTTGACTGATCCATGACCTTGGAGAGTAAAGGTCCGTTTCTCAGATGGATTTATTATCTATGAAGGTTGAAAAATAAATGGGAGAATGTCATGCACAATTTAAGCGCCTTGGATAAAGGCGCTATATAAATACAGCATTTACCATTCATGACAGACGGACAGACAGACAGGCTGGAGGAGGGAGGATCAGGATGATTATCAGCGTGGATTGAAATGAACCAAACAGACCATTCATTTTTTGTTCTTACACTCAATCAGTGTGAGTTTTAGCAGATGCACGAATTGCTGGATGGAATATTAACAAGCCTGAAGGCACCACACTCAATCCAGCTGAAACAGCTCCTACTTGCCCTCTTCTTTATCTACAATATAGACGATACAATACAATACAGTACATATGAAGAGGAGGGGACGTTTTACACGCAAGACAATCATCGTTGCTTAACTTTGTTATATTCATTTTGACATCAACCAGGTCAACAGTACTGATTTTGGCGTACGAATCACTTAGGTCCGAGTTTTGAGTTCCAGCCCTGTCTGAGTGATAATGATAAAACACAGCCTCATCCTGAAGACTCCACACCACAAAAATGCATTACTTCAAAACAATGCAATTTACTCTATGCACCCGATAACACCAGACTAGGATGTTCTACTTACTACCAACAATACACAAGGATCCACAGACTTGGACTATTCCCTTCGAGGTGCCTCCCAACAGACCTATAGTATCAGACTGCAGCGTGAATCCTACCATAGCATTAGCACAATAGACCTTCATGCATATTTTCTCAAGAAAAAGGGGGCACTGAAAGGTTCTCCACTATACACCCCAGCTATTTCATTCAAATGGATCAAGAACTTGGGAGACTTATACCTTCTAGTTCTAGGTAGACTAGGTATATGGCAGAAATGGATTCAGCACATAAAGATCATATAGAAACAACAACTCAAGTACAATATATCATAATTATAGCCAATTTACAGTTTTAGTAATTAATTATTGGAATGATTCAATTTCTGACAAAATGGTGATTGTACCACTCAGCATATGGCAGAAATGGATTTAGCACATAAATTTAGCATGTGTTATGTACAATTATGTATCAGAATTAAAGCCATTTCCAGTACTTTATAGCGATTAATTAAAGATAGAGTGCCATGATTTTTTTCTACCTTAAAACATGATCATCAGGTATTAATGTTATATGAAAAGTAAGATTTTTTTCCCAAAAAGTGTAGTGTTTGTTAAACTGTCATTTTTATGATTCCACCCTTCCAGTTCATGTAGGGCGTGTTCGTAAATGCGCCCTAAACGTACTGGTGTACTCTGATCGTTGTTTATACATGGTGTATTTGGGGCATTTGGTGCTCCTCGTTCGTTTATTCACACCGGTGTGTTTGGTGCACGCACTGAGCAACCCTACGCTGTATGGCTCTGGCAGTGATTCTCATCATTTTTGAGTGAGGTGTGTTGTTTGGTTTTAACTGCTCGTTCGTAAATAAGCCTCAACGCACTCGGCGACATCTCCGCCGCCCACTGCCCCAAAACAACTCAACGCACTCGCAGTTTGTGTTTCCGAACGCATCCCTAAGTATGCCTGGTTGCCTGGTGGGTGGTGATGGGTGGAGATCCACCTGAACTGAAGCCACACCCACAGCTTTAGTTGCATGATAAAGGGGGAGGAGTTAGGGGAGGGGCTGAGCACATGATGTCACTATATTGGAGTTTTTTTTATTGGCCCGCAGGAAGAAACCCTAAATACAAAGGGAAGACATCATTGCACATACAAAACACACAAGGGGTCTATTTACATACTGTCACCACTTAAACATGTACAAAATTAGAAAAAAATACAAAAATCACGGCATCCCCTCTTTAAGGCAGCTTCACTTTTACTCAATTTTTAATGAAACGGTAACTTGCATCACTTGGCATACTGCAGAAATGGACTCAGTACATCAAAATGTAGGAACAACCCAACGTGTCAAATTATTCATTGAATTCTAGCTATTTTCAGTTTTTATATTGATTAATTATGCTAATTACTCAATTTCTGAGTAAACAGTGACTCACTCGGCATACGGCAGAAATGGAATCAGCATGTCAAAATCATAAGTAACTTTCCTCAAAAATGCCATCAGGGTCATTTTCAGAAGGTTTTTTTTGCCATCTTGGCCCCTGATCACTATACCATATCAGGCATACACACAACTCTGAACACACAATTCCAATCCCAGGTCTGGAATATGGACACAAATGGATTAAAAATTTAAAGACTAATTTAACTTGGTTTCAAGGGGGTGGATGCCTCTGCCTTGCATAGGCACATATACTGTATTTACTATATGTCTTTATTTTAAAAGGAGTATCCAGTGATTTTGGAGATTTGGTGTGTGTGTGTGTGTGTGTGTGTGTGTGTGTGTGTGTGTGTGTGTGTGTGTGTGTGTGTGTGTGTGTGTGTGTGTGTGTGTGTGTGTGTGTGTGTGTGTGTGTGTGTGTGTGTGTGTGTGTGTGTAAAACACAGGCTACACATGTCTGGATTGCCTGTCAGCTTCTCATCTTCTAACCTTACTTCATTTTAAAACTACGTAGTTCATGTTATGTGACCCTTTCTGGCAATGGAGAAACAGTTCCTGTACAAGCAAAAGAAGTGTAACCAAACAAAACCTGTCTACAATTACAAAACAAGATACTATGGCCTTGTTTGCTGACCTTAATAAATAGCCCTGAACCAGGAAGTGATAAGAAGACAGTGATCGAAGAGAGATCACAAGGGCCACAATAGAACTTTGGAAGACTCTGATGCCTGGGATCACATAACCACATCTTAATAATATAAATGTATGTTTGGCTTCCAAGTAAGAGAACCGTATCTACCCAATTGTAGTAGTGAAATATTTTTTACACTCAACTTATTGAGAAAATATGAAATATGTAATATTATATATATAAGTAATATCTACCTACATGAACCTAATATACAACAGCCCGTTGAAATCAAAAGAATTGAGTCGGTAAACTTAAAGGTAGGGGAAGTGATTTCACTTTTGTCAGATATCACCCAAAAATATTTTTTTCTGTTAAAATGCTCTATTATAAGGTGTGGAAACCATATATGGAGTTTCCCCCTCCCCCACGTTAGCAGAGGAGCTAATAAAAGTTCCCCAGGTGGTGGCGAATTCTCCTCCAATCAGGATCGAGCAGCAGGTTCACATAGTGTAGCTACTGTTTGGCGCCTCTAGTGCACCAGGCTGGTACTACACCATGAATTTCAAATCACTTACCCTACCTTTAATGCAATAAAAAGGCTGGTTTAAAAAAACTAAAATTTGAGTATATGGCATTGAAATAATAGATTGGTCTAACTGATAGAGGGGTTACTTTTACTCAATATGTTTATTACATTAGAGAAGACACTTACACAAGGCCAGCCGCACCAGGATGTGGGATTTGGACACTCACAAAACCAGTACACCTGGCGGCTGGCGCACACACCCCACGTGCACATGCCCGCTCTTTGCAGCTTTCCCCTCCATGTCATGCATGCATGTTAAATAAACATTTCCGTCCTGAAGTCAACTAGGAGTTACATGACAAGGATTCCCTGATTCAAACTGATACGAGTGTTGGATACTGAAAAAAGCAGATCTGCAAGTTCAGTGCTGCACAGTGAGATTCGAAGTGAGCTTTCATATGTGCTGTATATGTGGGCTGTTTTAGGGTATGTACTAAGGGTATGTACTACTACTTTTCAAAAATAATTTATATAAAGGCGATTTCAAAGTGGACTATGCATATAATTTAGGCTGCCCTCAGGGTAGCAATTTAGTATTGGTCTATGCATATCATTTAAGCTGCCCTCAGGGCAGCGTTTAATAGCTGCCCTCAGTGCAGCATTTACAGGCTGCCCTCAAGGCAGCAATTTAGCATTGGTGGTTTGCATATCATTTAAGCTGCCCTCAGGGCAGCAATTTAGCATTGGTCTATGTGTGTCATTTACACTGCCCTCAGGGCAGCAATTTAGTATTGGTCTATGTGTAGTATTACGCAGAAGCGGGGATCGAACCCGGGACTCCCACTCGCCAGTCCAACGCACAACAAGTCGCGCCAATAGGGCTGAGCCCGATTGGCGGGGTTGTTGTCGCTGGCTCATGGCTGGGTGCTACATTCACCCCTTGATCTTTTGGAGCGCGTCCTCGCGCTTCACACTTCACACCACGGACCCCCGTACGTGATGTCCCTCATGTGGACCCGCAAGGACGTATACGGGTATATTGGGGATAACACCCGCACTCCAAATCCTGCCGACTACGCCAGATTGTAGTATTACGCAGAAGCGGGGATCGAACCCGGGACTCCCACTCGCCAGTCCAACGCACAACAAGTCGCGCCAATAGGGCTGAGCCCGATTGGCGGGGTTGTTGTCGCTGGCTCATGGCTGGGTGCTACATATGCACATAATTTAAGCTGCCCTCAGGGCAGCATTTACAGGGCAGCAATTTAGCATTGGTCTATGCGTGTCATTTAAGCTGTGAGAAAACCAATTTGCTGACCAACCGGTCACCCCCACACTAACTTCCTCCCTAAACCCCCCACAATACTTCCCTTTAGTCTTGTGTATTCATCTGGTTATTCTACCCTTTGATGTCTTATTTCCCCCGAGGTTCCCACCCCTGGGTGGGACTTCCGGCCAATATAAGCTACTAGAAAGTAGCCTACAGGGACAGAATCGAACGAACAGATTGGCAGCCGAGCCGCAGGAAGGCCACAGGGCCTTTAATATGTGCTCTGAGGGCAGCTTAAATGATACACATAGACCAATGCTAAATGCCTAAATTGTAGTTGAAAACAATGCAAAACAATACCTGTTGTTCAGTGACCTCACTAATGTGAGACGGGTGAGCCTAGTTTGTATGAAACTGTAAAAGGCATGAAAGGCCAAATAGAAAAATGCTTTCTTTAGCCTACTTCGCAAAGGATATGTATTCAGATTACTTAAAACACAATGAGCCAGATCACTATGTAAGCAGGCAGAAATGTTTGTAATTGTATCAATAGTTGATGAGACAGACAGGTGTAACAGGATCAAAAGTAGAACAGTGTATAGCTTGCACCAGGCGTCAACGGGTTAATACAGTGAATCATCCATTCAGTGTATGTTCATGTCCTGCTCGGTACACATAACCAAATGACACATGATCTGACTTGAATTGGTTTCATATTTACTTGCAGATTTCAATGAATGGGAGACAACAGACAAGGGTGCTATTTGATGGATTCATTTTAGGCCTGAAGTTGCAAGCAGGATTTGTTTTTCTCAACTCCCAGGCTCAGGCATCTGAGGAAAGAAAAACATGTAGCCCTACACCTGGCTGATGAAATCACAGAACCTGCAGCTAACATGGCACCTGGAAATTAGTAACCCACACTTAGGGTGACCATATTCTCAAAGGAGAAAACCAGGGCACCTTAGCGGTGGTGGTGGTGGTGGGGGGGGTTCTTCCCCATGGATGAGTATGGGGAAGATTTTCACTGCCCCGTGATTACTCCCATCAGTACTGACACCACAGAATGGGATATCTTTTAAAGCTTCATGCGCTATTTTGAGTGAATGAGGGGCCAGCACACTGTCAACAATTGCCTCCGTCTTGGTGCGGGCACAAGTACACTGCATCATCTTTCCCTGGTTTCACGAAATATTCAGATATCGAACGGGCGCTACTATCGCCTCGAACAGCTTTTTTTGTGTTTTTCTGTGTCAATGTGGGATTTTAGGTCCCTTGCACCACCATTGCAGAGCGAGACATACTAATGGGTCATTGCAGACCGTCTGGGTGCTCAACAACCTAAAGACCGGTGGGGTATACCCAGAGAGTAGCAGTACCAGACCAGAACCTGAAGTATACAGTTAAACCAGTACTCAATAAGACTGTAGGCAGCTTTCCAATTTAGCAAATTCTGGCATTGTTTATTACTTGACTCACAGATAGGAACAACATTTGAACACATAAAATCAGAATAGTACTGGCCTGTTATTTCACGAATGAGATTCGTTCCACATCAGGTGTCACGGGGCGCCCCAGGAGGAACAGCAAGCGTGCGTGTCGGTTGCTGGAGAGATCTCTGCCTGTTATCTATTTTGTCAGGCATAATATTCAGAGGGCTGTGACCTTGAAGCGGCCTGCCGGCCTATGGCACACTCTGAAAAGTATGGGTGTTTATGGTGAAGGTCTATTTTTTATCCCATCAATACGTGCCTGCTTTGCAAACAGTGCACAGTGCTTCACTTTTGTCTCGCCCCGGTCTGAATACACAGAATTTTTTCTGTAACTCGTCTGTAAACGTGCGCCTGCGCTTGGGCATGGTGGTGGAGACTGACAACCACGCTGTCTAGTGTCTACTAGCTGATTGACGAAGGCTGCCTGCACTGACTCTGCTCAGGGCTGACGTCATCATGCGCAGTGTCCTAGTGCCTGTCGATTTACTGGTCCGATGTAAGCAAAGACGTGTCAGAAAGGAACTGAATGAAAGTAATTTTACAAAAACCAGGACATTTCCTCATTTTCTAAAAATAAACCGGGACACCCAGGACAGGACGTGAAATACGGACATGTCCTGGGAAATACGTACGTATGGTCAGCCTACCCACACTTCCACAAACACTACTTTACAGAAGAAGAACTGAACATTATAGTTCAGCAATTTCTTTAACAGTTTTTCATAATTTTGAGGTTACTCACAGACATAGCCACATCAAAACGTTGGAGAGCTGTTGTGTATAACACACTGCTACAAACTTCCCTCTCAAAGGGCAATGAATGAATGAGCTAACTTGCTAAAACAACCTATGCTGGAACATACCATCAACTGGGATATACCATTCAAAAAGGGGAAATGAAATAACACAAAACAAGCACAAGATGGTGCATAGGTTATAAGGTAGTGCACCACCCTGTGGCAGTCCTCTGGCACTGCATACAAAGTTCTCAACTAAAGAGATCAGGGTCCAGCATACCCTGTGTTTATTGTCTCCACCAGGCCGAGTGCATGGTAAAGAGTATGTTTTGCACTCTGTCCGTGTGTGTCCGGCCTGTTGTGTTTGTGTCCGTCCGTCACCAGCCAATCTCCGCCGCCATTAACCCAATCAATGCCAAACTTTGCACACACAGATACTGAATACAGATACCAGAGTTGTGATCTCATGTTATGTTTTTTTTTTTTTTTTTTTTAGCTATCTTGTGTTGTGTTTATATCAAACTCCTCACTCATATGTGCATTTGCAGTTTGGGCAACTGTCTGATCACTGGTTAGACAAGCATATTCACCTTAGTGTCAATCCCTTACCCCCTGTGTCTGATCATTGGTTAGGCATATCACCATAGTGTAATTATTCCTGGAAATGGAACTTCAGCAGATGAAAGCAGTTCCTGGTTTACCAGTTGGCACAGTCACAGATGGCTTTTATTACATCAATGTTTTGTATTGTTTGTTAAAATGTTCAACTCAATTATTATGTCCTTAATACCGACATACCACACATTCACAATTTCCCATAGTAAGATGGAATTACATTTGCCAACTTATTTCATGAATAACATGAATAAACCTTTTTGTGAATTTCATCCTTCCAAAACAAAAATGAAATGTTTTAACACTCATCAACATACAAGACCACAAAGATTTATTTTTATATTTGTCACTGTTCAATCAATCATTCAGTCAATCACAAACTTTGTTTCCTCATTCAATAAGGTTCAAATGTACGCCCATCCTGTGTGGTTTTTGTGGTGTACACAATCCAAATCTGATCCAAAGCTAATCCAAGGAATTTGGTAAATTAGTATTTATATTAAACCTGATCCATGTGCATTTATTCATGTCCATGCTGTCTGTGGGAAATTAGATTTGAATTGGGAAAAACACTTCTGTGACCAGGACATATTTTACATAGATTAAAAACAGCAATAGAATGAAAACAATGGGTGGAGAGATGGTCTCGATATGATAGAGCAGTGGTCCTGGGATTCACTACCCCCCAGTATGTATTATCAAAGTATTTGGTTGTTAGTGTATAACTGTAGGACTCTGCTGCATGGCCGACACCTCATGCACTGGCCTTCATGATGATTCCATTGGTGTTCACACCATAAATGGTACCTAGATCATATGAGACGTGTGTCATGGTCCCCAAGCAGGGAATTAACTTCCATCCATGACCTTCTGGACGTTCTTGGGAAATGCCAGTTCTGTTCGTAGACAATATTGAAGCATGCTTATTACGGTACCGTAACTTGAACACTAACATGTAACTTGAAGCCAATGTCAATACATTATAAGGGGTTGTATGTGTCACAGAATGTTTCAAGCGCTTTTGTCCTTGTTTTACAATAATATGACTATGAATATGTATTTATAGTGTATACAGACAGACAGGTGGACGGAAAGACAGACAAAGTGCAAAACACCACACTCACCAGGCTTTATAGTTGGGGAATTTTAGCAGGTATTCTGAATGTTCGGGGAACTACATCGTTACCAAGAAATTTCTTTACCAATGTGTTTCTAATGGTGCCTAATAACATGTGTAGGGCCTACTATAATGTTGAAATTCAACACCAGTGGGAAACCTCATAAAAACAGGTCAAAGTCAGGGTCCCATTCACTAATCATTAGAAGGCAAAACATGCAAAATTTGTTTTATGTGATATGTCTAACTGGGGGGGTTTCATGATGCTGAATCCATTCCAAGCATTAGTTTTGTAAAAAGAAACACACTCATTGGGCTGAAAATGGACATAGTGCTTGCCCAAACGTGCTGACTAAGTACATTTATGATGACTGGTAGGCCTATGGCTGTTTTAAGCCCATGGAGTTGTTTTCTGAGAAAAACTAATGCATAAACCCCCTAGTTAGACATATCACATGCTACATAAGGCACAATAAAAATGTGCATGTTTTGCCATTAATGGTTAGTGAATGTGACTTTGACCTGTTTTTATAATGTTTCCCACGGGTGTTGACTTGCAACATTTTAGTACATGTTAATAGACACCATTAGAAACACATTGGTGAAGAGATTTCTTGGTAGCGATTTAGTTCCCATGTTTCATATGTTTCCCTACTATTAGGCCTGGTGGAGACAATGAAGCGCATAACTCAAATAAAGATTGGAAAACAATGGAAAACAAAGACTTCAGATTTCAGTGATTTCACAAAAAAGGAGGCGAAATACACTAAAGACTAAATTTAGCCATGGCTCAGACTCACCTTTCGTAAACGTTACCCTGGCTGTTTACCCCAAAGGCGAGGCCGTCACTCCCCACCTCGATCATTTTGAGTTTTCCTTCAATGTGCTTCCAGCCTGAGAATGAGCAGGTGGCTGTAGACTGGAGCTATTTAAAAAGATAAACACAAATGAAAATTTAGTACGCATCCTCATAGCCCAAAGAATGCTGTTGTGCAGATAATAATGAATATTATTACATGGCTTGTTTGAATGCTTGATTCTGATTCTTCAATCTGACGTTGAGTCCCGATATCTCTGAATCAGATCCCTCTGCTAGCAGAGCGCTGCCTAATCAAACCCTCGAACACCAACTGAATTGTGTCCTGCTTTATTTACTGATGCTTCCAGCATGATAGCCATATCAACAATGTCTATCACACACACTAGGGTTTCGACTCAATAAAAAATGATCTAATTAATTTGAGGTTTTGTAATTAATATCAATTAATCACATATCAATATTTGACCTGAGAAGTATTTTTGATAATTTAGAACAGATTGGTATCAACTATCAATCCCATCATCCACTGGGTTAATTAAAGCCCTCTAATTGGCAGGTACTGCTCAGATCCTCAGTCCCATTACTGCGAACATGTTCTGATAACCCTAACCGTGACGCTATTCTCACTATAAAGTTAGTTAGTTAGTTAGTTAGTTAGTTAGTTAGTTAGTTAGTTAGTTAGTTAGTTAGTTAGTTAGTTAGTTAGTTAGTTCTTACTGGGTTGAAGTAGATGTTGTCTTCGCTATTGACTCCCCAGCATCCATATGGGCCACAGCTGAAGTATTTCAATCTTCCTGATACATCTGTCCATTGTATAGAGCTATGACCATTGAAGCCCATTGTGTAAGTATTCCCGAGACAGTAAATGGAGTTGCCTTCATTAACTCCCACCACAAAACTATTACCTCCAGCATCAGCCTGAATCAAGAGTCCTAAATGAAATGGGAAGAAAAAAAGGAATGTAGTGCAAATGTGATGATTTATCAAATGATTTTGCCTGAACTTATGAAAATGTATTGTTTACCTGAAACTTCTGTCCAGCTGCCACCCAAATATTTGAAGATGCGGTTGGAAACATCAATCCCCCATATCCCTGCTTGTCCCACTGAGACATGCTTCAGGTTGGCATATGGCAGTGCTTTCCAGTAATAACCGCTCAGAAAATAGGCTTGATGGTTTTTGTCTGTCGCAACAACTTGTCCCAGGCCAGCATCAACCTGCACTGCCTGCAATCCCTCGTTCAGCAGTGGGCCCTGGCAGCATCTCCAACCTGGGAGGAATATATATCCTAATAATAAATATAGCCACAAGCAGCAATAAGATTGGACCAAGCAATTGGCAGCCAATGCAATAAATAATTAGAAAAATATGCAAAATAAACCATAGAAACATGGAACATAGAAACATCTGAACTTCATAAAAAGAAGACATTAGAATTGTTTAACTTTAACTTTTAAAGGTAGGGGAAGTGATTTCACTTTTGCTTGATATCACCCAAAAGACTTTTTTTCTGTTAAAATGCTCTATTATAAGGTGTGCAGACCATATATGGAGTTTCCCCCTCCCCCACGTTAGCAGAGGAGCTAATAAAAGTTCCCCAGGTGGAGGGTGAATTCTCCTCCAATCAGGATCGAGCAGCAGGTTCACATAGTGTAGCTACTCTTGGGCGCCCCTAATGCACCAGGTGGGTACTACACGATGAATTTCAAATCACTTACCCTACCTTTAACTGTGGGTGGCAGCAATAAGGATCTTTAAGTTTATTTGTCTGAGCCCAGATTTGAACTGACGAGTCTGACGACCTTGTCTTACAATGGCCAAACGGTACTTCACTGCAAACTATGTCCTAGTTTTGGATATTATTACAGTGTGTTCACCGTTCATGTCTTGATGTACAAATATATCTTCAACTGTGATATTAGATAATTGTCCGTAGATTGTGTGTATAACGCTTCACACAAATTGCTTAAAGATTCAGACAGAAAATCACATATAAGCATTTTTGAAACTGATCAAAATGAATCACTGGGTGGATCTTACTGGTCAAAGTGACAGATGCAATCCCCATGTGTCAATGAACAGTTAGGAACAAATCCCATAACTTAGGGCTAAACAAGGCATTAGTTATTGCAATTCGGTTTTCCTCATTCATTTTTAATGGCATTCTAAAAATGTACAAATGTACTGTTTATAGTCAACATTAGTCAACATTTAGTCAGTACATGAACTATATGCGTTCAAAGTTCAAATTTTGAAGTTAGTGTTATAGTGCCACACTTTGGCCAATGGTCACAGGGCAGGCTTTGCATCATCACCATTTGCCCTGGCCCTCTACCAGATCTCCTTTTGGGAGAACAGCTATTTTGGTGGCAGGAGAAAGAAAAGAAGTAAAGGAGAAGGAGCTGGATTAGGAGAAGAAACATGCAAATTCATTCCCATTCATGGACTGATGGGTCCCTTAATATAATCACTGAGAAATCTGAACAAAATAATGGAGCTTTTAACATATTAAAAAAATCAAAGATTGAGAATGCATGTTGACAGGACATACAAAGTGGACTGAAGGTCAGTGACTTACCGTGACAGAGAGCCAGGTGGCCCAATAACAGCAAGAAAACTGCAGTAGCTCTCATGATGTCAGTTGCTCTGCTTTTCTGACTGTCGTTAGGTAGGCACACTCTACTCACAGTCCATCTTATATTCTCAGTAGCTGATGGGTGCAGGTTCTTGCAGATCAATGTAAAGGGAATATCTGCTGTGGACTCACGTTGGTGGGTTTTCTTTTATTTCATAATAGGCCTACTCGGCCGTGTTTGAAATGTTGGGGAAGGACAGAGTGCCGAAACACGCTGTTTCTCTAGGACTGCTGCTGTGTTATGAAATATAAGAAAACCCCATGAACTTTATACAAGTGCAGATATTTCCTCTTTACTAATACGCCTACATGAATGCACACACTGGAAAGTTCACTAGCAAAGGAACACACCTTGTCCGCCTCTTGCACTATCATGGATAAAATTGCACCTTTTCTAAACTAAAGTTGCTGAATTTATATAAAACATAGCACCATGCTAAATTTTGTTTTGTAACTTCGCTACTACAAGGAAAACATGCACATGTATACTGTATAGGATTCTAATTTTCCATTATTTGTTGCTCTTTTTACAGAGGAGATGAGGAATCAGGGTTATTATGTCAGCCTGCAGGTTGTCTCTCTGTCCGTGGAGGCTCTCTCTCTCTCTCTCTCTCTCTCTCTCTCTCTCTCTCTCTCTCTCTCTCTCTCTCTCTCTCTCTCTCTCTCTCTCTATATATATATATATATATATATTACACTATATTTGCAGTGTTTCTTTGCCATGTTTGATTCATGGTGTTATATTATATAATTTGCTGCTGCACTGTCTGCACTGCAAGCCAAACAAAAATACATTTTGTTCCTGTGTTCCTGTACAAAAGATGTAACAATAAACCTTTGAACCTTGTAGATGTATTGATGGGGGGCCCAACGTGGTCTATCAATAAAGTAAACATTGCCATAGTGTGTTTCGGCCAACTCAAGTGGGGAGGGGGCACGTACAGTTCATGGCTGAACCACTGGTGAACCAAAAGTGAAAGTGTGAGGGTCAATATCCTATAGACCTATTTTAATTATGTAGGGGAAACATACAATAAAGAGTTTTCCCCGCTCTCTCAAAATAACTGAAACACTTTTTTGGAATAAATCAACTGCAAGGGGTAGCATTCTCCTTTAAGTAGCATGTGATTGTGATGTCAAACTAAAGGCGTTTTGATGATTCTGAATCCATTCCAAGCACTAGTTTTGCGCAAATAAAAAAGCTCTGGCTAACAACCATGATCTCATCACATTTAGGCCTGGAAGGCCTATAGATTAACATGTCCATCACATGATGCTATTAACGGTAGGGTGTATAATGGTAGGGATGTATAATCAGGGGTGCACATAAGTGGTGCTCCGGTGCTCAGGAGCACCAAAAATTCTACAATGAGCCAGTGGTGGAAAGCTCCTTTGAGCACCACACAGCTGGGGCTCATAATGACTGCCCGACTGGGCCAGTAAAAAAGCCTTGAAAATGAAATAATGAAATAATTCTAACTAAACTAAAGTCTAAAATACTACTAGTATTTTTAATGGATGTAGAATGCAGGCAGTAGTACTACTACTAGGCTAGCCTATTGCAAAGCCCAAACTATCGCCCTGTACTGTATTACTGTACATTGATCGGGCTGTACGGAGTGGAAAAAAGGGGTCCCAGGGCCCGGCGATGAGGGGTCCCAGGGCCCCTCGACATATTTTTCGGAGCACCAAGTAACATCCCCAGGTGCTCCTCTGAGTACTGGACCAAAATATAGTTATGTGCACCCCTGTGTATAATAATGGTAGAGTAGTATTACGTGGAAGTGGGGATCAAACCCGGGACTCCCACTCGCCAGTCCAACACACAACCAGTCACACCAATAGGGCTGAGGGCCCCTTGATCTTTTGGAGCACGTCTTCGCGATTCACACTTCACACCGCGGACCGCTCTACACTATGTCCTTCATGTGGACCCGCAAGGACGTAGATGGGTTTATTGGGGATAACACCTGCACTCCAAATCCTGCCGACTACACCAGATTGGCAGGGTGGTGTAATCCTGCCGACTACGCCAGATGTAGTATTATGCGGAAGCGGGGAGCGAACCCGGGACTCCCACTCGCCAGTCCAACACACAACCTGTTGGGGCTGTTGTGGTTGGCTCATATGGCTGGGTGCTACAGTAGGGTCCTAAGTAGGTATACCTATATGGAGAGAAAAACGTTATATGTGAACTCTTGAAAGTGGCACCTTTCATACAAGCCACTTTACAAGGAAAATACTATGGATCTTTTTTGCATGTCATGTATATCTATTTGAATTTCATATGTAGGCCTAATTCTTATAAATCACAAAATTATATATGCTTTATATACATTTCACTTTACAAAGAAATACAATGGATCTTATATTATCTTTATTATATGAAAAGTGCCACTTTCAAGAGTTCACATATAAAGTTGTTTCCATAGCCAATATTTTATTAAGGCCAGTAAAAAAGACTATTGTACCACATTTCTGAATCGCACAACTGCCCAACTACAGTGGCACCATTAGTGATTTCTCAAAAAAAAATGATGCCACTATTTTTTTTAAACACCTTCCATTCTCACAATTTAAAATACCGGTAAGCTGCGTTTCTTTTTATGGGTGGCAGTGTTGCCAGGTTCGCTTATTATACGCGCGTCTTTGTGATTTTTTTTTCTTTTTTTTTTTTTTTTTTTTTTACTGTAAAGTTGCTTACAAGTGTGGTAGTTTAGCCTACTAGTTGCTGTCTTTTGGGCCTTGTTTCTTATCTGGTGGAAACTTTTGTCCCTGGCGACCCGACTATGGATAATCTGTGGAAGATGGATGACGGTCGATCAGGGGCGGATAACATTTCCCAATTGTGTGTGTGTGTGTGGGGGGGGGGCACCCATGGCACCTATACCTATTAGGCAAGTAAAGCATCAATAACAACATCAGTTGTTGTTGAAGTCGCACCTGCGGTCGATTCTCTTTGGGCTTGTTTGTTTTCGAATACCAAGTTGCTTGATTCATTCGCAAAAACTGGCAACGCCGAGAGGTGGCTCTGAAATGGCATAGATACACGGCCCCAGATAGTGGCTCCAGGCTTGAAGCAACGATCCCTGGTGGCCAAGTTTGGTACTGCAGGCGGGTGGAATTCATGCACGAACGCCCCGAGAGCACGCACGCTCGTTTGCTTTGTGCACGTGGACAGGGCAGTTTGTTTTTAAGTTGTTTTCTGAATAAACCAGCGGTCCTCACGTGATATACTACCTCTCAAAACATAACGGATGTATTATATGACAGATAATAAGCTCAATGCAAACCCACAAGCTTGTTTTTTGATGCTTTTTGATGTTTTTTTTCCTTTGCTCGTGCGCGACGGCGCTCGTTCATGGTTCCCATAATCCCTTGCTTCGGGCGCGTTCATGGAGAAATACTTCCGCATTTGGACACCAAATTTTGGTGTCCAAATGCGGAAATAGGCGCACTTCCGGCGGTCTTCCGGGTGCTTCAAAGCGCCAATGAGCAACTTGTATTGAAATGAACGGCAAGGGGGCGGGGCTATCGCTCGAGTCAGTTCTCTGTTATTTTATTACTCTATGAATAGATATCTATGGCTAAATTTTAGCAGCAATTGAACTTCCGCTCTGGATCTTTCAAAATAATAAGCAGTCTCACTTTTTCCCTTCTCCCCTCAGCCCTAACATCCAGTCTGAATCACATCCGTGGAAATTCACAGAGCAGTCTACTCTCGCCTGGGCTGACATTTCATTGTGTACGTGTAGAAAGTGTTGAAGATTGCATGGCAACGCAACGGCGTTTCGCGAATGTCGGGGAACTACGACGGGCAGCAGAGCAAAAGCATTCGCCGTCATGTTAGGTGAGAGGACTCGCTGAGATATCGAGTCGAGATTTCATTTCAGACACAAACTGTGGGCTGCCTTGTCAAGTTGACATATCATTTCTGATGGGATTGTCAGTCTTCGGTTATCTTCGGTATATCATCAATCAATCATTACACGTGAACCTGTTCTAAGATTTATTTCATTATAAAATCAGATAACTTCTTGTATGTATGGCCTAAACACCCCTGCAAACTGATGAGAACATGATGAGCTCTCCAGATTTCGGACTGTTGTTGCTGCAGCAGCAGTTAGCTGGATTCGCCTAGTGTCAGAGTTGCGACATTAAGGGATCAGAAACTGATCGCTCGAGCTGCTGTTCAATGCAGCCCGAATAGGGACAAACTTGGATTTAAATACCCCGTTTCCAACGAGAGCGGCGTAAATACGAACTATTTTAGCCACGCGTGCAAGCATGACAACTGCTCTATAAAGTGTACAGTGACAACTAAAGTCTCTGTAACGTTTATGTTGTACTACAAAACGATGCCAAACTATTGGGTTTTAAGGTCATTGAAGCTGGGCTGTTGCCCAAGTCCAGTGCATTTCAGCCTAATTCCGGTTCAGGAAGTGTCACTATTCGCTGTCCCCATTCTCATTGAAAGTCTTTGCCGACGAGCCTCCATTGCACTGGCCCCATGAAGTGAATGGAGTTGTCAGTCAACTCTGTCAGTGACAGTGCTCTTAGACTCTGGCTGGATTATGCTACCGAAAGCGATGTTGTTTGCCTGTTTTTTGCCTTCCCAGTCAGTCTTTAAAGGGGAAGTCCACCCATTTTCAACATTCTAATATGTCATTAGTATACCCTAGAGGTGCAGGGTGGACATGATAAAAAAGTTCCCCCATTCTGTGTTCCCAAGAAATGGAGTTCTGAAGAAAACCACTAACATGGTGAAACATCTTGATGACATCAAGATGTATTTTCACCAGGTTAATAGCTTAATAGATTTCTTTAGACGCTTCTTTTTTCTGAGAGCGTACAAATGGAACCAAATTAACCTGTTGGGGTTCATTTGGTTGCATTTGTACACTCTCAGAAAAAAAATGTTGAAAATGGGTGGAATTCACCTTTGAAATAGATTTCTAATACCAGTTAAAAATTACAACTTGCTAGGCAGCAACATCTATGTAACCAGTGATGCTCGAGCAAATAGCCGTGACTGCCTGAAATTGGCTGAATGGAATGGGTATGGTAGAAACATTTATTTTCTCCATGTAGACAAGGGCCCACGCAGCACCTAACTGCTAACCTCCCACTTACTGTCTTGACCACATTAGAGTAAAAAAAAAAAAAAAATGAACTGTGACTGACACACACACACACACACACACACACACACACACACACACACACACACACACACACACACACACACACACACACACACACACAATGAGCTCATAACTGAGTCTGATGATGCTTGTATGGAGTTTTGGTTAGTAACAGTTTAGACCAGGGTTAGGCAACCTTGCCTAGCCAACACTGGCACACTGTCATGGGTATGAAAGAAGTGATTTTTCCTTTCCTGAGCAAGATACTTAACCCCTAATTGCTCCCAATGTGTATCTCCTTTTTAAAAGTAACTAAGTTCCAACACTGGGCTAGACGGACTGCCCGACACTAAATGTAATTTGTTTTTTCTGTTTTAGGGTGACGTCCATTGCTTCGGGTGAACTGCAACTTGAGTGAGTCGGGAGATGAAATTTCTTTTTAACCTTTTTCGTTTATTCTTTTTTAACCTTGAAAACATGCACAAACCTTTAACGTCAAGTGCTCCCGCCAGCGTGGAACATCATTGCTGACTGAGACCATGAGCAGACAGGTACGCGATCGCAGCGCAGGCCGAGCAATGAGTTCACTTTGATTTTGCCGACCCTGGATGGATGGGGGGGAGAATAAAGGGAATGCGGAAGATTCACCACTAGCGTCTTAAGCTTGTGTGGTGCCGCCAGTGTGAGAGAGAAGATGCCCAGGCGAGGCTTGGCGCCTCAGGGCCGGGCACGCTGGCTGTTCCTGGGCCTCTTTCTGCTGCTGGTGCTCCTGCTCTTCGCCTACCTGTTGGAGTGCACGCCTCCGGCCGACGTCAGCCTGGTCCTGCCCCCTGGCCTGGCAGCGGTGGGCGAGCCCTACGGGAAGGACTACTACCAGGTAGGGGGGAGTAAACGATAACGGGTGGTGGTGGTGGGGGGACAGTTGCTTCTATATATATGTATAGGTATGTATATATGTAAAACCAGAGAGACGACTAACATCCATCACAGTTTGGCCAATCTGTATGGCTGCATGTCTCCCCCCTTCTTTCTCTCTCACGTCAATCTTCACGTAACTATCATTAAAGGCTTGCAGTCCTAAACGTCGGCAGTGGATGAGGCTGCATGGGACTTAACCAAAGGTCCATTAAACCCATATTTCGATGTTTGCGCCCCCTACGTGGCAGGCACTGCTCCAGGAGCAGGAGGAGCGTCACCTGAGCCGCGCCGCCAGCCTCAAGCGGCAGATCGCACAGCTCAAGCAGGAGCTGCAGGAGATGAGCGACAAGCTGAAGGCCCTGCAGGAGAAGAAGGAGCCTGTGGGCGCCGTGCAGGGCCTCTCCGACACCAACCGGGACCAGGAGCCCGGGGACCTGCTGGAGTACCTGCACTCGCAGATCGACAAGGCCGAGGTCAACACGGGAGCACGCCTGCCCAGGTACGGATATGTCAAAATGAATAGTAAGGTGTAGGTCACCTAATGTTATGCTATGATCAATATGCATGAATTGAATTGGGGGTGGATATTGCTTGCAATCTCACGACGGGTATGTATCACGATACAGATGCCATTATACGACATGATGTGTATAAATATATTGATCTTCCAATGACTCCCTCCCCTCCCCAGTGAGTACGCCCTGGTGCCGTTCGAGAGCTTCACCTCGTCCAAGGTGTACCAGCTGGAGATGGGCCTGACACGCCACCCAGAGGAGAAGCCTGTGCGCAAGGACCGCCGCGACGAGCTGGTGGAGGTGGTGGAGGCGGCGCTGGACATCATCAACAACCCGGATGACGAGGACGGCGTGGACGACGACATGCCCATGCAGAGGCAGCTGTACACGGAGGGACACTTCACCGAGGGTAAAGAAACAACAACGGTCTGCATTTTGCATGTTGCATGTCTAATTAGGGCGTTTTCGTTATGATTGATCTATTCCCAGTGTTAGTTTTGCATTGGGCTGAAAACAGCCACAGCTGTTGTCACAAATGTGCTTAGTCGGCACATTTGGGCAAGTGCTATGGTGATTAGAAACACATTGGTAAAGACATTTCTTGGAACGATTTAGTTCCCGTTTGCTTTTTGTGAAGTATGATGGGGATGACACAGAAGTGAGTGCACTTTCCAAGAGCTCACGGTTAGGTTTCGTTTAGGGGATGAGGAGGATTGTCATTCCTCATGTTGTTTTCGTCAAACCTGACTTTAACGAAAATGTGTGTTTGTTATGTGTCTTTGTTTCAGGCCTGTACAGGACGGAGCGGGACAAGGGCACGCTCTACGAGCTGTTCTTCACCAAGGAGGAATCAAGCAGCTTCCGCCACGTCACGCTGTTCCGTCCGTTCGGCCCGCTGATGAAGGTCCGCAGCACGTCTGTGGAGACGGCGGGCGTCGTCATCAACATCATCGTGCCGCTGGCAGGCAGGACGGACACCTTCTCGCAGTTCCTGCACAGCTTCAGGTGATCCTTCCCAGTCGGTTGGCATCGTGATTCGAGGCCCGCATCACAAGGCCGAGAACGGATGATACAGCGCGTATCATCCGGTGTTGTTACTGTCGTGACTAAATCTACAGTCGATTTTTTTTAAGTGTATTTTGGCGGGCCTTGATGCTCTTGTAACTCCTGATTTTACGAGAGCCGGTGAGATCATTTTGTGACCGCAGCCCTTTTCAAAAAGACAAAGGGCTCCATTTTTGTCACCGCTAAATCCCTTATCCCCTAACTTCTTTGCCTTTTTAAACTATTAAAAAACATTTTTCAATAGTTTAAATGGCTGGTCTACAAGCCCACAATGTGTTAATAGATTGGCACGTTAAACTATTCCAAAAGGTTTTTCAAAATAGTGAAAAAAATGATAAGGGGTTTAGATGGTAACGAAAATGGAGCCCTAACCTTATAGCCTGAAACTTAACCTCAGTAACGGCTAAATCTAACCGACCATGACCGCCGCCGCGACCCTTTTTTAAAACCGCCGCAACCTTTTTCTAAAAAATGTTTGACCATTTTAGGAATGTCGCAACCGATTTAGAAAAAAAAAAAGGTTTTGGGGAGTTTCACCAGTCCACTAGTCTAGTTTTTATTGGTTGATAACATGAATTTATTTTTTCGTCATCTTAGCTTAGTTTTCACGTAGTTTCCATTTAGATGTCACCAATGAAAAGCTAAAAAGGGCAGTTGACTAACATTTCCTGGCTAATCGTATCAGTCGACGAAATCAATACCAATATTGTCTTGATCAATTGTGTCAAATACTCTACATTTGAGGGATTTCCAGAAATGTAATGATGCCAACTTTTTAAAATTGTTCTGATTATCCATATCCATGTTTTTTGTTTGTTTGTTTTTTAGGGAAGTGTGTATACAGCAGGACAGGCGAGTCCATCTGACTGTAGTCTACTTTGGACAGGAGGGTTTACAAGAAGTCAAGTCCTCTCTGGAGAAACTTTCCAGGTGCGTTTTATTCATCACAATATTGTGGCAACATTGTGGAAACGTCACTTTTTTTTTTTTTTTTTTTTTACAAAAATAGATATGTTAACATTTAGAACACCATCCTGGGGATCATTATGTGTGTAATATAATATGGTTTTAGATGTTTAGATATTTAAAACTTTAGCAGTGAACCCAGTGTCTCTGATGTCACTACTTCCTGGACTACATGTTGTCCCCCCCCATTGACAAGGAGGAGCTTGCACCAAACCATTATGGAAATTGTATTCCAGAGCCCAGAGTTTATTTCAGCAAACCAAACTTTTTTTCTTTTCTTTTTCTTTTAGGGAGGAAAGCTTCTCCAACTACACTCTGGTTCCGGTGGACGAGGAGTTCTCCAGAGGTCGTGGTCTGGACATCGGAGCCCACGCCTGGAAGAGAGGAGACGTCCTGATGTTCTTCTGTGACGTGGACATCTACTTCACACCGGAGCTCCTCAACGCCTGTCGCCTTCACGCTGTTCCCAGTAGGAGTCTTTAACTTTACAGATCATCTTCACCCACTCATAAAAACCATTGATTCTAAAAAATGTCTTCTAAATCAGCTTTCAGGGGGGGTATGTAATCATCTGCCCTCCCCAATATGGAGGGTACCCCCCTCAGAAGCATAGATTTGAGTTAAATAAGTGAAAGGTGCTATATAAATGCACCATTTACAACATGCTCAGTCCCGTTTGTAGGAGTTAGGTGGCCCTATGCAAGATTATTTTGTGGCCCTTAGCGACTGCTTCTATTGCCTATGCCTAAAACCGGCCCTGATCGTAATGAACGCTGCTTGCTTTTGTGTTCCGCAGACAAGAAGGTCTTCTATCCCGTCGTGTTCAGCCTATATAATCCTGCCATCGTTTATGGAAATTTGGAGCTGGCTCCACCTATTGAACTCCAGCTGGTACGAACTCTTTTTTTAATGATCTTTTGGACTCTCTTAAATGATTTTGACAAACACTGCATGATTGTGTTTTTTGGCTGTAATTGTTCTGTTTAGCAATGCACTGAATTAGTTGCAATGGCATACTCTGTCTCCTCAACCAGATCCACAAGAAGGATGCAGGATTCTGGAGAGACTTTGGCTTCGGAATGACTTGTCAGTATCGGTCGGATTTTCTAAATATCGGTAAGCATTTCTGTCATAATGAAGAGACTCCACTATGAATTTAAAATTAAATGTATCATATCCATGTTGCATTTTAATACCTTTTTATACACTAGTAAGCTTTGGGAAAAAATATACATTCAATACCTACCAAAATCGGTTATACTGACTTTCGCCACTGGGTGGTGCAAATGAAGAGATTAAACTGTAAACAACAATATGCTATAATAAAACTAAATGTATCATTGCAATGGCAAAAATCAGTACTACTAGCCTATGTACTTTGTGTGCGAATTAAATTATCAATAAATCTCCAGTAGACCTGAATAAATATATCAATAGGCTTATAGGCTAGCCTTGGCCTATATAAGTACTATTGTTTATTTTGAATTGTTTATTTTTGTGTCATGCACCAGAGGTGCCCAGCCCACACAGGCTTATAGGACACACCATACAAGTTACATATAAATACAGAATACAAACACTATTGTGAACATGTAATGACAGACAAATGTACAGTTTGCACGCACACATGAAAATGCAATTTTAATTTCAAGTCAAATCAATCACCTAACCCTTCTGCCTGCCTGGCCCTTATTATTTCTGCAGGGGATATTCACAGGTTCTTGACCAGAAATACTAGCATATCTACCTTGGCAGGCTTCAACAAAGACCTTTGAGGTGTGACAACATTCCCCACTGTGCTAAACAGTCAGATGCTTGTAGCACAGATAAAGATACTTGCGGGCTATGTTTGCATCGCAACCCCGACCCCCCCTCCTTGTGTTGCCACAAAAACACAAGTATTAACCCATATTTCCCTCCACATTTATTTCTTCGCCTATTCAGGAGGGTTCGACCTGGAAGTGAAGGGCTGGGGGGTGGAGGATGTGCACCTGTACAGGAAGTACCTCCGGAGCGAGCTGATTGTGGTGCGGACGCCCGTGTCAGGCTTGTTCCACCTCTGGCACGAGAAGCAGTGCGCCGACGAGCTGACGCCCGAGCAGTACCGCATGTGCATCCAGTCCAAGGCCATGAACGAGGCCTCGCACTCTCACCTGGGCATGCTCGTGTTCCGCGAGGAGATAGAGGCCCACCTGCGCAAGCAGGCCTTCAAGACCCAGGGCAAATCGGAGGATTGAAATAAAACAAAAACATATGATGCCCCGATAGGGTCTCGATCGCACTTTTACATTTGATAAACCCACAAATTCGGTCACGTGATTAGATCAGACAAGGTTGTCTCGTCAATCCATGTGACTCCCTTTGGAAGTGAACAGAACTCATGCATGAGATTATTGTGAGTTTATCAAACATAAGTGTGACCAGCGCCTAAGGCCCCAGTCGCACCCCAGTCTCATAAATTAGCCATGATTTATCAAATTGGTCATAAGTCCAGGTCCATTCCAGTGTTGTTTTCGTCAGCCTGAATATAACTAAAATGACTTTGCCAGCTCATTTGAAGTCCAAGACTAATTGAATAGCCATTTCATCCAAAAGACTAAGACTGAGATCTAAAGAATGCCTGCCAAAAGGAAAAATAAGCAACCAGGTCTAGCCTTTGAACACTAACTGTACCTTAAATATACTGTACCTAATTATACTCTGACTTAATTAAATTAGTTTAAATGCGATTATTCAGCAATTAACTCGACTAAAACTAACATGGTTAGAAATGACAACGTGACTAAGGCTAATTAAGGATTTTGTCCAAGTGATTAAAATGAATAAGCATTTCATCCAAAAGACTGACTAACCTAAAAACTGCCAAAACGACACTGGACCATTAATTTCCAGTGGAAGTTGTGTGATTTGACTCGTCAAGAAGAGTAGAAAACAGGACAAGTTTGACAGGTCCAATCGCATGACTCTCATTTCAAATGAACGGAGTTGGACTCATGGACCGTTTTGAAAATTCACGGCTGGTTTATCGAACCACGAAAGGTGTGATAGGGGACTGAGAGGACAGCGACGAATCCTCAACTTCCCGTGCCATTTTTTTAAATGAATGCACTAAAAGGAGAAGACCTGTTTACACACAGACACTGTTTCCCACACATCACCGCTCAGCTGTAGACAAAGATGAATGTACAAGCAAACAAAAATGTTCGAATTGTGTTGATAAAATGTGAAAACCCGGGAGCAATACAAACGAGCGACGCTGGAGGTCATTAAAGGAGAATTCCAACCCAGAAGGCTTTTCTTAACTTTATTTGCAGTTGATTTATTTCCAGTTGTACTTTTAGGGGCAAAAAAAACAAATTCACCAATTTCCATTGCTCCAAATATTCTTTTTTTTCTCTTCACCCTGTGAATATTATTGACATGGTGGAAAGTGAATATATAGCAAATAAAGGTAAGAAAGCCTACTGGGGTGGACTTCTCCTTTAAGCCTTTAGTTGAGGAAAAGATCTTGCTTTAAATGTAACATCTATTACGGTCGATTCTAGAAGCATACAAATGGTGTAAATGGAAAAGTTAGAGATATCTTTAATTGTAGCCCAATTGTTGCACACGATTGAAACGTGAGACTTGGACCTCTTCAGAGCATTTCTCACCAATTCTTTAGCCCTTTTCCTCCACACCTTGCCGTGACCTCTGTGAAGTTGACTCACACCTTGATATAATATACTTTATCAAGGTACTACAATGCAACACTATGAAGGTGACTTAACCGATCATTTATTTATTTGGCTTTTTGCGAGAAACAACTAGTTGTTTTCTCACATATTTGGGATTGTGTTGAATCAGGTACTCGAGGGATCATTCTTGGTCCCTGCCGATTCCTACCTGTAGTGTTAAAGAGGCATCTGTGGCAAAAGAAACGCATGTTAATGGCACGTAGAAGATTTAGAACACTTTCCTGGGGTCTTTGGTTTTAGGTATTTTAGCAGCCCAGTGCCTCAGTGTCATCGACACTCACTCCTGGACTACAATTCCCAATAATGCTCATCTCAGTAAGGCCTGTCTTACTGAAGCGCCATACTGCGAACTGTGGACGCAGCGTTTTGAGGTCACGTGATGTGTTTTTGAATGGCCGTGGATAGGAAATAAAAGTGCCGCACGGCCGTGCGTCCCTAGGATGCAGGTCTTTGCGGCACTTTGCCGCAACAGCCATTTTTATTTCCCATCCACATCCATTCACAAACTCCAAACATGGCGGAAAAGACCTCAGACTTTTGCCGCTATCGTGTAGCCACAGCCTGAGACATGTAGTCCAAGGAAGCTTTTGACAGAAGGAAATGTCATGGTCATGTGACCAAGCTGCGCCATGACACTTTAGTGGGAGCAAAAATGTTGCACCGGAAGTCACCTGATAAGCACAATGAATGGAACAAGTTGGAACAGATCAAACGTCGAACAAACATTATTTATGAACTATTTGAGACCTGTGTCAGGACTACAAAAAATACCTTTATCATATATTAATGTAGTCCAGGAAGTAGTCTCCATGACACTGGGCTTGCTGCTACAATCTAAAATATCTAAAACCACATTACACACACAAAGACCCACAGGAAAGCATTCTAAATGTCATTAATGTATGTATACATTTTTGCAACAATGGTGAAGTGTCCCTTTAACAAGGGTGTCGTCCTCTTTCTAAGCAGGACAGAGCAGTTCACAATATATCACGATATTCCTTTTTTATCTTGTGTTGTTTGCAGAGCCATGTTACATCTCTGTTCTAATAACGGGATCAAATTGTTCAGAGTGGTTAAAAAGGGACCTATTTTTTGTTTTTTGCTTTGACCATATTCAAACCCGTACAGGTTGCATTTGTTAATACGTAATATAATTGTAAACATTTATTTGTATAGCACTTTTAAAAAAAATAACGATGGCACAAAGGACTTTTCAGAACAGGATCAAATCAAGCCCCACACAGACCCTAGCGGTCCTATTATGGGGATGACCATAGCAGAACGCAACGATGCGTTGTGAGTTTGTATATTGGCTATTTTGGGCCGTTGTAGAGGAAAAGCATCGTACAAGTATAGTTTTAGTTTGGGTTTATTATGATATGAAATGTTAAAGAGATTACTCGTCCGGTCCTTCGTTCAGGCCCACTGAAGTGGTGACCTTTTTGTTTGAAGCAGTGTTCACAGCCGTGTTTGTCGGGATAGGAGGAGGAATGAGCAAAATGGCTGCCGTGTACACGTTGGGGACCAACTACTATGGTCAATGGTCTTGTTGAAAGGGACAATCAGTCGCTGTCTTTTGCTTTCGTAAACAACTAGTGATCCATTACGGAGATGCAGCACGATGAAACATTGTTCAAGGGATCGATTCCCAGTTTACAGAGGGTAGTAAGAGAGATTAACCCATTTTGAGCTGAGAACTGCATTCAACACTAAAATCATGACTGTTTTCAGTAGGGATGCATGATTATTTGGTAGCGTAATCTTTTTTTTCCTTTGATTTTTCAAAAATGTCAGACCTACAAGCTTGTAGATCTGATATTTTTAAACAGTTAAAGTTGATATGCGTCCCCGTCCAAAATGGGTTTTAATTCATACCTTGTGAGAATCATATTTCGTGGCACAACCATTCCTAATCGAGGCTGGGGATAAATGTTACACACCTGCACAGTCAATGTAAATACATTTCTCCATTACGTTTCTTTTTATTTTTCTTGTGCATGTTTATGACCCAAGTGTTATGTGCCTCCATATTGCTGTAAGTGATGAAGTGAGTTCTTTGTTAGGTCATTGAAATGCATAGCTGTATACTAAATATTTCTTGAAAAGAACAAACTGGTCAATGAGGACCGGGCATTAGAAGTGAAAGAAAGCACCATTTATATAAGAGTATGGTTGACAAATCTTCTAGCGCAACAAAGTGCTTTAATTCTTTGCAGAAGGATAGTAGGGTAGTTAATATATTCTATGCTGTGGATTTAATTTGGATTTTTTTTTTATAACTGTTGGTTGACGATCATCACATTCCTTTTCAACTCATCCTGAAAACATTTCTCAAAATGTCTTCCATGCATTACTCGGTACACGATGTAACAAAAAAAGAAATGAATTGACGTGTATAAGGTAAGCGTTTTATTTTATTAATGTGTTGACCATGAAATAAATGTTGTAATCTTCATTGTCGTTAACATTTCTATACATTCAATGCCATTGACTACACTTCTTGCATAAAGAAAATGTAAATCCAAAAATGTCTTTTGAATTCACTAACTTTTATTTATTTCTTAATTTAAGACAAATGGCATAATACAAATGTATTCATCCTTAAAACAACATAAACTACAATAGAAAATAAAAGTAATCTCGTCACAATCTGAAGTAACATGGGATAAATCTAAATGGTGCATTTACATGGGCACCATGAAGCCGAAGGGCATGTAGCAGACTACTGGGTGCTACCAGTTGGGACAACTGTGTTCTCTTCATGGGGCCAGTACAGTCCTCTATGGAGAGTATGCATGTGACATCATGGTGCTGAGGAAACGCCCACTGAGTGGCAATACAAGCTCTCCAAAAAAGCTTTTACGTGACAAATTTAGTTTTTTAGATTCACGTTTTAGTTATTAGAGCAAGTAAAAGATGAGCGTTATAGCTATTTTGGCAGGAGCATTCAAATAATGTGGTTAAATATGTATTTTGTTTTTTGTATTACTGTAGTCTTACTACATCCTGAAAAAAGAATCAATGATTTAAACGTTATATAGCCGTTTTGAAGTTGTCCTCTTAAAAGCTTTTTTTCAGAGTTTAGTGTGAATGTAATCTGGTACGACAACAATTTCTAGGGAGAGCTAGTTGTTTTTCCACTCAAGACACTCTGAGGGCAGAGGACACGCCCCCATGTGCATACTCTCCATTGGCAAAGTGTGACAAATTTGGGTCAGAAGTTGGCAGAATGCACTGGACTCTGGCAACAGTCCAGCTTTAATGATCCTAAATCCATTTTTTGAGTTAATAGTGCAACATAAACATTACAGAGACTTCAGATGTCACTGTACAATACTTAAAAACGGTTCCCATGTTGCATAAGTGCCAAAAAATATTTGCAACCACCCTCGTTGACAAGGATGGATTTCAAACTTCCACTTGTTTTTTGACCCGTCAATGGCACAACTTCCCATTCAATGGCTTTGACTGGATGGAGTTTTCATTACAGCGGTTTAATCCAGCGTGCATATTTAGTGACTATGGAGACTGTGTACCATCAAGCTGCGGGATAATAGACACAGTAGAGTCTTTTCTCGACATCGCTGTTGGGTATGGCTGCACTTGTGCATTTGGTGGTTCCATTTGTACATTTGCAGAGTGAAACTTATGTATGAAACTTACATGTTGATCTCCCAAACCTCCAGAGATAAATATACGGTCTGTATATAATAGGGGTCATGTACAGTATGTCTGCTACTTTTGGATAGTGGAAAATATGGTGTGATATATTTTTTCACAGCAAACATTTTTTAATCACATTTTCTTCTGTGGGAGATCCTGAAACTACATTTTCAAATGGAGTTTGGCGACGAATTAAATTACAAATCATTTTGGGTCTCAAAAACGTGTTTTTGAGGATATCACAAGCCAGCGTTCACATTCATCTCAAACATTGACGTGGCTGTGCATAGGACCGTCATGATCATGATGTTTAGGTGAACAATTAACAGATTCATTTTATACAATTCAAGGCAATTACTTGCCAGATCGACCAAGAGGCTTCCATAGGCTATCCGTGTATCACAGCTTGATTAACGCATCTATATTTTTAGTCAAGGGCACAGATTTGATAGAACTGGGGGTTTCCGCGGGATATCATTCACAATATCCCCTCCACTTTTGAGTAAAATTACAAGATGTGTTTTGTTTGACAGATTTCAAGGCAAAATGCACTTGTAACTGTTGCTGATTTTTTTTCTTTTCTTTCCATTTCTCTCAAAAAGGTGGAGGGGGCATCCATCCCCCCACCTCATAAAACTGAGGGTGATAATCCCCCCCCCCCCACTGCACGCCTGCTTTTAGTCACAACAAACCATGTAGTTACTCAACCTTTCATGATTCATGTCACGTCTACCCGTATGACTGGTAGATTCAAACTTTGTTGACGTTCAGTAGTCCGGTTAAAAGCTGTCCATCAGCGTCTAGTGTCACTCGATGTAGAAATGTACTTGCATTGAACTCCAAGACCCTGTGCACAGCATATCGCCTGCTCCATAAAAATATATATGAATGGACAGTGTAAACAAAAAAGAAAGAGGAAAAAAAAAGCGCACTGCTCAGTGCATGTGAAAAATGCACCGTTAATGGGAGTTTTCTCAGTCCGGTTTATTGATCCTCAATTACCGAAGACTATTATTGTGATTAATGTACCAACTGCTCAGGATGGATGCCCATGGTTTTGTAGATTTCTTTGAGGATGAGCAGGGCGGTGTCTTCCGATTCCCTGCAAGAGAATAAAATACATGTAATGCAGAATACCTCAAGTTGACAAACACTCCACACAGCTCCAAAACTGGCTACAGACTTAATATTACCAATCAGACAGTGTTGATAGTGACAGTGCTCCAACTAAGCGAAGAAAACGAAGTTATAAGAGCTTATTTTGCATCAACAAAAACTTTACTAAATTTTTATTAACATTTTTCAATAGTTCAAGTAGCCAAACTACATTGACACATTGCGAGCATGTAGACTGGCCAGTTTATCTATTCATATACTTTTTTCAAAATATTAAAAAAAGAAATAAAAAGGTGAAGTTTAGGGATAAGAGGTTTAGTGGTTACGAAAATGCTATGAGCCCTATGAGTCATAGTTATGAACTGATACAGGCTTAAGGAAAAGTGAAACTTGTGTGAAATAAACATTTGACCTCTTAACCTTATAACGCCCAAAGCAGTATTTAACAATTGTATTCATAATTCCACCACCCTGTGACATATTAGACATACTCATATAGGCCCTCATTTATCAAAAGGAGTGCAGATTCGTCCCCAAATTTCAACGTGGGTTTTGGAGTGCACATGTAGCAGGTGGCTACAGCCTCTGTCGTGATGGCCTCCAAAGTCTAGTATCTGCCCCCGGACCAAGGGGATGTCCTCTTGGTCTAGTGGTTAAGATGTTGGACTTTCACGCGGGAGACCCGGGTTCAAACCCCGGGTGTTACATTGGTGCCGTGACCCGGATCGGGTTTCCCCGTGGAAGGAGGTCAAAAAGGGAGGTGAGTGTAGCAGGTGGCTACAGCCTCTGTCGTGATGGCCTCCAAAGTCTAGTATCTGCCCCCGGACCAAGGGGATGTCCTCTTGGTCTAGTGGTTAAGATGTTGGACTTTCACGCGGGAGACCCGGGTTCAAACCCCGGGTGTTACACACACAACTCCACCCGGCATATATCAAGCGATCGCAAACAGCTGAGTCCATCCTAATTTCCTTCCTACGATGATAAATGTGACGGCTGAAATCAATCTGGCACGCCCTTGGAAACAGGCCGCTCCTCCCTTTCTTTGCGACATGAACAACTGCAATACGTCCAGCAACCATGGTGATGAGGGAAAAAAATAAAAACTTTCCACCGATCGCGCTTCTTCCCATGGCACGCCAGTCAGCCCCCCCCGAAGCCCGATTGCGCTGCTTCCCGCGGCGACAGCCCCCCCCCCACCCCCCCCCCCTCCCCTCGCTGTTTCATAGACACACGCAACTCCGTTCGCCGTTGTTTTAAGTAGGCTATAATAGCATGGCATTTGGTTTTATTTTTAGTTTACACTCAAGAGCCAACTTTCATCTGGTTACCTGCAGGGGACCACCTGGAACCCTCTCAAGAACCACTGGTGGTCCTCGGACCACATTGAAAACCTATAGGACCAGTTTTTATTACATCGCCGTGAATGGAATAGGCTACAGGTTAGTATTCTGCAGTGTAGGGTTAAATCCATGCATTTTTAGAAAGGCAGCAGTCCGTGAGTCGGACTGCTGCCTGTGAGTGACCACATAGCCTAAATCAGAGCTAGATAACTGCGCGCCAGCCAGACAGACCACCCCCCCGCCATCGCTGTTTCACATAGACACACGCAACTCCATTCGCTGTTGTTTTAAGTAAGTAAAATGATAACATGGCATTTGGACCCGCAAGGGTCCATTTGGTTTTATTTTTTAGTTTACACTCTCAAGAGTTACGTCTGGCTAAACAAACTTTTCATCTGGTTAACCAACTTAGCCTGCCCTGGGGACCACCTGGAACCCTCTCATGAACCACTGGTGGTCCTCGGACCACATTGAAAACTACTGGCCTATAGGACTGTTTTTTATTACATCGCGCAGCCCCCCCCCCCCCCCCCCCCCCCTCTTTCCCCAGGCCTGTGAGTGACCACGTAGCCTAAATCAGAGATAGATAACTGCCAACAGTGACAAGACAGTTCATAAACTTAACTCATATCAACCTTATGGTGTGATCGGTGATTAATAAATGAATCGATGGCATGCACATGACTGCAGGAGTGCAGGTGTTACATATTAGTGTGATTATGCTGATTTACAAGCTTTCTATCCTTCGTGCAGACCATTGTACAATACAAACCAGATGTAGGCCACTGTAATTCCACAGCAGCGCAATCTCTCGCTGATCCGCGATCACGACTCCCGAAATTGCTCTCACAAGCAGCCTACTGTAGATTTGCAGTTTATCTGAGTGACTCAGGCGAACATATAAGCACCTAACGTAGCATCATTGTAAATAGTCAGGCTGTGCATGTATTTGTCACTGCAAATAAAAGTTGCTTTATATTTAATTCTTTTTTTTCATCGGGATTAGGCATGTCATCTCGCATAGCCTATAGCCTATATGCCTTTATTTCTTCATCTGTATCGTTTATTAGGTTTTATAGCTATTAGGAGTGAATAGATAACTTTAGATGCCTTTCTGCAGTTCAGACAATGCTGCTCCGCTTGTTTAGGACAGAAAAACAGGCAAGGACAAATCCTACGACAGCTCCCGACCTGACGTGGGTTTTGTCCGGACGTGGGATCAACTTCAAGTTCATGGTGGGAATGATACATGTCAAACAAGGTGTGAATTCTGCTCTACGCATGCTCTACGTTCATTTTTGGGTGTACACCACGTTGATAAATGAGGGCCTTAATCTCCAATGATTGTGACATTAATTTAAGCTGATTATTATGTTTTTAGCATGATTGGCTAACGTTAGGTCCCACTCACCAAGAAATGGCCGTGCGTTCTGCATGTCCATTGCTGATCATAATCCAACGGCGCGGCAATACGGCTTGATTTGACTTATTTATGATAATAAACACGATCACACCGATCATGCCCTCTGTGTTTTTGTAATCAGCAGTGTCTCCATGGTGACTGATTAGCCTCGACACTAGAAAAAGCCTGGACTAACAAATGGAGCAAACTTCTATTGGGAGTCAAACATTCAGGTGGGCGTCGCTCCAAATGATGTGACATAGCACAACAGTAGAGGGGGCGGGGGAGGGGCCGAGGATTATGACACGTTTGTGAGATCAAGTCAGATCAGCTCATTCTACCGTTCGGTATTTCATGTTAGGCCAGACTAGTGACCGATCAACCGGAAGTCATCTCTGTTGCGCTTATTCTGTTCATCATCCAGAGATTGTGTGCATTACTGCCAACTAATTTTTTAGCTATTTATATAAGCTATTAGATTACTTCGGGACGCATTTTATTCTGATGATTTTATTTGATTGTGAATAAATTGATAAATTAAAATCGTGAAAATAGCTGGCCTGCTAGAGCAAAAAAGCCTAATTAAGCTAGTAGTGAAAGGGAAGTGGAAATCCATTAAATCGGACTCACAAAAATCGTAACGATAACCATCCCTAACCATGACTTAAAATTAAAATCAATATTTTTTTTATCAGAACAAACAATGGTATGGACGTTACCAGTAACATAGGTGACTCTGCAGGGCAAACAGGTACTCGTTGAAGCTCTCTATGGGTTTCTCCTGCAGAACGTAGTCGATGCGGTTCCCACCGTTCAGCATACCGATCTTTACCTGCAGGGGCTCCTCCTCTCGCTGCAGGGGCTCAGGGCTGTCTGAGATCTTCCGTTCTGGAACAAAACAAACAAAAAAAACATGGTGTTACGCACCTGCTTCGACCGTTATCAAGCGATAATTCCCAGGAGGCTGCTTATTAGCTGATCTTCTCGACCAGGCATGTTGTTTAGGAGTCGACTAACACGATTGCATTTATAAGACAAAAAACCCGGAAATCCGTTAGGTTCAGGGGAGACTAGTATATTGACCAAAACGACCGTGACAAGACGCAACAAAATCGTCATAATAAGCAACCTACTGGGAATAGTCACTTGATATTCGGTAGAATCCCCTGGTTAGCCAGCTCACACAGTGTGGTTTAACTACAACATCTGAGTCTAGATTCTACAAACGTCATCTACTCGAAATCATGACAGTGTTCTGAAGAGAGAAAAAAATATATGTTTCATATAACCCTATCACTGTGCCTATCCGCAGCTCTGCAGTGAACTGCTGTGCATTGCTGTTTTGGACGTCAAAAATAAACAAAAACTACTACCCGAGATGAAGCCTTCTAGACCTTGGTAAAAGTCTATTCTCGGAGCTGGGTTCACAGCTTCTCTCTAAAATGCACTAGTTTTGTCTAAAATGCATCCAAATGGAAGAAGCTGCCACAACCCAGAAATTCTACAGTAAGAAGTGACTCTGTCCACTACATTACTTTACTAAAATGGCACAAAGTGCACTTTAGAGAGGCTGTGGCACCTGAGACCCTTCCCAGAATAGAGCTTTGCTAAGGCTTTGTTTCGGTGAGTAGTTACGTTGTTTTGTTTATTTGTGTTTGTGCTTGTAGATCTGATATTTTCCAACAGCTGAAAGTACACAATAACAATTAAAAAGTTGTCTGAAAGATAAAAGCGATGCAGATGTGTTACTCCAGGTCTCAATGAGTAAACCATGTTTTCATGTTCTACCTGAGATCTGAACGTGCTTCTCCTCCTCCTCTTTAATCTGACTGGCCACCATGTCCAGCTCCGCCTGCAGCTGCGCAGACGAGGTGTGGAAGCGGGCGAACTCATTGAGCGTCTGCCAGGCAGTCTTCAGCGAGCTGATGAAGCCGTGCTTGAGGTCCGAGCCCATCTTGGAGAGACTCTCCTTCAGCTCTGGAAAAATAAATAAAAACAGTACCATTAGAAAGATGAAACAGCCAGGTTGATATTACACAAAAGATGGATTAGAAAATCGGGGATTTAAGCCAAATCCACGCTTTTTATATCCTGGTCTTTAGAGCCTGGTTCATTCTGTTCCACCAAAGCCAAGCGAGGCTCAAAATGTGCGGATTTAGCGAGCCGCGATCATATAGCCTCGCTTGCTGGCTCGTGCACGTACTGCTTGAAAAGGCTGTGATGAAGATTGTAGATTCCTTGAGCGTGACCAATCAGCGAGACCGGCAAGAGCCAGAGAGCTATGCCCATAGATATAAGAAAGCCTTATATATATCTATGGCCATGCTTTTCACAGCAGAAGCGCAGCAGCAGCTGATGATGATCTCGAAGGCGATCATTAATAAAGGGCAATACGAGCGCGATTAATAAGGCCAGGGATATGGCATGGCGGATCCAATCCATGGCAAACTATTGCCAATAGACTGAACGCATAAGTTGTCAAAAATAAAAGTTGAAGAATGAAGACCATATTCATGATTCTCTCTCTCTCTCTCTCTCTCTCCTGGTGGTCCCCGGACCACTCGTTGAAAACCTCTGATCTATGTAGGCTGGCTATCTATCTATCTATCTATCTATCTATCTATCTATCTATCTATCACATTTTATTATTATTAATTATCATTAATTATTAATAATATTATTATCAAGTTGAGTCCATATACAACCACAGGTGTTGAAATAACAGTGTAAAAAGTCATTGGATTGTTAGCCTGGTCCGGAGCAGGCTAAGTCCATAGCATTGCTTTCATGAAACTAAATCAAGCCTCAACATATCCAGGTTAACTGGTCAAGTTAATCTGGCAAGATTAACCAGTTTTCATGAAACCGAATGAACGCTAATCCAGGATATAATAAACCGGGATATCAGTTAAATCCTGGCTTTTCCCCTAATCCACCTTTCGTGAAATAGGCCCCAGGTTGAGTGCACAAAAACTTAGGCTGCCGGCGTTAACGCGTTAATCTCGCGTTAACTCAGCCGTGCGTTAACGGCGTCAAAAAAATTAACGCGAGATTAACGCACGGACCCCCCCCCCCCCCCCCCCCCCGCCGCCGCCACCCCCATGCAGGCCGATTAACATTGTGGAGGACGAGGGTTTGCGTGAAATAATACTGATTGAATCAAACGACTGGACCTACGAACCACTGTAGAACCACTACTGTAGAACCACTACTGTGATGAACACAGCACACTATTTTGATGAGAACTGGGCACGTATGTCCCATGCATTAACTGTTATGAAGACGAAACAGAGGCACTTCGCCAACGCGCGCACATAGCACTTTATCCAGCACACTAACTGCAGCGCGCACCACCAAGGAAAGCAAGAGACAGACAGAGAGAGGGATGGGGAGAGGGAGAGAGAGAGGAAGGGGGGAGAGAGAGAGAGAGAGAGAGAGAGAGGGAGAGGGAGAGGGGGGGGAGAGAGAGAGAGAGAGAGAGAGAGAGAGAGAGGGAGAGAGAGAGAGAGGGAGAGGGAGGGAGAGGGAGACAGAGACTCCTCCTGTTCTTTCGATAGAATATATTGCCATACACTAGCAAGCAGAGCAACAGACAGAGGGAAAGAGAGAGAGAGGTGGTCTGATGACTTACCCTTTCTCAAATTGATCATCAAAAAAGTATAATCCTTCAATTTTGCTTGTAAATCCAATGCAGAAACGTCGCACGATAGCCAGGCAGGAGCGATACGTAAAACGCACATCTATAATCACGACGGCACGGCCAGCAGTAGTGTTGCCAACTTGGTGCATTTGTAACTATATTTAGTTTTTTTTTCCAGACTCCCCTAGCGCCAAAATTATTGAGAAACTCCTGGTGGAAAATCTAGTGCTTTTCAGCTGGTTGAAAACCACTGCTCTAGCTACTTCTAGTGCATTTTGGAAGTGCCACTAGTGCATTTTGGATTTTGGCAGTTGGCAACACAATTAACCCTATTAAACAGCTGTGCTTGAGGGGCCTCCCTCCTCCCCTCCCAAACACAGCTCTCCTCTCCTACAGCCATAGCCCAGTAAGCCCACAGTGTGTGTGCATGTTTTATTACCTGGAGTATTGTTTGCACAAAGATATAAGGTGTTTTTTTCCTTTGAAAACAATGAAAAGGCTGATATACTGTAATGTAGCAAGGGGAAAGCTATTTTTATTTTATTGCTAATTAACTAAAAATCACACCAGTGTGAAGTGATCATCTTACATCTTACATCGACCAACATAGTCCTTTTTTTTAAGCAGTGTTTAAGGCAGGTGTTCTCAACCTGTTCGTTGTGACCCCTCAGTGGTCCTGAAATTATTTTGGGGGGTCCCCAGTTAAAAAAAAAAAAAAAAAAAAAAAAAAAACTTAATAAATTGTATATATTTTTGCTGATATCGGATATCGGGAGTATATCGGGAAATTTGAAAATATGAAAACATGCGATTAATTTGCGATTAATCGAAGATTAACTATGGGCCATCATGCGATTAATCGCGATTAAATATTTTAATCGACTGGCAGCTCTAACAAAAACAAAATGAAAACTAAGCTATGATGACTAAAACTAAGACTAAATATATAGTCGAAAATGGCTGATCTACAAGATCACAACGAATGATCTACAAACACCAAAACATTCCATGTGACTAAAAAGTAAATAAACTATTCAAGAGATTAATAAAATCTAAATTTGCTGTTAAAATCAACACCAAACATGTCTCAGTCAGTGCCCAACTGAATTACAAACAATTAAAATAATGAGAATGTTTTGTCATGGGCATTGTGGAACTCAGTGACAATGAGGAGGAATCGGCACACAATGGAGTCATTGTCACTTCACCTTCGTCAAAAAGGAATTCTAACCAACATTGAGGTGGGTTGAGGAATTCACAAAAGATAACACTTGGTTTCCGTACCAAGATGCAGCCTCTTTCTCCCTTTGTGGTGTGGGATCAGAACAGGCTTCAGGTCCAAGTCCGGCATGATCATGGGTTCGATCCTGTATGCGACTGGGTCCAGCTAAAAAGTAAAGAATTGCAAGAATGTGTATTTTATACACATTACAAACAGGGTCACTACCACATGTACATTTCATTCAAAGATGGACATTGGAATTGTCCTGGTTGGAATGTGCTGTGCATTTTATTTATTTAATGATTCCTCAGATCAAATTTATTTTATTTTGAGACCATTACGATACCAATATGGAATTTTTATGGAGGATATATGGCCAGTTTTCAGATTATACAACGGATTAGTCATGAATCGCATTTCTTTTGTGTTGAACATAAATCCTAGACATCTTTCTTACCGGGTGGTAGATGTTGAAGAATCCTTTGCAGGTGGGCAGCTGGTACATCTCATCGATCTTCTCCAGGCCACGCACCGTCAAAAACATGCCGATCGGAGAGCCCAAGGCGAAGAAGTTCACCGGTTCGAAGTCCAGGGCATGGTAGATGACCGACACCTACGGTACGCAGTAATACAAACACCATTATGGCAATATATTCTTAGATTTCAGGTCTAGCATCAGTGGTTTTGCAAAGCCGGGTCTGGGGACCCAAGCTAAATGATCCAACTGGACCAAATGGACCGTTATGGGTCTGTAACTCTCAGAGATAACAGTTTTACTCCCAAGCACGACTTAGGTACGTTTTGGCATGTACAGTAGTTTGATGAAGCCATCTGATTATTTTTTGGGGGATTTTCATGGATCAAAGGTGCAAATAGTTTGGCAATGTCCCAAAGGTAAGCAACCAAATCTCAGAGAGTGAAAGACATTAAAGTAGCACTATTAAAGTAAATGAACAGATTTTTACAAAATTAGAATTCAGGGCTTAAGAAATCCCAAGACTGATTTTTTTTCCTCATTTGAATTGGTGTTGTTAAATGATCCCTAAGGAATCCCCATGACTGAGAACTTTAAGCCCTGAGAATTGGATGTTTTACAGCACCTGTCCGGTGCCGACTTCAAAGTAGTTGTAGTCAACATGGACCGGATGTGGGTTCCTGCCAACGGGGAGCTTTGTGGCGCTGTGATCGGGGTGCGTTTCGGGGACCGCCGCCTGTGCTGGGACCACCTCCTGGCTGACGTCTTTCACCTCCGCCTTCTTCTCTTGGGCCGCCTGGCGACTGGCCTGTCGCAGTGGGATCAGTGAATTAAAAAAATGTTAAAGTCACCAAAGTTGCAGCTCTACGAAAAGCTTGAATTATTGTCCGTCTGCAAAGGTTTTGTTTTATAAAAAGTCCTCCATAGAAACATTGTAAGCTACTTTTTTGTCAAGAAATGCCCTGCATTGGATTTTTTCCCCCAAATGTCAGAGTTTGGACGTGCTTGTTTTCAACAACGCAACATCCTGTTGCCTCCTGCATTGCGTGACATTTAAAAACAGTTGCACACAGTTACACAGGACTGTTCAGGACGCTCCATGCTGCTCAGTGTTTTGCCACTGTGCATACTCTCTATAGTGCTTACTGTCTTAGTTGATTGGTTGGGAAAAAAACATGAACATGAATCCAACTAGCAGCGCTCTATTCCAAAAACTCACCTGCTTATTTAATCGGTCTTTAACAAACTTGGCAATCTTTTTCCTGGGTCCCAAGGGAATCCCCATCTCCTTCAGGTCTTCGATTGTGCACATAAGCTGAATTGGACACGAGAGAGCAGTAACAATGTATTGCAAATGTACACAATAGTGTTTGAGTGTTTTGAACAGATAATGTTATTATATAATTGAAACCAAGTCCTTGCTTACAAAAGACTCTATGTCGATCTTCTCCTCGTCAAAGGTGCTCATGTATTCCGACAGGCCCAGATGTTGCAGGACAGCAGAGAGATCTTCAAATTCCTCGCCTTCCTCTTTGGGCTCTTCTTCCACAGGAGATGGCGTGAGGGTGGCGGCTGGCTGAGCAATGGGAGGATCCTGGTTGGAAGAAAAAAAAGATTATTTTACACCTCAACCTCAATGACAACGCTGAGGAAGAGCATACTGGTCGAAACGCGTACGTTGTTGCTGCTCACTGTGAGGTAAATAAAATAATAACAGAAAGGACATTCAATGAGTGCTGGCATTTCCCTCGTTTTCCACTTTATCTTTGAGCCTTGCACCAGGAAGAATATTTTTAACATGGAGTGTTGTGGGTTGTCTGCTTCGGCAGCCTTGTTTGTCTTTTTATTTTACACCTCAACCTCGTCCTTGGGATGAGCCATGTCTTTGACAAAGATCTCTTTGAAACCTTATGTAAAATGTGACAGAAGTCGCATTTGCTTAAATTCCTGAATCATATTCAGAAAAGTTTTCAGATGGAAAAACTTTCTGTGATGATGGAATGATGATGGTCATGGAAGGGGAACCTCCCGAAAGCATCATGGGTAAGGCACTGTTGAGGACCGGAACCAGAGCACACACAGACACGCCTCCCTTCACACAGTGTTACCATGTCTGCTTATTATAAGCAACAGTTTGCTTGTTTTTTATGTAGGAAGTCACTTACTTACACTTACTCATAAATTATTGCTAGTTGCAGGATGCTTTTTGGGGATTGTTTCTAAAGTGTACTGTACAGTAGTTGTTTATTTGAGCTTACTACCAGTGGTTCTCACATTTCTTCACATCAAGGAACCCCAGATTAATATGTAATTGTCTATAGATAGCCATCAGAAAATAATATTATTATGTGCCTTTTTTATTAAAATGTTTAAATATATTCAAAAATATTTCAATTTATTTTTTGTGTTTTTAAATTACAGATGTACAACCTCACAATGTGTCACTGTGAGCTTGTAGATCAGCTAGATCAGCTTTTTTCTTCATAGAGCTAGTCACTGTTTCTGCTGCAAACCTGGCAACACAGCAAGAGAAAGAGGAACTTCTGCACAAACAAAGACTTATGGGCTATGAGAAATTTGTGGGTAAAAATGAACATGTCAAAATGAACTCTCGGTCATGGTAGCGTTAAAAGGAGGCTCATATAAGACGGCACCATTTCCTGTGTACTTGCTATATGTCTCAAAAGGCAGGCTGTAGGGTGAGCTGTATCGAAATATTGATTTTAATTTAAAAAATCGAAGTACACTGTTATGTAAACAGAAAATATCGTATAATTTTAATTTGTATCACTGATTCATCAATTTGCAATGGAAAGAACTGGTATTGAATCAGTTACCAATACTAAGGATTTGCGCAATGAATCTAGCAATTTTAAAGGTAGGGGAAGTGATTTCACTTTTGTCAGATATCACCCCATTTTTTTCTGTTAAAATGCTCTATTCTATTATAAGGTGTGGAGACCATATACATGTATGTATGGAGTTCCCCCCTCCCCCCTATGATAAAGAGAGAGGATAAATTACGGGGGGGTGTCGCAGGCTGGTTCCGGAGGTTTGCACATGCGCAGTGTAAACAGGAACTGCTATGGTGGAATGTTCCAGCAGAGGCGCTAGGATTACTGAACCTGAACTGAAATAATAATAAAATAAATAAATATATATATATATATATATATATATATATATATATATATATATATATATATATATATATATATATATATATATATATATATATATATATATATATATAAAGAGAATACTATAATGCTTCTGTCTTTATTTTAAATATTATGTCAATTTAACTACTGTGTGGAGGGAAAAAGCTGTTTATAACAGACTGAAAGACAAGGGCAAATGCCCTACATGGAAATGTTTTGTATATTTTTCTTTTGTAGATTTTCCATATTGTTGATACTTGCTTTGATTGCAGTAGCCCACATGTGTTCAACTTGTATTTTTGTGAAATGACAAAGAAACGTGCATACTGTTTATTCAAGTGCTGTGGATGATATAAAATGTTTGAAAAGGGAAGAGTGATGCTGTTTAATTCACAACTACTCTGGATCTCATTATTTACATCACAAGTGGGGGGATTTGTATCTAGCGCCTCTGCTGGTACATTCCAGCATAGCAGTTCCTGTTTACACTGCGCATGTGCAAACCTCCGGCACCAGCCTGCGACACACCCGTAATTTATCCTCTCTCTTTATCATAGCCTCCCCCACGTTAGCAGAGGAGCTAATAAAAGTTCCCCAGGTGGAGGGTGAATTCTCCTCCAATCAGGATCGAGCAGCAGGTTCACAAAGTGTAGCTACTCTTGGGTGCCCCTAGTGCACCAGGCTGGTACTACACAATGAATTTCAAATCACCTTTAAGAAGAAAAACCCATCATATGGTTCAAATACAAATTACCTCTATACAGTATATGCCAGATCGGTGTTTTTACTTACCGGTATTTATATCCATTCTAAATACAATTTTCCCTTCCCCATAGTTCATAGATTTCTTAAATAGTTACTGTATTGATTTCAAATCATTGAATCGTAATGTTTCACCATAATGAACCAATATCAACCATGTATCAGGATACGTATCACTGTTAGAGTGTATTCGTACACCCTTAGTAAATACAGTACACCTACAGTATGTGAAAAGGACCCTTATTGAGTGCTGGCTGATTTCGTCTGCCTACCAGCAGTGACATCGGTAGGCAGGTTTGGTCATATCAAAGATTTCAACCTTCTACTAATGCCAAGAGAAGCTTCTATTTGAGCAGGCTAGCTTTCCAAGGAGGAGAGAGGCTGTAGTTTCTATTAGTTGGATCATGGATGATTGCATCGGTAGGCAGGTTTCAGATTCTCCACAGCCCACCGATGAGATGCAGAAAATGTGGAAGAAAAACTCTGCTGACTCATACTTGGTCACATAAGTGAGGCTAAACAGGAAGCGACACTTCCAACTGTAAAGGTGCTGACTTGACACTTGTAAAAAGTGTTGTGTGTGGCAAAGCATGAGGCTGTTGTGATGCAATGGAGCTGAATATGCAAGAAAACGTCACCTTGTCTGAGCTCAACAGGGTATCGGACCTGAGGTGAACACTTATTATGCTATGCTGTGTTGATGGATGGCTGATGGTGGTGTACCTGTTTCTTGTCTAGAACAGGGACCTCATTAGTAGGTAGCACGGTTGGCATGGCCGGTGCTGAGGAGCCATTCTTCTGATTGGACAGCAAGTCAAAAAGTATCAGAGAACCTGCAAAGATATGAAACCACAACATGTGTGACGACCGGAGGTCTATACGTGCTGGAATAGCACCACAAGTAGGGCTGCTGCACAAGCCACGGCACCAAGGTATAACCCTGCTAAATATAGTTCTATGACAACTATTTCCCCTTATTTTGAAATGCCAGATCTCTTGATGGCGAGTCTCAAAGTGCCTGCTGAATGAAAATGACTGGTCTACCAGGAAAAGGCATCTATCATCTACCAATACGATTGTTTCAACAGCTGGATTAAAGAATGTAATGGCTAGTTCACAGAGCCTTTGTGTTGGGTAGGTTAAAAAGGGTCACCATAAGCCAATTGGACAATTAGCCAATAGGACAAATTGGCCCCAAAATAATCACATTTCAACTGGGGACAGCCACCCTGAGATGCATCTGGAAATAGTCCAATTGAGGCATTGCATTTAGTGTATTCAAATAGTGATAACATAAGAACTACAAGCTCACTTGTGACGCCTCACAATGCAAGCCGTTGTGAGCTTGTAGATAGACTATTTCCAGTTTTCTCCCCCTCTTTTTTGAGAATTTGACCAATGTTTGTCCCCAGCTAAATGGTAGTAGTTAGGAAACAAATGGTCTCTTTTGGGTCTAACCATGACTTCACATTATAAATGGGGGTCCCAAAGATAGAAATGCCTTAAATAGGAGACCATATTTAGGGTTCCCAATTCAGGTCAAACCAGGGGGACCTTGAAATGAACGAACAAGAGCCGCAAAAACCTTCTCTTATAGGAATCCTTTACATATATCCAAATGCGTGTGATCCGCATGCTAATGAGTATTATTTTTGTCCTTCATTGACATGGCCCCAGTTTGTGAAGCACTGACCCAGGCTGTGTCCGGCCACCGACACGGCTCCAGTGTAGTCAGGGTTCCTCTCCATGAACAGGGCGTGCAGCCTGTTGATCTCCAAGGCCACCGTGTCCATGATGGTCTGGCAGTAGGTGGGGCTGTTGTAGAACAGCACGTCCAGCAGGGTCTCGTTGGTGAAGTGTCGCAGGCGTCCTGTGCTGGGCAGCGTAATCTTCTTTATTCTCCTGCAACGCCACAGTCCATCAGACAACCAGAGAGCAGACGAGAAAAACATATTTTAACCACTTCAAAAGGTAGGGTAAGTGATTTTAGTTATAGCTTCCAGGTGGTTGCTCTAACTTAAGCTTGGCAATGTTGTCTTGGGTAGGCTAGATGAGTATAATGCCAGTGAGTGAGTGATCATGAGTACCGGTATAAGCCAGTGGGATGGAGAGCACATTCTGTAGTACCTAAACATGACACAAGATGGCGAGCTGTCAAAGTGTTGAATGAATTTTACATTTTTCAAGACATTTGGGGCGCGATTTTCATTCCCCCCCTTGTCCCTAACGTTACCCGATACCCGCAGCGAATTCTCTTATTGCTATTTTGGTCACCTTTTCTCTTCCCTTAGCCACTATTCTTTATGCCGACACCGTTATTTGTGGCTGGAGGTGTGGTCATGGGCGTGTTTGTTGCGCAGTCCCTTAAGTTGCTAATTTCGTCAAATAGATTTGGGAACTAGATAACGCCACATCAGACGTGCGCACGATGCGCGTCTGTGCGCCTTTGGAGATGTCCACAACTCCACGTGGAAAGGCGCCAGTTCAATTCATCTCCTTATTTATGCTGGATTGTCCTATAAACAGCTGTAGATTGCCTGCTGTCGGTCACTTCCTTGTGTTTAGGTAATGTACAGTATATAATATAATTAAATACATTAATTAACTTGTGACGCAATGCTGTAAATTGCAAAAAACTCTGGAATTCGCGGCAAAAAAACGTTTTTTTTTATCATTGATTTCTCGGTCAATTCTGGACCATTTTTTACATTTCAAAGTGCAGCGTGACGGGAAAGACCTCCTCTCTCAGATGCTGTATAGTATATGTGGGTAGGTCTTCTCTACGATCCCGCATCGAGCAAAATGTAAGTGTCGGGGATTTGGTGGGCCGTTTCCACCAAAATCCCGACACTTACATTTTGCTAGATCCCGCATAATTTAACGGGTATAGGAGGACATAGGATGGTCACGAAATTATCAACTAAATTATCAACTTTAGTGTGGGAACGCCTCTTCCCCAATGCTAAGTGCGTTAATTGCGCATAAGGGCTAATGTAACCAAAATCGGGCCCTTGGTGTTTTTACCATGCCAGGACAGCATTTTACATCAAAAGTACAGTCAGACCTATATTGAGATATCTGTGATTTTCTGTGTGTCTGAATGGGGGCGCTACAAATGTGCACTCTCAGATTCTCCTATTCAGTGATGTCACCAAAAATGTAATAGTCCTCAACCCTCAACTATTCCTACACTCTTTAAGGCATTGGTATGTATGGAATCCACACACACTCTCAAAGAAGCCAGGCAGATCATGTGGGGCATAGGAAAGCAGTGAGTAGTGAGGGGAGGCAGTTTTTGCGGACATTTCTGGTACTGCAGACAAATAGCACACAAGAAAATATGAAAAATAATTATCTGAGTGGTTGTTTAAGTGTATAAAATGTATTAAAAGGCAACATTTATATGATACATTTGATTTTAAATTCATGGGGGGGGGGGGCTTTAATGTATCTTTTAAACGACATTGTAAAATTTAAACTCAAAGCACAGAGATCTCCGTTCGGGGCAATAAATACGTTAAGGAGGTTTCCTCCTCACCTGTCCACACCCGTAGCGTCTCCGTGTAGAGCCGTGTGCCACTGCACAGGGAGGAACTCCACCCTGCTGATCACATGGTCGTCCTGAGCCTTCTTGAAGTGACTCTGCAGTAGCTTCAGAGACACGCTACGGAAGTCGTCCACTGAAAACGACACACACACATATACATTGTTAATTTGCTTGACAGTACATTTTGATCGTTTCAGTCACCCAGAATGTTACCAGAAATTACCGGTAATCTAGTTTTAGACGACTAAATATCAATTTTATCTACAGTTGATTTACTCGACTAAAAAATGTATTTTAGCAGGGCCTGATTCCGTCGTAATGTCCAATTTTACACATGCCGATGCACAAGCTTGCGACTCGTTGTGAACAAATGTAAAATTACTTGCACTGAATCTCTTGTTCACTGGTCCTTGGCTAACTCTGACATTTTAGTTGATGAAATTGTCAATATATTTGTTAATTTTAGCCATCCTAGCTTAGTTCCCGTTTAGTTTCAATCAGTGAAATGTACTCGACAAAAACGACTGCAACACACAAAAAAAAATCACCAACATAAAAAAGCAGTCTACATTGAGGGTAAGCTATCATTTGGAACCGTTGTGTCATCTAAACGTTGAACCCACCACACTCCACCATGCTCCGAAACCTCAGGTCACACACTGGACCGATCCCGTGCACCATGAACACCAGGTGATCCGCCTTGGGTAGCTCTCCTGAAACACACAAACAATATGATGTGTCACATTCTGGACATCCAGAAAAACTACATCCAAAGCCCATACAGGAAATGGAAAAAATAGCTACTTAGCGACTTTACAGCTTTTAACCATTATTTTTAACTTTTAGCTGTTGAAAAGTAGCAGATCTACAAGCTCATTGCGACAAGCTACATTGGCTACAAGCTTGTAGATCTTTTTTTTTTACCATGCAAATCACAACCAGGGGGGGGGGGGGGGGGGGGGGGGATGTAATAACTTTGTAGCATGTGGTCTCGGGTGTCAATAAGTTTAACTGAACTTACGGGGAATTTCAGACTAGACTATTTCTAAAATTATACTGATGGTATGTAAAAATTAAAAGAATATACAGTATATAGTACACATAACACTGGTCCTTTAAGACGAGAGGGGCGGACAGAATATTTAGTAATTTCAGATTGGAACGCCAGGCATTTTTCTTTATTTGTGACGAATGGGATAGGTGTCCCCAAACTGTAGGAAAACGTTTAGCATGAAATTCCCCTTTAATACTTTTCATTGGTTTAATTGAGAAATCTCCGCTACCGTCGGGCACTTCGTCGTGGTCGTCGTCGATGCCTCTCTTCACCACACGCGGCCTGGTCTGTCCATCCTGAGTGGTGCCCCACTCGTCTGGCATGGCCGAGGGCTGGAACTGGACTATCACCTGGGTGACACAAGCACAGCGGGGCCACGCTACAATAAAACACAGGATCTGTACCGTACAGGGGCCACATGCTCAGGTTTTATGGCTGTAACTGCGATCATGAAACCCAAAAGAATAACGAAACATTTAAATAAATTAAAATGAATGTCACAAAGCATTTAATATGAAATATTGATATATTATTGAGTTCTGCTGTTACATTTCCAAGCATGAAAACATGACCCAGCTTTAACACACCTGACGCCCAGGACGTCTCCTGGGCATATTCCCCTATGGTCAGAGATGCCTGGAGACTGGGCACAATACATCTCTATTCTGAATATTATATCTATCTATCTGCGTCTAAATGAGTAGCTATTGAATAACTGGTATAAATGGATAGTATGAATAGTAAAAATGTTATTGTTACCCTTACATGATTTAAATGAGAAATAATTGTTGCCCTCCATAGAAAACAGACTACAGAACAGTCTGTCTTTTAAACAAAAATCATTAAACCAGCGCTATACAGTACTGTATGTTCATGTTCTTGTCTGTTATTGTGATGTTTGACCTGTAATGTTATTGTTTTGTAATGTACCGTGTCTGGTCTATATCTTGAATGGTGACATCAAGGATGCAAAAACGATTTCAGCACGAGGTGACAATGTAGCGTATTGTAATTCGACAACAACAAATGAGCATGTAGATCAGGCATTTTTGCTACAACAGTAATATGCCCTCTGAAGTGCCTGTGGAACTATACTGTCCCTCTCTGTAGTCAAAGTTGCCCATCTCTGAGCGATGCTATAGTGGCCACGTGGGCTTTAGTCTACAACAGAGTTGCATGTTTCAAAAGCAAGTCTGCACACAACAACGGGCTTACCTTTGGATTGTGCATGACAATGGTTTCACCAGATGGGAATTCTAGTCTGCGGTGCCACTGGTTGGTAGACACAGCTTTCTTGTATTCCCCCTACAGGAAAAAAGAAAAGAAAAAAACATGTTTACGTTCACTTTACACCACCAGTAAAAACGCTGGCATCCATTCTCCCCTGCAGAAGAGAATTTCCCAACCATATTTTTCATATATAACATATACTGTATAAACGCTTTTACTTATTCCAAATTTCATGTTCGGACCAGTTGGCTTTCTCCGAGGCTTAATTGTCTTTAAATAAATGCTTTCTGAAACGTCTATTTGGGAAAATTAACTGTCCTGAAGAAGGTCTACATGACCGAAACGTTGACACTATGAAATAAAGAGCATTTGGCAAGTACTTGACGGTGTGCGACTGTGCGGGACCTGTTTTCCTTTTTGCATTTGTCCTTCCGCTGCCCTACGCACCCGTCACCAACATTTTGAGGTGTGCATTAGCCTTTTTCTTTTTAGTCTGCTCTCCTTGGAGAATTAACAGGAAATTATTTTCTGGTGCTTTTCACGCAGTGCCAATTACCTAATGTGATCCTGGGCTCTCCACAATCCTGCGTGATATGGGTATAGTAGCGTGCAAGGTCAACCGTGACTACTGTCCACAGCCCTCCTAAAGGGCTTTTCACACAGGGAGCAATAAAACACGCCTGTAGTTCAATTTCAATGAGTGTTGGGAAGTTGCTGTGTGATAAAGCAAGTGTGTGGAGTCCTGTGCTGTTTGTTGCGTGCCTGCCCATTTCTTCTGATTTTAGACCTTGATTCTGTTTTTTTTTATTACACTGAGCAGTCGACAACCAGTCATCAGGTAAGGCGCCATGATAATGCATGTTTATCACTCCTGGTCTAAAAAGCAACTCATACCCTCCGCCAAGCAAGTCTTAGACACGACTAAACAGTACAGACCTCCAGCTTGTCACTGAACTCCTCAGAGTAGGGGATGAAGCGGCTGTCTGAGTCTCCCTTGTAGAACCAGGTGCAGCGTCGGATCTCCGTGGGCTCCTCCTCCCAGTAGACAGCTGTCCGCATGCGGTCATACAGCTGCACGTCGTAGCGGCCGCCGTCCGTGCGCACAATCACATTCTCCGGGTCTGGCTGAACTGCAAGGAGAAGAAAGAAAGAAAGGCACCGGGGAGGATATGTAGAGAATTATTGGCTTCTGAGGATCAAGCATGAATAACTATGGGATGCTAATTTAGCCTGGACTTCCTGTGAGTGGCTAATTTCTCTGTCTATGTGGTTTTCGGAGTGATCAACAACATGCTGCTAGGATTGGGAATTTGATTCCATTTGGGGCCAAATGGTAATTGAAAGGTTGCCGGTTCCAATCTGGGCACCCACAGAGTCAGTGTCCAAGTGTCCTTCGGCAAGAGACTGAACCACAAATTGCCCTCAATGTGTGTGAATAAGTAAATGTTATACACTACTGTATGTAAAGCACCTTGGATAAAGGTGTTATATAAATGTGCCATGGTACGCAGCAAAACCTACGTCATCATGTCAAATTTATTTTTCAGTCCCGGTCAAATTATAGTAAGCATGGCGCGACCGTGGCAATCATAGTTTTTGGCTAAGTCAGATTAAAGTCCCAGGGAAATGGTGAAATACATTTCACACTTTTAGACTAAAAAAGTGAACATTTTCACTTCTGTGTATTTTTTGTATCAAAAGTCCATAAAAATCAAACATGAATTACTTCCTGAAAATTGAGCTTGCCGTTCCTGCATTGTCCTTCAAACACAGATGGTTATGATTAAACAATTACTCTGTTTTAAACCCCCTTCAACGACGTCCAGACCGTGCATTACTCGGTTTAAACTTAACCATCATGCTAAAATATGTGCATAGGCTGTAAGGCTGTATACCGAAGCTCTGGATTCGAACCACTCGCTCGCTAAGGTCGCCACGTGAACGAATATTAACGATCCCGAACCATTCATATTTATTTATTTATTAACTTTTTTCCCATCCAGTAGAAGATCTGCGACATTGAGGGGTCAGAAACTCGGTGTGAAACGCGCTGTTACTGGAGTTGGAAATGCATTGTTTTCAAAGAAGGTGTCCCATTCTCATTAGAAATCTATGTAGGAGATCCGCCATTATAATAGCTCTAGGAAGTGAACAGAGTTTGCGTAACTCTGTCTATACTCTATAGAGCTGCGCACTGACTCATTAGGTTAGCTTAATTAGAAGGTTAACTAGGTTAACTTAATTAGAACTGAAGGTTTGTGAAGTTCGCTCAGAAATTCCTGATGAAGCTCGAACCCCAAGATCTGGCATACTATACAGCACTAATAGGCTGCGTATAGGTTAGAAATAATGGGCTGTTGTTGCTCCCCGTCTCTCTGTCACTTTGCTTATGAATGAAAATGCATGTGTATCTCATGAAACAGAAGTCACACAGGGATCCCATAGCCTGGGGGATGTGAGGCTCTCTTTGCTTCTGAAAGTGCATCTGTCTTACCGGAGTTGTAGGTCTCCTCCAGCTGTATGGAGTCTATGATGCTGAAGGGAAGCCAGACGCTCTTGGACTCCACCAGCTTGCAGTAGAACCAGTGGGGCTGAACGGCCTCGTACACGTTGTAGTTGTAATGCTGCATCATGGGATTGGCAGGGACCAGCGGCCCGGCAGTGGTGGGAGGCGGGGCTGTCATCATCTGTGTGGGAGGGGGCTGCATGGGGAGAGAAAAGACCACAACTACATGTATCTATCGACATTATAAATGGCCCGACTGGCCCGAATGGCTTGCAATACACGTTCGGACCACCAGATGGCGCCCTCTACTGGCCCTATGGGCCAGTAGAGACATACCTCCTAAAAATAAATTAATAATAAATACATTTTTATTTCACAATATATATATATTTTTTAATTTATTTAACAAGTCAATGTCCATAAAGAAAAACTTATCCTAACTCATAAACACTTTAAAATAGCTGTTTTTTGCGCTCTGACACAGACACTCTATTCCAGTTTTTCCCTCTTTCATGCGCTCGACAGATGGCTCTGTCCATAGATATAAGAAAGCTAGATGGCTCGCCCGCGCTGGCCGCCGTGAACGACGTCAGAGGCTCCACCTCAAGCCATCTAGCTTTCTTATATATCTATGGCTCTGTCCAGGGGCGGATTGGCACATATTTTCCCACCGGGACAATTTTGCCTTTGCCAGGCCACCCTGGGGGGGCAGCTGGTTAGCCAGATGTAACTCTTTCAGAGCGTAAAAAAGAAACCAAATGGACCCCTGCGGATCCATTTGGTTTCATTTTTTGCCACTAGTGCATTTTGGATCTTGTCCAGGTATTAGGTGGCGCAGGCCACCGGGGAAACTCCCTGTACTCCAGATGGCCAATCCGCCCCTGGCTCTGTCTACTGAACCGCTGTGGCTGGCTGCTGCCAGACTAGCCCCGATACGTTCCCTCAATACTCTACGCTCACTCTGTAGCTCCGAGATGAGGTCACGAGTCGAGCTTCGAAATCGCCGTTCAGACACGGCGCATGGTTTCCACAATACACGATTCTTACCTGTTTCTGCACATGTAATCCAAACAGTGAAGGACCCTACGCACGTATAACTAGGTTAACATTATGTACGGAAGAGAAAATCCAACCCGAAACTTGAACAGAGCACTTATATCTCTGCTTTTGTCAGACAGTTTTATGTTTTCGTCGCCATGTTGCCGCACATTACTGCCCCCTCTGGTCAGATTCTATGCATGGATTGCAATGCAACATATGGGAACGATCTGGCCAGAGGGGGCAGTAATGTGCGGCAACATGGCGACGAAAACATAAAACTGTCTGACAAAAGCAGAGATATAAGTGCTCTGTTCACGTTTTGGGTTGGATTTTCTCTTCCGTACATAATGTTAACCTAGTTATACGTGCGTAGGGTCCTTCACTGTTTGGATTACATGTGCAGAAACAGGTAAGAATCGTGTATTGTGGAAACCATGCGCCGTGTCTGAACGGCGATTTCGAAGCTCGACTCGTGACCTCATCTCGGAGCTACAGAGTGAGCGTAGAGTATTGAGGGAACGTATTGGGGCTACTGCCAGACCTCGCTCGGCGCTTAGCCTCGATCTCCAGGCTTACATCCACGCTGTGAAATGAACTGCCGTGCACGTCGCTTGTCAAAACTAAAACCGAGTCATAGTGGGACAACATGTTTGACATTTTTAGCGCTATAAACTCCGCCGCCGCGTCCTCCTCTGTCCACACTAGCATGGCTATTGGGCGAAGTTTGCCATGTGCTAACGTATCCTCCTCCTCCTCCTCTTCCTCATCATCATAAATCATAATACCAGACGAACTTAAAGGGGGTTCTCCGCCGCGAAAAGTCACAGATCATGCAAGTTCATCTTCTTTCTTAATAATAAAAACAGCCCAGTTGATTGTTCAGATCAGAAGTGGAAACGACGAGTGTTGTAGATTATGCGTGCGTGCACGCATGTAGAGCCATGCGTGCAGACCACGACGCGTTGTTTATTGATTATTAAGTCTAATATTTATTTGTATTGCCTTTTTAAAAAGGAGCATACATAAATGTATAGGATAGGTATCATTTGTCTACCAATATGAATGTAGGCCCATATTAAATTTACGGTAGGCCTATTAAAAAAATACTGGAGAGGCTAGTTAAAAATAAATAAATAAATATCCAGTTAACCTCCGGTTAGTCCTGTCAGCTAGTCGGCAACAAAATTAACCGTTACTGACATCCCTAATAAAAATACAAAAAAAAAAGGAAAAAGGGCGATTCCCCTGGGCCAGTGATTTTAATGGTGGGGCCAGTGATTTGGACAATCCACTGGCCCGAAGGGCCAGTGCCAAATTTCCCTTAATGTCGACCCCTGACATGTATCTATCATTGCGAAATATAGTCACCTCGTTGCGAGATTGTAGATCAGGTATTTTCTGTATTTTAGTGTAGGGCAACTAGTAGTAAGTATACAGTTTAAATCAGTGCTTTTCACCCAGTCCTTGAGGAGGTTCCAGGTGGTCCCCAGCTAAATGAGAGTTGGTAGTGAACTAGTGATGTAAATAGGTTTTCAATCTAATGAGTCCTGGGATGGAGGGAGGGTCTTTTAGAGGAGTACCAAGGACATCTAATGAGTCCCACTTCATGGTAAATAGTGCATTCATATCCAGCTCCTTTACATAGATTGTGCACCACATTCAACCATTCAAACACATATTCATACACTGATGGAAGAGGAAACCATGCAAGGCACAACCAGCACATCAGGAGCAGTTGGGGTTTCAGTGTCTTGCTCAAGGACACTTCAACAGTAACTCTGGGGGAACGCAGGTTCGAACCGGTTACCATCCGGTGACTCTACCCCTGAGCCACTGCCACCCACAAAGACGTTAGGAGTCATATCTTCATTTTTTTTTGTCTTTTTCACAAATTACATTTATATCCCATCTCCTTTTATATGGCTACACTGTGTTTATATTAATGTAGAGTCTGTAGGCCTATCAGAAAGAAATGGTGTATTAATATTACTGTACATGCTGTTTGCAGTAGTGGGTCCCCGGGATGCAGAGCTTACTGTCCAAATGCATCCCTGAACCCTGATCTATAAATTGTGCATTTGGATGCAGTGTGATGTGATCTACATCACTGGCACATCACTGGGGGAGACAACACGGATGCCCATATTTGCATATCCTGATTGGCCACCCCATGGACCTTTAGCTAAGCCTCGCCCTCTTGTCCACCCTAGGACCCTTTCAAGCCTGGGGCTCATTCATTCCAATGTAAATATTATGGACTTTACAGTACACAATAAATACTGGTTCAATTAGAACCAGACCTTCAAAATCTCTTCCAACTCCATCAACAAGGCATGCCCTATGACGTGGAAAAATGTGTGTGTGGCATTTATTTATTAAAACAATGTTTTTATCATACAGGAGAGCTATTGGTGGAGAGGTTTGTCTATCACATGTTATGCTTAGCTGTTATTGGACCATAGTAGTTTGGGGAGGGGTTATCTAAAGCTCTATTGGACAAAAGCAGTTTGGGAGGGGCTTAGCTAAAGGTCCTTGAGCTATTCCAGACCCAATTTTTTGCCAACAGCTGATTAGGTCTGGCTTATTAGCCAGTTTATAAAGCAACTGCACCCAGGTAAATGAACTTGACACATACAAACAGAGGTTAAATTAACAATTTGTCGTTTCCTACCTTGCTGAAAGCAGGGCCAGCCATTTGGAATGTGTGCTGCTGCGGCGGTGGCGGGCCGAGAGGATACGGGTTTTGCTGCTGCGCTGGTGGCGGCGGTAGGTGGTGTGAAGATGTCGACGACTGCACCTCGGGAGCTGCGAGATACGGGCTGGCTCTGCTGCTGACGGGAGTGTGTCGGTACGGGTTGAAAACCTGCTGATGGGGAGGCGCCTGTTGGGGAAACGCCTGGTGGGGAGGTGCCTGGTGGGGAGGCAGCGGGGACATGGAGCTAGGAGGAGGTGGGGGAGGAGTCTGTCGGCCCATGGGGCTTTGGTAAACTCCGCTGTTGTTGAAGGCGGGAGGCGCGACGGGGTTAGCTTGAGGGACGAGAGGTGGCGCCGGGGCACTGGTGGGGACACTGGCGGGGCCCGTCATGGCTGGACGAGCCAGTGATGGCGAGGATGACTGTGTGGGCCGCGGCGGGCATGACTGATGGTGGCCGATGGAGGCGAAGGGGTCACCACCAGCCACGGGACTGGAGAAGTAGTTGAACGTGGAGGAGGAGGAGGAGGAGGGGGCCGAGACGTTGGTGGAGGTCTGCCCCAGGAAGCTGTCCTCTTCTCCCACATCGGTGGAGTCATCTGTTGGGGACGGCCACTGTTTACCATCAACAATCATCTGCTTTGTATAGTTCACAAACTAAATGGTTAGATTGACTGGCCTTTTACTTAGATTGTGCATCACATTCACCCATTCACACACACATTCATACACTGATGGCAGCAGAAACCATACAAGGCACAACCAGCACATCAGCAGCTATTAAGGGTTCAGTGTCTTGTCCAAGGACACTTCAACAGCAACTCTGGGGGAACCCAGGTTCGAACTGGCAATCTTCCGGTTACCATCTGGTGGCTCCTGAGCCCCCGCTGCCCCAACTAATACCTTTAGACACACTGAACTGAATACTAGCAATGAAAGTCAGAAGAAAAAAATTCCAACCAGATATCATCAATTAAGGTCCGTTAATCAGGGAGGGATTCAAGACAGATTTCCAGAGTGTTGTTTTGTTTCCTGTATATTGATTGATTGCTTGAATGGTGAAAATTTGTGCGTTGGACTAAAATGTGTCCTTCCTGTACTGCACTGCACTATGCATACACTGAAATCAGGGCTGGGATCGTGGTTTTCTGGTTAAGTGAAACAGAATGCTATACGAGTGTATCAACAAGTGAGTTTTTCAAGATTTTCCCCTCATCCACTGGGCCAAGCAAAGCAGTCTGATTGGCTTTGATGGGTACACCTGAAAGGTACGAGTTCATCCTTGTAATGATGTTATTGTTTATGTAACTAATTAATCTCCAGTAATCAGTTAATAATTAATCAGTTCCAGCCCTAACTGGAATACACCATCGGCTATACATCCCACCAGCTAACCCAACAATCATTTACTGTTTCAGATGCTGCTGAAAAGCTGCTTCGCAGGAGCAGATTATTATTATTACACACGTGTAACGATTTGACAAGGGCAGATCTCAAACTATCCAGAGAAGAGATATGCCACAGGGCTTGACACTAACACTTGCCCGCTTGCCCGGGGCAAGTAAAAAAAATGGTGGGGCAAGTGAAGACTGCTACCTGGTTGCCCGATCGGGCAAGTGTGCAACTTAGTGCACTATAACACTCTACCTATCTCTCTTCCAGGTTCATTTGGTTCCAAACTATCATTTTGCTGGGGTCAGGGACCACTGGGTCTGTGACCACTATGGGCTAATTAAGATGATGAATTTTAACTCTTGAGAGTGTAAAAATGAAACCAAATGGACCCGCAAGGGTCCATTTGGTTTCATTTTTACACTCTCAAGAGTTACATCTGGTTAACCAACTTAGCTGGGGACCACCTGGAACCCTCTCAGGGACCACTGGTAGTCCCCGGACCACCTGTTGAAAAGCCCTGGTTTAAAGCACCCAAGTAGGAAGTAAACTTAAATGCAAAATTTACAATATATTTTTGGGGGGCAAGTGACCATGACCTGAGGGCAAGTAGAACCTGACTTGCACTTGCCCGACGGGCAAGTGCCTCGGAGACCTTAGTGTCAACCCCTGTAAACCTGCCGGTCTGGTGACTGAATATCTCCCACGGGATCATTACAAACTATCAGTATAGTGTTGTGCGATATCATTTTTTCATTTGAATACGATAATCGATATTTTTTATTTCAATTTTGAACTTTTTTTTCTTTTTTACTAAATAATAAAAAACAGGTGGAGAATCACAACACATAACAAATAAAATGTATATGGTATTGGATTAAAGGATAAATACAATATGTAAAGCTCCTCAAAGCACTGAATATATACACCGCGTTCCAAATTATTATGCAAATCATGTTTTTGTTTGATTTTCCAACATATTTGATGCAAATGATGATCAGCATAATTTTCAAGTCATTAGCTGTCAATTTTTATTTCAAATGTTATTGAACAAACCTCCTAATGAAAACAGAATTTAGATAATAAATCAAAAACTTGGAAGAGTGCGTTTCACACTGTTCCAGATTATTATGCACATTATAGTTTCAAGACATTTTCTAGTTTGTAAAGAACTGAAAATAGTAATTTATTGAATTCATAGCAATAATGAGGTCATATGTACTGGGAAAAAAGCTATTTCAATCCATAACATCTTAACAGGTCAAGTTACATGCTAACATAGGACCCCTTGTTTGATAGCAGCTTGCGTCCATCAAACTTGTGAGTTTATGGAGAGTTTCTGCTTGAATGTCTTTGCAGGATGTCAGAACAGCCTCCCAGAGTTGCTGTTTGGATGTGAACTGCCTCCCACTCTCATACTGTACATTTTTCAGTACAGTCTTGTTCAGTGATGAGTGCCGTGCAACCCTGGATGGTCCAGATGGATGGAGTAGTGGATGGTTGGTGCATGGCCAGTTTGGCCACCAAGTCCCAACAAGGCTGCAACGTCAGCAAGGAGGTGGCGGAGTCATATTTTGGGCCGGAGTCCTAGGGAAAGACCTGGTCGGCCCCTTTAGATCTTTCGCTCGAGGATGCTCCAGACATTCTCAATAGGATTGAGGTTAGGGGGAGGGGGGGATGGGGGCCACACCATGATTTTTTTTCCCCTTTTATGCCCATAGCATGCCAATGAAGCTGAGGTATTCCTTGCAGCATGAGATGGTGCATTGTCGTGCTTGAAGATGATTTTGTTTCAGAAAGCATGATTCTTCGCTTTTGTACAGTGGAAGAACGTGGTCAGTCAGAAACTCAACATACTCTGCAGAAGTCATTTTCACACCTTCAGGGACCCTAAAGGGGCCAACCAGATCTTTCCCTAGGATTCCGGCCCAGAACATGACTCCGCCACCTACTTGCTGACGTCGCAGCCTTATTGGACGGCACTCATCAGTGAACAAGACTGTTTGAAAATTGGTCTTCATGTACAGTATGAGGGTGGAAGGCAGTTCACATCCAAGCAGCAACTCTGGGAGGCTGTTCTGACATCCTGCAAAGACATTCAAGCAGAAACTCTCCATAAACTCACAAGTTTGATGGACGCAAGCTGCTATCAAACCAGGGGTCCCATGTTAACATGTAACTGGACCTGTTAACATGTTTTGGATTGAAATAGCTTTTTTTCCCAGTACATATGACCTCATTATTGCTATGAATTCAACAAATTACTATTTTCAGTTATTACAAACTAGAAAATGTCTTGAAACTATGATGTGCATAATAATTTGGAACAGAGCTTTTTAAGTGTTTAATTTATTTTCTAAATTCTGTTTTCATTAGGAGGTTTGTTCAATAACATTTGAAATAAGAATTGACAGCTAATGACTTGAAAATTATGCTGATCATCATTTGCATCAAATATGTTGGAAAATCAAACAAAAACATGATTTGCATAATAATTTGGAACGCGGTGTACACTGCAAATATTGACCGGCGTTTTATTGATATGCACAACACTATATCGGTATCAATCACCTTCAACAAGTAGTAGAACACCCCTATTCACCCTCAACTAAGGCATTAACCAAACGTATTTTTGGTAGTTGAATCAAATATCTTGGTAGTCAATAAAACGTGTGATTTTGGGCTTCTCATTGAAACAGCACATGCCTATTACACTACTGTAACTCAATTACAGTATGACATGAAAAATAAGCAATCAACCAACAATCACTACCAACACCACAGCACACATCCATATGTCTGCTGTAGAAAAATAAAAATGTATATTAAAAATTATTATTGAATAACGAATTATGAATTAATAATGTCGAATAGTGTTTTGCCAGTCTAATAATGAAATAGTTGAATATCAAGTTAATGCCCTACCCAACAAGTAGTAGTACACCAACACACCTACAGCAAACACACAGTCAGTAACAGACCGGCCAGCACACAAGCAAACATGCACACGTACACACACACACTTCAAGGTTTCTTTGTTTCCTGAGGTAAAAGATTTGTCTCCGACTCAACGAACCTGCTCAACAGTACAAATATAAAACAATACACAATAAGACAATAAGGGTACAGTGACTCACACACACACACACACACACACACACACACACACACACACACACACACACACACACACACACACACACACACACACACACACACACACACACACACACACAAACACAGCTATTGCAAAAAGTGAAAAAGGTTCCTATTGTAAATTACACTGATGTTGTCAGAACGGCACAGAAACAATTCTCAAACATGTCAACGTATTACACAACTCCGGCCCTATACAGATTTGTGCTGAGGAGTCGGGTACAAAACACACCACTGTTGTTCCCTATAGTATAGGCCTATAGTTCACTTCATTGAGAAGACGGTTTCACTGATACCTATTCCTCCTTTAAATGTGGTCACCATAACTGAATTTGGAATAATCTTCCTTTTTCTCTCAGATCTGTTACCTCTCATGGCCGCTTCGGGACTCCCTTGCAACCTGTTCATGATGCTTATAGTCCTACTAGCATTACCTGTACTACTTGCTTACTTCTGACATTTACACAAGTTATTATTGAATTGTACTCTCTATGTATTTGTCTAAAGTGGATTGAGGGCTGGGGATGTGGGTGGGATAGGATGAGATGTGGACATGTGTGTATTGTGTAGTCTATTCTCTATTGTGTAACTAGTAAGGTATGTTGTATTTATGTTTTGCCTGTGTATAGGAGCGCCCTCTGTAAAGCGCTGTGCCTGTTTGGCCGCTCTCAAGAACGGGCTATCCTCTCAATAGATTCTGAGACCAAGGGTTGAAAACCACTGCTGTTATAGGTGACAGTAAACATTACATGGACTGATTGGACTCAAGTCAATGAGACCATTTCATACTGTTGGCAAGCAAGTATACCGATTAGCAGTTTCTCAAGTGGTGGTTGGGCTATAGTACACAGTACACACTGTATAGTACACACAGATTTTCATTTGTTGGACTACCCAGGACCCACTAAACTCTTGTGTACAGACACTGTCCTAATAATCAGATTTAACCTGATCCGTCTGTTTATTTCACCAAATACTCAAGGAATGAAAGAAAGCCAATTCTTTGTTGTCAGTCTAAACAAGCACTTCCCAAAGTAGGGTCCGGAGACGCCTATAGGGACACTTGAGAGTTCCAGGGGGTCCCCAGCTAAAGGAACCAAATCCAAATGGGCCCAGCAGGTGGAGAAATGAAATTAAGTGCACCCCTTTTGTACACTGTGAGTTAAAATAACATAGATTTTTCAATTAATTAATTAGGAATGCCATTAAATGGGGGGGGGGGGTGCATCCCCCTGGCATAATATTATAATGAGACTGATAAGTGTCAAATGACATTGATGAAGATTGGTAATCACTGGATTACATTGTGGAGCTGTTGTCCCCGCGACCCGTCTACGGATAAGCGGGTAATGGGTATGCAACCCCTACTAGCAGCTATACTGCTATTTAGGCCATCCAATAGCAGTATAGCTGCTAGTAGTGGCTGTGGCTGCAAGCGTATAAAGCCGAGTTTGAGTGGAATTCCACTAGATAACACGCCGCCTTTACCTCCTGACAACACGGCCGGACCACTGGCCTGGCTGACCGGGATGAAGGGCAGGTTGAAGTTGAACTCCGGAGCCGCGCTGAACAGTAGATTTGCACTGGAATTATTTCTTGACACATTATTATTTTTCCTGTCAGCCATCTTCGGACCACTAAAAATTAACACGTCGCCTACATCCGTACATTACACCGGTGGTGGTGGTATGGCAACCCGGATATTTGCGTGATACGCGCATAGGATCCACGGCTATGTGGAAAAAGTCGCTGATCTGTAAAGCACGACAGCGAGTCCAACAGGCTGCGCATAGTGTTTGTTGATCCGCTATTTGCGCGCAGCGCAGAGAGAGTGGTCCTTGTTTTTCTCGGTCGGTTCGATAACAGCGCCACCTATATGTGTGGCTGTCTACTCGTAGTTAAAGGGGTATTTCACCAATTTTCAACAAGAGACATGAGGTTTTCTCAAAACCCCAGTCTTTGGGGTGGTTTACTCCTCACTGCCCAATGGCCATCCAAGTACTCTAGCAACTGTTGCTATGCAGGCCAAGCTTTCCTAAGGACTGTACATTGTCAATTGCTCACTCACTGTTTTATACAGTCCTGCAGTTTATCAATGGTTTTATTATTGGCACACTGTATAACCACTTAAATTGCACATTTGTAAACCTTTTTCCTTTGGGGCGCATCCGGCTCGGGTCACGCTGTGAGGGCAACATTCACCCCCACAGGGTGACTGTTACATCACCCTGTGAGGTGACGTAACAGTAACAATAATATACATTTTAACTTGTTGTCTCTGTGGTGCTTCCAGGGGCTGGTGGTGTTTTCCTCTCTACAGTTTGTTGAACCCACATTTATTATTACTAGTATCATCATCATCATCATCATCATCATCATCATCATCAGCATCATCATCATCATCATCATCATCAGCATCATCAGCATCATCATCATCATCATCATCATCATCATCAGCATCATCATCATCATCATCATCAACTCTATCTGTTGGTCCCCGAACCTCTGGTTGAAAACCACTGTACCATGCCTGTTTTCTTTTCCAAACGAAGAAGCGTGATCCGGTCTAGAACCCGCCCAATGTATCCGGCCATTTGATCCCACACACGGCATGCCACGTTCTGTTTCCGTATCTGCTCAAGACCCGTAACCGGATCTGCAACCTCAACAGTCAATCAACTCCAACCAGTGCGCTAACTCCAATAAAATACCACCACATCCTGCCATAGAGTAATAAAATAACAGAGGACGGACTCGAGCGATAGCCCCGCCCCCTTGTTATTCATTTCAATACAAGTTGCTCATTGGCGCTTTGAAGCACCCGGAAGGCCGCCGGAAGTGCGCCTATTTCCGCATTTGGGCACCAAAATTTGGTGCCCAAATGCGGAAGTGTTCCCATAATCCCTTGCCCGAAGCAAGGGATTGTGGGAACCATGAACGAGCGCCGTCGCGCACGAGCAAAGGAAAAAAACATCAAAAAGCATCCAAAACAAGCTTGTGGGTTTGCATTGAGCTTATTATCTGTCATATAATACATCCGTTGTGTTTTGAGAGGTAGTATATGACGTGAGGACCGCTGGTTTATTCAGAAAACAACTTAAAAACAAACTGCCCTGTCCACGTGCACAAAGCAAACGAGCGTGCGTGCTCTCGGGGCGTTCGTGCATGAATTCCACCCGCCTGCAGTACCAAACTTGGCCACCAGCGGGGGAGCTTCAAGCCTGGAGCCACTATCTGGGGCCGTGCATCCTGCTACCGATGACGCAAGTTTCCCGCCCTCAGACCAGCGAGAGCTTTCTGTCTCCCGTAGAAGAAGAAAGTAGTGAAGTCAACAAACTGTAACTACTACTACTTTGATAGATTTTTGTATATTCCATTGTATTCTATTCATTCCAGAAGCGCCCATTAATTCATTCCACGATGGCTTCCTCCTCCTCCACCCATGACTGGATAAACAACGCTTTGTGCGTTGTCGAAGAGATGTTTGGTAAGAAGAGAAACAACACACAACAGGACTTTATTGTTGTGTGTCACAGACAGACAGTTCAATGTGGACGTAGCAGGGCTAATGTTAGCTATGTGGCCACCATGCTCCATCACATGTATACCACTGAGGTATTTAACTCTGTGACTATTCTGCAGTGGTGTTATTATCTTTATCTTTAACAGTCACTACATACATTACAAACCAAGGCAACAAGACACAAGCAACACAGTTATTAATAGTATACAACAATACAACATCAGAGCCAGGGGGAATAACTAACAAAAAACGTTAAAGAGGAATTCCACCCATTTACACAATTTTAGAGAGTAGGTGTGTATAAATGATATAAGTCCCACTTTCTGTGTTTCTTATAAATGGAGGTATGGGGGAAAAACATCAACATGGTTGAAGTTCATCTTGATGACAACAGCAAGATGAACTATATAATTTTCATCTTACAGTAAAATGTTGAAAATGGGTGGAATGCCCATTTTAGTAGGAACACAGTAACAGTTTCTGCAGCTTTCTTTTTTTTATGTATTTTTAGTTATACATTATACATTTAATTAATGTACTGCAGCTTGGTCTCAATCTCAAATACAATGGATGACGGTTTGGAATGAGTACATGTGGATTTATGTATATGAGATTTAGCTGGATTAATGATCACATTAATTATGTAGTTCTTACTCTTATTACAAAACAGCACATTTTGCCAATACAGACAGAAGTCAGAGTATTTTCAAAAACATTAGATGTACATACATCCTTCTAAAAAATATATTAGTGTGAATACAGAATGTCACTGACACTTGTGTGTGTGTGTGTGTGTGTGTGTGTGTGTGTGTGTGTGTGTGTGTGTGTGTGTGTGTGTGTGTGTGTGTGTGTGTGTGTGTGTGTGTGTGTGTGCGCGCGCGCACGCCTTTAATGTTTTTTGTTGGTATATAACAGGGATGCACCCAAAGGGTGCTGAATAGCTGAATATGATTAGTATTATATATCTTTACCCACTCTTTGTAGACGTGTCATTACTGTTTCTCTTGTATTGTACGTTTATGTACTGTCTGTAAAGATTTTTTTTAACAAAATACGTGTCTGAGGGTACAAATTAAACCAAATATAGACTGAATGAGTTTCCATTTGTACCCCTCAGCGTTACAACTGGATAAATTAAACATTCCAGGACTCTAGGACTCTCTAGGACTCTAGGACTCTGTCTGTGTGTGTGAGTGGGTTACAAACTTTGTTTTCTCCAATTTCAGCTGCTTCTCAGAGCAATCCAAGCTCTGGATCATGGGAAGTTCAAGTAGTGGAGTTCTTCAAAGAGAAGCTCAAAGAAAAGGATGCTCACACCCTGGTAATACTCACGATTAAGAAAGTGACGACAGTCCAGCATTCTCCTGTTACCTCTGTAATGTTTATGTTTTAATTTGTGTTTGATACATGTTCCACATAAAGGTAATAATGATGTCAACCACAAGACACACTAATGGCAGTTTGTCACGCTGTAACGCATAACAATATCATAAATGTAAAGCCTGTGCCTATAGGCTATACAGGAGGTGTAGATGTCAGATATGCCAATCCATTTATTAAAGAATCCAAGTCTACAGCAGCACTCAAAACAAAATCAAACTATAAACTTACAAAACAAATCTGTGACCAAACACCACTGTCATGACCCCACACAGTCGAAACCTGTCTGTCTTCCCCTCTATCACACCTGACTGCAATCACCTACATGTAAGGTATATGGGTTACCCACCAAGACTGATTGACAAGTCTGAGAGGTTGCCAGGTCTGACGTGATGTCACCATACTCAGTTTAATTAATTTCATTGTTAATGTTTAAATAAACAAAAACATTTTGGCCCCAACAATAATAATAGCCCAATGTTTTACAAGTTATTAGGTGACATGCGGTCAACTTCTTGCCATTAAGGCATTTTACTTGTAGTAGTAATATTTCAGATAGCTTGGATTGAAAATGCTGGACCCTGTTAAAAACACATGTGAGTGCTTAATTTTGGTGTTACCAGTTTCTGTATTGACTTACTTATGTTGTACCTATTCTATGCACGGCAAAATGGAAAATGGCAATCAATCAGCTTTTAATAAATAATGTGTCCTAATACCCACAGGTTCCATCTTTGAACGACGTTCCCTTACACTACTTGAAGCCCAACAGCCTGGTGAAGTTCCGCTGTCTAATACAAGACATGTTTGATCCAGAGTTCTACATGGGAACATATGAGACCGTTGACCCATCAACAAATGCCAGAGTAAGCAGTCACTTAATCTGTTGCGTTTTGTACAATTATATGTACATCTGTTGCATTTTGTACATTTTTATTGCATTATGATTCTCTCTGTCCAGCACGGTGTTTTCTACATTGTATATTTTTGTTATGTGTTTTCTGACTGTCTTTGATGTTACTTTCTGTCTATTTCCAGGGTTTGAGATGTGGCAAATACAAAGATGTCACAGAATGTGGCGTAAGTCATTTCATGCATTATGTTCTTTATGTTATCTTCTCATGAGCTATACTGTTCATCCTCATGTCAGTTGCAAAAATCCAAGGGATTTTTACAACTTCATAATTATTACTTGAGCAGCACACGTTTTTGATGCCAAACAATCACATTACGTCTGGAATTAGACGTTTGGGAGAGTAAATGTGGGTGAGAGTTTGCATTCTTGTTGGCCAGGGTGACAACGCACAATTGTTTGGCTTCACAAGACTTGTTTTACGCTGCGAACGCAGTACGTAATTGTATTTAATACATTTTAATCGCAACGTTTTGTATGTTCTGTAACAGTGAAACAGTGTACTCCCTCAATAGTTTACTATATGTATTGTACAGGTGGATTTCGATTCCAAGGACATTGTGACCTCAGAGCGGCAGACATTCTACTGTGTCCCTATTCCCGGAGAGAACCCCTGGGTGAAAGAGATATCCTTGTTTGTACCGCAGGCATGGCTATCTGTTGTGTCAATGGTGCACGAGTTGCTCATTATTTCAAAATGCTCCTTTTAATCATCTTTAGTTTATTTGTTTGACAATGGTCAAATAGTTTTCCTTAACTCTTGTCACACGGTTATGCCTGCCCCAACCAAGCACGAGCGGTCCCCTCCACCTCCTATGTCCCCAGCAGACAGAAACGTAGCTACGAGGAGGACGACGAGATGGACACACAGCCTCAAAAACAGAGGGATCCACACAACGGTATGAGCTCTTTGTGAAGTATTGTACACCCATCACTTTGTAACACGATGAGGGCCTGGAACCTTTGGCAACCAAATCGGGGTCCAGGCTTCATAGCAGATGCGTCGAAGAGCAGCTAAAACAAAGAACAAACGAATCAGAAACATGCAGCCAAAATTGTTAAATTGGTAATACCTTATTTCTGAAGACCTTTTCCTTGTGGCTCCTCCATTTTCTTTCTCCATATGTGCGGCTCCGCAGGTCATCAGAGCCATAACCCCACAGAGCCACATGGCAACGGCGACTGCAAGCGCCAGGAAACGGAGGCCCCCTCGAGCCAGACCACGTCCGCCTCCCATCTGGACCTCAACTTCCCCCTGCCAGGAGAGAAGGGTCCGTCCTGTCTTGTCAAGGTAATAACAACATCATCCCCTGTTTCTGCTGGTTTAATTGGTTGATCTACCGGGCAACCGAAAGGCACCGTACAGCCCCCATAACCTTCTGGACGTGATCCAATCCTGCAACCCTTCCCACTCACTTAAATCAGCTAAGGCATTCCTCTGGGACAACACTCGGCATTGCATACACCTTCTTTTCATTTAGGGTGCAGGGCTTTGAGGGGAGTGACTAACTATGGTTCTGGTTAAAAAAAGACTATTGGTTTAAAAGATGCCTCTTCTGTCAACAGGTGTACGAAGAGTGGGACAGCTTCAAGGTGAACGACACGCTAGAAGTCTACGGGATCCTGTCGGTCAGTCCTGCCCTCAGCGCCTTGGCGGACGAGAAGTAAAGTCCCTTCTTGAAAGAAGTCTCGAATCATGTGATTTCTCTTCCATTTTGTTTTTGATTCCGTTCGGCGTGTGTTTGTCTCTCATTGTGTGCCATGCGTCCTCCACTCACACAGAGATGTGTCGTCGTCCCTGCTGGACCCTGCAGAGTGCATGGAGACGGCCGAGGAGCAGAGGGTCCACTGCCCGCCCGCCTCGCTTGTGCCTCGCCTTCACATGCTGTGTGCCAAGCCCCTGCCCCACAACAACCCCCTGCTGCCCCCTGCTGCCCTGGAGGACAACAGCGCCTGTAAGAACATCCACCAAACTGTTTCCATTTCAAGGACTCTCCGGTTTGGAATGCATTCAGGCCACACAGACGCCCTCTGACATTGTACGGCTCCATAAATGGTGCATTTATATAGCAGGCGTTCAGTGTCTTGCTTAAGGGGACACTTAAACACTAGCCTCGACACCCAGGCTTTCATTTTCATTCGCGTTGCGCGAAAACGGAAAGCCTGGACTAACGCACGTTGGAAAGTGGCCTTGAGGGGGGGGGTGAACCTTCCGGGGTGGGCGTCGCTCTAAATGATGTGACGTAGAACAGCAGTGGACGGGAGGGGGAGGGGCCGGAGATGACGACACGTTAGTGAGATCAAATCAGAGCGCAGCACTTCCGCCGTGTGGATCCCACGACACCCCGCCCCCTCAAGGCCAAAATCATTGAGGGCTAGACCAGGCTACAATTAAACACTAACTCTAATGTCATGAAAGTCTATAGAGCTGAGCAGTCCCGCTCAGCTCTATAGACCACAGAGAATTCCATCTGGCCACAGTATAGTTTTGTTTTCCTAACTGTCCCTCCTTGTGGTCTCCAGTTGTCTCTTCCACCCTGAGTGACATGGCCTCCGTGAGGACGGAGCTGTTGAATTACCTCACTCACCTGCTCCTGGGAGACACCCTGGCGGCCGAGTACCTCCTCCTGCACCTCATCTCCACTGTGTAGGGCTAAAAAGTCTTTTATTATTTCTAGAGGGCAACGAATGGGTCCAAAACCAGGTCCATGAATTCCAAAATCCATGACTGTAGAAATAATGCATTTATGCAGTCACAACATTGTGAATTATACTTACTGCTCTTTTTGTAGTGTGCAGATCCTTTTAAGATCAAAGAGTGTTTGACGTGATCACACTAGCAGTAAAATAAAGTTTAGCAGCATCTTCTTCATCTGCTGGTTGGCCTAAAAGTTGTCATTACATTTTCATTATATATATATATATATATATATATATATATATATATATATATATATATATATATATATATATATATATATATATATATATATATATATATATATTTTTTTTTTTTTTTTTTTTTTTCATTATCTTTTAATTTTGATTAATTCCATGCAAACGCCACAGTTGACGGAGGTGTGTGTCTAAGACTTGCTTTTTAAATGCTAAATCAAACCTTCTGCCACCATATGACTATGGCCTATTGTGTTTGCAAATAATATAGATGCCCAACAAGCCGACAAAGCTGGATGCACCACGGTCGACTTCGTACCCACAACCTCCGTGGTTGCAGGGCAGGGTCTTTACTGGTGTGCTAAAAAAATAGGTGTCCATTTTGTTCCCCGTTTTATTTGCAAACAAAGTAACTCATCGTGTTGTTTGTCTTTGTCTACTTGCAGGTATGCCAGGCGAGACGTCCTGCCACTCGGAAAATTCTCATTGAACCTCAGCGGCTGTCCTAGCGCTCCCAACACGTACACTGAACAGTTGTACCAAGCCCTCCAAAACCTGGTGCCTTGTGTGAGTTAATTATCATGGGTCGGCATGCAATAATAATACATGGTTGGCCCCCCACGTTTGGTAAATGTTTTTTAAACATTTCTAACGCCTCTCTCTCTCTTTGCCAGTCGTACCGCCTGTCCATGAGCCTCCAGAACATGAACCGCTTGCGGATGGTGCCCAAGAAGGACTACACAGCCAACCGGCTGGTCAGTGGGATCCTGCAGCTGGCCAAGAACACCTCGCTCTTCTTAGACGAGACGCAGCTGGAGCAGGGACAGTTGGACACCACGGGTGAGGCACCAGTCTGTCAAAGATTGTTATCCTTTAGTAACTGGAAAATAGCAGATCTTGAAGATCGTAGCGTGGCATCTAGGGATCGCCAAATGGAAAGATTTTCTTAACCAACCGTCGTCGGACCTTTGCCAGTTAATAACCGTTAACCAATAAGGTTAACGGTTAATGGGGTAGGTCCAGGCCTGAACTAAAGACGACAGAAACAGTGGATTAATTAGTGAGTGGATTAATGTTCTACCTGCGTGGATAGCAACAGTTGCTAAAGTATATGCATTGCCATTGGACAGTGAGCAAACCCCACCCCCAAGGGTGGGGCTTAGAGAAGAGCTCATTGGCAAAAAAAAAATGGGTTGCAAAATTTTGGGGCAAAAAATATTTAGAAAAAAAAAAAATCAGCTCGTTTCAATCTTTGCTTCTGGGGGGTGTCCAGGACAAATATTTTCAGATGAAGGTCGGCGGACAAGAATTACATATAGCTTTTGGGGTCCTTGACATGAAATAGTTTGAAAACCAGGCCTAACGGGTTAACCACTAGAGGAGGACATTGAGACGCGTGTTACTGGCTAATAATCACACTGAGACTTTGAAGTATGTACTACTGTGTTAACTTGCCTACTTAGTGTTCTTTTAATATTCATGGGTACTTTCAAACAGCAACGTGAATCGTGAGAGTCAATGTTTTTTTGTTGTATTTTTTTATTGTGCTGTAGGTGTGCAGAACATCACTGCTCTTGGCAATGTGATCTCGTGGCAGAAGGTTGATTATGACTTCAACTACCACCAGATGGAATTCCCCTGCAATATTAACGTGCTGGTGGCGTCAGAGGCCCGCTCGCTGCTGCCGGTGAGTTTACTGTCAGACACCGGGGACACAAAAGCTATTAAGAGGACGGTCATCCCCAAATGTCTTAGCTTGACACTGTTTTTAAGATGGTGGTTTTCAATTCGTTTAATTTCAAGGCAAGTAACGCAGATATTCACCAACAGTGTAACTCTTGCAGGTGTTATGAACACTTATGAATGAATCACTTAACAGTTTGACTCCAAAAAAGTTTATAACTTTAAAGTTTAGTTTATAATTTAAAAAAAAGCTTTTTGTTATTTATTTTTACGGCCCTTTGTTCTCGCTTCTAATGAAAGATGGAGGTGCAGCTCCAATTTTACGGTAGCCTGAGCCATTAGCCTATAAGGGGTGTTAGTGAAAAGTGTTGAGCACCTATTGAATAGTCACTACTATTTTTATTTATTCATTTTTCAAAAACATCAATAAAAATTGTTTAAATTTTTATTGATGTCAATTCAAAACATGGGTCGGCAACACCAACACCGCTGTAGGCCACAACACACTCGACTCAGGGACTATTGTGGTGTGGTGTGGTGGTGGTGGTGGGGGGGTATAGCGTTTTCTGTCAGCCTCCCGGGAGACTGACAGACACGTGCTGAACACTGGTGGTGTGGGGGTTGTTTTCCACTCCCCGTCACGCTGGCATCTCCACAACCATTGGTCACCCCCCCACCTCCCTCCCTCCACAGCCGGACAGCAGGCTCCTCCGACCTAGCACTGTGGCTTTAGACCCCACCAGGGGGGGTGCGGTGGAACTGTTTGTTGCGATCCGGCCAGCCCCGTGGAATGCACCCGTGTTGCTATTTTTGTGTTGTTGTTGGTCTAGTGGGGTTGTTGCCATGGCAGCAGCTGCACCGCCACACAACAATCCTAGGAGAGGCGTCATCAGGCTAGACCATCTACTTGGCCGCATGCGGACGAAGGGGCCGGCGTGGAATAAACACAACAGTGCTGCAGAGTAATGGGGGTCACAAGTATGTTTTCTGTATGTACTACTAGACTACAGAAGTCGGATGTGTCCACGGTCAAGATGAATGTACTTTAGATATTTAGAGACAACACTTTTATTGGCCATTAATGGCATTCCTGTTATGGCACTGGATCCCTGATTATCCACCTGGCACACTCCTGTGACTGTCACACACCTGCCAGCAATGAACGTTCAAAACAGCGAATGCCAACAGAACAACATTTCATTTTGCAAGCCACACGTTTAGCAGTGTTACTCATTCCAGGGATGTCCAATCTCTACACACCATACCTTGTTGTAAAGGTGACTAATCAACGATTAAAAGATGCGATGTGCGATACGAATTGGTATTATTAACACAACTGCAGGCTTTAGGACCACAAGCCAACCGTTGCCTGCCGCACCTTCTATAGTGTAAAACACTGGAATTGCACCGCATGGGTTTCACCCACTGTCTAAGCTGTGATCCTGGGTGCTATCCCCCCTCTGCCAACCCTGGGACTGGGAGAGCTTAGTAATGCATGTTTTTTCCCTTGTCCTGCCTTGAATTTATATTACACTATGGGCAGGGGCGAAGCCAGAGGAAACCCTGGCTATAGGGGCGAAAAGACTAGTTGCTGGGTTGCTCCAGAGTTTCCCTGCGGTGGCGCCCTGCCATCTTGCAGTTTTTATCTAGTAAAGCGAATTAGAGGTAGACAAACTATTCTCAAACTATGTATATTTTTCCTTTTTGATCTCACACAGTCGGACTGTCAGGTTCACATACAGCCCCAGATCATTCCTGGCAACATGGAGGAGTATTTCGCCAGCGCCACGCGGACGGTGACGCTGTCGCGCCTCAACAACTTCCGACTGTACCTGACGGTGGCGCGGACCATGGATTACACTATCTCTGATGAGGTCACAAAGGTGGGGAAGTAAAGGGAGAGGCTTCATTACTGGGTCTAACTCTCAAATCCTTTCTGTTTTCTTGTGCCCAACGTTTACCATTCTGTGTCCTACAAGCTCAAACCACAACCCTGACTAATAATCAACCTAGCTGAAGACCACCCTCAGTTACACCTTATTCCATTCTCTTACTTCATCCATCTTTCCATTAAACACAGATCAACTGATATACAGTAATGATTATACTTGTTTTTACAAGAATAATGATTTTTCAGGCACCCGTTGAAAAGCCCTGCTCTAAACAAATCCATTTCCATAATGTGTTCCAGGCGGTGGAGGAGGACTTCGTAGACATGCGGAAGGACGACCCTCAGAATGTTTCTGCTGAAGATCTCCATAGGTTGCTGGTGGTAGCAAGGTGGGCTGTGGTTATTATTAAAACATTTCATGTAGATCTTTCATTATCTACTTTGATCTGCAGATCAATCTTGATGACATCTCACAAAAAAAAAAAACTGAACACGGGTGAATAACAAGGAATAAAAACTGTTGACATTCGTCTACAGTAGAATAATTGTGGCTGTTGCTCTCTGGTGGAACGTAGGGAGCGTAGGGTATTTTAGTGACACGGCAGTGGTAGATTCTTCGCCTATCTCAAAATCCTCATTCACACGAGGAAGCTAGCCTGAATGACACAGTTGAACGTTGAAAATGGATCTTACAAGGGGGAGGGGTGCGGGCTTAGAAGATTGGCTATTTTCGTCATGTGATTGTCGCAAGACGGAAGTATGAACGAGACTAAGTTGTTTAGACCCGCTGACGCAAGTTTGTTGTCTTTTAAGCACTTGAACAGTTTATATACAGTATATATCTCATATCTACAAGCTCATAGCATGGCACTGAGTGGCACACCATGAGCTTGTAAATCTGATATTTTTTTTTTAAAATTGTGAAAATGGAGACTTTAGAAGACGTCAATGGGGCTCTAATAACTCCTGCCACCATCCGTCCGTCCTCAGGTTGCTGTCTCTCAGCCTAGGACAGACTAGTCTCTCGCGGGACGCCTGGACGAGAGCCAAACACGTGGAAATGCAGAGGCGGAGCAGGACGGAACAGCCCAAGTGTGTCAACGGCAACGAGCCATGATCCAACCAACGACACACCACACATGGGGGAATTACATGTTTTGATACCGCTTAGGAAAAAAGGAAAAACAAAGTGCTTAAAGTAAATGTTTTTTTTTCCTGTGTATATCATGTTGTCTTTTCCACCTCCACACTGCCCTGCCTTGAAATGGTGCCGTTTTCTATTTTTGATAACAGTTGTTAAATGGTTGAATTAACTGCCAAGCCATCACCAAAACCTTACAATCAATTTAAATGACGTTAGTGGGATTCCTCTAACGAAACGTACAAAGCTAACCAGTTTCCATATGATCTTCCAGATCAATTTTGTCGTTTTATACAGTTATACAGCTTGACTGTTGGGTCTCAATGTAAATAAAGCAGCAAAGGTGTCAAAGAAAACGATTTCCTTCCATATATTTTCTTTCGTGCACTAAGGTCGCCGTTTGACAGATGTGGCCGGGTGTTAAAAAGATTTGGTGCAGCCATATTGGGCATTATGGTATACTGTGGGGTCTTGTTAATAAACTTGAGCAAACATTGTGCATTCTTAAATGACTTGGTTTCAACCGCTTTCATATCAAGGTCTGTTATTTATTCAGCATTTGAGTCACAGACCACCATTTTATGACATTCCACCTCTCAGGCCAAAAGTGTTAAGTGAATATGTTCTTGGCTATGATTTGTCCACAATTCCATGCTGTAGGCCCTATTGAGCAATAACAGATCAATATTCTAATTTTTTTAATTATTTTAAATTAAGTAAAGCAGATGCGCATCAAATGGACGAATGTAAAAGTCTTCAAAAAGGATAAAGGTCCAAATATTCAAATAGTTCCTTTTTGATTTTGGTTACTTTGGTCGCATTGTACTTTCTAAAACAAAACCAAATATGTAATCAAATGACACATCATTTGATCGCATATGTATGATTACATAAGATGTTTTTTTGTGTGTGGGGTGAGTCATTTCGTGGCTAATTTCATGACTTGCAGTAAACTAAAAAATTCAGACAATCAAATGAGCCCTTCTGTAAGTCCCTCCCCAATCCAGTCTTGTCCAAGGCACGTTAGAATTGACCTAGATAGCAACAGCTGCTAAAGTATCTGGATTGGCATTGGACAGTGAACCTCACCCCAAAGGGTGGGCTTTTGAGAAGGGCTCATTCTTGAAGGGCTTTTTTCCTTCACTAATTCAGTTTTCATGACCATAACATGATTCTGTTAAATAAAAACAGCTATGCAAAGGGTATTCCGGGCTTAAAGTTCTTACTCCTGCTATTATTTTTGGCTTTAAGTCCTGGGTATTTATTACATTTATAAAAACAAAAGCATTTGTCGAATCACAAAGGTCTTATGGTCATGATTCAGAAACATTCTGAATGGCTGGGGTCCAAGCTTAAAACAAATTGATGTTTGTGAAATTGATTTATTTGAAGTAGCAGTAGAATCAATGATTCTCATGAGTCATGACCATAACACCTCTGATTCTGTGAAAAATGCTAAACAAAGGGTTATTAAATGTCCACAGCCATTAACCAAAACAGGTTCTTCACATTTTTCATAATACAGGTATATCGTGATTGGCTTTTCTTATTGGCCTTTTGTTGGCATGTATAAGAAACAGTTTGGGCAATATTACTTAGGAAGGACAATGTCTTTACTTTGCTTATGAACCCTGAGAAAAAGTAATAGTACTTGAACCAAAGAGTAATATGTTACGTATTACTTCATATTCCAAGTTCCCCCCTCTCACCTGCAAAATAATAGAGATTTAGAACAATCTGTTTAGCGACAACTTGCAGTGTAGGTTGTGTGTAGAATGCTGCGGTGGATTAGGGTCTACAAACTACTGCACGTCTGTTATCTGTTGATAGCTTGTAAATTATTTTCACATCATGCAACAACAAGTTTATAAGTAATGTGTGTTTTGGTGGAGTAACATATTACATTGTTGTTGGAAAGGCAGATATTACAGTTAAATGTAATTTGTTACTGCCCAACACGGATACGAAATATCAGCGTTTTTTGTGTGTTTAACCAGGCAGAATCAAATATTTGATGCAATAACCGTTTAGCGACTGATAGTCCCTGATTATTTTGTTGTACTGAGTATCACAACTGGAAGAGGGTAAGAATAAATAAATTTTAATCAATAAAATGTGAGTACACCATGGAAAAAAACATGACAACAGTCAGCTGTTAAAGAAGTGAACTACAACCACAGACATTCAAAAAGGACGTGATACTATAATGTCGGAAAATGTGCTTGATGCAGTGCAATTGTACATTTAAACCTCTCATCACACGAGAACGCAAAAAAACAATGTACATTATCTGTGGATGGGATCCTCGTGGGTAACGCCAACCTCAGACGACAAATGGTTTCAAAAGCACTTGGTGTTTAAAAACAAAACATCTCAACTAGCAAAAGTAAGATTAAATATAAATATGAGAGCTTTTGCATATAAAGGAAAAAGAAATCCCCCCTCGAACATCCGTGGTCAAATCTCACAGGAATGTTAAGATAAATACTTTTTTTCTTTTTTTTTAAGATTTAAATTTAGGTAACAGCTTCTGCTCCGGCAGAGCAGTTCCATTATTTTTTTGTTTTCATGAAAAAAAGAACACGCATTCCTCTTATGCTAAAGCCTTAACAACAACTATTGTTCTCTCCCACCCTTCCTATTTGTCTTAAAGCTGTTTTGGCAACACCAGACAATATCAGCAGGTTTTTTTTAGTAACCGATGAGCCAGTCCCACAGCACAACGCACTGTCAGGACGGATGGATCACCTGTCAGCCTTTAAACTATTGGTGTGCCAGCTGAATGCAGCGCAGAGTGGCAAATGTCAGCATAAAATAAAACAAGAATTAAATAAGACACAAAACATTAAACTTCTCCATCTTTATCTTGGGATATTCCTATTTTCATGTTAGTACTTAGACGTCATGATACAGTAAATAGATGTCAATATTATATACAGTGAGACACCATAATGGTCATAGAATAGATTCTTACACTGCAGCTCCTATTTCGGTCCGGTGGGGCGGAGACCATTACCCCAAGCCTTACTGTAAAATTTTACCATTTTACAAGCGGCCGTACACACCTTTTTCACATTTCACTACTAAACTTAACCCCTAAACATAACCTCAGTAAATCCTATGTCTAAACCTAACCTTAACCCCTGTTTCCGTGGCAGGAAACAGTCACCAGGTTTGCCGACCAATAACCAATGGTTGGAACCGTTACTTTCAGCCACAACTCCCTTCCTGGTAAAATTATGCTTGCAAAAACCTCATCTGATGATAAACCATAATACTGTATATACAGTATTATAAATATAATGACGAAGATGTGCAGTGTTATAAGAAAGGCAGGGGCTCAAATCCCAAGGGCACTTTTGGACACAGTGGAAAATAGCAAATCTACAAGCACACAACTTGTTGATCAGCTATTTTTGGGCCACAGCCCGCACCCTATCCCCCGGAGATGCGGTGGGTACAATGTGGATTTCTCAACACATTTGTGCAAGGCAAAATGCTGCGTTCAGGTTCAGGGAAAAAAGCAATTCTCCTGAATGCTGCATTCATGGTCTGTAAAGGGCAATTGTTTGTTTTACAGACGGTTAAAGGGCAAGGGGACAAAGCCTCGTTTGATGTCCATGTGTGCAAGGCCCTGTCCACATCCAAAAAGAGCACACACCTAAATAAAAGCAGCAGCAGCAGGGATGCTCCAACACACAGTACAGTGCATACTGTATATACACAAACCGACAACAGACCCTTTCAGTTCCTCAAAAACGTTAATAGAAATATCCCAAGAAAAAGATTTATCGACATAAAACCCTCCCTGAACAGAATTTCCTACCGTATGCGTTACAGTACAACAAAACATAATGTAACATGTAAGAACAGAGTTTAAAAAACAAAAGGTAGATCTTTGCCATAAATACCTGAATACACACAAATCCCACTTGAAATTCCCATTAAGGCAAGTTTACAGTATGTTTTTTTTTTTTTTTTTCCCGGGAGGGAGTGTAGCTCTTGTCTATAGCTCTACTATTCAATGATTCTTCTTTGGAAAAAATGTTGCTTTCTGCTAATGATGCACCGATCCATCGGTCTGCATATTGCTTTGACCGATATTTGCTGTTATTGGCCAATATCAGTATCGACAAATATAACTGACATTAAGCGATGGCAGTAGTCTGTTGTTGATCATCATACATTTTGCATTAACTACATTGGTAGCCTGGTCTAGCCCTCAATGATTTTGGCCTTGGGGGGCGGGGGTGTCGTGGGATCCACACGGCGGAAGTGCTGCGCTCTGATTTGATCTCACTAACGTGTCGTCATCCCCGGCCCCTCCCGCGCCCGTCCACTGCTGTTCTACGTCACATTATTTAGAGCGACGCCCACCCCGGAAGGTTCACTCCCACTTGAAGGCCACTTTCCAACATGCGTTAGTCCAGGCTTTCCGTTTTCGCGCAAGGCGAACGAAAATGAAAGCCTGGGTGTCGAGGCTACTACATTGGTTATCTGTAGTCTACCACAGCGTTATATTGGGACTTTTAGAAGTGTGGGGGACGCCCCATAAGACGTGTGTGCATGTGCACAACGCACACAGACACACTATTAAAACATAGAGACATGAACAGCCCATTTAGAAATGGGGTTTACAACGCTTAATTGTAGCCATAAAAGTAAATGACAAGTCAAAAAGTATATTTTTGCCCCCAAAAATATTTTAGATTAGACCCCTGATCTACCACGCTGATTCTCGACATTTATTTTTTGTATTGAAGATGTATAGTTTCCCTGGCACAAAAGGAGGGGAAAAAAAAAAAAAAACATGATCAACATCAGCTATTGGCTTAAATTGTTATTTTAAAATGGCCAAAAAGACGATACCGCTACCCTAAAAAGTGCTTTTTGTGTGTGTGGTGAGAGTTCAGAGTGTTTCCACTAAGGAAAGTAGGGTTTCTACATCGCACAAGCTGTGTTTGTATGGGTGAGGAGATTGTGGAGATATCCACAAACAGAGGAGAGGCTGGCTGGGTCGTTGGTGCAAGTTTTCCCCCCATAGTGCTACTGAAAAGTAGAATCACAGAAGCAGTGGAGCTATGGACCAGAGCAGGGGAGGAGGGGGGTGCATAAAAGTAATCAAACAGTGTTTTCTAATGTTCGGGGGGGAGGGGGGTTACTCGACTAATTTGCATATGCCTATATGCTACTCTTCAGTCTTTGTCAGACATGCGACAGTAATGTACAATGCCGACTGAGAACTTTGAGCTCAAACGCACCGTCAGAGACATTTAGTTACAACAATTTAGCAGATTAACAACTAAAAATTCTACACACATTATCAAAAAACAAAACAAAGAAAAAAAAAACAGTTCTAACCAGTACAAGGCTGGTTATTCGTGATTAAGGGTCGTCGTATCGGAAAATAAAATACTTGTCTTATACCCTTTTTCCAAACGTAAGCTGCCCACTCTGGCGTTCCATACAAAAGCCAAAGTGTACGCAGACACCCCGCATGTCCATAAATATGTGTATCATATATATATATATTTACGTATATACTATATATAATTGGAAAATTGAAAGGTTCTACTCAGGGAACAGATATACATACAATTACTCACTGTACATTATCAAACAGTATTACTCTTACTAAGCTCTGGTGTGGTCAGTATTCATTTCTACAGTATTATTTCCTAGGTTACACTTCACAACACTGATATTACGTATTAGGCCTCTCTTTGTTTTGTTTTCTTATGGCTGTACAAAGCGTAATGTGAAACACGGGGGGACTGCCTTTAGAAAAAAAAAAAACTAATAATCACAACACATTTTGGTCAGATTCTACCACCACGGTTTTAGAAATGCACCTATAGATGTGGAATATAATACCAAATTAGAACCCCCTTTTCCCCCTCACCGATTGAGGAACCGAATCAGTTCTATTTGGTTATTATAGTCCATGAGCCAGAGCTGCAACATTGCAAAGTTAATTATGTGTGTGCGACACCATACCTTGCACCAATGTTCAACAGATCTTTCAGTTCTATTGCCTCTCGCCAAACTGCTATGGTCCAATCACAGCTAAGCATAACTTGTGATAGACAAATCTCTTCACCAATAGTTAAAAAATTGTTTAAAAAATGTCAAACATATTTTTCCACTGCATACATCAGGTCGATTTGGAAGAAATTTTGAAAGTCTGGTTCGAAAAATGAACCAGTATTTAATGTGTAATATTGACATTCCAATGAATGAGTCCTGGTTGGATAGCGTCCCTGCGGAAAGTTTTTCATATTTAGCACACATTGTGTAGCTAAAGGTGGAATAGGTAAAAATGTAATTAACTGTCATCACCATGAACCTTCCACCGGCTGATTACTTACAGTACACAGACATTTATTGTATTAAAAATGTTCTGAAATTGTAATCAAGGTATCCCCCAAAAGCCCCCCCAAAAAGCCCAAAAAATAAAAAGAAAAAGAAAAAAATAGCTACTACAGAGATTTAATATAGATATGGTTTTGCCCACTCAATTCATAATGAACATTTCGATTTTGGAGGCCTGGCTCGTGGACTATAAGAACCAAAAAAAGAGCTGAAGATGGTGGGAAAGGGGGCCTAAGTGACCAGCACACAATGGGATCACATGTATACGGTACAGAGCTACGGAGTTATCTGCTACGTTTAAACCTCGCAATGCAACCACAGAGTGGCAATCGACTGAAAAAGAAACCCGCAAGGACTGTCATATGTTTACATGCACATCGGACTCTCCAATTAGAATGATATGGTCATGGGACTCTGATCAGAATTGTACATGTATGGCTTAAAGAAAAAAAAAACATGAATCATGTTTATTCTGCCTCTGATAATTACATCACCCTTGTGTTGCTCACAACACGAGTATTTCATACGAATGTATAAATGCTGCAATATTAACCATATTTTACACTTCATGTATATACAAAACCAGAACCCGTCCTGAGCACATCAGCAAATCTATAGCTATGACCCATTCCTGTCATATCTTGAACACAGAGTATTGCACTGCACTTAATTTTACATGCCTTATTTTTCTGTACAATATATGCAACTATACATTTTCTTTATGTACATTGTTATGTTCGGCCACGCTAAGTTTTCAAGCAAGTAGTAAAGGGATAATATGTTGGAACTTGGACGCAACATCAATATCAGAGCTGATAACCAACAGTGACGTCTACTAAAAGAGGGAATATTGTTCATGGTAAACGACATTTCTGTCAACTGGTCTGTACCTGTGTGACTGAATGAGAGGGACACTTTCTTCTGTTGCTGCAGGCGATCACTTAAAAGACACAATTCACCATTTTTGAAAAAAAAAAAAAAAAAAAAAGTATATGCTAATTCTTTCTGTGCTCTGGTGGCCACTATGCTGCACTGCCATCCATTCACCGCTATTATAGATAGTGTCATTTTAACCTTCCAGGTTCATGACACAAGATGTTATTATTACAACAGTAGCAGTCCTAGCAATAGCTGCTACTCTTTAGCTGTTAATATAAAACGCTGGATGTCTGTATGGCCTCCTGAATATAATCTGCGTGTCATGGCTGGACACTGCCGAATGGATGTAATGGAGAAACGGAGTACTGAAATTGTTTTTAACAGGAACAAATTGGGAGGAATAATACAAGAAACTGTCGCAAAAGACCAGAAGGCCGACGGGTGACCAAAAGAACGCTACAAGGTAATCATCTGCGCAAGGATTAATATAAACATCTACTTATGCTTCCAAACGCAACTTGCAGCATGAGGGTCTATATATTAGCTATAGCTTAGCTACGCTTCTGGCTGTAGCAGGCAGCAAAAAAAGTTTATGACATTGAGAAGATTAAATACACAAAAAAAGAAAAGGCGTATCTCTGCCCAACCCGTGTTTCTTGTCACAAAAAGACGAGGTTAGGCAGAGATACTGTTAATATGTGGTTTTAGATATTTTAGCAGTGAGCCCACCGTCTACAGTATGAGCCCAGTGTCTCGGATGTCACCCACACTGGGCTCACTTCCTGGACTACAATGGCCAGTGTGGTGGGGGGATGTAGATTTAGGAAGGAAGTTAGGCCAGTGTCCATGACATCAGAGACACTGGGATCAGTGTGCGTGTGCGCGTGTGCATGTAAACATACCATAGTCGTCGTCTCGCCGAGAATTAGACACAACTTATGTTCTGTACAATGTTTCTCTGTAAACATTTTTCAGTTTCAAACTAAGGGGTCGTTTAGCTGGGGTATAGCCGAAGTTAGCGGCCCTTTTTTTGTGCAAGCTTTTGCTAACTGCTACCGTAGTGGAAGTTAACACGTATATATACATATACTACTACAGAATCCTGCTTGGAAGAGAGCTACAGTACAAAAAAGGGAATTAGTTTTATTTTTTTGTTTGTTTGTTTTGTTAGATCTGAATGATCCTGGTCTGGCACTGCGTAAACATTGCCTTCAGGTCGCTCTCTTGCGCCTCGCTGACGGCGGCCGCATCCGGATCAGGGCTCTTCTGCACCTTGGCCACGGCGAAGTTTATGCCCTGCGTGAGGCCGGCCTGGGTGAGGCTGGCCACCTGCACCATGGAGCTCCTGATCTTGGCAAAGGGGGACACCACGCGGTCGCCCCCGCCGCCGGGCGAGGGGCCGAGGACGTTGCCGCCTTCGGTCTGGGCGGCCGGGCTCCTCTGGGGAGCCGGGGACGAGGAGGGCTTCTGTACCGTCAGTTGTTGGGCCGCTGGCGCCGCGCCCGAAGAGCACGAGGAGGAGGAGGTAGTGGATTGGACATCCAGCTGGGACGGCCTGGGGAGCTGAAGCTCCTCGCGGTTCTGCTGCTCTCCGCCGTTTGAGTTCGCCGTTTGCGGGGGCGCCGATGAGGAGGAGGGTTTTTCGCGAACGAGCGCCGGCCGCTCCTCGCCAAACACTTCCACGGCGGCCGCGGCCGTGGCCGTGGCGGAGGGAGGGAGTTTGGTGTGCGCGGCGTCCTGAGCGAACTGCTGGCAGTAGGCCTCGATGGGCGTCCCGAAGTCGATCAGAATGGCCTCCTCGGCCACCGAGGCGGCCCCGGGGGACGCGTCGCCGCTGCCGCCGCATGGGGTCTCACACTGTCTGTCCTCGCAGCCGGTGACCCGGATGATCTGTGGCGGCGGAAGGACGCTCAGGTCCGTGCTGCCGCCGATAGACTGGGAGCGGCTGCCCAGCCGCGGGTTGTTGGAGGCCACGATGCCGCAGCTGGGCAGCACGTAGTCAACGTGCTCCAAGGAGCCGGAGCCGCACGGCGGCGCCGGGTTACCCGGGTGCTCCGGGTCAGAGTTGTACGAGTCCGAGTCCGACGAGATCTCTGAGTTGTCGCCGCCGACGCCGCCCACAAGATCCTTGTTGCCTTGTTGTCCTCCTCCTACGCCGCCGCCTCCACCCAGGTTCTCCAGGCTGCTGTCTGACTTCCAGAGGTTGACGTGCATGGTGGGCTTCAGGAAGTTCACCTTCACATCGGGCTTGGAGAAGTTGCCCAGCTTGGTTGACTGCTTCACCTTCTGGTTGAGCGAGGAAAACTTGTTGAGGAGGAAGCTCTTCCCTTGCGCCAGGCCGGAGGAGCCGGGGCCGGGGACAGCCCCACCGGGGACCTGCTCCGTGGCTCGACTCTGGATGCCCATGATGTCCTCGTGAGGTCTGGTCTGCCGCCTAGGGGGGAAAACCTTGTGCTTTCATTGTCGAGTGATAATAATCCAGTGCTAGCGATGGTTCATCGAGGTACAGAAGTCAGAACATAATTCATTCCCTGACAGTAATACATCCGGCTCTGTTAAAGAGATGGTTCCGTTTTTTTTTTAACTTGTATAAAATACAAGTTTTGTATTAATTGCCATTAAATACAATGGTGTCAACTGTATTAATTGATGCCCAGAGTCCTGCGGTGAGAGTTCTGCTCTGGTTTTGGTGAAATATCAAGTACTGTAGTTACGGTCATTTTGTGAGAGTCACTGGGGGCCACATAGTAAAAGTAAGTTGGTAGCCAGCGGAGTTAGGACTTAGGACTTAATCGAAAGCATTCCTAGATGCTGGACGATCATTTGCAGTCCACCTACGACATTGGCATTAAGTGTAACATTTATTAATTTGACGTAGATCAATGCCAATGGCATTTCATTTGTTAAATTAACATTATTAAAAGGAGGGGCGAGTATGAGAGTATTCCTCCTCACCTCTCCAGCTTCTTCTCCACCACCACCAGGTCCAGCCCCAGGGCCTGTTTGGTGATCCGAAGCATCTCAGCGATGCACTGCAGTGTGTCTGGAAGTAGAAAAACACAAACAAGATAAGCGGATATATTCAATATCCACTTATGGTACATGCAGGGCATGGTGTGCATGATCACAGGGGGGCATCCCTAGTTGAAATGTTAAGGAGAATCGCCCACTGACCTTTTCCGTCGTCCTCAGGGTTGCGTGTGGCTGCTCTCAGCGTGTGGAAGTATCCACTGGTCTCCTCCGTCCTGAAATGCAGGCGCATGCAGCAGAACTTTGGCTTCCCAAACAGTGTGGGCTCTGGACCTGCATGGGAGCAGAGCACACATCCACTCAGCATCGTCTAAATGGTAAACAGTGGTCTCAAACTGCCGGCCCGCGGGCCATTTCCGCCCCCGAGATGATATTTTGTGGCCCCCACCTTAATATGAACGTTTAATATTAATGCGGCCCGCGACGGCCGCGAGTTCCCCCGTCAAATTCCGACCAGGCAGCCCAAAGCATTTGCGGGAGGACAGTCTGTTACTATTGACTGCTCATTACTGAGATCCTGTTTAAAGCCCGCCTACTGGCTTTGCCATTTGCACAGAATAGCAAAGAGGAACCGGATCTGCACCCTGAAACACGCCCCTCCCCCCGTGCAGTTTAGTTCATTCTGTCGCTGAACTGTCAATCTGAGGAAATGCAATGACGCCATTGGCTGCAGTACGGGCGAGATCCTGTCATGGCGTCTCTCTATCCACCGCTCCGTGTTTACAAACACACGTAGGGAAAAGAAAACTTTGCCTTTTTACCAAGGACTGCGTTCGGTTTGATAAATAATGACAGCGTAGCAGTTTTCTAAAGCCCGATACGGGCGGATGCATGGCTTATAAAGCAGCACGCTGAGCTAAGGTGAGTAGCCTAAAACGAGCTGTTGTGTCCCCCTTGCCCGTAGTGAACGGTGTTGTCGTTGCTCCAGGGCAGGCTTACATCTGCGCTGGATAGAATCATAGCCATCTAGTAGAAAAGTTGCGACATTGTGGGGTCAGAAACCGAAAGTGCTGAATTATTTTCAAAGCCCCATTGCGCGACCACTGCAGACAGCATTGCCAGCAAAGATGAGACGTCGCGCAACTGGGATATAGTTTTCAAAGAGGCTAGCGCAAATAAATAAAAGCCTATTTAGGCATGTGTAAAACATGACAACTATTGGGAAACTAATGCTGCTAGTTGGGCCTAAGTGGCGATTCTGATGGTCTACTAGTGTCATGTTTGCAAGACTAGTTTCTGAGTGACACTGACAAACTATATTTTTGATTTTATTTATTTTATGGCGCTGCTTTGTAGTGGCTGTATAAGTTCAAAATTGCTGTAGTTGGCTTTGTTAGGAATATAAATTGATAGCTAAAGTAAAGATTTTGTTACTGCTTCCTTATTGGTTGTAATTCATGCCATCACAATCAAATCAGAGCCACTTTGTTGATGGGTTGGCTGGTCCGGTTATTTTGTATTGTTTGTAGGTTCTATTGTCCAGTAAATAGTTCATTTAATATTGTTCAGTTATAGTTATTATCATAATCCTATTATGTGCTACTGAATGAAACAGATAGCACAGTGGTATATCAAAGGAAGGAAGGAATAGAAATAGAAAGGAATAGAAATATTATTATAGAAATGTTATTTTTGTTTTTTGTGCGACACAACACCACATATGCACACACTCTTTATCCCACATTGGTGAGTCTGAATCTACTTAAATTTAAGTGAAATGAAGGCGAAAATGGCGAAAAAATAGGCTTGAAATGGCAAAAAACGTTTGTCCATGTGACGCGCTGTGGCTGCGGCCCGGCCTCAACCAGGCTCTGCTTCTAGTGGCCCCAAGGCAAATTGAGTTTGAGACCCCTGGTCTAAATGGTAAACAGTGCATTTATATAACTACTACTAACTACCTGAGCTGACTCCTCACTAGAGTGAACTTACAGTAACTGAACTGACTCCTCACTAGAGTGAACTTAACTGAACTGACTCCTCACTAGAGTGAACTTACAGTAACTGAACTGACGCCTCACTATAGTGAACTTAACTGAACTGACTCCTCACTAGAGTGAACTTAACTGAACTGACTCCTCACTAGAGTTCCTTCAACAAAACTCACTCCTTACCGATCTCGATCTTTTCCAAACCATCTAAATTGAGTCGCTGGTACTGGTTGACCTTGTCCGCTTCGTCATCGTAGCTGTGAATCAGAAGATAAAACATGTTAATTGGCACCACGCAATATCTAACTGTAAAACAAACGTAAACCATTCTTGTAGGTATTACTCACTAGGCAATGTAGTAAGCGTTGTTGGACAGAAGAAGAAGGACATCCACATCCTTGTGTGTTGCATCTATAAGGCTGGTGAAGAGCACAATTATCAGTGGTCGAAGAAGCAATCAGTACTGCAATGCAGTGTTTGTTTGAGAATATTTTGTCTTAGTCTTAGTCTTTTGAGTAACACACATTTCGTCTTTTAGTCCCAATTAGTCTTCTGAAATTCATTTTTTTAGTCTTAGTCTAATCGACGAAATATCAACATCGATTTAGTCTTAGTCTCAGTCTTAGTCTTTTTTTAGTCTTAGTCTTTGGGGTTTAGTCTTACTCTTGCACTTTTAGTCTTACTAGCTTTCAACACCCAAAACTAAAGATTTATTTTGCTTTGGTTTCATGTGTAGCCTAAACATGAAACCAAATGGACCCACAAGGGTCCATTTGGTTTCATGGTTAGCTTTCAAAGATTAACATCTGGTTAAAAAAAAGCTGGGGACCACCTGTAATTTTTGCTGAGGACCACCTGGAATCCTCTCAGGGACAACTGGTGGTCCCCGGACCACCTGTTGAAAGCCCCTGGCATAAACAGACAAGTGTTCTGCGGGACAGGGCTGTGGCACGCATTGGGAAACGTTTGCAGCCTATTTTCAGAGCGCTGTGTTTCATTGGCATGTTTGTTTGGCTGAACCGTTCTGGTTGTTTTGCTCGGTGCAGCGCTGCCGTGGGAAGCCATAGCGCGCAGTTTAGAGTGCGGTCCGAGGGTGCTTGTCATCGGCGGGGAGCAGCTGGCGGCTCAGTCTATGTCCGTCTACAGCAGCAGGAGCTCCGCTGCTTCGGAGTCTAACTTGCATTAGGGGCGGCGGCGCGCTGGACCAGCGCTATACGGACATGGACGGAGCCGGTGGCCGGGTGCGCTCGAGCTGCTCTCTGGGCTGCCTGCTGTGGCTTATTGCAGCGGTGCTGTATCGAGCATTGGGAAGCGTTCCGATTGGATGTCTTCCCAGCTCGTCCCACAAAAAGAGAAGTTGTGATTGGATCTCATTTCCGTTCGTCCCGCCCTAACATTTTCGTCTCGTCTGATTCGTTGACGAACGTGTCCATAACATTACGTCTTCAAGTTCGTCTTTGGAGGATACTTTTCGTTTAGTCTTTGGATCGTCTTCGTCTTGGAAAAAGCTTCATTGACGAGCATTTTCGTCTTAGTCTTAGTCAACGAAAACAACACTGCTGCAATGTAGAAAAACTCGGAACGAAAAAGTATACAAAATATAAAAAGTAGTAGCCTACCCACTGACCTCATGTCACAGTTGATGAGAACCCAGCCTACCCACTGACCTCATGTCACAGTTGATCAGAGCCCACCTACCCACTGACCTCATGTCACAGTTGATCAGAGCCCACCTACCCACTGACCTCATGTCACAGTTGATGAGGGCCCAGCCTACCCACTGACCTCATGTCACAGTTGATGAGGGCCCAGCCTACCCACTGACCTCATGTCACAGTTGATGAGGGCCCAGCCTACCCACTGACCTCATGTCACAGTTGATGAGGGCCCAGCCTACCCACTGACCTCATGTCACAGTTGATGAGGGCCCAGCCTACCCACTGACCTCATGTCACAGTTGATGAGGGCCCAGCCTACCCACTGACCTCATGTCACAGTTGATGAGGGCCCAGCCTACCCACTGACCTCATGTCACAGTTGATGAGGGCCCAGCCCCCGTGGAACTTCTCGTCATCAGGCAGCAGCAGTTGCATGTAGGTCTGCAGCAGCAGGCTGACCTGCTCCTGGGCTCCCCGCTGGCTCTCCTTCTCCTTCTCCTCGTGCTCCTTCTCCTTGCTGAAGATTGAGTAGAGGTCCTCCGTGACCGGGTGGCCCATCATTAGGTCTGTTGTGAGGCGGGGAGAGAGGGAGGGAGGCATGATATGATAAAACGAAAGTTACAAATGTAACTACGGTTCTATGAATCAGAGGCTGTCAGGAGGGATGATATAGAACATTGTTTTAAATGTAAATGTCACAAACATATTTTTCCCAATGCATAGGCCAGGCCTTGTCAATGATGAGTATTTCTTTCTTTTTCTTTTTTTTTTAATCAATGTATTTATTGATACACACCCGTATACATATCCTACTGTAAACAACACACAGACACTACTGATCTTTCTTTTTACACAGGCATTTAGAGGAGATGAGTAGGCCTACAGCAGAAAGTAAATCTGTCCATTTTATGTAATTTCAAGGAGGGTAGGATCTAGCTCTCCCCGTTTGGCAGGGGGGACCTCAGTGTGAAATGTAGAAAAGGGGGCATCTATGACAAGAATCAAGGGCGTTATGTTATGTATCCTGTCACATACAGGAATTAAGGTGGTGCCCAGTATGTTTTGGTGTGGAATTCTCCTTTAACTACTGGGGAAAGTCCCCAATAGCCTAATTAGCGCACATGCGGCACCACTGGAGCAGATACGCTGCTGTGTCTAAACACACTATCTCTCTTCAGGATTATTTGATAAAGTCATATAAGATATGTGACGCATGCATCCAATGAAAATATGCTCTTCACATAGTATTGGCAACTTGGAAATGTAATAATCGGCATAATTATAATAATTCAGCAGCGACTGCAGACGGGACAACTGAAATCTCAAATGTCTGCTGCGTAGTTGGGATTGACGCTGGAACTCCGAGTGTGTGCAAGTTCACAACACTTGATACACGGAATGACATTAAGAATTTGATAGTCCCGTTTGATTGAATAAAAAAAATGCAGTACTTTAAATGAGGAAGAGAGCTATATAATTTTTTTTTAAATTTGGGATTTTTTGTGTTTAGAGGGGCAGGTGCAGCATATGCCTATCTGCATCGATTTCAACACTTTCAAGTCTGAGTTATTTTTAATAACATTCTTATACTGTTGCTAATTCCCTTTGTAATCAATGCCACATAACCTAAAATAGGCTACAATGACAACACAGACACTGCTGAATGCTGATAGACTGCTTATGTCTGTTGACTCATCCAAAGCGAGAGAAAAAAGGAGCTGCATTTATGTCCTTCACTTGCGTTGCCACAATTTGATTTGACATCATGATGGTACGATCGTGAACAGTTCTTGCTGATTGATAGATAAATAGATTGGATACACACAGCAAGTGTATGTTTGCCACTTTCCCACTGAAATTATTGTGAACCTGCTTTCTAGTCGCAGACCAGCGCCGTTTCACACATGCACAAACAAGTCTAATGACGCTTTTTTAAATATAATTAAATATTTGTCTGCGAGCCAGATGCAGCCATCAAAAGAGCCACATATGGCTCGCGAGCCATAGGTTCCCGACCCCTGGTCTATAGGGTCCTGACAAGACCCAATAGACCTTCCCCCACTGGGGAAACAGTGGGCCAAAAGACCTGCTTTGCCGTCAAGCAAAATGCAAAGTGAAATGCCAGTGTTCTTTTTCCCTCCTACCAATGACTGCTTGTCGGTAGGCGTCCCTGAAGCGGTTCAGGTAGTAACGGTTGGCTGAGTTGACTCCGTCCTTCATCACACCGGCCAGCTTCCTCTCCCCCGTTCTGGTGAAATCACCCTACAGGCAAAAGACAGAGAGCAGGCTTCATGTTAATGTCATCCATTTCTAACAACACTCAGCATTTTCTAGATTAATAAATGTTGTATATTCACATCGTGAGCAATAAGGTTCTTTCTTGGCTCCGTCTCGCTCCCATTGTTTACCATTGTGTTTGGGATCCAAGTGGGAGTGGGGGCGGGGGTCGACATATGCCCATACTGGGACGCGTTCACACATTCAATAACTGTGACAAGCTTTGATGGACGTGTGTTCTTGATGGACGTGTGTTCTTCCCCTATCCCCCATCAAACACCGTATTTTCAGGAATAGAAAACAGAAAAGCCTATTAGCTTGGATTCCTTATCTATGGTGTGTGCGTGTGTGCGTGCACATAATTAGCTAGGAATGGCCCGGCATCTGCAGGAATCAATAGGCTATACTGTCTAAACAGCAGGGTCCCTACTCTAAACACCCACAGGGACCATACAGTTATACAAGAGGACCAACAGCCCCGCCCTCCTGCCTTTCATTTCAACAGAAGTTACTCAGGGGCGTTTTACAATTTAAGCATTTAGCACACTCTTCATCCAGAGCAACTTACATTAAAATGATTCCTGGCTAATAAGACAACTGTAAATATGTAATTTCTTTGATAAATAGAGTATATTTCACTCAAGAGGGACTGCTCCTATAATGTTTCAAGGCCTATATACAGTACATGAAAGTGGCTAGTCCAGCTATTTAAGTCTACATGCTATGGGATACCCGAGTTGATACTTTGCATATTATGCCTATAAGAGGTTGTGGTTTTGAAGAGTACTAGTAGTAATTCTGCTGAATTGCCAACAGCTGAGCTGTTGGCAAATGCAGAAATGCAACAGAGCACATTATGGGGCGCTTGATAGGGACAGACAGACATACAGTTACAGTACATGTAAACGTGCGGTGTGCACCGGTGCAAAAACAACAAGTCAGATTTTGGTACCAAGAACAGCACAAGGACAATGTGCTCATTTAAGATAAGAGATAAGATAGCATTCTATTGATACCTCAGGGTGACATTCTTCTACAGTTAGTTAGGATTATCTGCCAGAAATAGACCCTGCTTTAATGACCCTTAAACCTTACGGTTATAGCCAACGTATGCTTTTCTACTTCTGAACCATGGTTTTCCAGGTTTTATGGCATGAGTCCACCCTGGGCAGCATCCATATTATTATATGTCATGTTGTAGTTATTGTTTTGTGGTCCTCGGGCCAGAACATTTGAACTGAAACTTCCTTTCCTGTCAAATTGTAGCAATAATACCTTCCTAATAAAAGTAGCCTGTGTCGGGAAGTTCTGTTTTGAGGATCGCAGTTCTCGACAACACCTGGTAACACCCGGTTAGCATGACTCTATAGTCTGTTAGCCTGGCTGACAATGTGCCGTTCAACTGAATCATTAATTCAGTCTGGATTCCAGGCTGGTAGTCATCTAGAAGTGGTGTCTGTTTGGTAGTCTGTATGTGTGTTTTGTCCATCTCAAAATCTGCCAGATAGACTGAAACATTTCATGCATGCTGCCAGGAGGCCAGTGAGGTGCTGTACCTCCACACATTTTCTTTAAATATATTTTTGAATGCCGGTATCCCCCTCTTATGTCCAACTTTCGGTGTGTGTAACCCACTGAAAGCTGGACAGTGAATGGACCATTCTGAGTGTTTGTGTAAACGCAATCATTGATGACCAAGGTAGAGACAGCCGGAATGAGATGATCTATGATAAGAGTGCCCCCCACTTCACACTGGTGTACATTTTTATATTTAATACAAATACAATGTATTTCTTTTTTCCAAGTCAATGTCATTAAATTGGGATACATTTGCCCAAACATCATACAGTATTATATATACAGTATAGTACTGTAAGATGTATCAGTCATATATAGCATATACTAGTCCTATACCCGTTGTGTATTATATGATCTGGAAATTATGTCTAGATCACATTGATTGGGAGGGAATTGTTGATGTTGGAAAGTTGGGTGGAACTGGGGTCACAAAATAATGTTAAACGGTGACCTTACCTGCTCTGAATGTAAATGTAACAAACCCAGAGGGTCGTTACAATGTACAGTATATAGATGACACCCAGTTTATAGCTTAAGAAAACGCCTGGCTTTTGAAAGCTATGATGTTGTGAGATTGAAGATTGGCTAATTTCGCCAGAGGACGCCGTCACTTCATCGTGAGTTGTGTGTGTGTGAGACACCATGGTGTGTTGGGTTGATAGCGAGCTGCAGATTGTTGCATTCCCACTCCAGATGCACACGCAGAAATGTGGCGTTTGAATAATAACTTTGGAGAGGAGTGGGTGTCGTGGGCCGCCGCGCGTTAATATCCAGATTGCAGTGGTACTAGAAATAAGTTGTAGGTGACTGGACCGTAGTAGCGCGTTTGTCACCGCGCCGTGCCGAGAGAACATTGTCTGTGTGGATCAGTTGCCTAGCAGGCGGAACAGCGACAACACCGCGCTGAGGGAACACTGCCTGTGTGGATCAATCGCCTGGCAGGCAAGAGCAGAGAACGCTGTACCCAGTGCCTCTGGCTGTACCCGTAAGGGGAGGTTATACGGCAAAATGTGACCACAATAAATGTGTCTCCGTGACACATGATTTTTTTTATCTGTATCTGGTGACACGTGATGACACGTGATGTTTTTTTTTTCATCTGTATCCGGTGACACGTGATGTGCGCAAAGATTAGTTTTTGACACAAAAGTATGAAAATTAAAATGATGGGTATAACATTTTGTGCTTATAAGCCGCGCATATTGATGCTGGATAACAGGGCTGTGTGACTCGAGGTTCAGTGAGGCTGTCCGTGCGCCGTGGCATTACACAAATGGAGACAAATGACACAGTACATTGCACAGGAAGTGGACAGACAGACAGGCACGATTCCTAGAATTATATAGAGAGATGACTGATGTCAGCCAAAAGTCATGCTACTATCAGAGGCCATCTTGTTCTTTTTAAGGCTGGATGAATCAGGAGTCAGCAGGATCCAGAAGGAGCCATAACGTACAGTATGCACTGTCTGCTGCTCTGCATAATAATGAAGTCTCCTGCCCAGCGAGACGGAAACAATATGACTTTGTATAAACGAAAAATACCAAGGGCAGCGACAAACCGAAATGCCCAGTCACACAGACACCAGTTAAAAGAACACTTCCCAACTTTTCAATGCATCTTCACCAATGTACATGATAAAATAGCACTATTTTTTCAACTCGGTGGGCTGGGGGCAGTTCTACTGAGCAATCTGCACATGCACAGTAGCTACTGCAAAGTTGCAAGAACAAAACATATGGTTTGACTGTTGCTTTTAGTTTAGAATGACAGGTGTAAAATGTGATTAAAACAACGTATTGTGATACCTTGAGGGCGGCCGTGCCGGCGTACTGCTTGCTGATAGTGTCTCCGTTGTTGGCCCACATCACCTGGTAGATCTTGTAGCATTTAGAGGGAAGGGGCTGCTCTGGGGGCATCACACCCAGTTTCTTCAGCTGGACAGGGAACCATGAGGGAGACAAGAGGTAGGATGAGTCACCAGTGCCACAATCAGCATTGGTCACTGCTGTTGAGGGACATCAGAGTAGGCTCTTTACCATGGTGACGCATCTACACAGCGTTTTGTCAAACAGGCCTTGTAGACACTACGTTAAAGTGTAGGTTATGCTGTAGTAGGAAAGGCTGCTGCGGCAAGCAGGTTTATCTATCGAGCACAGATCAAGTTCCTGTTGCCGTAGTAGAGGCTTAAAATCCCTAGTGACTGGTTTTGTTCTTCGTTCCACGTTGAATCGGTGTAAGTTCTTATCCCTGACTCAACTTCCTCTTCCGTTGCTGTTTCTTTTTCGTTCCTTTTCTAAATCAATACTATCGAGCATCCGTTATGTATTGGTTAAAGGTAATATACAGTAGGCAGCTGTAGTCTGTGCCACCTCCACTCTATTGGCTCATTATGAAACTGCTGGAGCCGCCTCCCCCTCACAACCCAGATCACTCCCCCTCTCAGGCTTGATTGATTGATTGATTGAATAAAGTAGCTATTGTGCATTTCACATGAAAGCACAACTAAATACAGAGACAGTTACTGTGGATGACACACTTTAAAAAAGGGAAATGAAACATATATAGTAAGGGGAAAGAGAGTGGGGGGTTCCCGAGTTGCAGACGTCTGGTTTAGGTGCTCTTTGAGAGCGGTTTTGAAGTGAGTCAAGGGATGGCTGTTGGTAGGGCGGTCAACATTTTAGTGGCACATGGGTGCGAACATAATTTAGCTCCTGCAAGTAATAGACAGTACAATCAGAATACCGACTGAGAAGGCTGTTTGAACTTTGATGCATGGAGCTCTCTCCTCATTTCTATGCTGGATATTGTCCATCCTGAACGTACGTTTGTCTTCAGGCCAGAAAAGCAGCTAAGTAATGACCGACTCAGATGTATTGTGAAATATTGCTTGTCCAGCAACAGCTTTATTCAAACAAGCAGCCCCAAAGATTATGGTGCCAGTGAGTCCTCATGAATCATAGCTCCTACGGTCACATGGCCAACGTGTGAAACAACACTTTCTATTCTAAGGCACGGACCCAGCGGGTCCCTGGTGGTGGTGTCTCTAGACCGGTTCGTGCACGGACCACATGCTCCCTGTGAGTCACGAGGATCCGTGCTCAAGTCCAACTCCTATGCCGGTACTGGAGTCGCGAAGATAACAAAAAAAGACATGTTGAGGGGCCCTGAACACGTTTAATACCGTTACCCTAAGGCGGGATCTTGAAGTCAGTACAAGTGAAATGCACGGAAAACCAAAGATGAAGAGCCCCGTGCCCAAACAGCTGTGGTGTAACCTAACTCTGCGATCGCCCAGGGGATTGTTTTGATCCACGCAGGGATGGATTAATGTTTGTTAAGCTCCCAAACATCATACTTTGTCCCGGTTTTAGCAGAGAAACGACTAATAACCGTGCAGCTTTAAAGTAAAGCTGGATTAATGCTCTTTAATCAAACCTCGTAATCTCATTTTGGTATAGGAGGATTAAATAGCTGTTCATCTCCCAAGAACAGATTCTGTCCCGCTGCTACCAAATCTGTCAGCAGGGAATATTCAGAAGAGTAGGGATGAAAACAGGAGCACTGCAAGACGGATCCAAATGGGACAACATCCTACACATTTTTTACTAGATATTTATCCCCAAGATTTTGTAACCCATTTGTATCACCCAGTGGCAATTCTGTGATCCTGGGCTCTGTGGAGGCAGCAGACTGGCCTCATGCTTCCTTTAATGAATGAGAAGTCCAAGTTGCCTTCTTTTCACCTGACAGGGGAGTTTCCCTGGTTGGACACGTTATTCCAACCAGTTCCTGTCCCCTCCATCAGGTGCCTCTTGCTGACCAGGGGGAGGCCGTTTAGAGGCCAGGATTAATGCATGTTTTTGTGAGGGTAGCTACCCTAGGGGGCATGGGGAGAACATGCAAACACCACACAGTAAGGCCCTCAGGTACTTTTTTCTCAAATAGGTTTCTGGTAAACTAAAATGGTAATTTTGACTTTTACCTGGGTAATTTGTTAGTGGAGTTGTTGTACTTGTATTTGAGTAGGTTTCTACACTCTCCCCTGCTCACATATCGGACCTTGGGCTCCAGTCTCTCTACATTCTGACCTAACGAAGCAGAAATGAAATTAATGGGGCTAGAGAAGGGCAAAGAAAAAGAATCTCACCTGATGTTCCATCACTACGCGAGCAATAGCTGCTTGGACCACATTGGTTCGGTCCAGACAGTCCATGCAGTTGACCCGGAATATGCCCTCCTGCCGGGATATGACTCCTGCTTGGTCAACCCTAACGGAAGAACATCAGATGTTATCAACATATTAATCACTATGCCAGTAAAGGACACTTGTTGGCCACTAGGGAATGCAGAAGTGAAATTTCTGACGTTGAAGCAAAAACATAAGTGAAACTGACTCGCATGGTTGGTTAAGACCAATATGAGGTTATTGGAATTACGCAGCAGCTTAAGACTGAGGTTAGGGCTATATTTAGAACGAAAGGGAGGAATCCCAACATGCATGATACGATACTTTTTATTTTTAAGTCCCCACCAGCATAGCGCAGAGGCTGCTACATTTTCCAAAACAATATTGTAAAAAATAATTAAACATTAAATGAAATTCCACACCCCACTCATGTATTATATGGACAATATCAAGTTAACAGAAAAAAGATTGGGTGAATCTATCATGGTTAAAATGGGGTTTGTATAAGAAGGGGGCGGGGCAGCTAAAATGAATAAACAAATATCTAAATCTTGAATCAAGTAACTTATACACTTTCAGTGGTGCTCACATGCGGCTGAGTAGACTAAAAAAAAATAAGACTTTTGAAAGTGAAATATCCCTTTAAGCTGTGTTATTTTCCATGATGTACCGGTAGTACACCACGTTAATATCAAAAGAATAGCAAGAGTGAAGGCTTGCCGGCGACACTCACCAGCCCCATTTCATGTCGACGATGATGTCAGCGATGGCATCGGTGAGCGTCTGCACGTTCTCAAACTTCATACCTCGGCTGGGGAAACAGGAAGGACATGGGAAAGGGATAGGGGAAGTAAATACACTACAGAATCCAGCGAGGTGCACACATAGCAGACTTCAGGCCCTGCTCCTTTTATCTGTTTGTAAAACAACTTCCCTTTCCAGACCACAAATATGGCATTTACTATGGTGAGGGAAATGCAGGAAATGCATTGTCTGGCATTCCATGCCAGTTAGGAAATACATAGAGAAAGAAAATTAAGTCTAAGCCCAGTCTTACTGCTCCATTGTGCATCATCATCTTACCAGTGTTCGTGGAAGTCAAAGGAGACGTATGTGAGGTTTGGATTGTTGTACAGGAGGACTTGTTTGAGATACGAGTCACCGATCAGCTTCTCCCGTCCACCCTGGTCCACCAAGTTAATGATGACCTAATGCATGATGAGAACAGTTATTATTGATCTACAGTATTTAATTGGTCCTTGGCTTTTAGCCCGGTAAAATACCACCCCATCTGTTCAATGATCGGACAGCTGTGCACCTCAAGTACTCCCGAACACCTTAACCTTAACCTTTAACACTTTAACCATCGCTCCAAGCGTCCTAGACGCAAACACACTTTTCCTAGCTGATACCACACACACCTGGTAGGAAGTGGCTCAGGAGTAGAGTCACTGGATGGTAACCACAAGGTTGCCGGTTCGATCCCGGGCTCCCGGAGAGTCACTGTTGAAGTGTCCTTGAGCAAGACACTGAACCCCTAATTGCTCCTGATGTGCTAGTAGGTACCTTGCATGGTTTCCACTGCCATCAGTGTATGAATGTGTGTGTGAATGGGTGAATGTGATGCACAAGCTATGTAAAGCGCCTTGGATAAAGGCGCTATATAAATGCACCATTTACCATTTTACCATTTGAGTAGGAGGGCATTCTTACATTCTAATACAGACAGAAAAACTTGTGTCAACCAGACAGTCACAGAATAGTAAATTATTACTGTCCCAAGGGAATGCCCACAATGCCAAGCAACATTTCTCACCCTGGAGCAAAGCCAGGCAGTGCTGTCCTACTGACCTGCAATGTGACACAAACATGACTAGAGGACACAGAGGGAAAGGTCTCAAGTTGTGTTTGATATCGGGTGGGAAAAGTCTGGCCGGTCATGTCCAAGAAACCTCTCTCTTCTTGTGCCTCTCAAAGCTGTGGAATGCAGACTCACTCCCCATTTTCCACTGCAGTGTGAAAACTCACCTCTTTGGGCTATAGCTCCCTCACCTCCCCCTCATTCCTTCTATCATTTCTTGTTGCCCATTTCTTGATAGACGCTTGTTATGCCAGCTAAAGCATTAGTTTGTTTTGGAACACGTTCTTTATAGACATACTGTTAGCTTGAGCACATATGCCACATAAGAATGTTATTAGATATTTGCTAGGTTTGATGTTTAGCTTGCATCCTAGTTATATGGTAGCATTGTCTTTCTTTTATTTAACATTTACTGTTGACACAGGTGCATGCCATTTACTCTTAGTTTGTATGTCACTTTGTATAAAACCACCAGCTAGATCCATTGTAACATTGTAAATTGGTCTACAGATATTGCGCCTTTGAATCACAGCTACGAGTAGCACAGCTACAAACTACTACCCTACTGGGATACGGACTGTAGGTGTGGGGTTGCATCTCCCAGGGGTCTAGTACATTGTAACAGGGATAAACGCTCTTGTTGCTTGGCTGATACAGACAACAGGCCACTACAATGTAATTACATGCACCATAAATCTACTGCCGGTATTCACAAACATGGAAATTTTATGTACATGTGACTGATCAGAGAAATGGCAGAAAATTCATCCGCTCACTCACACTGAGACGGGCTAAATTAGGTAATAGTAAGGTTGACAGACACAGTCTTAAAACAAAGAAATGCATATGAAACACTTCATGCCTTTACTAATCACAGGTGCACACTGGATGGTGGACCTCACCTGCTTTGTGTAGAGCCTCAGCTGTTCGTCAAAGTGGGCAGCGAAGTAAGGAATGGTCTCTTTCTCCCCTGAAATGCCAGAAAAGTACACGTGTTAAGCCTTCTTTATGCAACGATAGGCAAGCCATTCTGAGTGGGTTTACTGTGCAACCTTGTGAATTGCTACATATTTGTTATAAGTTAGTATTTATAATTGACAATACCAAAATATCGCAATTCTTAATGCCATGATATAAATATCAGATCGCTAGGTTCAAAATTGATTCTTTTTGATATTTATGTATTTATTGTGAAATGAAGTGTAGGATTGAACATGGTTTATATTGTTTAAAATTGCTTTAAAATGTTCTATTTGACTGAAATTGTCATGGTCCATATACTTTAGAATCATTTTAAATTATTCTAGTATAATAAAAGCAGAGGAATTTGTGCAAAAAAAATGCAATGTATCGAATCGAAACAGCATAATTAAGTATCATAATAAAATAGATAAAATAGATTTGGAATCCTAAATAGGCTATTGATATCAAAATATTTTGTGCAATTAAATGGTCATCTAGATAATGATAAGAGAGGTGAGTATGAAATGGTGAAATGGTAGGTAGAGGATAATCCTTTCTCTCCCTCAATTCAATGCTATTTAAGGTGAAGTAACTAAAATGCACTAAAACGAGGCAAGTCTGACAACTGGCCAAGTTCCCTGGTTGGCGGCACCACAGCTCATAGGAATATGTGCAACAATAACACTTATCAGTCTCCTTGCCTGGCTTCCATCCCCCTGAAGGGAGAGAACACAAGCCAATTGTGTTCACATAGACAACCGACAAAGTCGGTGGTGGGCAACAGACTTCACCTCCGTACCTCCGAAGCAGCTCAGTGTATGCATCTGAAGTCAACAGTTCCGAACATGGTGGCAGAACACTGACCTTTCTCCAGCCGTGGTCTGGGGTTGTACCGGTAGCCCGCCTGGCTCCAGAAGACGGGCACCGAGCCGCGGCTCTGCACGAAGGACAGCGTGTGGCTGTGCACGTGGATCAGCTGCTCCGTCTCCACGTAGTTGGCCACGTGGCCGTCCGTGTCCACGCCTCGCCGCTTGTAGCGCATCCCTTTTGGGGGTCCAGAAAGCAATTTTTATCAAAAGGGAATTTCACACTAGATAGAAAAATGTAATATATAACATACTGTATATATACAGTATATAATACTATATATATAATGTAATATATAACATATAATGAACATTGGGCTTTGGTCCTTTAAGAAAAGCGTAAGCGAGGTCTGATGTCAGCTCACATATACTTGGAAGATTTCCAGTAACAACATCTTTTCACATCATCATCTACAGTAGAGCACATGTAAACAAAAAAATAAAAACAAACGATTGAATAAGAGTTCTATCGTTTGACTTCCTGCTGATTCATCAAAAGCATCCAATATTTTTTGGATGCTGGTGCCGTTTCATTTACTGTCTTCATCACAGCACCAAGGCTGTGATATCAATATTTTATTAACAGATTAACAGACGACAATATCAGTCACCAAAAAAATATATATATTGTGTGTTTTTGATTAATCTATTCATGGTTAAAATGGAGTTTTATAGTTATAATGGGATTTTATAGAAAGGGGGCGGGGCAGCTAAAATGAACATCAAATATCTAAATACTGAATGGAGTAATTATAAACCGTTTGTGGTGTTCACATGAGCCTGAGTAGACGATAAAATGACCAAATGTTTTTTTTTTGTTATGTAATAATGAAAAGTACTCTTTTTTTTTACCCCAGGGGCTCACTGAGGCTCAACAGGAAGGAACTCTTTACATGGTCAGCACACTCTATAAGGGAGAGGACCTTAAAGCGTACTACTGCATATCAGGCAATACTGCAAAATTTCAAGTCATGTTGTTGTTGAGGAACAGAAACGTCTCCAAACTGCATGTCTCGTGATTCGATTCCCCTCGGGGGTCCTCCTGACCCACAGGCTGAGAGAGAGAGACCACGTCTCGCCATGCGATGCTGAACCGTACCTGCGCGGTGTCTGCTGCGGCGGGAGATGATGGCCACGGTGAAGCGCGGGTGGATGTCGTCCACGCAGGTGGGCGGGCCGCCGGGCGGGGTCTCCGGGCTGCTCCGCTCCTCGTCGGAGGTCTCGTTGTAGTTCACCACCAGCTCCTCCACCTGCACAAAGCCCTGGATGATGGGCAGCACCCAGAAGTCCACCTCCGGAACCTGCAGCATATATAAACACCATACAGTATATATCAAACTCAAGGCAGAGGGGGCAAATCAGGCCTGTGAATTAATCATCTGGTCCTCTGGCGCAATGCACACAACATGACATTAAATGAATGCAACTAATTGGTTTACTTTCTCAACTCGATTGATTTACTATGAAAGCAATGCTTGGTGAGGATCATAGAATACTAAAATACTTAGAATACTAAACTCCTGTGTAACGCAGTGACTGACACCGTCTTAGAGCTTCACCCAAGGGAAGTGGAAAGAGTGCTCAAGAGAACAAACCCCCATAAGGCCCCAGGCCCCGATAACATCAGTGGGCGGCTGCTGAAGGTCTGTCATGGGCAGCTGGCTGAGGTCTTTTGTAGCCTCTTCAATCGCTCCTTGTCTGAACATACTATACCAACTATATGGAAATCCTCCACCATCTGCCCTGTCCCTAAGAAAAGTAACCCCACCTGCAATAATGACTACCGCCCTGTAGCCTTAACATCACTGGTGATGAAGAGCTTTGAGAGGCTCCTCCTACCCCAGCTACAGAGGGAGGTTAGTGGGCTCACAGATCCACTCCAGTTCGCATACAAGCAGCAGAGAGGGACAGATGATGCAGTGACGACCCTGCTGCATCACACATATGCACAGCTGGAGAAGCCCAAGTCCTTTGTTAGGATGGTATTTGTGGACTTCTCCAGTGCATTCAATACGGTGCAGCCTCATCTGATGGGCCAGAAACTCCTTCAGATGAATGTCAACCCACATCTCATACTGCTCATCCTGTCCTTCCTCACAGACAGACGACAGAGCGTTAGATTCGATGGGAATTACAGCTCTAACAGGACTATATCCACTGGGGCACCACAAGGATCTGTCATCTCTCCGGTCCTGTTCACCTTGTACACCGATGACTGCAGGAGCCCAGACCCTGACATGCTATTTATTAAATACTCTGATGACACGGTCATTGTCGACACTTCCAACTCCAATGGCCGTGTCATCAAGGCAATGGATGGCTTTGCGGAGTGGTGTACTAACAACTATCTGGACCTAAACCCCAGCAAAACCAAAGAGATGCTGGTGGACTTCAGGCAGGGCCCACCCACTCCTCCTCCGGCCCTAGAAATAAATGGCCAGGCGATAGAGCGTGTCGAGGAATATAAGTACCTCGGTACCACCATCGACCACAAACTCACATTCAGGACCAACGTGGAGAACATTCACTCGAAGTGTCAACAAAGGCTGTTCTTCCTCAGGAAAATGAGGAAGCTCCAGGTCCGACCATCAATCCTGCAGGCCTACTACAAATCTTTTGTGGAGTCAATAATGACCTTCAACATCACATCATGGTTTGGAGTAACCCGCGCCATCAACAGGAACCCTCTAGACAGGGTGGTCACAGTCTGCAGTAAGATCATCGGGAGGAACCAGGAGTCACTCACAAGCATACACAAAAAAAGAACAATAAAGGCCTCTCAAATCGCAGAGGACCCCACACACACACTCCATAGACACTATGAACTACTACCCTCTGGCCGAAGATACAGGGCATCGAAGCTCACCAAAAGGGGTTCAGCAAGCTTTGTACCCACCTCTATAAGACTCCTGAATGCCTAGGCTGAATCCCCCCCCCCCCCCACCCCTTCCCACCCACCCATGAACCCCCCCCCTTCCCACTGGGACTGACCACAGCAAACACAGGCTGTATAAACCATATGAAATGCTCAACTGAGCTTCTTACCTAATTTTTAAAGCCGTTTTTTATTGCTTTTATAGTTTTAGCCTTTTATAGTGTATGTATCTGTATGTGTGTATTGTTGTATGTTTTTAACCACTGCACAAAAGATGTTTCCGAAAGGAAAAATAAAGTTCTTTGAAAGGATCATAGAACAGAAAAACTGAGCTTGAATAATGCATTTCAGTTTTTTTATGGATTTTATCTTTGCATTTGTCTTGCTATTAACCCATTTTGACCTGAGAATCGATTCCACAAATGTCTTCTAAATCCTGGCAGTTTTCAGGAAAACTTAATGTTTCTGCGTCAGTGGTCCTCAAGTCAAAGACCCGAAAATCATATGCTTATGGCCACCGACCCCCATCTTTAAAACAGGGCTGTTCAACAATTAAAAATTAACAAAATAAAAAGAACCTGTGAAAAAAAATCTGTTTATTTTTTAAATATTTATCAAAATAGGTGAACTATAGCCCCCAATGCTTGTAGATCCCTCAAGCTATACCAGGAGACATACAGCTACACGTAAAAAACGTACTCCACCGTTCAGTGGGTTGACTCAGTGTGCATATGCTAACATTTTTAATCAAATGAATTCAACAAAATTAATGAATGCACTAACTTAGTTAAAAAAACATTCTCTGTGACAGAATATTCAAATATTTGCGGCACATCTTCTCTAAAGGACTTCTTTGTGTTGAAACACAGTCCAGCACCTCGACTTTTCCTACTTTGGCTGCTGTGTTTTTGAGTTTGACATCCCTGATATATACAGTATAACCCAATTTAGATGCCATTTAGACCCAGTCAGCGGTGTTCAAAACTGTCTCAGATCAAGGGCACCAAGAATTATTATGCAAATAACCTGCTGAACTCCATCTGGGAATATGTTGTTTCAGAGAGCTCCCAGAAGCAAACTAAAATAATAAAATTTAAAATAATGGTTATGTGTTTAAAAGATAAGGCGACATGGATGCGGTTAAGGCAGAGGACAAAGTCTTGACTTGAATGCAGGCCTGTAAATGTGAACAGTCAATTCAAATCCATTATCTATCATCACAACGGATTTTCATGTTGTGCAGATAAAGTCCTGGCAGTTACCAAAGTGTGTACCCAAGTTAATTCCATATAAGTAAACCCCATATAGCTGGGCCCCGTCACGCTCATGGATTTTGAACTTGATCGACACAATGGAATTCATTACCTGAAGGTCGATAAGCTCCTGGATCATGTGTTTATTCCAGAAAAACCTGTCATCCACCTGAAAAAAACAAACAAACATTAAGAACTTGTTAGCTGCAAGAGCGCAGGTTGTGAAATTGCTAGAAAGAATGACCATTATCACCACCTTCCTTCCACGCATGTCTCTGTGCCCAGTAATAACAACAGTGCCTAACCTGTTTCCATAGGGGCAGGCCGGCCCCGTCTTGGTCTCCCTGCCGCTGCACCGTGTTGGTCAGGTCGTAGGTCAGGCTGTAGTAGAAGGAGTCGGAGTCCATGAAGACCTTGTAGAGCTCGTCCAGCAGCCTCCTCTCCAGACGCTCCTTCTCCTTGTTCTCCTTCACCTGGAAGCCACCGGGGGTGTACTGGAGACCGGGTGGATGGAGAGAGAGGAGTGGAGAGAGAATGAGTTGATGCAGAAAAAAAGAAGGAATACAGTTTTAGGAGAATATTTGTCCACCTTTTTAACCCCATTTAGACCCGAATGCTTTGATTCAAAGCATTCAAAGGGTTAATAGAATCTGGTCTCAGCGACAAAAAGCGAGCATCGCCTTTGCTCAGCCCACCATCACCTGTTTGTTTGTCATTGCCCCATAGACAAATAATGGATGTCCAGAAACTCCGTAGCCACTTCAAAGCGAACCGATTTTACCATTCAGGAAAGTGTGTGTTGGGAAAAACTCAAGACAAATCTTAATTTTACAAACACATAGTGGAAAAGAAAACAAAGCGTACCTTTTTCTTGATGGGACCGCCCACATTGGATTTGATCTGACTGAAGGTTTTCATAAACTTTGACTCGTCCGGAGACTGGGTCAGTTTCTCTGGTCTGTCGATTCCAAAGTGATGCTTCTTGCACAGCTGAAAATAAGTAATCAAATTTAAAAAACGTATTACGTTTGACCGGTTTTGTAATACCATGATAATAATCTTTGCCGCAGTAAACAACTCCACACTGAGCTTCAATGTACACCAGTGGTTTTCAACCAGTAGTCCTTAAGGAGCATTCAGGTGGCCCAATTAAATCAACGAGTTGCAACCAAATGGATCTCATAAAATGTGTTCTAATTAGGATTAGAGCATATAACTAAAATTACAGTATTCAGTAATGTAAATCCGCTTTCAATGTAATGAGTCCCACTTCAGCGATGTTACGACTCATATATATATATATATATATATATTTTTTTTTTTTCATTTCAATTTCATTTTATATGGTTATAATGTGTTTTTTCCTTTTTGTTTTTTGTTTTCCTTTTCTCTTTTTCCTTTTCTAGTTAAAAAAGAAGGGTTGTTTTCCATTTGTTCCCAGTAAATTTGTCATGTCTTTCCTTCAATAAAAATTATGTTAAAAATGAAAGAAATGTAGGTATATCTGAAAGAAACAATTTCAAATATGAAAGCTTGATTTAAAGTTAGTAAATAAATAAAGATTTGCAAAGACAATAAAAAGAAAAAAATAATAATCTGCAGACTCTACACAAGTAGAGGAAACAGAAACAACATAATCAATGTGCATTACACAATGTTTGTTTTCCACTGAATAATTTCTGGTTCTGGTTGTCATGCTCAAATTTAGCCCAAAGTTACCCTAATCTTTCTGTTGCAGGCAGCGCTGTCCAGCGCTGTCTAGTTGAGAGTTGCGGAACCTCCATTCACTCCATTCGCTCTGTTGTCGCAACTCTTTACTTTGTAAAGTTCTCTAGTCTAGAGGCTGCGCTTTGGCCAATGAGCATTCGGAAGATTTGCCTTACAAAACAAGATGGTGGCATCCGTAAATGCTTTTATCAACGTAATATTGTGGTTCAACGACTCCTAAGTGGATTTAATTGCATATAGTGTAATGTAATGAGGTCGGATGCAGCCATGCAAAATGTTCACTGGCTGCGATTTCTTTTCTTCCATTTTTCTCACGGTGGGTGCATGTGGCCTGCGATGAAGAGCAATCAGTCCAAATTGGTCCCAATTCGCTAAATTGCATATTGCAGATCCACTACACAGGACGCAGTGGATCTACTTCACTAATATTGTAGATAATCACATTACCAATGCCTTAAAGCAAAACTATAATAACTAATAATAAACTACAGGGATCTCTAGGGGGGAGGGATAATCATTCTACAGTATGGGGAGGGAGGGTGTATTTTAAGCAGGCGTCTAAGAATGACTATACAACTGCAATATTACTCACTTGAAAGAACGCCTCCTCATCATCATCCATGAAGCTTGCCTGAAAGACTGAAATCTTAGCAATATACTGATTCCTCTGAGGTCGCTTTGCATTCATTTATATGTAATTACATATGAGTATTCCATTTATGGCAGCCTATCCTCATATGTAAGGCCTAGGATGGGTATAAATGAGCAGGCCAATATCGATGACCGATGTTACCGATGTCGATGTGATCTCATTTCTGTATCAAAGAATTATAACAATTTTGTTCATTCAGAACAATCCAGAATAAAATGTATGCACTCTAGGTTTAAGTAAGTCCGATTTAACTTCAACATCAATACCGGCTATATTTAATAATGCAAGCTTGTAGATCTGTTCATTCTTTTACTTTCGGCTTGTTTAACTGTAAAGACAGACGGATTAATCAGATCAATCTTTCCAATTGGTCTGGCTACTTCATTATACAGTATGTGTTTGTAAGTTTGGGTTCCAAGGAGGCCCTGCCTTCCTACAGACGTAATGGAGTCGACTCCAGCATATGCACTTAGCTGCCGTTCACCACTGCCCACGGGCAGAGCTCATCATGACTCAGATCAGAATGCTGTAGCAAAGCACACCTCCAGCTCCAGCTCCAGGGGCTCCTCTTCAGACAGCGGAATGACCGCTATCTTGGTGATCTTGTAGACCTTGTGGTCCCCCGGCATCTGGCCAATCAGCGCTTTCTGGCGGATCAGTACGAGACCCAGAGGAAGATCTGCCGACAGGAAAGGGGTGGAGGGGGAGGGGAAGGGGGAGGGGAAGGGGGGTGGACATATATTATCAACATTCTTCAATCTGCACTACCTAAAAAGGTGTGACCAAAGGCCAGCTGTTTCCGACAAACTCAAGCTATGATGCAAGTTAACCAATTAAGCATGAACCATGACGACTTTGTGACGTCTTCATTGTGGCCAGATCAAGGCAATCAACCAACACAAATCTTGTCAAGACGAATGGAGTCTGTTGAGGCCAGACTAACTTAAATGAATCATATCTAGTTATGAGCTATAGCTTAGCTATATCTTTATTATTTCAACTGGTGAAGACGTCCTGGAAATTAGGTAAAGAGCATCCTCTTGCGGCCCCACCAGTGATCTGGCCTAGTCGTGAACGTCAATGTAGTCCTCCAGTCAGTCACGTTGCGATCATGTCCTCCAGTGATGATCAAGACTAGTCCAGAAGGGGCACGGCATTTGCAGGACATCTTCCCCAGTTGAAATACCGGTACCGGTAATAAAGCTTATTCTGGACCAAATCTGACTAGTTATGGTTGTTAGTCTGGCCTCAATCTGACTCTGTTATTCATCCAGGGACGTCTGTTTTTCGTGGTCAGGATTTGTGTTGGTTGAAATCAGGGGATATTCTGGGCCAGATTTGTTTACTTGGGATTTGCTTCCAAAATATCAGGCCTACAAGGTTGAAAAATATCAAATCTACAAGCTCATAGCGCGGCTCTCTGTGCCATGCTATGAGCTTGTAGATTTGATATTTTCAAAATAATGATTAGAAGTGATTAAACGCTAATATGCATTCCTATCCAAGTCAATGATAATCCATGTGATTTGTTAGAACAATAAAGAATAATCACGCCATGTTGTTATGAGGGCTTACAATGATGACCAATGGTCAACTTCCTACACCATCGTGTACAAGGTCATAATTGTTTCTAATCCTGTATTGTCGTCATCGGCCCTAAAAAAAGCTTTAAGGTGGTGACTGGTCATCCGGCTGACTTACTCATCCGTAAGCAATTGCAAGCTCCAAGAACAAGATGACAACAATGGGTGCAATTCTGAATCGCCTTGGTGTAGCCAGGTATGGTGTAAATCAGGTGTGGGTCCGTGCTCATTGGCTGCATGGCAGCAAATCAGGTCTGCGGCCTTGGGCTAGGCCAAAAGCCTATACCACCAGGCCTGGGCCTGGGCCTACCAAATAATTATTCATAATAATTAAAACCAGTCATCAAGAGCTTCAACTCATGATGAACAAAGCCGGGGAGTATAGTAACATTTTTAATTGGGGGGTCAGGTGATTTCTGAACCTTTTGAATTGCAGATTTTAATTATTCTGCGTAATTATTTGGTAAGCCCAGGCCCAGGCCTGGTGGTATAGGCTTTCGGCCTACTACAGAGGCCCCAGAGCTGATTTGCTGCCATGCAGCCAATGAGGAGACTTACACCATACCTGCTACACCTCAGCGATTGAGAATTGCACCTCCGTAAGCAATGACAGTTATCGCACACCTATGAAGTCATACGGCCTACATCTCTGTGCGCCACGTTGAGTGAAGATATAACATACTGAGTCACAACCGATGCAGAAGTAGTAGGCGAGACGGAATAGATAGAAAGCATGATATTCTAATAACAAGCAGATGCCATTTGCATTTCAACAGTGACGTCCTGTACATTATGGAGAAATAAATGTTCTATCTTTATGCTTGTTGCATGTACTGAGATAGGAATAGAATAGATGATTAGAAATAACCAAGGAAGTAGTGTCCATGAAATCAGAGACACTGTGGTCACTCCTTAAAGAAATTGAAAACACACAAAAGACCCCTGGAAAGTGTTCCAAAAGTGTTTTCTTGCAAAAAATGGTCAAGTTTCACTTTAAGGGTTTCATCAGCAGCATAGTCACCATTAGCCTCGACACCCAGGCTTTCATTTTCGTCCGCCTTGCGCGAAAACGGAAAGCCTGGACTAACGCACGTTGGAAAGTGGCCTTGAGGGGAGTGTCAACCTTCCGGGGTGGGCGTCGCTCTAAATGATGTGACGTAGAACAGCAGTGGACGGGCGTGGGAGGGGCCGGAGATGACGACACGTTAGTGAGATCAAATCAGAGCGCAGCACTTCCGCCGTGTGGATCCCACGACACCCCCGCCCCCCAAGGCCAAAATCATTGAGGGCTAGACCAGGCTAAGTCACCATTGACTACTCAAACCCTGGCCACCCTATTTTGGTGGGAATGTCATAATAGCAGATGGACAGCTATCTCAAAGACTTGGTAAAAAGGGTAAAAAAAGGAGTGGGGATGGTATGTATGGTTTAAGTTCTTAACAATAATAACACCACAGCATTCTTTACAACTAGAACTTGCCGACAGAACCATTCCACACCCATCTATAAGTGACAAACACCACTGTACAACAATCACTGCCTGGCTTAATTATCCCATTCACGGCTACAGAGGAAATATGTCATGCATGTATGTTATGTTTCTCTCAGTTATGCAAAGCAGAGAAAACAAGCGGAGGGTGATGTGTGCTCACATAACTCGCTTACCTGTGTGAAGTTGTATTTTTCCAATGACACCCTCCACAATACCCAAGCACACCGGGTTCCAGGCTAACAACAGGTCCGTTGCTGCAATGAAAATATTGAAAATGGGTCATCAAAACTTCAGTTCTGAGGTGAGGAGCAGATGAAGCCAGAGGAACTATACAGTACAGGGCAGACCCATGATACAAGCTGGCTGCTACAAAGATGTAAACAAGTGATGTATCGGTGAACAGTGTTGGACAGTAACAAATTACTGTAATATTGCCTTTTCCAGCAAAGGTAGTGCAACTATATTACTCTGCCAAAATGGGTAATAGTATGTTACTCCGCCAAAACACGCCTCATAACTTATTACAAATGAGCTTGTTGTTGCATGATGTGAAAAACAGATTTACAAGCTATCAACAGATAACAACAGACATGTGCAGTAGATTGTAGATCAGAACAATATAATATCCCATAAAACCAATATTATTTCATCAATAAATTGGTTTTCGGACAATATCGACCAATACTGATGTGTTGCAGTTCTGAATTATCAAACAGGGAGATTTACCATGTATAAACAAGCAAGCAAACAAATAACTTTTGATGTTGAGTACATAATGTTATTTATGGAGCTTACTGCATATTATTGCTGCTGCTGTTGCTGCTGCCTGCAAGACATTTTCCCATGCTTTGTGATACAGTCACTCAAGGGTACATGACATGTGCAACTAGTCAGAGTTCATGTGCGACATGTGATGTCATGCTATGAGCAGAAGGCCTTTACTAAGTCTGTTACAGGGCTTGCTGGATACTTGCCATGTTCCAAGAACAGACTCTTCGTCTGGACTGTTCAATTGGATAAACAGTCTGACTATTCAGTTTAGGTTCTATAGCTCTCACTCTCAACTCTAAAATTGGATAAACAGTTCGGCTATTCAGCTTACAGCAAACATAGTTGGTTTAGACTGTTCAAAGAGGAAGAAACTAACTGTTTACAGTTAGATTCACTGAATAAGTTGGACCACAACGGAAACAAGTCCCCATGACCTTTTTAAAGTGGTGCAACCACTTTCCTTAAACGGTTTACAGGCTGCGTGCGTGTCTGTGTAACCGTCACGGTTTACAGGCTATGGGATGGTATGCGTGCGTGTCTGTGTAACCGGCACGGTTTACAGGCTATGGCACAGGCTATGAACTGCGGGGAGGACGTGTCTGTCAGAGCCTTCTAGTAGGAGAGTTACGATATTGAGGGGTCAGAAAGCAGAGCAGAGCACCGTGCACGAGACTACAGAGATTCGTCTATGAGTGCAGTCCCAGTCCTAACTGTCATTGGGAGTACATTGTTTTCAACGAAAACGGCGCAATAAGAGCTATTTTAGGTACGTATGCAAAAAGACAACGGTTTTAAGGTATTGTTCAGTCACGGCTAGAGTCTCTGTAATGTTTATGTTGTAGTATTATTAAAGAACAACTAAAATAAGTCATTAAAGCTGGATTAAATAACTGATTAAATAACTTTCTGCATACTCCTACCCCCCGCTGTTATCGCGAGAATCTTAGCTTTTCAATGAATTCTCGCGATATCGCCTGCTTTGAAACCAGTTTCAATCAGCACTAACACTTTCAAAACGTCAATATAATTATATACTATTTGCAAATCATGTGACAAAGTATTCGAAATCAACCTCCGGAAGGCATTCTTTAATTTGCCTGCATCGATAGTTTGTTTACGAGGTCACCGCCAACAATACATGATGTTTTCGTGCCTTCTTTGCTGGTCCCTGATTAAATCCATAGAGTCCCATTCATATTCATCGACTTCCGGTTTTCCGAGTGCACTCAAACGGCTTTTACATCAGCGCTGCTGCTCCTCCAGCACCGCCATTGCCCTGACGCACAGGAGTGAACGGGAATATCGCAACTCTCCCCTAGAAGGCTCTGGTGTCTGTGTAACCGGCACGGTTTACAGGCTATGGGATGGTATTGGCCATTTGTCCTAGCCAATGAGCTGCGGGGAGGACGTGAACACATCGACATTAAAGGAGTAATCCAACTCTGCCCATTTGCCTGTCTGTAAAACAACTGCCCCTGCCCAGCCCACAGCAAAATCAGCCCCATAAAACCAGAGAAAAGGAAGACAGAGAAAAGGAAACTCCGTTCACTTCAAGGACCACTACAATGCGCTAGAGCAGTGGTTTTCGATCATTTTCATAGCAGGGCCCACTGTTTATTCTGCAGTTTAGCCACGGAGGACCACCGGAGGTCTGGGGGGAAAAAGTCAATATAGCGGCAAATGCGCCAAGTTGGCAACAGTGCTAAGTGTGCATAGGTCAGAGCCATCTAGTAAAAGAGTTGCGACATTGAGGGGTCAGAATGTGAGCGCTTGAGCTGCTGTTCATGCAGCCCGAATAGGGTCAAACTGGAGTTGGGAGATACATTGTTTTCAATGAGGCTGGCGCAAATAAACGCTATTCGATTAGCTTATTTTAAACTATTTAATGGTGTGTAAAGTAGATAAAATAAAGGCATTTAAGTACATTAAAGCTGGGCTATTGTCCGAGTCCACTAAATCGCCCTTAAATCGCGTGGAGTCAGTCAGTCACTCCGAGTTCCTTCCTGGTCATTAACTTGTCCCTATTTGTTGTCGCCATTCACGTCCAAGTAAAACATCCGCCATTGGACTGGCCCCATGAAGTGGACGGACTTGTCGTAATGTCGAATGCGTTACTATGGATCCCACCGCAGTTCTACGAATCCACCGCATCTGATTTCGTTGTTTACTTGTCGTAAGAATGCGTTACTATGGATCCCACCGCAGTTCTACGAACCAGTCCAGTCTTCATTCTCCCCTTGCGTTGCTCCGAGTGGTTAAACACACGTCGCCACAACGTTGGTGTGCAATGTATATATTGTTGTACATGTCACAAAAACGTCAAAAACAGTGGTCACTGTCGCGCGCGCGCGTGTGTGTGTGCGCGCGTGCGTGCGTGTGTGTGTGTGGGGGGGGGAGTGTTATTTTTGATACTGATGACTACACATTATAACGTCCCCCAGGGGTCCCTGAAAGTTTACCCAGCTAGATGATAAAAAAAACGTGCCTTTGTACATGTAACTCAGATCTTGTACAGTTCTCAGATTGTACAAATGGAACAAGGGTCCCACAGATAATACCAGTACATGGAGAGCCTGCCTTTTACATGTCAAATTGGCGGTCCCTTGAAATAATACTAGTTGCAAAATCACTGCTAGAAATGTAAAAACCTACTCTCATCGGGTCCCTGGCATATCTTTCAAGAGTGCAGGCTAATGCATATAATTTTGGGGGTCTTTCACATTCAAAAAATTGGGAAGCACTGCCAAAAGGGTCTACATCAGTAGTTTTCAACCTGTGGTACGAGGACCACCAGTGCTCCCTGAGAGGCTTCCAGATGGTCCCCAGATAAATTATAGACAGTTAGTAACCAAATGGACCCTTATAGATCTGTAACTTTTCGTTATGGGTCCATTTGCTATAATTATCATTGTACACTTATTATATTTAAACATCTGAATTACTACACTTTCAATAATGTACACATTTAGAAAATGTTGAAGAATTGGTATTTGGACCAACATTTTGCCACTGATCACCTAAATTGTGGAGAGGCTAAAATGCAGAATACATATTGGGCAGAGCTGTGTTCCCAGGGGTCAGTGTTGAGGGGGCCCCCAGGGACCCCATATAACTGTAATTTCTTGACTTTTTCGGACATGGTTGGTACGCCAGACCCACGCCACCTTGCTGAGTGTCTTCCTGGGATCTGAATGTTCTGGGGACCCCTTGTTGACCCTCAGGGACCCCTACACAGTTACATGATCTGTGGCTTTGCAAGTTTGGCGCACCCCCCACAGACCACCACGCGCAGTTGCACCACTTTATTCACATGGGTGTGATTTTTTTTTAATATTTTTTATCCTTAATGTTTGACTGCACCTTTGTGTCGTTTACATTTCAGACTAATAAAGTATTTAATCAATGACCAATGGCAATCAGAAACAAGTCTTAAGTTAATTTACTGGTCTTTTCAAGAATCTAGCAAAGCAAGCATGGCCATGGAAATGCTTGACCTGAATTCCAGTTTAAGTCTTAAAGGCATGTCAGGAATATCGGCTGAGGTCAGGGAGTCAGGCCTTGGGGGCTGGCGGGGGAATTGAGTCATATAGTCATGTAGAAATTTACAAAAAAATGCCAAGGGTGTGTCCAAAGACAGTAAGAAACTGAAGCCAAGGCCTGGCAGCAAAGGGGTGGTGGTGGGTGGGGAGTATGTTTTGTAGGCAGCCCCAAGACAATGACTCTTCCTGTTATATGAGCCAGAGAACTCCATGTACAAGGGAAAGGTCTGCGTGCAAGCCCACCAGTGGGGAATAGATTTTTTTTAAGACAAAAACACACAGCCTGGTACATAATATGTAAATATCGTGGAAATTCCACCACTGTGCTTAGCAGTGGCACTCGAGGAGCGGAAACCCTTTTCCAATTAAATAATGGAAGAGTGGTGCAACCCAAACCTGTTCGGGCTGGCTGCACACACCCATATGACTTCAGCCAATAAGGAACGCAACATTCACTGTCTTTTTAGTAGTCTGTGTATCTTTTCTGCTACGTTTTGGGGCTGTTGGCCTTTTTTTTCTTCATATACTCCCATTGCACGAGAGCACTCTAATGTGTGAGTGATGATGTGTGAACTTCCTCCACCCAACAATGAATGACACATTAACTTTAATAACATTACACGTGTAGGTTTCTACTTTAACGTTCATTTCAAAGTTAAGGTTGAAAACCAGCCGATTATGATTATCTATAATCTTTAGCTTTAGCTTAACAATCACATCAAGTGCTGTAAATCAGTTATCGTGCTACTGTACATGCTGTTACATTACTGTTAACTTTTTGTGACTGAAATCTATGAGACTACCCATCCTAGAGGGGCCTATTTAAAGTGAGAATACGTAGGGAAATGTCCACATGCCGGTAAATAACTTTGATTGATTGACTGAAAATTGCATTAACAGTTTGGGTAAATACTGTACATTTCAGGGTTACAATAGTGCCCACCATGTTGATTTAATCAATTGAACTGCAGTGCCAGCCAGGTTCAAACACACCATTATCGTAACTGGATAAGAAAAGGTGACACTTCGTTCTGTACTGGGATCGGGGCACACTAGCAGCCCTGATCGTGTATAGTTTAACTTTCAGTGCGTAACAGTAGACGCAAAACAAGAACTTTTGGGTCCATGTGTGCCGTGCCGTGCGGTGTACTGTCACCGCACAGCACAATGCATTTTAAATGATGGTGTCAACCAATGCACCGGTAGTCGTCTTATAGCCACTGTAGTTGTGTGGATTGCACTGTAAAGCGCACGATTTCGAATTGCAACAACACTAGATTAGAAACAGCAACTACTGAGGCATACAGTATATGCCAGGCATTATCCTTCAATGTAATGATCTGGGGCTTGATCCCTTTATTCTTTGGCGTCAAGCCTAACAATCCAGCTTTTTGTAGCAATTGATCATTAGAACAAGTTGATCACTGACAATCTTGTTAGCACCAGCATCTCATCATGTATAGTATACCTTACCAGGTCTCACGCTCATGGTCCCATCTTGTCGGCTACACCACAGAGCACGATCCCCGCTCTGCAGAATGTAATGGTCCTTGGCTTGAAACAGCTCCATGACGAGTGATCAGAAAATGTATTGCGTTCTATCGGCTTCAATCACCTTAGATCAATGAATGTCCTCGGTCGGTAGAGCCACAGTAGGCGGCTTTACCTACCTACCTCCACCCTAACCCTACCCAGCTGCTACCGCTTAGCCTCAGATCGGTTCCCACCACACACCACAGGCGGAGCTGACTGAGCTAGCTGGCTAACATGCTAGCAGCAGCAGCAGCTGGACGGATGGATGGATACTTGTCGGATCTGTTAATTCGACTGATGTGTTGTTACACATTGATGATCTTATTAATGACCCTTTCCGTGGACAACAAGGCGTCCCGTCCCGTGGACATGTTGTTGTTGAGGCTCGCAGCATTCTACACATCCAGACGATGTTGTGTTCTCCCAGACGATGTTTATCATTTTCTTGGTTTCTTCTTAACTGCGCTCCGCAAACTGCTCACTATGGGAGTTTGCGCCCCCAGGCGGAAACACAGAAGCACTTTCATTATAAGCTCACAGACTACGGACTGGGGCTTTAAGACTTAAGCATCAAGCCAGCACCGCCCCCCCAGGCGAGCGCTTAAATAGGTGTGATGCCTTCAGTCTTTATCATTTTCGCTCTTCTCACGAGTGGAACACAGCACGCAGGTGACGAAGCTGGACGGCGTTGATTTCGCTCCATTAGGACGAGTCCTCTCGGTACCGCGGAGCCCGCCTGTCTGTTGCTTCAACCCCGCAACTTTTCAACTGAGACACGGTGAGTGTTCTCCTTTAAGTAGCAAGCGGCCACTCGGCCCTATATACTCGGCCTCATTGTGTTACTATCAGCGTGGTAATCTAGCGCGGCTGTAAGCCGGTTGGTTTTCACGTTTATTAGCGACCTCGCCGACGTTAGCTACTGGCGTGGCGTGCTAACGTGGCCCTCGGCCGGTTGGTTTCCACGCGACCCGTCGGACATTAACGTGACGTCTTTGCGCGGCCGGCGGCCAGCAATAGTTCCCACGTTACCCGGCTCCATCGTGGGTGGCTTGTTAATAGCCCCGCGAGCTCGCACGTGGCCGGCGCTGCTGCTGCGGCACGGCCCGTGCCTTACCACTGAGTGTTGATTGTGGTGGCTTTCGGCCCCGACGCATGTGGCTTTCAACGCACGTGGCTATCGACGCAGTGGTTATTAGTGGCTAGGTTACGGCGTAACCTGAGTTACGTGAGTAACTACAGCCCTGTAATTTTGCTCTCTTGCTTCATTCCCTCTTCAGACATGGCACCTGAGACTAAAACCCAGGCCCGACGCCGTCGGCGGGAACGTCTCAAGGCGTCCAACCCGCAGTCCCCCCAGAGGCGCTGCACCTCATGCCAAGCAGTTCTGGACCCCCATGACACCCATGTGGAGTGTATCTATTGTCTTGGATACTACCATGCGGTGTATTGTTCTGATCGGCCCGATAAGTGCGCCCCCTGTGCCACCCTCAGCAAGGCTGAGAGGGAGGTTAGGCTGAAGCGTGCACATCGGGCCTATCGGGAGGAACAGTTCTTGAGGCATCGGATGGATGAAGCAGGGCGTCAGCGAGATGGTGCTGACGCGGAGCAAGCTGACCCCAACCATTATTCCCCAAGCTCCTTCGCCAACGCCGCCACTGCAGAGGAGGCGGCGGCGGCTGTGGCTGCGGCTGCAGATGCTGCGGCGGAGGCTTGGGAAGAAGTGGTGAGTCGTGGTGTCAAGCGTTACGACCCCGACAACGAGGTCCCGTTTCCCGATGCACCAGATGTCCAGGTCTTCGCAGAGGGTGAAGCCATGGAGGAGTCTGGCGGTGACGAGGACCGGCGCGATTCAGACGACTCGGACAACGCCGACGAAGACGACGACGACGAGAGGTCCGGGGAGGATGAAGACAGCAGCGCACGTGAGAGTGATGGCGAGGCAGAGGCTTTAGCCCGGCCAGCAGCTCTCTCTCAGGCTTCGGTGGCTGCAGCGGCACAAGCGGCCCTGGTTCGAGCCCCAGAAGCCGACGTAGCAGCTCCAGCAGACCGTGAGGTGGTGGCTCCTCCCGTCCAGGCGGCCCAGGGTGCTTCAGTGGTCCCTGTGGCCCCTGCTGCAGCTGCTTCGCCCCAACCTTTTGACGACACGGACATCGTGGACGTCTACAAGAAGGCGGCAGGGCGGTGTGGCCTCTCCTGGCCCACCGCCCCTGCCCCTTTAAAGTCCAAGGTCGATATCTACAGTGCGTTTCTCCGTACGTGCAAGGGCGTTCAGGAGAAACCACGCACCAAGGTTGAGTTGCCTGTCCACGAGGGCTTCCTTGAAGCCCTCACGGCATGCTGGGACAGGCCACACTCAGCCACCAGCTCTCTCGGTGCCGACCTTAAGGTGTACGACTGCGCCAAGCAGCACGAGTTGGGCATGGACAGTCTCCCGCCAATGGATAAGTCCTTTGCGGGTTACTTGACCGGCTCCAACCCGAATGCCTACACCAAGGACCCGGAGTTCGCCGACGTCCCCAGGAAGGACGACTCCAAGACGGCCAGGGCAGCCTATAAATGTGCCGCCACAGCAGCCAGGGCACTCAATGCCACCACCATGCTGCTGGCCTCCGTCTCCGAGGTGCTCGTGGCTGCTGGCGCCCAGCCCAAGCCCGAGCACGTGGCTGAACTGTCCCGTATACACCTGGAGCTTCTCCGCCTCTCCGTCGCCGGGTCAGAGATGGTTGGCCGGACCATGGCAAAGATTGTGGTCCTGGAGAGGGCGCGATGGCTGGAACTACGTCCTGCGTTGTCCCGGTCCCCGCTGGATGAGAAGGTCTCCACTCCGACGCTCTTCTCCTCCATGATCGAGGAGATGCGCTCTCGGGACGGCAAGACGAAGACGGACTCCGAGGTCCTCGGGGCCTGTCTCCCCCCAACGGGAGCCCGCCCCAAGCAACCGTATAAGCCGCCATTCAGTGGCCCCAAGGGACATGCTGCCCCTGGCCCTGGAAAGAGTGACTTCAAGGCCCCCAACAAGAGTGCGGCCCAACAGGCAGGAGGCTCTACTTCCCGCTCCCGCCCGCCCCGCCGCAGCAGCAGCAGCAAGAGTGGAGGGCACAGGCGCCCCTCCACCTCCCCTGCTGGTGGCCCCAACAAAGGCCCCAAGAAGGGAGGCCAGGGGGGCGGGCAGGCTAAGTAGCCCTCCGACCTCCCAGGGTGGCGACGGACACCGCCCCCACAGTCCCGGATGTTCGAGGAAGCGATGCCTAGTGGCCACGGGCTTCAGGCACGACGCTCCGCAGCTGGAAGTGAAACGGACTCGTGTTTGTTCATTAACAGAAGGTCCTTCTTTCCCACTGCCAAATGTTTCAATAAAAATGTGTTCTGTGCAGAAAACCAGTGTGTTGAAACGTTATTTGAACTCCAAAGGGACGGGCCCACCGCCCGGGCCGCTGCTGCAGCCCGTGGCGATCGGCCAACATTCAAGCGTAGCTTCTGTAGACCCAACGCTGGAGCCCCAGGTCCAATTTCTGGAACAGAGGCCTCAGGCCCTGATTCTGACCGCATTGGGCGCTGCTCCACCGCCAAACGCTGTAGAGTTAGCTCTGCCTCCGTTGGCGTTGCGTCTTCAGGCCTGGAGAGAAACCGGTGCTCATCCTTGGGTGTTGAACACCGTCTCGAAGGGCTACAAGCTACAATTTGCCAGAAGACCCCCTGCCTGTGGGACAGTTCTGTTCTCTCAGGCGAGCGGTCAGGCAGCCCAGGTCCTACAGGACGAGATCGCGTCTCTGTTAGACAAGAGGGCTATACGGGTGGTGCCTCCAGAGCAGAGCGATACCGGGTTCTACTCCCGTTACTTCCTCGTGAGGAAAAAGGGGGGGGGCATGCGTCCCATTCTAGACCTACGGGCTCTGAACAGCCATTTGAAAACCTATCGTTTCAAAATGCTCACGAGCAAGGCTCTGCTGCGCATGATGCGCCGAGGCGACTGGTATACAACTCTCGATCTCAGGGACGCGTATTTCCACATTCCCATTTATCCACCCCACAGGAAGTTCCTGCGGTTCGGCTTCAAGGGGCAGATATACGAATATCTGGTCCTCCCGTTTGGGTTATCGCTGAGTCCGAGGACTTTCATCAAGTGTTCACAAGCTGCCGTCGCACCGCTACGACAACGGGGCGTGCGGATAGCGATGTATGTGGACGACTGGCTGATTTTTGCCGGGTCGGAGGCGACGTCGCGACTACACACTCAATGGGTGGTAGATCACGTTGCGTCCCTCGGGTTCAGCATCAATTATGCCAAGAGCGTGCTGGTGCCAACGCAATCGATAGATTACATAGGCATGACGCTGAACGCCTCGTCCTTTGTAGCACGACTATCTCAGGAGAGAGTCGGCTCCTTGCAGGCGTGTGTGGCGATGTTTCAACCGGGCTGCAGACTTCCGTTTCTAACGTGCCAAAGAATGGTAGGCCTCATGGCGTCTGCAATATCCGTTATTCGGTTAGGCAGACTGTACATGAGACCGTTTCAGAGATGGATGCGGTCACTGGGTGTGAAACAACACCATCGTCATCGTCTGGTGGATGTGTCGGGGACGTGCGTCAAGGCACTACGGCAATGGAGAGATGTTCACTTCCTCTCCGAGGGCGTGACCATGGGAATGGTGCTGTCCAGGAAGGTTGTCACGACCGACGCCAGCCTCTCTGGGTGGGGCGCCACTCACGAGGGCAGGGTAGCCAGGGGTGTGTGGTGCGACAGGTTGAAGTCGGCCCACATAAATTACTTGGAGTTGATGGCTGTGATGCTGGCCCTGCAGCACTTCAAGCAGTTCATCGGCGGTTGTCACGTTCTAATCAGGACGGACAACACAACAACAATGTGCTACATCAACAAGCAGGGCGGCCTACGGTCCGCCAAACTGCATGTGCTGGCGCACAAACTGACATTGTGGTGCGACAAGCACCTCTTGTCAGTCAGAGCCGTTCATGTTCCGGGTCTCCAGAACACAGGGGCGGACCTGTTATCCAGGGGCCGTTACCTCTATGCCGCTTGGTCACTGAACCAGGCTGTGGCCAACCAGATTTGGCAGAGGTTCGGCAGGCCTCGGGTGGACTTGTTCGCATCGGAGGAGAACAGCAAGTGTCCACTGTTCTTCTCGATGTCAGAACCGACTCCACTAGGCCTGGATGCCCTGGCGCATTCTTGGGCCCCGGGCCTCCTTTACGCATTTCCCCCCCTGTCTCTCATCCTCCCCACGTTGGAGAGAGTCAGAACGCAGCACCTGTCACTGATCCTAGTGGCTCCGGCATGGGGCTGCTGGAGGTCGGAGATAGTTCCTCTCTTGTTCGACCAGCCATGGAAGCTCCCGCTGCGCAGGGACCTTCTGTCTCAAGCCAGGGGCGAGATATTCCATCCTCGGCCGGAAGATCTAGACCTCTGGGCCTGGCCCGTGAGAGGATAAATCTCGGCACGGAGGGTCTTCCCCAGAACGTCATCGACACCATTCAGTGTGCGAGGGCGCAGTCGACAAGGGATGCTTATGATGTGAAATGGCGAGTGTTTGAAGACTGGTGTGCACCAGATCAAATAATCCCGTTTCAGGCATCGGTGAGAGTGGTTCTGTCTTTCCTCCAGGATCTGCTGGATAAAGGCAGAGCGTTCAGCACTGTTAAAGTGTATTTGGCTGCCATTACCGCTTGTCACATTGGCTTTAGGGACAAACCGGTCGGTCAGCACCCGCTGGTCCGCCAGTTTATGAAGGGCGCTAGGCACCTCCATCCAGTTTCTAAGCCCTTGGTTCCCTCGTGGGACCTGGCCTTGGTGTTGGATGCTTTGTCCCAGCCACCGTTTGAGCCCTTGGAGGGCATCGACATGAAGCTCCTGTCGTTGAAGACGGCGCTGTTGTTGGCCCTGGTAACGACCAAGAGGGTCAGCGATATTCATGCTTTTTCGGTGAGTCCTGAATGCATGAGGTTTAATGGCGACGCCAAGGTGGTCTTGAAGACTAACCCGGCGTTTTTGCCCAAAAACCGCTTAGTTGCTCCTGTCCCAGTGGAGTTGGCGGCTTTCTGTCCGCCTCCCTTCGTCTCTGAGGAGGACAGGAGGGGGCACTGCCTCTGCCCTGTGAGGGCGTTGAGGGTGTATTTGGACAGGACTGAAGCGGTCAGGAAGGCCTCCCAGCTGTTTGTCTCCTGGGATCCCAAGGCTGCGGGGCGTCCGATCTCTAAGATCAGGCTTTCGCAGTGGATTGTGGAGGCCATTGAGCGGGCCTATACTAGTAGGGGTTTAGCGCCTCCCGTAGGGTTGAGGGCGCACTCGACTAGAGGCGTGGCGGCATCCTGGGCCTTCTGTAGAGGGGTCTCTATTCAGGATGTATGCTCTGCTGCGAGCTGGGCATCGCCTTCAACATTTGCCACGTTTTATAGACTGGATGTGACGGCGGCGCCGGTGGCGCGTGCGGTCCTTGGCGTGGCTTCCAGGTGAAGTGGATCCGATTCCTTGGGAATGTGGGTCCCCATGGGGCTGTCGGCCCTTGGTTGGTGGATTGGCAGACCTGGTCTGTCGTCCAATTAATGTAATACATAATCACATAGGGGGCATACAGTGTTCTTGGGACTTACTGTGGCCCTCGTGCTCATGGGCGAGGACCGAAACCCTGTGGGTGGGGGCTTCGTCGGACAATAAGGGAGTTAATTATGTCTCCCATAGTGAGCAGTTTGCGGAGCGCAGTTAACAAAACTGGGGGTTACGAACGTAACCAAGGTTTTGTAACAAGCGAGCAAACTGCTCACCGAGCTCCCCTTCTTGTAGCTGAGTGCTGCGGGAGAAGAGCGAATTGTCTGATAAAGACTGAAGGCATCACACCTATTTAAGCGCTCGCCTGGGGGGGCGGTGCTGGCTTGATGCTTAAGTCTTAAAGCCCCAGTCCGTAGTCTGTGAGCTTATAATGAAAGTGCTTCTGTGTTTCCGCCTGGGGGCGCAAACTCCCATAGTGAGCAGTTTGCTCGCTTGTTACAAAACCTTGGTTACGTTCGTAACCCCCAGTTTCTTCTTATCTTCCATTCGGGATGAACGCATTCACGCCAACCGTAGGTTTCCTGCTCTCAGGGGCCATCTAGTAGAAGAGTTGCGACATTCAGGGGTGAGAAAACTCGAGCGCTGTTCGTGCAGCTTTGAACTGTGACGACCTAAGAGATATTTTAGGCATGTGCGCAAAAAACTATTGTACAGTAACGACTAAAGTCTGTAATTTTTTGTTTATTACTACAAAACGAAACGAAATAAAGGGATTTAAGATCATTAGCTGCTCACTGTGCTCAGGCTTCTGCCTGAGTCCAATGCATTTCTGCCTACTAGCCTACTCCTCCAGGACTTGTCACGGAAGGCTGTCCCCATGCTCAATAAAATCTATGCAGAGCAGCCGCCATTAGACCTTTCCATAGAAGTTAACGGAGATGTCGTAAAGCTCTAAACAATGTCACGTGACGTATACCTGACTCGTCATAAACAGCAGGTGCTGTTTTTTGTTGTTACAACATTCTTTCTCCTGTGTATACTGTAACGCCTTAATCAAAGGCATAACATTTTTTTCTATAACATTTCTATTTTTTCTATTGATGAAATGCATACCATTCCAGTCTATATTGTATTGTATTGTATTGTATGTTACTTTTCCAAGGCTCTCGCTCACAACATTATTTTTTCTATATTATATTTCATATTATAAAATATAATATATATAATATTTTATTTATATTAGTCTACTTTTAGAAACAAATTATAATTTTAAAGTGGGTGTGGCTGAGCTATGTGTGTTTGAAATACATACAGTGTCTAATATTAGTAGCCTATTGCCATCCTACAGTGTATGATATCATCTCACCTACTGTATGGAGGCTAGACTTAGTACAAGGTGAAATGATAGTGAAGATTAGACAGTTGGTATTCTCTAGACTACTTTTCGAGACTACTTGAAACTTAGCAGTAAAGCCACAGAAACTGATATAAATTCACCTAAAAATCAGCTATACAGTATCATGGGCCCACAGCTTATTCTATGCAACAGTCATTACTGTAGGAGTCATTTTCTCCTACAGTATATGGCAGTGAATACTGGACCCTGGGGCCACCCATGTGAAAGTCTCTAGATGGGTGCTAGGCCAATATTTGGTGTGCAGTACTTAACATCAGCAAAAGTACACATTACCAACAAGAATCTGTAGGAATGGAATTCCAAGGGTGAGCCAGAAAATAGCAGCCAGGAGAATGAGACTAGCAGGACACTGCCAAAGACACCAAGAGCTGCCAGCCAGCAAACATACTAGTGCTGTGCAAACCAACACATGGGTCGCAAGGACGTCCCACATTAACAACATAATGTATTCAAGAAATACACAGGAGTGCAAAGTACCAACAAACTGGGTAGAAGTATGGAGAACCGGGATGAGAAAGCAACGATGGAGTGCTTGTCTGAGGATGACCTAGACTTCCTAGAGTCTAGGAAGTCTAGGTCATCCTCAGACAAGCACTCCATCATCCATAGGACCTAGAGAGACACACCCATTACTAACGATTATAGCTACTGCTGTAAAGCCAACGCTAAGGGGAAAAAATAGACTTGGATTTTATTGGTCTACTATCTAATCTATCGCATCTTTATGTGCTACTGTGTCAAGTGTCAACATTTGCTCAATATGCCACCCTTGTGGCAAGAATGACAACCCAAACATTTTTCAAAATCAATGTCAAATATAGTTTTATTTGCAACCGTATACCAATGTGATTTGGCTTCAACACTCCCCACCTGCTACAGCTGTGACAAGCACTAAGCCACAAGCCATAATATGTAAATCTTTTTTTCCTTTAAGTTAAAATAGAAACTCTTTGTAGAGAGTTACGTACAACTTACAGTTTGGGTTATTACAGCAACACCCCATGATATCAGTGCATACAAACAGAGTGTAAGTATACATGGGTCATTCTACCCAGATGTATTTCCCTGAATTGGAGAATTTGTTATTTGCTTTGATAAATACAATTTTTGCTGTATGTCCTTTTACAGATTGTGGCTTTGACAGCTATATAAACACTCTTAAACTGTAATTAACCATTTAGCAGCAAGTGCTGATTGTCTCACATCTATAGTAAGATATACAGCTCACATCCATTTCTGTCATTATACATTACTAAATGTACCAAAGACAACAACAAAAAAAAAAAAATCAGAACTTATATGACTTACTTACTGTTTCAATTACAATATGTTGATATACTGTGTTGAAGAAGTAACAAGTAAACCATTACACATTATAAACACACAAACAATACACCAACCAAAAACCTGTTTATCATGTATCTGAAATATTCCAAATGAAATGCAAAAGGCTGTCGAGCGTGTTTCCATTTTAAAAATGGTGGCAAAAAGTGCAAAGATAGGAAAATAGATAATGCACCAATAAAAGCAGCATCTAACAAACAGCCTCACTGTGTTCTGTGACAAAGCAGCTATATGTGACTATAGATTGAACAAAATGGCTTTCTGCTGAGTGTTACAGTTGTGTTACAGTTTGTGCAATTGCTTTTAAACATGAACCAAAGTTCTGTGGTACCAGATGGCGTTCTTAAATATAAAAAAGGCTTCACACATCATATCAAGTAAAAGGCAACTACGCATATTACATAACAAATTCTTCCATTTAACAATAAAGGCCTCGTATTGAATTTTCGTCATTTAATCACATCCGTTGCCAGCACCTTGACCATGACCTTCGTCATGATTATGAAGACATTGGCACTACAAAGAAGGCAGGGGGACATTGGCCTGGGAAAAAAACATGACTGAAAACGGAAATACTAATACTTTAGTGGTGAATGCCAGGAAAGAACAATACCGTTAATTAATCAACACATGCAACCGAAAGGTCAACAATAGCCAATAGAAAGAGAGATTGCTTTTTTAGACATCAGCTATACAAATAGGCATTCTTTCCCCTTTACGAAATATCTCATGCCACCTCCACGTTTTCCTTAGCGGGCGTACCGGGATCTGGTACACTGTCGGCCTCCGCTGACAGCGCCCTGAGCTCTGCCTCGCAGGGAGGCTCGGGCAGCGGCTCGTCCAATTGCTCCAGGGTCTCCAGTATGGTCTGCACACGGCGGACTCCGTCGCGCCTCGCCTGCCGCACGTCCGCACGCCCCTCCGGGTCTATGGAGTCCAGCATCAAGAGCTCTTTGGTCAGCAGCTCCTCCAGCAGCAGGTATTTCTTATCGTTCTTTTTCCCGTCAAAACATTTCACCTCCTGCTCCAGCTTGGCAACTCTCTCGACAATCTTCTGCACTTTCGCCAGTCCCGGGTGAGCCGGCAACTGAGTCGCTGCTGCCGCCGGTTCGCCCCCCTCGGCCTTACCGGAGGACGGGGGGACAGCCGCCGAGTCCTGGCTCTCTGTTTTAGGAGGTATTTGGACTGTGATGTTTGCCGTCTGTTGTGGCTGCGGGGATTGCTGGAACTCTTGTTGCTGTTGACAAGGTTGCTGCTGGGGCTGTTGTTGCTGCTGGAACTGCGGCGGCTGTTGGAACTGTTGCAGCGGGGACTGCGGTGGCTGTTGGAACTGTTGCAGCGGGGACTGCGGAGGCTGCTGGAATTGTTGCAGCGGCGACTGCGGTGGCTGCTGAAACTGCTGCAGTGGGGACTGCGGCGGCTGCTGGAACTGTTGCACTGGCGATGGAGGTGGAGGTTGGAACTGTTGCATCGGCAGCTGTGGTGATGGCTGTTGGCACTGTTGTTCCTGTGAAAATTGCGGTGGCTGTTGCATCTCCTGTGACGGTGATTGCTGTGGTTGTTGTTGGGACTGTTGGGACTGTTGTGCTTGTTGTGACGGCATTTGCTGGAACTGTTGGGGGTGTGTCTGCTGTGGCCACTGACTGGTGGCTTCCGTGTGTGCAGACTGGGGCGACTGGTGAATCTCGGGTCTCTGTAGACTGTCGGACTGTGCGTGTTCCACTTTCAGCGGCACGTCTCTCGTGAGGACATGTTGGTGAGCCTGTGATCAAAGCAGAGTAAAGCGTCTGACTAATTGTATAACTATATGAGAATGTAAAACAAGAATATGAGAATACAGGCATATTTTCTTGTACCTATAAGAAACTAGCTACATTTTAATCATGTTAATAAAATATTTATTTTGCAAGTACAGACGGTGTGTGGGTGCATTTTTGTGCATATTTTATCAATGTGAGTATAGAAAGTAAAATGTTCAATTATGAATCATGATTGGACTTTTCATATTGTTTAGTATAATAAAATGCATATGTGGGGAAAATAATATCAATATATCGTATTGCATCATAATTAAGAATCACTTATATTGGTTTCGCACGCTAAATATCGTTATCGTATTGTGAGGAATCTAGCTGAAAAAGAACATTCGAATGTCAAATAGTCTAGTCCCAGATTATTAATATGAGATGTATTTGGGGGTACATACAGTATCTATTGGAGAAAAAGAAAACATAACAAAAAACATTATATTCAGCACAATAGGGTCATTCAAATGGTCTTATACTACGGTAATTGTAAAAGTGACGTCACCTGCGGCCTCTCCCCCATGACCTGTGCTATGACGGGGGACTGGCTCCTCATGTGGGGCGGGAGGTGCTGGGACAGCAGGATGGGGGAGGCCCTCTCTCTGGGCCCGTAGTGGTGGCTGGCGGCCCAGTCGTCCGACGACGGCTGGTAGCGATGGAAGGACGGCTGGTGGTCGGCGTAAGGGACGCGCTGAGAGTAGACGCTGGGGTTGGTCTGCGGCTGCTGCGCCTGGCCCCCGCCTCCCTCGTGGATCACCCGGATGGGGATGTAGCCAGCCTGGAGGCTGTTGCTGCTGGGCCGCAGAGGCTGGTACAGAGGAGTGCCGTGAGCCTGGAAGATACCAAAGAGAAGAGTTTCAAGCTTGTTGTTTTTGTTATCGTCGCATACCCTGACGGTTCAGCTGTATCAACATTGTGGGGAAGGGGTAAAAAAAAATCTTGTAAGCAGAGCGAATCCCAACACACCGTGGACTAATATGGAAATACTATAGACCTTGCGGTAAGCCCCGCTCTCTCCCCAGTGTCCACCCATGCGTTTGGACACTAGCCAGGCTCATTCATTCCAAAGTAAATATCACACATATCACACAACATCACACATTTAATGATGAGACCACTTTTGTTGAGTTTTTTTGTTTAGTTACTGTGCCATGATGTAATTCCAAATGTGGACAAGAAATGGACAAAAAATGTTCATATGCCCCTCATTGACATTGATCATACACTGTATGATAAAACAGCTCTCATTTTAGTACATAAACAAACACAAACAAAGTAGATTCAGACACTGTGTGTGTCTGAATCTGTGTGTGTGTGTGTGTGTGTGTGTGTGTGTGTGTGTGTGTGTGTGTGTGTGTGTGTGTGTGTGTGTGTGTGTGTGTGTGTGTGTGTGTGTGTGTGTGTGTGTGTGTGTGTGTGTGTGTGTATTAATATTACACACTGTATAAACTGTGCAGAACCATGACATCATACAAATCCAATCCTAAAACAATAACTGACTAATGTTCCATGTACCATGTCTGATACATGCATGAAACATTATTTTACACTGCAGAGTGTTATGTGTAATAGCAAGCAGAGGCGTCATTAGGGAAGGAAATGGGTGGCGGCAAAAAATAAGCTGCCCATGAAGCTCTATTTCCAAAATAGCTTGAGTAAACGCTGGGGGGTTGTTTGAAAATGTATGCCTATAATGACATGAAAGAAGAAGGATCACCAGGTTGAAAAAACATTAGAGGGATGCCCGAGTTTTGTGGATTCATTTATGTATAATGCAAGGCCCCCGGTGCGCTCCACAACATGACCAACATGGATTACTTTGTATTTATGGAAACCAGAGCAGAACTCCAACCACCACACTCTGGCAATCCAACCGATACAGGTGAAACGACTACATTAAGTAATTATTTCATACACCTCTCCTCTGAGCTATCCCTTTAAGAAAACACCCATCTATAACAGACATTAACATGTGTGTGCTGCATGTCACGTGTGTGACCTTAATGGAAGTACTATAGGTCCTGTTATCCAATAGTATTTTGTTTTCTATAAATCTGTGGTGCCAAACTGCAATAATAAAATAAAATATTCAATCAATCAATCAATCAATAGATGAACAGACAAGTTGGAGGAAATACACCATAACTGCATAAAATACTGTAACTGAATTTGATGACAAACGTGAACACTAGGGGGTGACAATTGTCCACCCCTGGGGAGCTCAAAATGACGCCCCTCATGGCAAGGATTCTATTCTTACCCCATTCTCTGCCTTTAGCTTCCTGTGTTTACTGTTTGTCCTGTCTGAATGGGAGCAAAGGCTGCCACAAAAACAAGACTATAAGACAAAAAAAAATATTTCCCAACTCTCACCTCAGCTACTTGTGATACAGGCATTGTGCCCAGCTCAGAGTGGCCGCCGCCGCTTTCCGGGGGACTTTGTAACGGAGATCTGGGCCTGAGGTTGGGACCTGTCGTCGGGGAAGGGGCCCGTCCGTCCGACGAGCGGATGTTCTGCAGCGTCGCCGGCTGGATGTAGGAATGACACGGGTACTGCTGCTGCCGATGCTCGGCGCCCTCATGGAAGACAGGGATGGGGACGTAGCCCTGGCGGAGGACGGGATGTTTCATCTCTCGTACGAAGGTCTTACTCTGTGCCGGGTCCTGAGGGCTCGGCTCTGGCGTTGCTGTGCTCGGTGCGCTGGGTCCGTTGTGAGACACCGGGCTGACCTGAAAGGCCATGGAAATGAGAGGATGATTATTATAGGCAACTTTAGTGTGCACACAATCTGTGCTTGATTTGAATCTAACTCCACCTCACCTATATTGCTCTATTGGCTCATTATGAAACTGCTGGAGACTGCTGCGCTGTGATTGGCTAAAAGACTGCCTCACCCCCTCCACCCACACACTAGCACCGCCTTGGCATGAACCTGATGACCACAATACAGTCCTGGACCATCTGAAAGGCAAAGCAAGTGCCGGTCTGCAGTGAAACTGCAATATGTATTTATTTATTTTTGGGCTAAAACGTTATATACACCTTTTGAACCTATTATACCTTAAGATACCTTAAGAAATACCTTGTAATGATAATGAACATTATAAGTTATAATGTTCAACACTGTTATAATTTATAACAGTGTTTTCAACCAAGCTTCCCTACTGGTCCTTGAGAGGTTTTCAGGTGGTTCCCAGTTGGTAACCAAATGGACCGTTCATGACGTAAATGATTGGTTATTTGGATTACATAATTTACAAGAAATCTCCACAATTATAGAATGTATAAAATAAAATTATTTTACTTTAGTTTTGGGTCCTTAGCTCCATGGCTCAAATGCTGATATAAAATGGTTGAAATGGTCCCTTATATCAAATGGTTGAAAAACAATGCTATAAAGGCATTATATCAGGGGTGGGGAACCTTTTTGGCCGAGAGAGCCATGAACACCACATATTTTTAAATGAAATTCTGTGAGAGACATACATTTTTTAAACCTAAAATTACAAGTAAATGTGTGCATTTTATGTAATTTCAACACTTTTTAAAGTGCAATAGGTCTGAGTCATTTTTAACAACATTCTTATGCTGTTGCTATTTTATCATTGCACATTAGACACACTGCAGAACCTGCTCTCTCCACAAAAGCAAATTCCTCTGTCCATTCCTGCTGAAAAGTACAATACTCGTTTTTTGTCTTTTAGCCATCCCATCAAAAGGGTTTGTTTTTAGTTAACACGATTAGTTTGTTGTATGGAACATTTTGCACATGCGAGCATCGGCCGCTATTTTTGACAGCAGAGCAAAATATGTCAAACAGTGTCTGCGTTCGCTGCCTTTGCGCTGGATAGATAAATAGATTTGCCACTTTCCCCTGAAATTTCTATACAATTAAAGATTTGTCTGTGAGCCAGATGCAGCCATCAAAAGAGCCACATCTTGCTCCCGAGCCATGGGTTCCCTACCCCTGCATTATATCATTACTTGTCTGAAAAGAAATAGATTTTAACCAATAAGGCTACATAGCTACTATAAACATACAAGATAATGGTATTTCTGTAACTGAATGACTGAATACACTGTTCTTCCATAACATTTAAATATTAGGACTAACTTATTACATAACTGTCTATTATAATTAGAAATATAATACAGAATTAATCTTCAGTCAACTCAATACATGAGTAAGCTATCAAACTTTGCAAGTAAAGAAACAAAATGTAATGTAACTGAGAAGGCCTCTCTCTTTGCTGCACAGAGATAGTTACGTAGGCCTATAGATAATGTGAAATTTCTAGCAGACATGGCAAAAGTGTCACTCCCCTGACCTTTTTAAAGAGGAAAATGACAGTGATAATCCCAAAGCCTCGCCTATGGTATTGCTTAATCATAGCATGACTACCATGATTAAGCAATACCATAGGTATTGATGACAAACGATCAGCCTTCCTGTCTGCCTTTTTTATATATATATTCAACATTCCTGTCTGGTTATCAATGCAAAGGTTATTTTATCTAATTAAATAGAGTTTTGCTAATCTAAAAGTAACTGAAAGTAATTACTTTACAGGAAAAAAGACTTGTATTCAACTAGTGGTCCTTGTGAGGGTTCTAGGTGGTCCCCAGCTAAATGGAGAGATGGTTTTGGTAACCAAACTGATCCTTATAGACCTATAACTCTTGAGAGTGCTTTTTTTAACCAAATAAAATTGGTTTCATTTTTACACTCTCAAATGATTGTTAAACATCTTAAATATGTTTATGTTTATCTTACATATGTTTGATATTTTACCTCTCCTAAATACAGAACAGAATTGTGGAAAATAAAAGTCTTTAGTTTGGGGTCTGAGAGACTAAGCCTCATCAAATGGTGGTTATCAAAATGGTTGAAAAACACTGGCCAAGACAACATTCTGAGCTGTCCATTTAGACAACTGTCTATAGAAGACAAGTAAAAGCAAACAGATCTATTGATAGTGCAGCATGTCACATGTGGAGCTAGAAGCAGTCCAGTACAGTTTACTGTATAACTTATAAGTGAGACGCCACAGTAATTCTGACCAATGTTCTGGCACCTGGATGAGCGCAACTTCTTTCACAATGTGTTTCTCAATAAAATAATAAAGGCATTATGCCCGCTGGCATAATGGACTCCAGGCACATGCCACGTATACCACACACCTGACAGCGTGTTGCGTGTTCGAGTCCCAATCATGATGACGTTTGCTGCATGTCTCTCTCCTTCTCTCTGTCCCTCTATCCTGTCTATCTTCACTCTAACTATCATTAAAGGCACAAAATGAAATAAGATAAAATAAAATAACAAAGAAGAAAGTGGTGCAACTCCGTCTAGCTTTCCCTGGGGGGGACCTAGAACCTATAGTCCTAGTCCAGTGTGTAACCCATAAGTTACACATGTCTGGGCGCAACAAGTGACAAGTTACATGCACTGGACCCCACAAGTTTCGTGCTTAAACACAGCCAGCCAGGGACGGACGGACACACATAGTTCCTTGATGAAGTGGTTCTACTGCTTAAAAAATCAAAACAATTCTCTGTGCAGCTGTCAAAATGTGCTGTAAGCAGGCATGCTGCTCGACTACATCCTGGGCTTACTGACCCTGACAGCTGCCCTGGCAACAGTAGGTATATTATCAGCAAACTAACATGATCCAGAGTCTCTATCAAGTATTTTGCTGATAATATGCCCTGCTGTTGTCAAGGCAGCTGTCTATGATAATGGGACGTATTACATAACATGAATAATGTCCAATTAACCACTTAAAACCTATACATCAACTGCACACTGTATAGTGAAAATAGAATCTACAAGCTCACACCACATTCCTGTAGGCCTAATTGTAACACCTTGCTGTTGGCTTGTCGATCTGCTTTTTTTGCCCCCACCAAATCTTTGCCAATTCTGACAGAATCGTCACCCTATTTTTGGCACAAGTGTTCAGCTACAATGCCGTGCCCGGAATAGGGCCACTACAGGGTCCCTGTGGGAAACAATACAGTAATGGCTGTGTGTGTGTGTGTGTGTGTGTGTGTGTGTGTGTGTGTGTGTGTGTGTGTGTGTGTGTGTGTGTGTGTGTGTGTGTGTGTGTGTGTGTGTGTGTGTGTGTGTGTGTGTGTTGGGGGGTGAACAACTGCTTTAATTGTGCTGCAATGTTGACTTAGACTAGGTGATGATTTTTACAGGCAGCATCGCTTGAGCTGGTATTTCAGAATCAGCATTAAAATCCAATACGCATTTTTTTCAGTTTCAGTGAGTGGCGTTTGAACTGACATTGCAGTGAATATCCGCAGTTTCTTTCTTTTTTTGAATGATCAGCAACCATTTTATTCTGGGTGTAGCTACTAAACTCCATGATTCCCTCATCTTTATTAATCAACTCAGATGATAGCTTCATTTACTCTATAAAGATTTTGATTTGAGAGTGTTGTTTATACAGTAGGATCACTTTTTATTAATGCATCTGATTACAGGTATAATGTATAGGTATAATAGACTTACAGAACAATACAATCTGCAAAACAACTCCCACAAAACAAATGCCTTGCAAGAACAACAAGGACAAAACAAGAAGAATCACTAGCCTACCATGGTAGGCTTGTGATTCTTCTTGTTTAGAGTCATGCATGATTGATGTGGATGTTGTCTTTGTATTTTTTTCTATAGGTCTATATCTCCTCCAGTCCACCTTTAATTTTATTCTAACCAATTTAAATCTCATACAACCTTTGAGTTCCTAAAACAAACTAAACAAAAGTAAAGAAAGGGAAGGGAAGCCTACTGTAGGCCTATACACCACTGCATTTTTTTCTGAGAAAACACACTCAATTATGAAATAGTTCAACTCAAGTAGAAACGACCCTTTGCCCTCTGCCATTACAGCATGGGACGGCGATTCACTGCCAGCCAGGCAGCATTGCACCAATTTTATCTCCTGTGCCTGTCCTCCTGACAGCTGTTCCTTTCCAGCAGATTCTTTGAGGCACTAACTTTGGACAACACAGGCATGAAGTGTCGATCTCTCAAAACGCAGATGGCGACTGCTCGAACGTGAAATGAATTTGCTACCACAATCTCTCAACATCACAGTTCAATAGCCTACGGATCGTGTGTGTTTTTACGGAGGGGAAAAAAACAACACCATAATCCTTGTTGACTGTCACTTGCAGGCAGGGCCAGCAGCGCCTCTATACAGGCGAACTACGAACTGGACGCACCTCAAATCCTTGTAAGGGAAAAAGTTTTTTTGCGACAGCGAATGTAGACATTAGACCAACGTGTGTTTAGAAAATGCAAGATATAAAGACGCCATCACAATGTTAAAATCTCATCTATAGGTATGTCCTAACATACTGCAATGTGCGTCATCGAGCGATCACACGCGCTTAGATCATAACACAAGAATATATATGTAACGGGCAGCGCGATCACCCGTTATATTAAGGCGTCTGAGCTGTCGGTGAGGGGGAGGAGGCCTATGACACCAGTCACACCACACAACATGCATCATACATTAAAATAAGAAAGAAAAGGCGCAGTTATAATTTATGCTGATGCCAACATTTCACAATGAGAATGAATAATTCAAATGTCCGTCGACGAATTAAAATGTAAATAGATTGCGGGACATGGGCTACATGGAGTTACTTATTATAAGAACTTTATAGTCTCTCAGGTCTCCGCTCACTTTACCTTTTTGACTTGATCATGTCTCGGGTCGTTCCATGTTGTCGTGTGATTGTTATGATCCACAAAGAACGGCCATCCAGTCTGCGGATCGATCTTCACTTCCCAGCCGAGGGGCAGAGGGTCGAGGTTGGTGTTATTTGCCATTAGTGTTGGTGTTGTTGCTACTATCGGCGACTGCTGTGTCCTCATAATGTTGTTCATCGTGACGCTGGCTGGTGAATACTGAGCCATTTTATACGGGGGACGGACGCTTTAAAGATTCTTCGAAGTGACGTACGCGGTGGTGGGAATGAAAAAAGGGGGCTGGAAGTTTCTCGAAATAGCGCGATCGATGTTGAAGCCGGCAGACTACCAGCGTGTGTTCCAGTCTAGACTAATGTCATAAATCCGTTTTTATCGTATTCGATTTGTGAATGCGATGCTTATGCGACAATGACTAGTAACAATGCCTTTATAGGCTAAATATAAATGCATTTATATTTAAGGACTGCTCGTTTAATAGGACGCAGCCTACCGCTATTAACCTAGGCTGATTGATTGATTGATTGATTGATTGATTGATTGATTGATTGATTGATTGATTCTTTCATTCATTCATTGACTGACTGACTAACTGATTTTGGGATTGCACTCGCAGGCCTACAATAGCCCACCATTCATTTAATATTGTAATTATCCTGCATATCATCCTTTACTGCCTTAACCTGTTGCACTAGGTCGGACTTCTTACTGTTACCGCCATTTGTAGAATGCGTTTAGTAGGCCTACTAACAGTTCAACGAAAGCGCAGGGGTCCGCAGGTCAGTAGGCCTATTCCACAAAGATTAAAAACAAGAATACGCACAATTAGAGAATTGCAGGGTACCTTTCATGCATTTTCAATCCAGCTTGGCCTACACTGTTGGACTCACTCGGGTAAAAGTCTGTTAAAACGATTAATTACTGACAATTATACATTGTCACATTCTTGTGACGAGAATGTGACAGTGTATCCACGGAAGGAAGACTCACTCACCCCCCCCACCCACCCCCCTGCAGCTTATCAGCTTCTGGAAACATCCACAACTGTGACTGTCCAATGACCCTGGCATGACAGTGAGTGCAGGGGTGTAGGGGGGGGGGGGGGGGGGGGCGTCCCCCCACTTCTCACATCTAAAATATTTTTTGGGGCCTATGTTTTTTGTCTTGTCATTTACTTTTATGGATACAATTGGGCATTGTAAACAATCGTTCTCAATATGCTATTCATGTTTTAATAGCATGTCTGTGTGTTGCACAGGTGTACGCAAATGTGCATGCAAATGCAAGCAAGTGTGCATGTGTGCATGCATGTGTCTTAAAGGGGAATCCCACTCATTTCCAATATTTTACTATGTCATTAATATAGCTTAGAGATGTTGTGTGGACACCCATTCTGTGTTTCCTAGAAATGGAGGTCTGAAAAAAATCATTAGGATGGTGAAATGCATCTTGATGACATTATCAAGAAGTGTTTCACCACATTAATGAGTTTCCTTTTTTCTGATAGTGTACACATGGAACCAAATGGACCCGCTAGGGTCCATTTGGTTCACATTTGTACACTCTCAGAAAAATAAAATGAAAATGGGTGGAATTCCCCTTTAAGAGGTGTCCACCACTTCTAAAAGTCCCACTGCAACACTGTGAAGAACTAAACAATAATTGTGCAAATCCAGCTTTATATTTATATTATGATTATGATGATTATTATTGTGTCTGCAGCAAAACAGCATTTGCCAGTAGCCTATAAAGACAAAAATCATTGTAGGCTAGCATGCATAGATTCTTCCAAAACTAAAGTTCAGTATTGTCTCTGCTCTGCAACATAGGCAGGCCATTTCACACAATAAAGACTACAGACCTAGGATAGGCCAGGCCTATATTGATGTAGTTGTGGTCTAATCATTTTATACCACATCATAAAGTGGTCCGATAATAGCTTCCGCGACTTGCTGTGTGAGCGTGGTACACTTCGGCTATTTTCGTTGCGCGTCACCCTCACCGTGGTACGACAGACATGCACAGCCTGGTACTGTGACTGTAGGGCTACAGTGTACAGTACAGCGCATAATAATGTCCATAATCTCGCGTTACCCAGCATGAGATAAAGTACCATAAACTCAGAGCCATCTAGTGTCAGAGTTGTGGCATTGAGGGGTCAGAATCTGAAGGCTCGTGCGCTGTTCATGCAGCCTGAATGGGGACAAACTGGAGTTGGAAATGCATTCTATTCAGCGAGAGCGATGCAAATAGGAGGTATTTTAGGAATGTGTGCAACATGACAACTGCTTCAAACGATTTTACAGTAACAACTATTTATTGCTTATGTTGTGTTGTACTATTACTACAACATGATCTAAAATGAAGGGATTAAAGATCATTAAAGCTAGGCTGTTGCCTGAGTCCAAAGTATTCCTGCCTACCTTGTTTCCAGTCCAGGTCCACACACAGTCCGCTTGTCCCTATTTCTTGTCCCCATTCTCAATAGAAGTCTATGTAGAAGATCCGCCATTGGACTGACCACACGAAGTGAAGTGAGTTGTCAGTCTAAATACTCAAATTTAGCTCTGGCTAAACTACGACCGGGCAGCGGGGCTACGCGAGATTGCGTTATGCCATTGCCCCATGCACCGCCCCCGGGTTAGCTAGCTATTGAGCTAGTTAGCAAGTTGGTTTCTTTTTCCTCGCCGAGTGGGGTTTTTTTAAAACCCATGGTTTCATCTTTTAGGTATAAACTAGCTAGTGATCGAAGATTACTATAGGGTTTCATTTAACAACAACAGCAACAACACTGACCATGGACGACGACAGCCACCCGAAAACATTGTAAGTAAACGAACCCAGCGGCCGAGTCTTGGCTAACGTAGCAGGTTAGCCGCTAGCTATAATGGTAGACTGGGCAGAGATAGCGGCGTATTATACTTTACCTTACAGGTTATAACGTTTAGCTTTCTGTAGTGTGTAGGCTAAAAGACTGCAAACGTACCCATATGGTTTAGTCAAATAGCCATTCTTATTATTAGAATATCTGCCTTCTGCCATCATCCTTTGATTATGTATTATTACGTTATTGAATGATGATATAATATAGAGAAGCTTAGTGAGGGTGATCCGGGCTGCATTGTGTGTTTTGAATAGTCATAGATCAAATGACTGTCCCAATGCTCTCTCCAGGTACGTGGGCAATCTCTCCAGAGATGTAACGGAGATCTTGATTCTGCAACTGTTCACCCAGATAGGACCCTGCAAAAGTTGTAAAATGATCACCGAGGTAAGTGCTTCCAATTTAGCCCAATTTTTAGTTAAATGTGTCCAAAATGGACACTTGACACCAGACTTTGTAGTGGTTTTCCCCACTATTAACCCTAAAATGACATGATTTTAAATATTCAACATCCACGCCTAAACATTAAACATGTGCAAGTTATAATCATCTTATTACAACTTGTGCCAGTGACATTACTAGTACAGAGGCCCTGACCGATGAATTTCCACTACAGAAATGGTGTTGGAATATAATATAGTTAAATATTCTAATGATTCTGTATTTCACACTAAAGGCATTAATAACGACCTTCTAGCCACGTTTTTTTTATTATAATGGGATGAGTCTAGAGTTCCAACACCCTCTGACTCCATACTCATTCAATTTTTGTCTGCGATTTGCTTGTATTAAACGACGTTGAACTCAACATTGAAAATTCCAGCTCTAGGATAGGCCAAGCTTGAAAGGGTTATAAAAATGATTTTTGTCATTGATAAAGCACCATCTACAGAGATGTATACTGAGACGTGGGGGAAAAAAATAAGTAGGGAGTCAATTTGCTGATTATCTTTTTTTATATGGACATACTGAAAACCCAAAGCTATTAAAATGCAAGCTGAAGTTCCTGAAATAGCAACAGGTTGAAAGTAGCCGCAATGCAACTCTAGATTCTTTTATAATTGGAATTTAACTTGGAGTTGCAATTCCCTCCATTGACTCCACCATCCTGAGAAAGAGGGAATTGCAACTCTAAATTCAATTCCAATTATAAAAGAGTTTAGAGTTGCATTGCGGCTAGGTTGAGAGGAGAATTTTGTCCTGGAAAGTCTCTCAGAAAATGAAATATCAAGAGAGTGAACTCTCCTGTCCTACCCCCCCCCCCTCCTTTTTTCTTTCATTTCGCAGCACACAAGCAATGACCCATATTGCTTTGTGGAGTTCTTTGAACACAGGGATGCTGCGGCAGCTCTCGCAGCCATGAATGGGAGGAAGATATTGGGAAAGGTGGGCTACTCCTTTCTCCTCCTTATCTAGAGATTCCAGACATGTATATTGTCCTCCTCTCAAACACCATATTTATGTACTGTGTGTGCAATCTTCTTACTTTCTTCAGGAGGTCAAAGTAAACTGGGCAACCACTCCAAGTAGCCAGAAGAAAGACACATCCAGTAAGTTGTTCCCCTGCATGTTCTCTCGGTTACAAGTTATTTCCACTCCCTACAGACCCCTAGATGTCTTTTTGTGCTGGTTTCTGTAATGTTTTTCTTTCTTTTTTTTCTTTTTTTCTTTTTTTTTTTCAGATCACTTCCATGTTTTTGTGGGTGATTTGAGCCCTGAGATTTCCACAGAGGATGTCAAGGCTGCGTTTGCACCCTTTGGGAAAATCTCGTAAGTTCTTCCACATATAACGGTTTATTTGATTCTTGTGTACAGTAGTACAGTTATTTATTTTAGTAGAGGTTTATTTCACGGTTGTGCTCTGACAGTGGTTAAGACATTTATTTGCCTTTCCTGACTCTTCAGGTTTTTAATTACATGGTGTTTATTTGGTGTTCACAAGTCAATTTAAGAATCTATGATGACTATGTTTGTATGCACACTATCAGGCCCCGATAAGAAGGATAATAAGGTATGCGTCGGTATATATATTTTCCCTTTTTTAATTATTTCAATTTTGCATTAAAGAGTGACTTTGTCTGATTTGATTGAAGAAAACAACATATTCATGCAAGTTATTTAGAATAAGTAACACTCACTCAATTTCACAATATATTCTCTAACATGAGACTTTGGCCCAGTCTGCCTTCATCAGATGAAGACAAAGAAAAGACAGATATATAGATAACACAGGTGACTCAATCTGTAAGTTGATCATCTATGTTACCTGCACACTGATTGATTCAGTACCATGCTGTCGTCGTCGTAAAAAGTTTTTAAAAGTCTTACAAAAGCCTACTCTTCCGTTCCGCTATGTCTGGTTGTGGTAAGTAAGTTGCATTGAACGTCAACTCATATATGAAGTTCTGTGTATGAACCTGAATAGCTTTCACCTTCTCTGTAGTTGTGGGTTTTCAGTGAAGTAATAGCACTTTGGTTATTTTACAGAAATGCTCATAGGATTGGACAGGAGCTTGAAGGCTAACAGCAAGGAACTGTGCACTCTGGAGACTCAGATGTAGTTTTTTTTCCTCCTCTATTTACTACTACTTTCCAAATGTATTCATTGTAGATACTGTTATTAACATGACCTAGTATAGATTAACAACCTCCAATACTCAATGTTCTCCTCTAAATCTTTGTTTATAATTTGTCTAATTTTGATCTGCATAGCATTGTTTGTAGTGTAAATGCTCCTCTCCGAAAAAATTCTGAAAATGTCAATTTCTCAAAATTTGCAGCTTCCCCAAACTCCATATTGGTGGTAAAGAATTGACCAGGAAAAATAAAGAAATCTGTTAACAGGCCATGTATGCCGTTTAATTCCTTTTTTTCTCTTTGATATTTTTTCATATATTTCTATTTGTAGGACGAGCACCAAGAGCAGATTTTTAGGAATGCATGGTAATCCATATAAAGTTCCTTTTTTGTGAATTAAAAAAATCTGTAGCCTACTAGTGTGAAGATTGAACAAGAAGTGGTGCTCTAGTGGCGAGGGACCCTTAAGACATCTGAAAACATTGTAAAAACCAACAGTGTAGGCTGCATGTTTGTACTTGTTTTTTTTGTTTTTCAAGTGTTGCTTTGATGTTAGTCTTACCAGTCAGTGAAGTATAACGGTGTAGATAGTTAAAGTACATTGAATATAGGTCCATGTAGAGGATTCACAGTTCAGTGTGTTTGCGTGGTTCCTTTTTGTATTAGTTGGAAGCCTCCGATATAGAAAGTGTGCTGACATCCGTTTTGCGTTTCCCTCCAGGGATGCCCGTGTTGTGAAGGACATGACGACAGGAAAATCAAAGGGGTATGGATTTGTGTCCTTCTACAACAAACTGGTAAGGCTCCAGTGCAAGAACACAAAATGAAGGTTATTTCTATTTTCTGTTTACTATCCTTACTAGCATTACATTTGAAATACTTGTAATTAAGGACATACATAATCATAATTTGAAGGGAATTATTTTAATTTAAATTAAAGTTTGTAAGATGACTTTGAATCAGTTTTAAATCACTTAACCTACACTAGATTATAAACATGGATAAATCGTATACTGAAATCTCACGGTATCTCTGCAAACGTTTCTGAAGGGGAAAGTGACTTTCTATTTGGGTCCACAGGATGCAGAGAATGCCATCGTTCACATGGGGGGACAGTGGCTGGGTGGGCGCCAAATTAGGACAAACTGGGCCACCCGCAAACCACCTGCTCCGAAGAGCATTCAAGACAGTAAGTTTTAACTGTCAAAAATGCTTAATTCTACTGGAACGTCATCGTGAAAGATGAATTTTCATGGGGTGGTTACTACAAGCAAATTCCAACATCACAGAAAAATGCCTCATTTTGAATAGTCTGCTCTAAATGGCTACCCACTACACTTGGGGTGAGGGAAATGTAATGGCAATGGAGGCAATGCCAGACCAATCTCCCAAAAGGGAGTTTTTCCCCAATCCTGTGGCAGATCTCTGTAGATCTTGAGAAAACGTCCAACTAACTGGCATGAAACTCGGCGTGCGCGTCCCCAATGAGTCGTTTTGGGAAGTTATAGCATCACATATTAAATTGATATGTGGAATTTGTTTAGTTTCACCAAAAATGATATTGCCAGCATAATGGTATTTTGAGACCTGGTCATTAATATAGTCATATAGTGGAAAATAATTTCTGCTAGATGATTCCTTGACATTCTTGATCATATAATGGTAATGCAGTGCCACGATATTGGACCTATCCGGGGATTTCCCATAGAAAGGAAGGGAGGAAGTTAAGAGGGAGGGGTTCCAGAGTTCAACATGATCGTAACCTACGGTATACGAATGTTCTTTTCAGACAGCTCCAAGCAGCTGAGGTTTGATGACGTGGTGAGCCAGTCCAGCCCACAGAACTGCACCGTGTATTGTGGAGGAATCCAGTCAGGATTGACGGGTATGCTTCAATTTTTGGTACAATCGTGATTTAAATGAATGCTGAGGATATCGTTTATTTTTCCCTCTAAACATGCAAGCACTGGTAGATGACACCTTTTTAAATGTGTGTTTTGTAATCTTAACAGAGCACCTAATGCGACAGACCTTCCAGCCTTTTGGTCAGATCATGGAGGTCAGAGTTTTCCCAGAGAAAGGATATTCTTTCATCAGGTATTGTCATCAGAGGTCCCGTGCATTACACCATATCATCCCTAGATGTCACCACATACGCATGATAAACCACTGTAATGTAACCACTATTGCTTTCACTGACAAACACATCCACACTGACACTGTATAATCTGCACTCAATAAGTATTCACAAATGCACTGTTTAACCCATTAAAGGGAATTCCACCCATTTTCAATATTTCAACATCATTATGTACTTACTTAGACTTAATTTATTAAATTTCTTATTCCAAAAATAATCCAAACAAGTTATAAAACAAAAAGCCAATCCATTGCACAAAAGGAAAAAAGAAAAATATCCTTCTTACCCAACCTTTAAATTGGGAGTCTTCTGGTTCTCTGTTGTTTGCTTATCAAACAAATCTCTTCAAAACTTAGTCCGATCTAAGGCTAGACGCTAGGCTCTGTGGTCACTTTATGTTTGAATTCACTTTGAATGGCTTATACAGACTTTGTTTGCTACACAAAAGACCACCAAACATTTAGTTCTTCCACAGGGAACCAGCCACTTCCTGGTTCTTTTCAATGACTATCTAATAAGGACAAGAAGCCAAGACACCTATGGGGGAGTCCACATTGGTTCATGGGAGGAAACAGACATACTCAGTACAGACCAGGAAGTTTGACGCTTGGCAAACCATCTAAGAGACCAATGGCATGCATGGTTTGCAACAAGGACTATCTAATAAGGACAGGACGCCAACACATGGCTTCCTGTCCTCATGGGAGGAAACAGACATGCGCAGTGCATTCCATGAAGTTTGCATGTCATTGGTCTCTTGGATGGTTTGCCAAGCGTCAAACTTCCTTGTCTGTACTGCGCAATGCGCATGTCTGTTTCCTCCCATGAGGACAGGAAGCCATGTGTTGGCGTCCTGTCCTTATTAGATAGTCCTTGGTTTGCAAGCGTCAAACTTCCTGGTCTGTACTGAGCATGTCCGTTTCCTCCCATGAACCAATGTGGACTCCCCCATAGGTGTCTTGGCTTCTTGTCCTTATTAGATAGTCCTTGGTTCTTTTATAGTGTCTCAGGGCCTACTTCCTGGAACTGGATCTGCTGATGGAACACATTTTACCCACAGCGCCCCCTTATAATGTATACTGTCCATAGAAAATAGATGACCCTGGTTTAAATTAAAACAAAATGCACAATATTTTCCACTACAATGCTGGGTTAAATATTGAACCATAATACAATACACAGATGAGGACAAGGATGTACATTATTCCACACTTTTATGTGGCAGTGTCACAATGCAATGATTTTTGTCAGACCTCCATTTCTAGGAAACACAGAATGGGGAGACCCTTTGTTATGTCCACAACAACTCTAAGGTATATTAATGACCCAGTGAAATATTGAAAATGGGTGGAATACAATTTCAAGAACTCTTCTAAAAATGTCAGTTTTCTGGAAAACCTGTTTCTGTTTCAGTGGTGATATTTAATGTGAAGGAACTATTTGCCCTGAAAGAATATAGCTTGTAGGTATGCTATTTTGCAACAGCTAAAGTATAACAAAGTATATTCTTAAAACACCCAAAAGTCCCTCCCATCCCGAAGAATCACAGTTCTGATGTGTTGTCGGACAGAAACGTTTTAGCCTTGGTTTCCCTTTTCTTTAAAGGTTCTCCTCCCACGAAAGTGCTGCCCACGCCATCGTCTCAGTGAATACCACAGCCATCGAAGGGAACATAGTGAAGTGCTACTGGGGCAAGGAATCTCCTGACATGGCCAAAAGCCCACAACAGGTAGGAAAATAGTGTTGGCAAATGGGTGGCAGTGTAGCATAGTGGCCACCAGAGGCCGCCAGAGCACAAAAGGAGTTTAAACGTGGGCGATAATTGAGTTGTGACAATTTTCTTGCTCTATTGTCATGCCAGGTGGAGTATGGGCAGTGGGGACAGTGGAACCAGGTTTATGGGAATCCTCAGCAGCAGCAGCAACAGCAGCAGCAGCAGCAGCAGTACGGGCAATACATGACCAATGGGTGGCAACAAGTCCCGTCATACGGCGTGTACGGCCAGACATGGAACCAGCAAGGATTTGGTGTAGAGTGAGTTTTATTGTCTAGAATTATTGTAGCGGGTTTTGAGTTAAACTGCCTATGGTTAAAGTTAACCTTTTGAACAGCCACTGCACCGAAAGCTGAGTTGTTTGTCATGAAAATTAAGGACACACCGATACAGATTTGTTTCAGTTCTGATCTGATATATTCATTTTTTTCTTTTTAGTTTCTTGATACACTCCCGACATCTGAGAATTTAGCAAAAAAAAAAAGAAAAAAAAAGAATGTGTATTAGAATTGTTTTTGATGGGTGTGAGCCCTCCTATATTCAGCTATTGGTGTAGCTTTCTGTCCTACACAAAGTTTAAATTCCCATTGACAATTAAAGGACATTTTTATATCTTAGTACAAATGTTTGTTGTCGATGAAATACACAGCGTATCAAATACATGTACAAATTCCTTGTATACATTTAAAAAAATAGTAAAGTAAAAAAATATACTTCTCGCGGATCAAGTGTGTGTGACTGTAAACATTAAATAGACTATGTAACGTATCAGAGAGACGGGAAATTCTGGAATACAGACATTTATCTTACGTTGTAATTTTATCGGTATCGGCATCTGATACCACTATCCGATACTCCAATCCCTGGTCAAAATCCACTTTAAAATAGTTCAATGTTGTAGTGAGTTTCCGTAGTGGCTATTACAGCAACAGACCCGCCAGGTTTCCCATTGTATACTACAGGGACTCAGTTTCCCATAACCCTTTGCACATTAACACGACAGAGCTCGTCAGAGTACAGACGGTCGACGACTGTGAACCGATCACTCACTCTGTTCAATGATGCTTCATGGCAACATTAACCCCTTTAATTAGTAATTAATTAAGGGGTTAATGTTGCCACGAAGCATCATTGGGTCTTCTGGGGTTAAGTCATTTTTGGTTGGGGCCCTGGGGGGGGCAAGTGAACTACTACTTTTAATGTGGAGATTGATCATGTTTTTCCTTTTTGCTTCTCCCCCTTTTCAGGCAATCCCAGTCACCAGCCTGGGTGGGAGGGTTTGGGTCCGCACCCTCCCAGCCACAGCCCCCTCCCGGCTCTGTAATGTCCAACCTGGCTAACTTCAGCATGGCTGGCTACCAAACGCAGTGAGCTGGCTCTTCTCTTCAGTCTCACAGATTACATTACAGGGGGAGGGGGGCACGGCGTGTTTACATCTGGACAGGTTGCTGTGATGAATACTTTTCACAGAGCCGTTTACCAAGATGTTCCCAGGCTAACCAAAAGAAAATGTTCACTTTACGAAAGTGTATATGTAAATAATGCTAAAGTTTTAGTGAGGCTGTACTCACAAAAGCTTTCTAAGGTGACAAGTGGTCTAAAGGGTGACATTTTGGGTAGCGTTTAAGAGTGGTTGTTCTTCTGACATTTAAAACCGCTACTGCTATGGCCCCCTGGAAGCCATAACATGGCAATTGTTTTAGTGGAGCTAAAAGCATGTTTACTAGAAACGACACTTCACCTAGAGAATTCACCTTAAAATAATCTATGATGGCAAAATATACAGAGACACATCTTTGTTTTTGCCTGAATTTTCTATTCAATACATTTGTCACTCTTTTGGTCACAATATTGTCATTTGAGACGCCAGAAATTGTGACTAGCCATCGTGGTTGTATTCCTTGGAAAAAACAAAATACCCTCAAATTAGAATTTGTGTTTTGTTTCACATGGCATGCAACGTGCAATGAAAGGTTTAATGGAACGAGATGTTGGCCTGGGTGGGTATGATGGCTAAATGAAACAATGCTGTGACTGTTGTTCTTGTACTGAGCCAACATGACACCCAACTGTCCCCACAAACTGCTTAAACAGTTCCATAGCTTAGCATTCTAGCTAGAAGTTCAGACTTCGGAGGTACTTTATAAGAGGTAAAGCAGCAGTAGAGTCGTACTTTTACCTCCAATACGATGTATTTGTGGAAGTAGAGATCTCGTAGAAGACAGACTTTTGTGTACAAAGGACATTTCAAACTATACCATATCCATAATACAAAAAAGAAAAAAAATCTTTTTCAGGATTTTCTATCAGAGTAATTGGCATGTTCTTAGCAAACCCTTTGAGGAACGTTTAGTTTACAATGATGTAGCTTTGCCCAGCCTAATTTATAACCTTGAGTGTCTCATGGGAAATTAAATACTACATAGCACATGCTCATTGAGTCATTGTACAAAGAAAATATTGTAAATAGCTGAGCCCTCCAAAATGTTTGAAAGGTATTTGATTATATATATATAAAATGCTGTTTCTGCGACTGGTTTCCTAGAGTGTTCTTAAACTCTCTTCTTCTGACCTCCATCGGATTTTGCTCTATGCCTTTTTACGCCTCTTTAAAAATGTCATATACTGTAAAAAGGTATAAGTATATTTTGCAGGTGTTTTATGAATAAACAAATCAACTAACATTTTAGGAAACCAGCCCCACATATTAAATCATGTTTGAAATGATTTGTCTTTTTAGTACACCCATTTTGCACTGTTTCAAGGTCATTTTCTATCGATAGTTGAGATATTCATTAGTATATAATCAGACACCTTTGTCATTCAGTGCAAAAATCTGCATTCAGAATGATCTGTATTGCTTTTTTTTTTTAAGATATATCCAATTATGTCAGTCCAACCATTTGAAAAAGCACTACTAAATGGTATAACCATTTCCCCACATGTCTTCAATTTTGTGTGCCATGATGTACAGCCTACTGAGCCTAGTAGAGTATTTGTTAGCTTCACTCTATTTTCGGTGTTGTATTAGCCAACATACTTAGTTTAAGGGGGTAAGGGGCACTTGTAAAAAAACAAAAACAGGGTCATGTGGACTACATCAGTGCTTCTCAACCTCTGGCTTGGGCTATGTGCCCCAAATATAAAAATGACAGGTTTATTATTATTGGTTTCTTATTACTTTAACCCATTCTGAGCAGGAACCTCTTTTAGGTGTGTTATTTATTTAAAAAAAAAATAACAGATCTACAATCCCATAATGTGCGCTAAGAGCTTGAATAGATCTGCATTCTGCTATTTTTAATATAAGATTTTACAGTGACAAAAGTTTAGTTCCAGAGACGACCTTGTTCAAGAAGTTCCCTGGAACTACATATTTTCAGATGGGGGGCCAAATTCATAATTTTTGAGCTCCTTGAATAAAATGGTAAAATGCTATGCATGTCCAACCTGGAACACAATGGATTGATTCATTGATCAGAACATATTCTTTAAAAGCACACCACCCACCCATGTGGTTAGTTGGGTGGGCTGTGAGAGCGTTGTGAGATTTTCAAGTGGGCCCCTGGTCCCAGAAGAGGTTGAGAACTACTGCCCTACATGTATAAATATATAAACACCTAGCTACCTTCATGAACCTTTTTTGAAGTAAAGTCTGTACATATGTAGGTAGACAGGGGCGTATTTAAAAGTTCTGTTAAACTTCAGCAATATAATTTATGAAGAAGCCTTAATTGCTATGTTGGTAGACGGGGCAACATTTGTTTTTACTTAACAAGGCTCCATTAGAAAGCTAAATTCCTTTTCACTGAGTAATATCCATTTAAAAAGGTTTGTGCCATTACAGCGAGTATCAGGAAGTGATGTTTGATTTTGAATTGCACGCTTATGAGTTATGACATGTAATATATTCTGTTGCATAAAAAATATTGAATGTAATGGCAAGCTGATTTTACAACGGCAACACATGAATTGAAAAGCTGACAAGTCGCATTCAGTGATCGATGAATTCCATTACTGATTTGAATGGAGAATTAATAAAAACGTGGAAATCTTCAACCTTGGCTGTTAAATACATGTTTTATTATTATCTGATACACTGTGCTGTCTTCACATCATAATTAGTCTCTTAACACAAAGCATACATTTAGCTGTAGGGGTTTTCCGTAGGTACAGTGGCTCTACACCTATTCAATGAACATGTCGTTGCTGCGATTATTCAGCTGTACACAAATATCACTATTTTCAACAAGAAAAACTCAACCCCCTTGACTTAAGCATGAATCATAAACTTAGCCAACAAAGCGGGGAATACCTTTTTCAAATAAACATACTAGAGAAATAGCGTTTGTAACACACTCCAAAAGCTGCTTGTCAACATTCAACGGACAAAGACATTCATTTAGTCACGTGAGGTTCAGCAAGTACTTGTCTAGTACAGGAATACGTATATTGCACATATTTTACAATCCCAAAAACCTAAATCGTAATGACCTAATAATCCCAGCAAAAGGATATTGAAAATGAATTATGCGTTTGATCTACAACTGTCACTGTGATTAAAAAAAAAAAACAGCAGATTTCAGGTGACACCCTCGAGCTCAATGACTTAACTAATACATCTTTTCCAGTATGCAATGAACCAATTTAGATGTCATACCTACTGTAGGGTTTGCAGTGCACTGTACACTTTTGTTGGGTTTGTTGTGTAGTTACCTTGCCATGATGTAATTCCAAAAGTGGACAAGAAATTTTAAAAATATGTTCCAGTGATTAGAAATTGATAATTCAAGATATGCATCATTAACTTACATGGTACACTAACTAAAACACCTCTCAAAGTCAGTCTTTTAGTACACTATGGCCATACCCGTTGTGAATATGCAAGATGCAAGTATTTTGATGAACGATTGCTTTAATGCACACTTTTGCACAGACACTGCAAAGGCCAGTCATAAAGTGTGTGTGTGTGTGTGTGTGTGTGTGTGTGTGTGTGTGTGTGTTTTGCTATTTGCATTGCCCCCTGTGGCCAAAAAGGGAATTGCCAATGTTATTCAGTCTGTTCCTAATGTTATGGTCAATGACTGTGTGAAAAATCATAGCGATTGGTGCAGCCAGTGATGAGTTACGCTCGTTACAGACAGACAGACAGACATTCAAACAGACATTTGCTTAGTTATAGTATTGATTGATAAACACAAGCTGATTCAGACACCACAGAAAGTTAACATTTTTATGAAAATATAAAACTACATGAGTTATGGTGATGGTCTATAGTGTCTGAATCAACTTTGTTTACATATTAAAAGTGACTTTGAGAGCTATTTTAGTGTACAATGTACGTCAAGGAGCATATTTTGAATTATCAATTTCTAATCATTCAAACATGTTTTTTAAATGTCTTGTCCACTTTTGGAATTACATCAAGGCTAGCTAACTACACAAAAAAGTATATATAATTTCAATAGATCTATGGTCTACCTCAGTAATGTACAACAAACTTTGACTGCGTTGGGTTCATTTTAGCATCAAGGGCTGAAGTGGGTGTACTTGTCAACACGGCCACATGCTAGAACACATAGCATGCACTGAAGCAGTTCTTTAAACTGGGCCTGCTATATGTACCGTTTAGGAGCATTTATGTCCATTTTATACATTTAACAATGTTATCATTACTTCACAGTGAATTTACACATGGGTGTTAAATATGTAATGATGAGTAAATGTAACTCCATGTATTTGACTCACTGGGGTAGAGTCTGCTACAGTAGGTTTGAGGAAAAACACTGATGTAGAATCGAATCACATGTGACCTGTGAATCCTCCTCCAGTCAGAGCCGCAGGTCTTCGAGCCAGCAGCTCGGCTCTCAGTGCTCTGTCCATGTGTGCTGCGACCACAGATCCATCTGGCGCAGGCTTGTCTTTCTGGATTGGGGATAAGTGGAATCATAAAGTTTTGCTATGGTAAGTAATGAAGCATGAAATACAAAAGGTTTATTAGCATGTTGATAAACCCTGTAGTGTACTACTAACCCTGTAGTTTGTCCAAGCTACAAGTGTTCAAATTTCTCAAGCTTCAAGTGCACATACTGTACAGTATGAGCGAGGAAATCTGGGAACGAACGAACGAAGTGTATAGTCCCTTAGTAATCCTATCTACCAAGTGTTTGTTCAGTAACAGGTGTGTCTCCCTCTTTTGTAAACATAAAAAATACATACATTTTTAGAAGCTAGAATGTATGAAGGCTACAGGATGACTTGCAGTGTGACATTGATAGTTTGTCAGACAATACATCACAGAGCCTGATCAAATTGTTAGTCAGTACCATAGCTTATCCCTCCTACAAATGTTCAATGATTACTAGCGTACTTTGTGTATTAGAATACGCAAAAGGAGAAAAAATGTTTTGTAGGCCTATGTATCCCTTACAAGGTTTTAGCACATACTCACATCGTTATTGGACATTGTTTCTTTGCCTTTTGTTCTGTTGTGCAGTTCCAGCTTCACCATAATCAGCTCCATCCTGGACATAATGGCTGAAACAGAACCCTCCAGTTGGAGGACCTGCTTGGCCAACCTTACATGGAGTGAAAAGTAGGTTACATTAGCCAGCAATAAAAGTTTTTTGTTTTTAATATTATGCATGGCTTTATACAATGATCTACTGGTACCAATGGAAGTGTTAATTTTAATTTTATTTTGAAAAGGCTAAATCCCAGGCTAAAAATAAATATACTTGCATTATATTTATACGTTGTATTTGCCCTCTATAACTAAAATAAAGATGAAAACAGCTTAAATATTTTATTCATTTCATAAATAGCAAATCTTTCTCCAATAAGGACTGCTCCTGTCGCATGTTGATGATGTCAAGATGACAGAGTCGTCCCAACCTGGTTTAAAAAATGGAGTTTGAAATTCAATGGGTTTAAAATAAGGGGGGGGGGGGTGATTAATTGATATGAAATACAGTATATCAATAATTGAAGTAAGCACATGAGCCCAAATGGACGTTTTAACTCATCAACGATTTTATGGCCTTCTCTCTTTACACCAATTTAAATTGGCTGAGTTCAATGGGAGCATTCAAACCACCTTTGGAACTCCTCTTTCTCGGCGAAGGTTGGAGCGGGCATGTTCTTCTGCTCATTGATGGAGACGGTGGATTGGTCCATCAGGTCTTTACCATAGTCTTGTCCCAGTTTGTTGAGCTCAGCGCTGAGAGCATCCTGGAGAAAGTCAAATGAAAAACAAGTGAAAAACAGTACTAGACTGAAGCAGTGGTTCTCAGCCTTTTGCTGGATCTAGACCCAATTTAAACTGTACTCATGGCCACAGATGGACCATTTTGATATAATTCTCTCTCTGTGAGCCCAATACAAAATAAAAGTGTAGCTGAGCCTCGGCAACCTTGCAGGTGCATGTATGCAAAGGTTAAACAAAGGCCTATGTCATTTAGGTAGCATATTATGTAGACATATGAAGGGAAAGTTCTGAACGTTACCAAAAATGCTTCAGTGTATTTCTAATAGTCTCTAATAAACACCAGTAGTACAAATCATGTACTAAAAGATTGAAATTCAATTGCTGTGGAAAACATTCGTTTTGCTCAGAAAACATATTTTTGTCTGAAAACAGACATACAGTAGCTGTTGTAAAGGTGCTTAGTCAGCACATTTGGGCAAGTGTTATTGCCGTTTTCAGCCCAATGACTGTGTTTTTGCAAGACTAATGCTTGGAATGGATTCAGCATCATGAAACTCCCACATGCTACATAAAGCATAGTGACATTTTGAAATAATGGTAAGGTATATTATCCAATTATGAAAATGTCTCAACATATGCAAGTGGCTGTTTCTACATGCGGGGACCCCTACTCAACATTTCTAACATACAACCTTGGTGTAGTCAACATGCCTGGGTTCACATTCTGGCAGGTTTTAGGTTCTTAGCTATTACTACCACTCAACTATTTGTATGTATTTGATGTGTTGTGTGTTGCTCTTTGCCGACTGTAGCGCTATATTGCTTTAAATTAAAAACACTGATTTTGTCCGCACAAACCCTCTTTTCCTCAAGTTCCCGTTTCATCCTCTCTTGCTCCTCGTGGTCTAGAATCTGGTTTCCGTCGCGGTCAAATCGGGCAAACGCTGCAGAGATCTCGTGGTCGGCATGTCCCATTCTAAGACAAACACCAGAATGGGCGAAGGTTCACTTTAAACTTCTGGGTTGACCTATATACAGTAGATGTTTACTACAGTATGTGTTTTGTTTTGCTTACTCACTCTTTCAGAGTTTCTCTGAAGTCCTGAAATTCAATTTCTCCAGAGCCGGACCGCAGGGCTTTTTGGACATCTGATATCTTCTCCTTTTTAAGTTTCAGCTTCATGAACGTCCTTGAGTAGCTCTTAATACGAGAAAGAAAGAAAGAAAGAAAGACATTTATTGCATCATTATTTGTAGGTGTATTTGTGGTATCCTCATATAGTGTCCTGATACGGACAATAAAACACACTAAATACTGTAGCAATCTGATTCATGACTACATATATTTATTTAGTAAATTATATAAGACAGCGGCTCCCAAACGTTTTCAGGTAAAGGACTCCCAAAATGGCACTCATTAGCCCACGGCCACCATTAGAATATACAGTCTATGCCCCCATAAGAGAAGATTTGTACAGCTCTAGCCGTGATTTTTAATTCTAATTCTAATTCTAATTTCAAGAATCCCCATGTTTTACTCGAATCCTACCCCTATGTAATGAAAATTATATCTCTGGGGCTCCAATGTTAGTCATTTGTTTCCATTTGTACACTCAAGAGTTACAAACCCCTGTGGGTCCATTTGACTACAAAGTAGCTTTTAGCTGGGGATGCCCTGGAACTCCCTCAAGGACCCAGTTTTGGGAACCACTGATAGGCTGCCCTATAAGGTAGATGTATAACTTCATTTTACCTGTTTGATTATGTCTGTGATCTGCAGCTCGTCTTTCTGTGACGACAGCTCCTCCTTGACTTCAGAGTATGTGTCATTTATGATGGCCAGAAACATGTTCTGGTGGAAGAAATAAACCCTTTAGTAATTATACCCTTTAAATAACCTTTAAATAAAATCCTTCTTTGTGGAGTTGGACTTACCAGCAGTACGAAAAAGACAAAGAAGACGTAGGTGACGAAGTACATCGGACCGAGCACTCTGTTGGCGCGCTCAATGGCGTCGTAATCAAAGTCTCCCAGAATGATCCTGAACTGCGTGAAGCTACGGGGAGAAAGATCATTTAGAACTCAACTCTTATCAGCACATCTCATGCTGAAGCTTATGCAGCTATTCTTGTTTGTTTGGCTTGGTTTTATGACTCCAAAAAACCTGAACCTTGAACATTCAGATTTTCTGTGGTCGGGGGTTTTCTCTAGGAGTTTGAGCTGCAAGGGAAACAGTGACATCTGTAAACAGTGACTTCTGCTGTGCAATAGCTGTGCAAGCGGCTGTGCAAGCTGTGACATCACAAACAGCAGGAAAAAACACTTGTTTGAGCCAGAAAATCTCCAGACTACAGAAAATACACTGAATGTTAAAATCTCAGGGTTTTTGGTTGCAATTGAGCTCATAAAACCTTAAAAAGTAAGACTTTTTTTGTAATGTCGCAATCCATTTAACTCTGCTTACATGCACTTGACAAAGGTGCTGAAGGACTCCACTTCCGTTCCGAAGAGGAGGTAGCCGAGCTGAGCATAGGCGAAGAACACTATGAAGAACATGATGGCAAACCCCACTATGTCTTTGGCGCATCGGCCCAAGGTGGACGACAGCTGTGTCATGGTCTTATTGAAGCTGATGTACTTGAAGACCTATGGAAAATAATCACGTTTGAACTGCGCGGACCCTTGGAAAGCACTTGGAATTGTAGGAGTTCAGTTAGGTATTATTTATTTATTTATTTAGTTTTGTAAAAAACAAACAAACAAACAAACAAAACAGATCTACAAGCTCCCAACACCTTGCAATGTGATGTATTGTGAGCTTGTAGATCAGCTATTTTCACTTGTCCCCCTATTTATTATATTATTTGACTAATGTATCACTAGTTTTACAGTATAGTTTAGTTACTTCTGATGCAGTAATGCTTTTTGACTTTTCTTTCTTTAATTTCTTTTTTTAGCTATTAAAAATGACTCAAAAGTCACCGAGCACATGCCACATAGAGGCGTTTGAGACCCATCCATAATGACCTTTGCTGCACGTCTCTCTCCCCTTCTCAGTGTCTCCCAATTTCTGGTCTATCTTCACTAATAAAGTCATCATCATCATAATTAATCAAGGCAACCAAAAAAAAAGATTTAAAGTACTTTAAAGGTTACTTGACTTCGTGTCACCTGGGGACCCCAAGAAATAGGAGGAAGTTGGGGACGTCTCTGGGTGTCGAGGCCCACCGGTTGAGAACCACTGGTATAAAACTGTGACTGTAGACACGGTGGTATCTAGGTACTTTTTACCTTTATCCAAGCGAAGAACAAGTTCACTGCGTTCATGTTGTTGTACTGCATTTGCCAGAAGGCCAGAAACTCAAAGTCTGCGTAGATATCAGGCTGTTGCAGCAGCTTGCCAAGCAACTTGTCCACTTTTATTGTACGGAAGATGTTGAAAATGATCGCTATGATTGCGAGCTGGAAAACAGAATAGTGTTTTTATTTTATTTTTACTGTTCACGCCAAAATTGCACATTTACTGTAGTGCCTTACTGCCTTTAGTCAAAGCGTGTTACAGAGATTGTGAGTTACATTCACCCATTCAAGTCTATGTATACGCATAGGGACCTGATGAAGATCTAGTGAGATCGAAACGTTGTCCTTGTTTCAATAAAGTAATTATTTGCCATAAGACTGATGTGCGGGCCCTACTCTACTACCACACTTACATTCAACCATTCACACACACCGTTGACGAAGGAAACCAAGCAAGGCACCAACCCGCACATCAGGAGAACTTTGAGGTTCAGAGTCTTGCTCAAGAGTAGCCCCTTTTCGGGACCCTCGGCAACCTTTTCTGTATTTTGGACCCAAGGATCCCTTCTTAGCACCGCTGCTTGAATGGCGATGAGATGTTTCAAAGACGCATAGGTCTACTGTGTTTTTTTCTTACTTACTATGGGCAGCTAGGAAGAGAGATTTTCAGAGAATCCTAAACTTCAAAAATGATTAAAAATACTTAATGGCAACACCAGTCTTGTCTCCATGAACAGACAGTGGTAAAGCTTGAAGAGTGGAGAAGGTACCCTCCAAAATACAGAATAGGTAACCAAAAAGGGTCCCAAAAGGGAGCTAGTTCAAAAGACACTAACTCTGGGGGAAACCCCCATTCACACACCAAGGAGCTCGGCATTATGCATTGTCTCACCATTATGACAACGATGTCCAGTATGTTCCAGATGCTGTTGAAGTAGGACAACTTGTGTATCCGCAGCTCGAGGATCTCCTCCACAACGTAGTAGAGGATGAAGACACAGAAGACCATCTCACAGCCCAGGATGAAATAATCCCAGTAGGTGATGTAGCGAATGAGTCTGACCGTTCGTATCTGGTAGGAAGGGATGGCACCTCCGGTCGCTGGGAATTCAACCAGCAACCTTTCGGGGAAAATGAGATGCAATGTCTATAAGCTTCTGGGATGAAAAGCTATTGTACGGTAAAAAAAAGGTGCTTGCAAAATGTGCTCACAGGACCAGTCAGTGGCGTTTCTAAGCCCAGACAAGATCTTGCCTGGAGCCCCCCTTACCAAATGGACCTGTAAGGACGTCATACCTATGACAGGCACAGTAAAATGGCGCCCTTCAAGGCATAAAAATATGAACTATTTTTAAAGTAAAGAACAATTCTAGTTATAGAGGATAAGTACTGTATAGGCTAATGCATTCATCTTTATGAGGCTTATTAGCCTGGGATCCTTTTAAAGCATGCCCTGCCCTGCCCCCCCCCCCCCATGGCGCCCCAGACAGCTGCCTAGTCTGCCGAATGGCAAAAACGCCCCTGCAGGACCTCCCTGGTCCTACCTGATCACACAGAACATGTTGATGTTGGCGTTGTAGGTGGAGAAGTCGATGAAGATGGCCCTGGTCCCGCGGTCCAGCCACAGGTTGGCTTTCAGCTCGGTCAGTGTGGCGGCGCTGGCCTCCTTGGTGGTGCACAGGTCCTGGTAGAAGCCTGCCCCGCTGTACGTGGTCAACAGGCCCCAGTGGGCAGAGCCTTTCACCTCCTTCTCTGTGTGGTATGTCCAGCTGGGGGGAAGAAGAAGAAGAATGGAGTGGATGTGGAAAAGCTTGAGTAAAAATGAAAAGAAACACCAACAACAAAACAAGGAACGTGCATAGTCAAGCTCATTACCAGCTGCAGGGTGACCAGATGTCCCACTCTATGCGTGGGGCAGTCTTTCCTTTCCAAGACTTTTCACATGTCCCATAAATTGAGCCCCTGTCCCACATGGTGACTGACAGAGTTGAGTGTTCAGATGCCCAATATTTGTATTTCTGTTGTCTCTTTTCCTGCTATAAATGATCTGTCGAAATGACCCAAGTATTCCCCTGGTGCCACAATATTTCCACACTCACTCCAGAGGAGCCACATTGCATGTGCTGATTTTGTAGATCAGCTATTTTTGCTATAATTGAATTGAAATGTTTTTTTGAATATGACATCAAGATAAGATAATAATTTTCTAACCATGTTGGCGATGGGTTTTCCCACTTGTCCCACACATGCACTGCGACTGTCTAAAGGTCTCATCAGTTAAGGCCTAACTGGGCCCTAACTGATCAGGCCCAAGGCCCGGCCTGATTAAATGGAATATATTTTAGGCCCGACCCAGCCCTAAACTGTCAGGTTTGGGCATAAATTGACAATTCTCCACAGAGTATAAGTGAAATGCAAATCAGGCTAATTAGCACCATCTTCATAATAGGTAAATATAGAAAAGAACTATTATTTTTACTCTAATAAAACAATTCAATATATATTATTTTTCATGGAGCCCGAGGCCCGATCCAGCCCTACTGATTAGCATAGATTTTAGGCCCGAACCGGCCCTAAATGTCGGGTCGGGCCTGCCCTGTTCGGGTTCAGGCCTGGTCGGGTTCGGCAGAGTTTGAGAACTCTACTTCTGTCTCTCAAATGAACAGTTTGGATCTGGTCACTAACCAGCTGAACTCAGTGTCTCTGATCTTAGGCTCATTTTGTCACATTCTGCCTGATTTATTTCTCCAATCTGATCTGCACATTTTCAATTGACCAGATCTGTTCTGCATGTTGTTCGATCAGACTGACAGCCGAATCCAAACTGAATCAGATGCGTGCTACATCCATATTAGAATCTGATTTGTTTAAGCTAAGATAAAAGTCACATGGAATCTGATGTATTCCGATATATCAGGCTGAGCTAACCTGAAAGCATTATGGAGAGAGTGAAATTTGCGACCACGACTGGTGGTCGCGTCCGGTGGCAAAATGATTTTGCCCCCTCCTGGCATTTTGCCCTAGAGAGGCGGGGACCGACTCATTTAGGCACTTTCCATGGTTTCCCTGATTGGATCTCACAGTCAGTCAACCCCTAGCCCATAGACCACTGTGGCCAATGATTTAGTCCAGGCTTTCGCTTTTTGCATAGCACAGACAAAAATGAAAGCCTGTGTATCGAGGCTAGACTGACACAGGTCGCCTCAAATCAGATTTGAAACCAATTCTGAATGTGGCTCAAGTCACGTCAGGAAAAATCAGATTCCATGTGACTTGTGTGTGACCTGTCTTTAAGCAAATCAGATTTCAGTCTTGATGTGGCACAGATCTGATTCAGGCCAGATCCAGGCTAGGTTTGGCTGCCAGTGTAAATCAGGCGTGAGCTCAGAAACCCGATCGAAAGACCCAAAACGTTGCGGCTTTACTCACGCGGTGCCGTTGATGAGGCCAAAGTTGGCATCGCTCTCCTTCTTCTCGTTGTAGACGTCGAAGCATCCCGTGATCTCGTCTTCGAAGTCGCTGTGGACCACGCAGGAGTTATTTTTGATCTTGATCTGCCTCATGCGTGGCACGCCCAGCAGCATGTTCTCGTAGTAGATGAATGACTTGTTGTCCCCACTGTCCAGGGGGAGGTTGTTGTACCACCGGGTCCAGTAGAGACCATCCAACAGAGGGCCCTGCGAATACTGGGGTTCACGTTGAGACACGGATGAGCATAGTTATAGAGCGAGTTATGAAAATCAGAGAACTAAATCGTCACCAAGAAGTCGTCACTGATGTGTTTCTAATGGTGTATAACAACATGTACTAAAATGTTGAAATAGATCTCCTGTGGAAAACCTCATAAAAAATAGTCACAGTCCATCATCGTTTGTCCATCGCCCGCTGTTAAAACGTACAGTGAGTGAGTGAGTGAGTGAGTGAGTGAGTGAGTGAGTGAGTGAGTGAGTGAGTGAGTGAGTGAGTGAGTGAGTGAGTGAGTGAGTGAGTGAGTGAGTGAGTGAGTGAGTGAGTGAGTGAGTGCGTGCGTGCGTGCGTGCGTGCGTGCGTGCGTGCGTGCGAGTGTTTTTTGTTTGTCCAAACTAATCCTTGGAATGGATTCAGCATCATGAAAACCCTAGTTAGACAAATCACATATGCTACATAAAGCATGACATTTTGCAAAAGATTTTTGACAGCTGACCATTTTCATTTCAAGGGCCCCCAGTTTGATATCTAACAGACTATGGACCCCCATTTAAAGGAGAACTCCACCCCATAAGGCTTTCTTAACATTTATTTGCAGTTGATTTATTTCCAAAAACGTGGTACAGTTTTTATTTTGCTACCCCTCCTCCATCATAGAATGGGTCTATGGAATCTTGTTCAAAATTGCCATTTCCATTGCTTCAAAATGCAATGTTTTGCTATATATTGTCTTTCCACCATGTCAATAGTGTGTTGACACACACTTTCATTTTGAATTTTGGTTCAGCCTGGTTAAGCCATAAACTGGTGTAGCTAGAGAAGTCAGAGTGGGGTACACATAGAATGGAGAACAAATTGAATGGAGTGCAAATGAAGCAGTTCCATTTGTACACTCTCAGAGTGATAGGCCCATGAGGGTCATTTAGTTGGGGACCCTGGCCTGGAACTCCCTCAAGGACCCCAGTTTGGGAACCTACTGCTATACAGTATATTTATATCTTGCAAAACTCAACCGTGTCACATTTCATTCCGTGTTGTGTTTGTTCACAGAGTTTTATTCTGCATGGGGACAATGAATAGAGAACTCTACTCACGGTCCAGAAGTCAGCCATGGTGCTAATGGACTGAAACTTAACCCCACCTTCGCCGGCCGTGTTCACAAACAGGTCCGTCATGGCTTTGGTGTAATAGTAGGTGCTCGAGCTCGTCATGCCGTATGTCACTGAAAAGGAACGACAAACATGAACGACATTGTTACGGTTATAACCGCAATGGGCTTTCGTGTCAAGCGTCCCTGCATTCAAACCTGAGATAAGAGCCTCCTGGAGACTCCGAAACAGACACGCAACCAACGGGGCCACATTCAAGATCGGTCCTTTTTTTTTGTTTGTTTGTGCTCATGTTGCAGCAGTCAAATCCCGCCCCCCCACCCACCCCAGATCAGAGGCGGTGATTTGTTTGAAGAAGAGCTCTCCCTTCTGACGCAGACGGGCCTAGTCAAACAATGTAAATCCCAACCCTGGACAAAAGGAACAATGGGCCCTGATGCTCTTATCGGTAAAAGGCACGATCCATCCTTTCACTCGTAATGTTTTAGCAGGACAATATGCTTTCAACGGGATGGCGGGGAGGGAATTTATAGTGGCCGCAGAGCAGGCTGACGATAAATCAACATGTCAAACAGGCTTGGGTACTGTAACATCCTAACAAAACGGAATATCGGTTTGGCTCTGCATTGAATTCACCTTGAAAATGATTCATAGTTTTTCCAAGGTGTTCAGCATTATGTGTACAAGTACAGTTAGCTGTAAACATTATTACATCTGTTTGTTTAATTCACAAGTATGTTTAAGCTATTGAGATGCCTTTTACACCAAAGCTCAAACCACACAACTTCTTAGATAATGGATAGTTAATAATTCTTCGATCCGTGTCTAGTGCATCTCAGGGATCTTTACTAGATCCCCTACTTTTTTCTTTCTACAACATCGCCCATCTTTTTGCCCCGCTCCCCTCAGGCACGCAACCTCCTCAGGCAGGAGGTTGCGTTCTATAAAAACTGCAAAGGCCCGTCACTCAAACAGCTTTTTCCCCACAGTTATTCGGCTCCTCAATGCTGCCGCCCCCCCCCCCTGCCCCCCCCTCGATCCCCCCTGATCCCCCCCACACTCAGAGAGTGAGATGGTCTACGACTTGACTCTTATCTGTACACAAACTTTTTCCTTAGCATATACATATATATATTTATTCTTTATCCTTTGCACTATGTTTTTGCACTGTATTGTCTTGTTTTGCACTAGTTTATGTTGTACTGTAATTGCACTCTGCACTGCCAAGCCAAATTCCTAACATGTTTTCATGTAATGGCAATAAAGACTTCTGATTCTGATTCTGATTCTGATCTACAAATTACAGTATACAGTGTGGGTTTCAATTCACCCTGAATGTTTACCTACAGTATGAGGACACAGAATAGGGATATTCATGTGGCTAAAACAAACAAATCTGGTAGTAAACTAAAACAAATGCCAATAATTATTTGGGATTTTGCAGTTACAGAGACGCCAGCTTTGGGCCTACTTTAAAACCTTCAATGGGTGGTTGGTTACATATTTTGAGCATAACTAAACACACACACACACACACACACACACACACACACACACACACACACACACACACACACACACACACACACACACACACACACACACACACACACACACACACACACACACTTCTACTTACAGAGACAGATATCCACAAGGAACAGCAGATAGACCAGTAGCTCTCTTAGCGTGGTCCTGACAAACAGCTCCCTGTTGTCAGACGTGTTCTCTGTCAATGTTGTGCCCCATAATCCTAGACAATATACAAGTTAAAGTTCTTAATTCATTTCATAGAATTTGGTTTACAGCAGATCATAGAGGTTTTAAACGTAAAACAACACTACAACACAGCAACAGACGTGTCAATATACCATGCGTGGTCACATCATGACATGTACAATTGATAAAAAGGGTAAGAGAATAATAGAGTAGCCACCCAAGTACAGTACAAGGTATGGTAAATCCAGAGATCATCATTTCAGCATTTCAGTTTTGAATACAGACATTTAAGATAAAACATTGTGTGAACCTGCTGATCTGTAAAGTTACGCCAAATGCAGTATGTTAAACCAAATTCAATTTGTTGACTAGCACAACTAACTGACAAGCAGCATACTATGTGTTTCCACATTATTTGATTAATGACATAAAAACAGGACATGTGTCTCTGGATAGCTCCATTGGTAGAACTCATGACTTCAGGCTGAAAGGTCCTGGGTTCAAATCTGGAAACTGACACCTCAGAATAATGAGGGGTGCCTGCTGGCATAAAGGTCCAGGCGCATGCCACAATGATGTAGTCCCTCGTCTGACAGTGCATGTGTTGCGTGCTCGAGTCCCGTTCATGACGACCTTTACAGCATGTCTCAGACGTCTCTGGCTAAAATTGCAGGAGAAATAATGGGCGCTGGTATCAAGATGATTGTACCTTACCTTTGATAAAAGAACAGCATCCCGGGCGTTTCTTCACCGGGTATCCAGGGTCTAGGGATGGTGCTGATGCTGCAGGCACCTCGGGAAAAGGGCTGCCCAGGTGACTGCTGTCCAGCTTGGACATGCCGGTGTCCATGGAGGCCGGGAACAGGGGCTGTGGGTTATAGATGGTGCTGACAACCCGAGGTATGGGCGACGGGGAGCCGCAGAAGCCTTGGTTCACCCAGCCTCCTCCTCCATTACTGCTCTGTACGCTGTTCAACTCGCACTCCACCTGGCACAAGGATTATTTAAAGGAAAGAAATGTAACCAATGTCTATTTTGACTATTTTACCCCATTTTTAGAAGGATTTTTAGACATCAAAAATATGAATATGACTTTTGTTCAGGGGTTTCCGTCACCGCTAAACTATTTTGTAAAACATTTGCATTTTTAGTTCTAGCCAACTAGCCAATCTACATTGATACGTTGTGAGATGTAGACCGGCCATTTTAACTATTCCAACATGTTTTTCAAAAAAGTCAAATAAGTTTAGGGAAAGGGGTTTAGGGTATGACAAAAATGGAACCCTAGTTTTACTAGCCAGGATAACCCTACCCTAAGCTGCTAAATGCAAATAGTCTAAATCCAAGGTGTCACCATCAACATATTTTAAGGCTGTGTTTTTTCTAAATTTCCTTACGGTTTAAGTAGCACATGATTCTGAATTCATTCCACTAGTTTTGCACCAACACTTCTTGGGCTGAATTAGTTTTCCTTTGGGTGGAAAACTAATGTCTGGAATGGATGCACAAAACCCCCCTAGTTTGACACATCACATGCTACTTAATGCATAACATTGAGAAAATATTGCTTTATAGTAGGTTGTCAAATGATTAAGCCATGCTCCACCTACACCCAACCCCTGCCATTTGTTTATTGGACTAACCTGGCTGGTGAAGTGGCTCTCAGCTCGGTTGTTCAAGCACTTCATGATGTTGTTGTTTGTTGCGGAGTCTCTGTGATGCTGAAGCCTAGACGATATTGTCCAAATTGAAGCTGGAGCGTTTCTACACTTAGCTGTGGTGGTTCAGATGACGTTGAAGAGACAATGACAGCTTGACAGGTGGGTGGAGTCTTCCACTCTGCTGTTGCTCATTTGGATGTTGTAAAGCAGGGGTTCACAACGTACGGTCGGTGGACCCAACAGGTGTCCTTGAGGGAGTTCCAGGGGTCTCACTCCAGCTAAATACCGTAGTTTGGAACCAAATGGACACTAACTCTAGGGTCCATTTGTTGTTTCCAATTTCATAGTCTGAGACTGTTTATTTGAAAATGACACTGTATGTATTTTGTATGTTGAATAGTTGCTGAAATAGTTTTGTGCCTGAAATGCCAGAAATGCAGTGGGGAAATTGATGAACTTATTGGATGACGAATTGTCCCTGTGTCTTGGGTAAACAAGCATTTATTTTCGGGTCAAATGTATTTTTGTTAATCCCACAATTATTTCACCCAGTGCCAATTACCTAATGTGATCCTGTCCTCTCCACCAATTTACATTTGGAAAATCCCCCTGTCGGGTGTAAGACCCCCCCCCCCCCCCCCCCCCCCCCCCACACACACACACACACACACACACACACACACACACACACACACACACACACACACACACACACACACACACACACACACACATACTTTGTGGGAAAGAATACGGTTGGGCAACTGTACCTACATAGGTGTAAGATGGACGTAAATTATATTGAAACCACTGTTTATGTTGTTTTATGTTCATAAAAGTTAAAAAGTTACTGAATATTTGAAGAAAAATGAAAAACAAATCAAATGGACAGAGAAACGGACACAAGGAAATCAAATCAGGTCAAGTCAGGTCAACTGTTCACTCAAGGTGGAAGTCACTCAAGGTCAGAGGGGCAGTGTGTTTGTGGTGGTTTATGTAGTATACTTCTATATGACTATAGTCAGTGGTGGTTTATGAAGTAGTCAGAGGGGGAATTGTGTATATGGTGCGGTTCAGGTGGGCTGAGGTGGCCGGCTACCGTCCAGGTACGACAGAAAGTAGGTTGGAGTTGTTCTGAACTTAGCTCGCCATTGTGTTCATCACAGACAAATCTGGCCTAAACAAAAAAAAGGCCAAATTAAACATCTTAATAAACAGCTGATTTATAAAACCACATGCGTGTTGTACAGTACAGCAGTCATAATGAGCCAATACAGTGGAGGTGAGGTGGAGCTACGTTCTGTTTTTTAATACTGTTTTATTAGGCATTTCCACATTTTTTAACATGACTTAGAATATAATTGACAAAAATATATTGTTTTTAAACAAATCTGTTTACAAACAGTGTTTGTACACGCTAAAGTTGCCTCTATTGCCATCAAACGAAAACAAACAATTCATTTCAAAAGTTCAGATTCACAGCTCATCCAGCTCAGTGCATTCACCAGTGCGGGGTAGGAATGGAGGTTTAAAACGTTTTTTAGTCAGTAGCCTATAATGCTTGCTATTGTAGTAATGCTTGTAAAATGTTTAAGGAGAGAGAGCATACAGACCGGGATATTGAGGGGTCAGAAACCAGTGTGGAGCACGTGACTATACAGAGCCTCTCCGAGTGCAAACTGCAGTTGGGTATACATTGTTTTCAACGAGAACGGCGCACATAAGAGCTATTTTAGGTACGTATGCAAAACGACAACTGTTTTAGAGTAACGTTCAGTCACGAATACAGTCTCTGTAATGTTTATGTTGTACTACTATTAAAGAACAAGAGTTTTAAAGTCATTAAGCTGGATTAAATATCTGACGCATTTCTGCATGCTCCTACTGCTACATTGCACTCAGAGCAGCCTCGCGAGACGCCCGAGACGCCCCCGTATCGCAAGATTGTCAGTTGCTAACAGAGTGTGTGTATGTGTGTGTGTGTGTGTGTGTGTGTGTGTGCGTGTGCGCGCGTGTGCGTGCGTGCGAATAATCATAGAGATGTGTGAATGGTTTGCTGTTGGCTCTATGCTCTTCCAGCAGCGCGAGCGCCCTGGCGCATATGAGTGAACGGGAATATCCTAGCTCTCTCCCACTAGAAGGCTCTGATACTGACCTGCCACAGCCAGTGATGTGCACCCATAGAGTAATAAAATAACAGAGGCCGGACTGGAGCGACAGCCCCGCCCCCTTGTTATTCATTTCAATACAAGTTGCTCATTGGCGCTTTGAAGCACCGGAAGACCGCCGGAAGTGCGCCTATTTCCGCATTTGAGCACCAAAATTTGGTGCCCAAATGCGGAAGTATTTCTCCATGAACGCGCCCGACGCAAGGGATTATGGGAACCATGAACGAGCGCCGTCGCGCACGAGCAAAGGAAAAAAAACATCAAAAAGCATAAAAAAACAAGCTTGTGGGTGTGCATTGAGCTTATTATCTGTCATATAATACATCCGTTGTGTTTTGAGAGGTAGTATATGACGTGAGGACCGCTGGTTTATTCAGAAAACAACTTAAAAACAAACTGCCCTGTCCACGTGCACAAAGCAAACGAGCGTGCGTGCTCTCGGGGCGTTCGTGCATGAATTCCACCCGCCTGCAGTACCAAACTTGGCCACCAGCGAGGCTGCTTCAAGCCTGGAGTGACTGTCTGCTGGTGTGTGTGCACCTCACCGACGGACAAAGTGCTGAGCTTTATATTGGGTGTGTGGTGTGTGATGATTGCCTGATTCCAACCTGGTGTGACTGACTGATTGACTGATTGGTGAGCTGGGCTGTTGAACATCTACAGCATACCTGGGCATTATGCGGCCCGGGGGCCAAATGCGGCCCTTTGGCTGACTCTGACCGGCCCGGGGACCACCAGTGGTCCTTGAGAGAGTTCCAAGTTAAAAGTTGGTTAACCAGATGTAACTCTTTGAGAGCGTATAAATGAAACCAAATGGACCCTTGCGGGTCCATTTGGTTTCATTTTTACACTCTCAAGAGTTAAAATATTCATCATCTGAATTAGCCCTGTAAAAGTCTACACATTCAATCAGAGAATGTAAGAGAATGGTTATTTTTGTCATCCTGTTTTGTTTCCCAAATCCGTCCTGGAATTGTGGACAAAAACAAAAGAAATCTTGAAGAAAGTTTTGGGAACTGTGGGGCTAAAATGTCATCAAATTTTGGTCCGTGGCTCAAATACTGAATAAATAGAGGGCCCTGGTATCAAAATGGTTGGTCTTACTCTTACTTTTATCTTGAAATTAAATTAATATTACGCAGACTTTAGTTCAGCCTTTAGTCTTGGCCCTCCACAATATTTTATGTATCTCATTTGGCCCCTTGGGGAAAATAATTGCCCACCTCTGATCTACAGGTACATATGGCAAATGGTGCAAAATACCAATTCAGCCATTTTAACCCTGGGTTACATAAAGTTAATATAAGATCCATATACTATTTTTTTTTTCCGTGTTGTGAAAGATACATATATGTGTATGAAACCTATAACTTTGCATATGACATTAAAAACAGATTCAAGTTCCATATTATTTTTAAGTGAGACATATATCATTTTGTAATTGATATTATATATGACATTCAAAACAGATTCAAGGTCCATATTATTTTTAAGTGAGACATATATCATTTTGTAATTGATATTATATATGGCATTCAAAACAGATTCAAGTTCCATATTATTTTTAAGTGAGACATATATCATTTTGTAATTGATATTATATATGACATTCAAAACAGATTCAAGTTCCATATTATTTTTAAGTGAGACATATATCATTTTGTAATTGATATTGACATTCAAAACAGATTCCGTACTTGTAAGCCCTCCATAAAGACAAATACGTGGTTAAAAACCTGAGGAAATGTACCTTAAAAATCTGGAGGCCAATTTCCAATAGCTTTGGAATGAATGAAAGTTTTTGCAGAACATCCTTAAAGGTAATGTATAACTATTAGTGGGGTCCCACGACACACCGTCATTTACAACTCTTGTAAAAGTTTGACCTTCGCTTCTAATTTGTAGATGATGACCTATAGAACAATTTTAGTTCGAGTGGCCCATCTGTAGATGAAAAAAATATGCATTTTTTGCCTAATTTCAAAATTGACCAAAATCGGATTTTTGTTTTTCTTAAAAGTCTTTATTTTCTCACAATTGCTGTTTTTTCTTTGTTTTCTTTTGCTATATCTAGTCAATACTAACCCAGGAATTAACTGGATTTCAAATATTAATGTTTGGAATATGATATGGAAAAAATGGACGCCCATGTACATCAAATTACTTCAAATGGCACCTAATTTAAATTCTGTTGAACCTAGAAGGATGAAGTTAGTGCCTACCTATCATGAATGAGTAATGGTATAAATTGTAAATAAATAGAAACAATACAGTATTGGGGGGATTAAAGTTAGGCATACCCACTTATAGCCCAGCCTCTGTGTGAAAATTGTGCAGTTTTCAATGAAAGCATGACATTTGGCACAAAGTTAAAGCCTGCCATAAGGAATTGTTTTGGCTATGGGTCTGTGATGACAGCTATGGTGGCCATCATCTGCTGTTATTTTACCAATTCAGCTCATACAACATACAATCTTGATTCTGATGACAAAACGTTTTCAAGGATTATGATTTTTTATAAAATGCTAGATAATAGTCAAATCATCAAAATGTGTAATATTGATGTAGGCAGTAAATTCATGTCTTCTACCCTATATGTGAAAATCAAGTGAGCCCATGAAATCAGCTGACATATTCTTAGTACTCACTCCAACTCAAACCAGCTCTACCCGATTGACCAGTACCCAGTGAGGTCAGAACACCAGTCTGTGTACTTCTAACCAGATCCCCATCCAGATCCAACACCAGTGTACTTCTAGCCAGATCCCCACCCAGATCCAACACCAGTCTGTGTACTTCTAGCCAGATCCCCACCCAGATCCAACACCAGTCTGTATACTTCTAGCCAGATCCCCATCCAGATCCAACACCAGTCTGTGTACTTCTAGCCAGATCCCCACCCAAATCCAACACCAGTCTGTATACTTCTAGCCAGATCCCCACCCAGATCCAAGACCAGTCTGTGTACTTCTAGCCAGATCCCCATCCAGATCCAACACCAGTCTGTGTACTTCTAGCCAGATCCCCATCCAGATCCAACACCAGTCTGTGTACTTCTAGCAGATCCCCACCCAGATCCAACACCAGTCTGTGTACTTCTAACCAGATCCCCACCCAGATGCAACACCAGTCTGTGTACTTCTAGCCAGATCCCCATCCAGATCCAACACCAGTCTGTGTAATTCTAGCCAGATCCCCACCCAGATCCAACACCAGTCTGTGTACTTCTAGCCAGATCCCCACCCAGATCCAACACCAGTCTGTGTACTTCTAGCCAGATCCCATCCAGATCCATACAGTAAAAGCTGTCTGGTGAAAACCCCTGCTGAAGTGCTGTACCTTCACACACAAGCTAGTTGACAGGAAAATAGTCATACTCAAAGTAGTTATATTGCACCATGGTGACCATTCTTTTCGACTCTCATGTCCTTCTTGAAGATGGTTCGGAATGCATAATGCTTCTCCCCATGAAGACTCAACAACAATGTCAATTGAAGGAGCCTTCACCTCATGATACCTGGTGCTGGTGAGAAACTGTCTCCTGTATATAGCCTCCCAAACAAATGCAGACACTTGGCTAGACTGCCACAGTTTGAAAGGGTCAAGCCCTAATCCTGATTGCGGCAGTCAACCCCACCTAATCACACAAACCGGGGCCTCCAGATGAGCCAGCAGCCATCTGCACAAGTCTGGGTTGGACCTTGCAGGGCTGAGCTAGAGACTTGGAAAGAAACCTTCAGCAAAGACAATGGCATTGACATAGTTGACATAGCCCCAGAACACTGAGGCCATAAGAAGTGAGGAGAAACTCTGGCTGGAAGCCCTCACCCCACGTCATCCTTTAGACCTCGTCCTTGAAAACGTAGGATTAGTTACCAGAATCAGGATCAGAGAATTTTAATTACTGTTAAAATATCAGCAGGTGGTGGCCATTATGAGAAATATCTACCATGGTCACAGGACAAATGTAAATAGTACCAATGAATTCCTCATCATTGACAATGTGGGACTATTTACTAGAATTAATATTTTAGAAAATAGCTGTCAGGATTACCAAGGGACAAATCTGTGATGGTGCCATAGCCAACAATGCTCCTAATGACATGCTCCAACTGTGTTCCAAAATTCATGCTGTTATCATCAAAATACTGCACATAGAGGCTGGACTACGTGCTATTCTTGTGGATACACACAAGGGGGTGGGGGGGGGGGGGGGGGGGGGGGGGGGGCTGGGGTAATATGGTCTAAATGACTAAATACTACTTCTGAATGTGAATATGTCATATGTTCAGATTGGATAAGTTACGACAGTCTTATATCATATTTTGGAAGCCCCCCCCCAATAATCTTTAACTGCGTGCTGGCCACTCTAACCAAAATGGTTACCTCACCTAGAATTTAGTATTGAAAGTTAAACTTTTAAAGTTGTAAACGACAACTAAATTTAACATGGAGATGGAAACTCACTTCGGTTTTAGCTAATTTTAGCTTGTTTTGCTTGCTATTTTTGTCGATATACACCAATAATGGATGAAAAAATATATTTTATGTGTAATTAGGTTTAGGTAGCAAATGCTACTCCTGATTGTGAATCCATAGATATCCCATATGTACAGATTGGACAATTTGATCAAAAGTTACAACAGTTTACATGTTTTGGTAGGGTTGGCACCTTGTTACGCCCCCTACAGGCCAAATATTTAATTTGTGTGCGGGCCACTCGAACCAAAATGGTTCTATAGACCCTCACCAACAAATTAGGACTGAAAGTGAAACTTTTACAAGAGTTGTAAATGACATCCGCATTTAACATGGAGACGAAACCCCACTATATTAACTATATTATATATAACTATATTTTTCCTTTTTGCCCTCTAGGCCTAAAGTAATTCTACTTTGATGCTGCAGCTGTTTCCCTGCAGAGACATCCTGCACACTGTCCAGAACCTTGCTGTTGTCAACAAATCATGAAAACAAAAACATTCGCTGGGCTCAGGAAAGGTAGTGCTAATTAGTGTGTGTGTGTGTGTGTGGGGGGGGGGGGGGGATATGGGGGAAATATGTAATGATACATATTTCAGAGAAATTTGAGGCGTCTTTCTGAACTTTCCTTTCAGTTGATCAAACACGCATTTAAACGCAACACCCATGAGTGACTACTACGGTATGTGTTTTACCAGATCATCAGCTATGTTTGTGGGGGAAAAAACTATATAGGCTGTTTGCTACTTAGGCTAATTACTAATTATACATATTGCCTTGAATATTTTTTCCTATTATGACTACTAAATGTATATTCCTATATAGCCAACTGTTGACTCTTACGTAAACACAGCCATAGCCTCCCGGCTCTGCTGTCTCATTAGCATAAATCTTTTGACTCCGTCATCTGTTATGCTATTTTACATTTTTAACATGCCAACTGTCAAAAGCATATTAGGCATTCAAACAATCAAATTTTAATTGCTGTGGCCATCTGTATTGTTTGCCACTTTGCCCTTGTCACGCACACAGCTCGAGCATGCACACAAACGTGTGTGCGTACACACACATGCGTGCATGTGCATGCACACACACGTACACTCACGCACGCACACACACTCACGCACACACACACACACGCACACACACACACACACACACACACACACACACACACACACACACACACACACACACACAAACACACACACACACACACACTTTGTTTTACTTTGAAAATTCTCAAAGAAACATCCATAGGCGTCCTGAACGTATAGTTCATAATAGTTTTTACTTTGTTTTTCAAAACGGATCAGAAGCTATAACGGATCATCCCCAGACTACGTTATAACAATTCAAAATACTAATCAAATCAATTGTAACTTAATGGGTTGTGTATAAAGCAATTATGGCCGTTGGACAATACATTGAACGCATGGATATATCTATAATACTATATGCTACAGAGTTTTGGATGCGGCAGCGGAGGTTCACGCGTGAGCTGCTCTGAACAGTGTGATTACACACAGCCATTACACAACAATAGAACTTATAATTGGTTGGTGTGGGCTGGAAACCATGCATGTCCACAACCCAAACTTTTTCATTAGTGTTTTACGAAGCCAATTAACAAAATGGCGAGAATAGCTGATCTTGTCATGATGTGAAGCGTTATACGCTTGTAGATCAGCTGTTTTCGCTGCTTTTGTGACACTTTGTTGCATGATGAATTACACTATGGAAATACTGTATACAGTGTTAACTACTGTATGCAGTTATAAGAGATACCAGGTTTCTCTGTGATATTGTATGGCTGAGGTTATAGTTGTGTAAGGGCCACTCTTTATAAATTAGCAGTGACTTGTGCCATGATGGCACCTTTATTTTAAATTAAACAACCAAGACTTAAGGCCCGGGTGTAATCATGGTTTGACCCTAAAAAGAAATTGCAACACAATTATCAAATTGTATCTCTGCAATTTGGATAAGTTAAAGAGATATCCAGGCCATCAAAACATAGGGTTAGACACAAGAAGTATTCTCTTGGGTGGATAATGAAGGAGTTAGGGTATATTAATGATTTTGGGGTTCATATTGGACGTCATGTTGAAAATCTTGAAAACAAATTTTGCCTGGCCAAACTTTGGTACACTTCCAGTATGTTGAGGACACCTAATACTACAAAAATCAGTTGAGAAACCTTCTGTTTTAGGCTAAGGTGTTTTTTTTCATAAATGCACTCGCCTAATACAACAAACAATAACCAAATAACATTCTAAAAGACTCACAGTTATGTTGTGCGATATGTTGCAAGTCTGTAGATCTACTGTTTTTTTAAATAAAATGAAAAAGTTGACATTTGATAATACACACATGCACACACACATGCACGCGCGCGCACACACACACACAGTGAAAAATAACACTCAGGTGTTATCACAATTGTCATGTAAAACAGGAAATAGAAACAAAAAAGGCTGCAGGGGTCACAGAAAGGACTTGGTTTGTGTGCTTATATTTTGGGTCCCTGTATTGACGTAACAGAGCCTTATCTCACCACACAGGAGGGACGGACAAAAGGACGCTTTTATGTCCCCTTGGTGTGCAGGACGAGACATGGCACATGGCCTTCGCCTGACATCACTAGTAAAGGCTGTTCTTGCAGAAACCTCGCGTCTCTGCATTTCATTTCATTTTGACGCGGTACCGCAATTGAATACGCCTACCATACTTTGTCAAGGTGTTGCACTACTAAGGTTTAGAGAGAAAATAGCAAATCTGCAAGCTGGTAATTTAGTTTCTAGTAGTTTATGTAAAATTATTTCAAAAGAAATTGCATTGTTTTTTGACATACAAGTTTTCCACACAACATCAATGCTGTTATGTAATCCCAACGCCCTTGTTTTCACAGCTTGAATTGGTTAGGAAGACACGATGTTCTATTGGGTGTCTATTTACAGTAAGACATCGACATTGGCAATAGCGCAAATATAATGCAAATATAATATATAGCCACTATTTTGGATTTGCAATTGTTGGGCCTACGGGTACCCAGAAAAGCATAAAGGCTTGTTTATTGCAGGGTTCTCCATTTTCAGTTCATCAGTGGAATCAAGGGTTGATATTTCCATGCCAAAGAGGTCAAAAAACACTTTATAAAACAGGCCAATGATAATAATAATAACAATAATAGTCAAGAATTCATTCACCATTAATATGAATAACAGCGTAAATGTATAGTACTGTTGTAAGTAATCAATGTCACTTTACATGTATAGGGGAAAGTAACCGGCTTTATAATGAAAAAACCTAAAACCATTGAATAGCCTAATCATTTTTGAGAGCACAACAGCAGTAGAATGTAATGACTCATAAGTTCACACAATGGTCATCACAGTGTTGAAAACTAAAAATTGTGCTATATAATTACATTTGTACGTTGTGCAGACAAACTATGCCAATAATGCATGGAAGTGCATTGAAGTTAACATGGAGGAGTTTGTGGGATTGTTGATGACTAATGGTGTGTTGATTACTTTTAGTTTGAGGGTTTATGAAAAGTATAAAGAAAGGGGGGGAACTTTGATTATGCTGATTTATTGACACAAATCACTTGGAATTGTGCATAATCCTGTACATAATGATGAAGGTATCCCATATATCATTGTTTTACCTCTATGGTAATTAATTATTAATTGAAAATTAACATTGGTTAGAGGAGGCAGATATGCCAGCGCCTAAAAACCCAATCTTTTCTTTTGTTCTCCATAAAATTACTTTTTATTTTAGGTCAAGAACAACAACAAGAACAACAACAATTAATCAAAATAGAAGTCTGCATGTAACAAAAAATATAGATATATATTTTACAAAACTACTTTTCTTGGCTATATGGCTATTGGCTAGCCCATACACAAAATAGATATTATTATTGTGTGACTTTAACAATGCTTCCGTTGTACCGCAGTATCCAATGAAAATTGCACATTTAGGGCCATATAAAATGTTTGATTCAAAAACATCATACAGCCCATGTTTATAGTACAAGCTAACTGTCATACTAACCACACAGCAGTCTACACAATTATGGTACAGTATATCATACTGAAACAGTCAATTCTCCTACTTGAACAAGACCTGCTCAATATGGGTAAAGATAAAAAGTTTCAAAATAAAATAGAAACCTTTTTCAGTGTCATCAGAAAAATAAATAAGTTAAGTCGATTTCCTCCATTTCCTACTTGAAGAAAAACTGCTCAATAAGGGTTCACAAGCTCAAACAAAAGGTAAAGATAAAAGATTCAGAAATATCATACTGAAACAGTCCAATGCTCCCAGTTTTCTACTGAAACAAAAGCTGCTCAACAAAGCTAAAAAAAATAAATGTTTCAAAATAAATGTCAATGTCTTCAAAAAATACAAATTAAATACATGTATACAGGGGCGTCACAGCAAAGGGGGCCCCTGTGTTTTCATCACACCTGGCTTTGGGCCCCCCTAAAAATGCCTACCCCCCACCCACCAGCCCCCATCGACACCCATGAATGTATATAATCATGGTACAGTATATCATACTGAAACAGTCAATTCTCCTCTTTTCCTAGTTCCAAATCCGCTCAGTATGGGTTTACGAACCAAAACAGGCAAAAATAAATGTTTCAAATTAAAATAGAAATCATACAAATTAACTCAATACAAATGTATTTACTTAATCCTTGTCATTCGCATGACATGTCTGGTTAGCAGTTGGTCATGGCGGAATAGCAAGGGAGCACGTGGCCCTCAAACGGATATGAGAACGCTGACGCATCGACGTATTCCTGCTCCTCCGCAGAAGAAGAGCCGTACCTCGCAAGGCAAGAAGGATAGCCGTCGCCTGGCTCCGTGGCGCTGCATTCCAACTGCAGGTCCAGCCACTGCCTGTGGGGGGCGGCGTTGCTGCCGTGCAGCCTCCTCCTCCTCCCAGAGTCCGTCAGGATGCGGCTGAGTGCCACGATGTAGCTGAGGGCCATCTGCAGGGTCTCGTACTTGGACAGCTTCTTGTCCTCGCCCCACTGCGGGACCACCTTGCGCAGGCAGTCGAAGGCCGTGTTCAGGCCCTGCATCCTCTTGCGCTCACGGGCGTTAGCGGCCATCCTCCGGCGGGTCGCCGTCTCGTACTTCTCCGGGCTCCCCGTAGGGTCAGCCTCCGACGAAGATGACTCGGAGTCGGTGCAGCTGGGGCGGCGGCACTTCATGCTTTTGATTCTGCCCCAAAAATAAGAGATGCAAGACGAAAAGCCTGTTAGTTTGCCGGAAAACGAGACAAAAAGGTTCAGCCCGATAGTTCGCCGAAAAATGAGACAAAAAGGTTCAGCCCGATAGTTTGCCGAGTTGAATTGCCAATTATTATCCTCAGAGAGAAAGCCTCACCGCTGGTGGTATCTCCGGTATACAGTATGTCCTGCAGCAGTCCATCCAAGGGGGGTTCTGATCTCAGACTTGCTGGGGGAGCGGCTTTTATAGGACCGCCACAGATGAACAGGTGGCAGCAGGTGGGGTCCCCGCCCCCCTTCCTCCCAGAAGCCAATCTTCCCTGTCCTCAATATACTGTTGTACAGAAACACACCCGCATGCACACCCACAAACACCCACACCCACTCCACACTCAGCCTTAATGAAATTCCAATTATCTTGGCCTGGTCTATATCTGGTCATGGCTTCACCATGTGTTGCAAAAAAACACCAGAGCTTTACCATCTGGCCAGCAGCACAACCTACTGCTGCTGACCATCATGTTTCAATACATGTTGAAGCTAGAAGCTATAATGCATGATTACAATACATGGCTTTGGTTGCTAATGTCACTCCAGGGTATTGGGCTGCCCTGTTGAACTGAAATTGAGTAAATACAACCTGCATTCATGGTTTGAAATGTTTTTCTTTGCTTAATGTAAATCCCTCTGGATTAAGAGCGTCTGCTAAACACCTAAATTGTAAATAATAGCAGCAAACAATAGCAATAGCAACAATCAAAATCACTCATTTATATGGGTGGCTTTAATTGTAATCTAGTGTTTAGAATTCATAAAGGTGTTCTTGTGAGGTGTTTGAGGTGACTCGTGTTTTAGTATTTTATATGCATAAATAAACATTTAGCATTTAGTTATTTACAGGTATTACACACTGGTGTTTAGGTCACATGTTCCAGGGATTTACAGTTTTGTCTAAGAACAAAAATCAAAACGGATCCCTTTCACTTGCCATGATCGTATCCTGCTACTGTCCTCACCATCACAGTGATAATCTGAGATTAGCCTGAGGCAACAGAAGTTAAGTGTAAGTGTGGCCCCTATAACCTGAGGGACTGAAACAACATCCAGCTGTCTTTTTGCTGGATGGGATTAGATTAGTGCTTCAAAACAATATGTCACACATACTGTATTTCTACAAACATTTCAAACCCTCAGAAATTATTTTTCATCAACTGATCAAGTTGCACATAGCGTGTCGGTGTATTCCTAACACGACAGTATGAATCACAGTATGTGGTATGCATTAGTGCTGCAAGCGTTCTGGGAGACCACAATGTGGAATTAATAATTGATCTGTCAAGTGATCCGAGCAAATGAGATAGACAGAACCTGTCTGCCTGTCTGTCACCAAGAGGGTGGAAGCATATGGGGGGCACACACACACACACACACACACACACACACACACACACACACACACTGCAACTCATGTGTTGCAAGATTGCAGATCTGCTATTTTCAAAAGAATTGGTAAAAGTTAAAATAATTAAGAAGAAAAATATGTAACCTTAGATATAGATCATGAGATCATGTCGAGATTGATAATACCTTGATAATACCGTTCATAATAGCAAATTATTATAGTTATATCGACCAAAGTGTCTCATTGATGCGTCCTATACTTAAACTTACATAAAGAAACAGAGTAGTTCCAACACCACTGTCTTACTGAGAGAACTGTTTTTCCCTATGCTTGGCTGTATATTCTGCCTGGTGTCTGTAACATAACATTAGCTGGGGCATCACTGTGACAAATGGCACCCTAAAAAGCTTGGGGTCACGGAAGCATGCTGAATGATTAATCACTATTAGTCGCACACGGGATAATGTCTGTGTTCCTAATATTGGGTCATGGTCGCGGAAAAAACGGTGGTGGCTGTCTGTCTGGTCATTTCAGGCATGGGCTGTGCAATTAGGCATATAATCCCATCTACCAGTCGCTCCATTGATTACAGATTGGTGTAGTTGGCCAGCTGCTGCCTTGCTTGTCCTGCGTCTGAGGGTCTCGGAATCAGACATGGGCCTAGTGGTCCTATACCGTTCGTGTCTTAGAGGGCCTTGTTTTTTCACCCCAATCCCTTATGTGATTGGATGTCTGAGCACTGATGTCTAAGAAAAAAATAAATAAACTTGCTTGTGAAGCCATATGTAACAGATGGGGAGAAGGAGTGACCAGCCTGTTGCGATGGTGTCAGATATCAGAATTATAATCCAGAGAGAGGAAGGATATTATTGAACAGAGAGAAGTGAAAAGATTAAGGCACAGAGCGTGTGATTCCGCCTGAGAGAGTCGGATTGGCTATCCTCAGTATGGCTTGACTTTCTAAATGATAAATAAATACACTATCAGTTGCAGAATTGAATATTTGTCCTTACAGAAGTCAATATGTCTGTCCGGATGTCCGTTCAGTTATCAGCTCTGTTGTAGTTGTACTTGAAATGTACAAATCTCCTAATTTGCATAAAAAAATCTATGCTATATTTACTATGGAGAGAATTACGTTCAGCTTTAGAGGCCAGATCTGGTGTCTTTACAGATAATTCATTTAGACAGTTATTCATATCCATACCTGGAGAGCTGATTTTGCTTAAACAAACAAACACATTAATAAATAATCAATTAATGTAATTAAATCATGCCTTACATTCATACATTATACAAATAAGCCAAACTTGTTTGTTAAAGGGTATAGGCTACCACATTGTTTTTTTTTTTAGTTTTTAGTTTAGTTATATGATGTAATTTCAAACATGGACAAGAAAAGAAAAAAGTTCCAGTGATTATAAATTGATATGCCCCTTAATGACTTGCATACAATTGACATTGTAATCTAAAACATCTCTCAAAGTCACCTTTTTATTAAATATAAATTAAGCTGATTCAGACACCAGGGCAGTTTTATTTTTAAGTAAAAATGATAACTTCCTGTTGATTTTACTGTTTCAAGATCTGGATACGGATCCACAAATATAGTCCAGCCTTTCTTTTAATAAAAAATAGTCAAATTTGTTTGTGCCTTTCTATAGTGTCTGAATAAACTATGTCTGATCATTGTCATTTTATTTGTTTATTTTTATTTTTTATTTCTTGTCCACATTTGAAATAATATCATGGCAAAACAAAAGAAAAATTCTGGTCAAGCATGGTCTCTAAAACAAAAACACGCAATGCAAGTTATCGCTGGGGAACACATGACTGCTCCAATCAGGAGAAGGCCTGTCTGGCAGCTGGTCAGATGAGCCTGGTGGGGGGTGTAAGTGGGTCACGCAAGGTGAATGTAATTTCATGCCTATTTGAACTTTCTTCTCCATTAATTGGACTGATTAGCAATGGTTAATTGGTTTACTGGGTTTGCTATTTGTGCATACTATGGTGTCAGCCTCACGTGGAAAGCTTGCATTAGAACACGCTCATTACAGCATTAATGGTGGTGGAACATTTCAACACTAGGAAAGGAAAAAGTGTGTAATTGGGAGATTAAGTAACAATGGAGAAAGTATTTTTGAAAATATACCCTATTGGCCGTCTTATATTTGATTAAATTATTTGACATTCAATGTTCTTTTTACACACATGAAGGTCTTATGTCCAGGGTCGGGACAATATACGGTATACAAAGAGAGCGATTTTTAAAGACTCTGTAAAGCAAATTCAGCTTTTTTCTTTTAGACATAAAAATCATGTACAACAGTCAATTTCATACCTATATCCTCACAGGCCTTCTACTCTTTCACAACAAGCATGCCTTTTATGATTAAGGCTTAGGGCAAAATGTCAGGCAATAGACCTTCTTCAGGCCACCTGTGATACCGGTACTTCATTTAAAAATGAATTAAGTCTCACTACATCAACAATGTGCATTTGTTTGTTTGTTTAACTAGATGCAGTTTCCCATTTTCTTTTGTCTGTTTGCTTTATACTCCTGGACGTATCATGATGTTTCTTTGAACATGTTGTTTTAGTGTTTGTGCTGCCATTTGACAAAAGATATGTGAATAACTGTTTTGAGTACGTATGCTGTATGCTGCAATAAACATGTATTTTTCTTTCTGCATTTCATAGTCAACTATTACAATTTTAAAGCTTTGGTTACTTACTTCAAAAACATTCCACCACTGAAATGCACACATGTACACATTGATGAAATCAGAGTAATATGAGGTGATGTCCAGTTACCATGCAGATTCAGCTAGTAGGACAGAAATACAAAACTATAATTGTCAGTATCAGAAAGAATGCTTTGACTTCACCTGAAAACATTATGGCAGGGACTTACTGAAGCTAGATAAATGCAATACTTTGAGTTTGAATAAATATAACTTTATTCTGAGAAAACAAAAACAACCTATTTTACATGTGCAATTTTATATGAACTCAGTATATGCTTCAAAACACAGCTTATTTCCTCAATATTGTTTTTATACCGACTTGGATGTGTCATATTGCGTTTCAGAATTATGTCACAACATTCAATATTTCACTCGACGCCGGTGTCCCTAAATCAATTACGCTTGCTTTGACATTGAAATTCATAGTATTAGGATTAAAGTGGCTAAAGTCTATATATAGCCACTAAAGATTATGGCCAGTACAGATCACTCTTGTTATTCTAATCCAGTTTCCCATCTTGGTACAGCAGAGTTAAAGGGATATTTCACTTAGAAAAAAATAAAAATAAAAAATAAAACCTTTGGTCATTATATCATGATAGGTTTTTCATTTATTTTTAAAATATTGTTTTATTCATTTGGCCCCACCAGTGTGGTGCTGAGACTGCTACATTTTCCAAAACAATATTTTAAAAATAGACAAAAACTGTAAATAAATACAAAAACAGAAAAACGATTGGGTGTTTTTGATTAATCTATTATGGTTAAAATGGAGTTTTAAGATGGGTATGTAAAGGAAGGGGGCAGGGCAGCTAAAATGAACATCAAATATCTAATTCCTGAATCGAGTAACATAAAAACGGTCTGGGATGTGCACGGGTCTGAGTAAAATAAAAAAATAAAATCACAAAATGTATTTCTGAAAGTGAAATATCCCTTTAAAGCCAAATACTTCATCGTAAGATAGTGTTGTTTATCAAAATGTGCCATTTGCCGAGTCACACCACCGTACCATAGAGTATAAATTACACCTTATGAGCACAAAGACGTCACTTCATATTAACATGGCGGTGTTTTAACTGCAGTGAATTCACATTCCATTCTATTTTTGAGACAATGAGCTAAAATGAGTAGTTATGTAAGAAGAGACAGACCTAACACAATATACGGTAATCTTTAAAAGTGACTGTTAGACTGCATTACATAACCTTCAGCCAAACATGTAGTGATGCATTTTTGATTTTTCACAAAATAAATAAAAAATAAAACTCATTCCTTGGAACAAATCAAATAAACTGCTCTAAATGGCACAATAAAACGTCGATCAGTATCCTCCAATAGTGTCTTTACTTTTATTATTTTTTTATACTTAATAATTATTAATAAACAATAATTTATAAATCTTTAAACAATAATTCATGGATCCTTTCATAGAAACTTTCAAACACACACCAGCGTTACCAGCATTGGCATAACGTTTTTCAAAAATATATATGGTGAAAGTACAACTACAGATTAAGAGCAGATGTACAGTAGAATATAAACATGAAATATTTTGTCAAACATTCAGCAACAACCTAGACAAATAAAGTATAGAAAATAAAAATAACTATGGTATGAATAATTCAACTCCACCAGTGGCTTGTGATACTAAGACTTTTGCAAACCTGTCTATCTTTTTGTTGTTATTTTTAGTTTTGTATGTGAATAACACTCTTCAAATGACACAAATAAATAGGAATGGTGACTAACCCTACCATCAGTTCCCGATAGCTTTGCCATCTATCTAACAGGCGTGACAGTAACGTCTGTTACTGTTCTTTTGAGTGTATCCCTTATTTTAAACTGCCTGATATACTAATATAATACTTTACTGTATTAATATTTTATACAGTAAATGAGCTGATTTGACATTCCGTAAAGCAGCTGCAATGTGCTATTACAGCCAAAAGTCTGTTCATGTCTGGCAGAGTTGTGGCTTTCACAAAAGCCAGTTCAACTTCACTGTGGCTGTTTGGGCCTGGGTGAGTTCGGTTCCGCTCCGTCATTGTCAATACTAGAGAGTTAGTTGTCATATGAACAGACTTTTGGCTCCATTAATAGTTTATCAACGGAATGTCAATTCTGTTCATTTATATTATACTAGGTTAAATGTCACTCACATCATACCGGAGGGCAATTGACCATATTCACATATTGCATTTGCTGTGCTGGGGAAGGGGGTATAATATGAGAGTGGTCGTGGATAGCTCTTAATCATCCTACGCACCTTAGTCGCCACCTAAATTAAACAAAAGAATTGCCACTTTCTTCCTCAATTCAGAATCACAAGAGCATGGTGACATTTTGACTTTTTTGCCTTCTATAGGTTGTTAATGGAGTGTATGGTCGCATATTACGGCTCAACATATGCAACATGCCCGGGTTCACAATGGAGCTCTACGGGGCTGGCAAGTAGACTATTCTCTAGTAATTCTGCGGCGCGTGGCGGCGGATATTCACAGTGTTGCAGCGTTCCAAGGCGGTCCGAGGGGGTCCGGTTCCGGTGGGTGGGTCTCACAGCTCGTCGCTCTCCAGCGTGCCCTCTGGAGGGGAGCTGGAGAACAGCATGGGGCTGTTGTCAGACGTGGGGAAGGCTGACCTGATGTCCAGGCCCTGCCCCGTCAGGGCAGCGTAGCGGCTGCCCGCGCGGTGAGGAGCCTTCTTCACCGGCATGTGGACGCTCTGGTGCCACTGAGCTGTGGAGGGTCCACACAGCCCAACAAACACTTTGTTACTAAGATGGACAGATGATCACCGCTTGGCTATACGTGATTATTTGACTAACATTTGAGATAGAGTCAATAAACTTGATTACATAATACACAGCAAATTCCTGAGTGTTCCTCTGCCTATGAAGTTAACCACAAATAACACAAGTTTCCTGCAATTAGTTAGGGAAAGTTATCAAAATGTGTGGTGAATCTGCATAAATAAATAAAGTTCTAGATTTCCTCACAAAGTGTTCATTAATAAAGGTGTCTATCGTCACCTCTCGATTGGTTCCAAACCCAAATCCTTTGGGATTAAACTAGAGTTTTTTCATCATTCTGAATGCATTGCAAGAATCCATTCCTGCGGCTGAACAACCTCACCACACAGAGTCATCATAGGCACATTTTGGCAAGTGTCTATGGCCGTGGGATCATGTTGTTTGTGCAAAACTAATGCTTGTGTAATGTGTATTATTGTGCAGAAGCAGGGATTGAACCCGGGACTCCCACTCGCCAGTCCAACGCACAACCAGTCACTCCAATAGGGCTGAGCCCAATTGACGGGGCTGTTGTGGCTGGCTGCTACACTTGCAATGGACTTAGAAACATGAAACCCCCTAGCTTGACATGTCGCAGACTAATTAACTAATTTTGTGAAGAAAGCTAGTGGTAAGCAATTGTTTTGCAGATTTGCCACACATTTTTCCAACTTTCCCTAACTAAATTGGTACCAGTTCTATTGTACACCTTGCAAATTGTACGGAAATGCAGAAATCTGAGTAAAGAAGTGCCGATAAGGGTCGCTGAGAGCTAAATTATGGTAGCGATCAACTCTTCCATATAAGCCTGATATTTACTTTGCTTCATTATATGAATCAATCAACACTGAGGATTTTGCTGTGTGAGCAGATGGAGGGATGGCAACTGATGCCACTGAGAGATTATTACATCACACGTTACCATATATGTCTAGTCTGCACGTGCAAGATACAATCCCAGCCTCATTCTTAGCCGACACTGTGAACCAGCCAGCATCCTCTTTCCTGGTTGGCTGGATAACGAGACACACATATCCAGTAGGATCCTGGTGCATGCTGAAATAAACACACATTCACAGACTCCAATTATTAACTAGGAATACCTCTAGGGTTAGGGTAGTAGAAGTCATGCTAACATGACTTGCAAGCTACAAGTACGTATGCAATGTGTATGTGCATGCAAAAATCAGACAAATAACTTCATACAGATGTTACGGATGTTAAAGGTAGTACATACAACATCCAAGCCTAAATTCAAATATACATGTATATTTATATATTTAGCCTTTTCCCACACCAATCAGCCACTACATGTTTGTGCTGGGGTGTTTTCCTGCAGAAAATTCATCCATTTGGCTGTATTTTGGTTTTGTTCGAATGTTTATGTTGACATTTCACTGTTCATGTGAGTAAGGAAGGGGCTGGGGACAACAATGACAACAGAGGCATCCCCGCCAAGGAATGAACATCAACATAAACATTGGAAGTTTGCAACGAAACCAAAATACAGCCAGAGGCCTGAAAAACACCCCACCACAGTTATATAGTGGCTGATAAGGGAATCAATGCAAAATATATGAATAAACTTATATTTTGATTTTAGGCTTAGGCGTAGCCTATACTACCTTTAAACTCTGGGGTCTCTGACCTGATTCTGTCGGTGGCTTTGGGAATGGTGTCGTTGTCCTTCTTCCAGAAGATGGTGGGAGGGGGCATGCCCACCACCCTGCACTCCAGCCTGACGGGGTTGCCCTCCGGGATGCCCGTGTTCTGGAGCTTCTCCACGAACACAGGAGCCTGCTTCATTTCTCGCTCTGAAAGCCGACACAAGTCAAAAGATTACTCTACATTCTGCACAGAACGGAGTACTATAATGTTATTGCTTTATTGAAAGCTAAATTATTAAAAACTGTTGGACGCAGTAGTAATAGTATATTACATTTTAGGGGTGCACAATTATAAAATTATGACCAATATCCGATCTCCGATTATTTACAGGGTCACATCTGGCTGTACCGATTTCTTTTCTTTTCAGTTGGTGAAAGCCAATGAAATAATTGAAGACAAATCTGATGCCGGCCGATTATGCTAACAATTATTTTGTGCACACACACACACACACACACACACACACACACACACACACACACACACACACGGCCGATTCCGATTATTTTGTGCAGGTGCGTGCACACACACATACAGCTGACTCCGATTATGCTACCAATTTTTTGTGTACATACACGGCCCTCACCTACAACTTTGAGCTCCAAACAGAAAGAGCTCTGTCCTGCTTTGTTGCTGGCGATGCAGGTGTATGTGCCGGCGTCGTTCTGCGTGGCGGGGTCAATGACCAGCGAGTGGATGCCGTTCTCCCGCACCATCATCCTGTGAATGAGGTCTGGGTAGATCGGCCTCCCGTTGACCAACCACATCAGCTCTGGGTTGGGAAGGCCGTTCACCTGCGGAAAGGGGATATAAGCAGGGAATATTAACCACACTAATACGGGTGGGCAAGTTTGACGACAGAGAGGACCACTATAGTTCCACACTCCAGATTGCACATGTGTGTAAAAATAGCTGTTGCATTTTGAGCTCGCAGATCGGATATTCTTGCGATTATTTGAATTTAAAGTATTATTATTTCATAATAATTATTATACTAATAATTACAGAATTATCCTTTTTGCTATTTTTCAGTTATTGTAATCCGAAAAGTATATATTTTTAATGAATTCAAATTCAAAAACCTTTTAAATGCTAAATGCTTTGCTTATACCCATGTTAAATTCATGACCTAAATACAAATATATTTGACAGAAAATAAGACAAACACAAGAAGCCAACACAAGAAGCCACTAATTTAGAATAATCAAAGCAGGTCATGTATGTTAACTGCTAAAATCAATACATGTATCAGTATAAGGATATTAACCTGGGGGCCACATTAAGGGGCCGCATGTTCCCCCAGGTCACCAGTTACCCATATACACGTATATATTATATTGCCTACTAAGACAATGCCGTCATAACATTCCATATGGGTCTACGGTGTCACCTGCAGCCTTACCTTGCAGTCTAGCCTACAGAGTCGTCCTTCGTGAACGGTCATGTCACCTGGAGCCTGGAGGAAGTGAGGTCGAAAGAAGCGCTCCTGCGTTTGCTCTCCCTCCTCCACTTCCTGTATGCGGGCTCGCACCCTGTCAATCAGAGAAACAGGCAGATTTGTCGCACCCTGGAAGCCAAACTACAGGTTCAGTGGAACACATTGGAGTCAATGAGAGCTCAATGACCAGCTCCTGAACAAACACTCTCATTATTACTGAATAACTGAGAGCTTTTGTAAAGTAATTGCTTCTGGAAAATAACAGAAGACACACTATGTGTAGTATTGCTTTTTGTAATGTAATAGAGTTATCTATAGTGCACAAGTTATACACCAGGTCTTCACGATTACACAATGTGATTTGTTGAAACAGCCTTCTAGCCAGATTCAAACCAGCATCATCAAAAATATAACAATCAAAATATAACAATTCTGTTCTCTCAGAGCACAGGAGCAGAGTGGCTAGGCTAGCTAGTTTCTTCTGACATTAGTGGTCGTAGTGGCTACATTTTGCCATATTATTTTTCCTTTTTATTTTTCTTGGTTTTAATGGTATTTGTCGTATAACTGCGGGAGTCCCTGCAGCACCGCATTAATGACAATAAACCACCCCCTCTTGCCACGACTCGTATCACATTGCTTAAGTACGCTTCTGAATGTACCAAGTATTGTGTGAGACTCGTTTTCCATCTGGCAGTCGAATCTTGCGTTTTGGAAATGATACCTGTCAATGTACAAGTACATCGACGTACATTGAAGAGTGATTAAAAAAACAACCTATCATATGTCTTCTTTTATATTCCTGAACCAGTTAAATGACACCTTGCTTAGAATTAACGTTTATTTGGGTACAGCTAGCTCCTTTTGCTGCCACGTATTCATGGGACTTTCGGTGCGAGGTTTTCCACCCACGAAAGTGTCAGTTTGTTTCCTTATGTCAATAAACTCCTCGCCTATAGTCAGGAAACTGTCTATAACTGTCTATACACAAAGACACTGATCATCATACCTGTTTTTCACTATGATGCTTTTTAACAGTGACAAACTTGGACAAGGACAATGTGGATTCAACCCCAAATTGTCCTGCATGTGCATCCATGCTGCAGATGTTATCGTCCTGGACAATTTGTCTATGCTGTTCCTCGGTGGATCACTCACCTCTGAGAGTTAATAGGTGTCATACGGTTTCTTGGGGGACCGGTTTGGATGATCAAATGTCCTGAGCAGCTGATTCGTCCCTGGTGTGAAATCAAACAGTTGATCAGAAGAAGAATATGGAAGCTGAGAAGCACACAGATAGTGATGTGAGAGTTTTTTTTACTTGGGGATTGGCTGCCATGACGGTGTAGTTTCCATCATCGTCATTGTTGGTGGATTCTATGTAGAGCGCACACGTCCCGTCTCCCTCTCTGATCTTCTTGTAGTGCTCGTTCCGCCGCAAGATCTGCTTGCCGTCTTTGAACCAGTACACCTAAAAAAAAAGCTTAACAGTTTTACTCCCAAGGACGACTTTACATGTAGTATTTGGGATCCTCGACATGAAAAACTTTGATAACCACTGACAAAATAGAAACATTTTTTTAGAAGGCATTTGTAGAATCGTCCTCATATAACGGGTCTAACCATTTATATCCAGGACATAATAATAATGGATTGCATTTTATAGTGCTTTTCTATGCACTACATGTATACACTTTAGAGTGGTCCAATCATTCATATATTGGGAAGTGAAGCAGCGAACAGTCAACGCCAGCATCCTCACTTCCCACATTCACAGGCAAGGTGGGATTCAGTGTCTTGCCCAAGGACACCTCGACATGTAGACAGGAGGAGCCGGGATTCGAACCGCCGACCATTCAATCATTGGCCGACCTGCTCTACCTCCTGAGTCACTGCCGCCCAAGGACATGTCAACCTTGCGTCCTCAGTCCTCACCTTGGGTATGGGGATGCCCACCACTTTGCAGGAGAAGGTGACGGGCACGCCCTCCATGGCCCTGAAGTTCTTGAGCTTTTTGTCGAAGATGGGCGCGATGCACTTGCCCATGGGAACCTCGGAGTGCTGCACCTCGTCGTCGGATTCCTCCACGGGCATGCGCTCCAGGCGGTACTCGATCTCACTCATCAGCCTCTGCTCGAAGTTGGACACCCTGTACTCCTATAGGACCAAGAAGATATAAACATAATGATAGAAATGGGCATTGTTTTCGTTTTCGGTTTGAGTCAGACAGTCGCATTTTAGTCACCTATGTTTCAGTGTCAGCCTAGTTCCAGTCGATTGAATGTTGTATGATTTTAGTCCACTCAATCTACAGTTGGTTTAGTCAACTGAGATGTATTTTGGAAGACCTTCATGCCATTGTAAAGGCTGACTTTACAATGGATATTTAGTCTCCGTTTTAGTTGCCATAGGTTAGTTTTCTTTTAGTTTCCATTTAGTTTTCATCTGTCACAAAAAGTAGTCAATGAACATTTCACTGTTAATCGTCATTAACACTGGTGCTGAATTCCGGCACATTACAAGAGGGCCGTCAAAGTCATTGATCAAGCAATTTTCAAGCAAAGACAACAAAGTACGAAACATGATTAGCAATTAGCAGAGACATTTGAATCTTTTCTTCTATCTGTGAATGCATGTAATCTTGTCAGTGTCTGCATGTGAATGTTGTGTCCCTCTCTCCATCACATACAGCTTGACAGAGCGGCTTCAAATAAGGCTCAGAGAGGGTACGAAGCCTAGATGTCATCAATAATATGATGGCATATACTGTATAACTATGATATTGGATACATAAAGCACAATTTACTGTTTGTGATAGTTGCCCTCTGGACCTACTACCATTCTACTCCCAGGTACTGTATTACACAGTTGGTGAAAAAAAATAAACGCCCTTAAGCCTAAACCCAACCCATAGGTAATGTTAACTCAGAGAAACGGTATGTACCTCTGAGTTAACAGCGTCAGCCTGGAAGGAATACATGACTAAGCACTGTACAACTTGTAAAACTGGAGGGGCATGCCATGCATTTGTTTCTGAGGGGAATCACTTTAGTTTCATTCAACATCAATCCATATCAAAAAAGGCCAACTATTTGTCACCTATTACCAGGGGTCCTTAATTGAGACATTTCCAGGGGTCCCCAGCTAAATGAGCCAAATGGCTCCCTTTGTGTTTGACCACAATACAACCATTGATGCTGAGTGTGGAGATTGAATTCCCGATCTCCCAGATTGAGGACGGGCAATGGGTATTTTTCAACTCCAAATCAAATCATCCATTGGATTAAATTCTATGATAAACATTAGATATAACCACCACTGGATTATGTTTTAGGAGAATTATTCATGCATGACAAAAATAATGCAGCATTAGGTACTGTACAAACATTACCCAGTAAGCATGGTCAGGACCGGGACGAATTAGTGACAACTTGATTGTGGCCAAATCATAGCAACCCAAGACTAGTCAAATTGGTCCCAGAATATCACCTGATTTCAACCAACACAAATCCTGTCCACTACAGAAGGACGACCCTGGATGTATCAGAGAGAATCAGATTGAGGCCAGACTTAAATCAAGAAGACGTCCTGGAAATTACATTCACAATGACATCCCCAATGACGTTCACAACTAGGCCAGATCTCAGCCCATAATGAGATGATCTTTACTTCTTCCAAGACCAGTTGAAATAATGTCACCACTTGAAATAATAAAGCTTATTCTGGGCCAAGTCTGACTAGTTCTTATGATTGATGGCCTCAATCTCTCTCTGATTCGCCCTGGGATGTCCGTCTTTAGTGGACAGGATTTATGTTGGTTGAAATCAGGTCAGATTTGACTAGACTTGAATTGTCAATCAACATGTCACAAATTTGGTTCTGACTGCGTTTATTGGGTAGTTATACACTGCGTTTATAAGGTATTAATCCTTTGCAATGGCAATATAACGAGTAACTGAATCAGGAACCAGTACAAACAATACAGTGCTTGGGATGGAGGAAGGTCCTTGTACCTCTTCATAGTTAAAGGCAGTAGCAGGATTGTTTGGTCCAAGGCCCCCCGCTGTTTTCCCCTCATAACTCAGCTTCTATGAGAGGATAGGGATGAATGAGGAACACAAACATGGACACACATACACAAACAAATGAATAGACTAATACACACTACACAGGCTGGCTCACTCGTTGCCATGGATCATGCAGGATCCATAAGGATGTTATTGAACAGACGCACATGAAGACGAATGAATATGATAAATGAATGATGGGGAATGGAATGGGAGCTCACCTTACCCTCAGTGTTCATCTGATTACAATCTACTTTACCACACGTAGTGTCATGGCGCCACTGTAACTTAAGTTGTATGAAATATATATAGTTGTTGCTACTGTGTTAATTGATGTTCAGAGACCCGTGGTTGTGTGGTGGTGGGAGTTCTGCTCTGGTTTTGTTGAAATATTAACCAGTTCTGGTGATTTTGTGGGGATCCAAAACTAACATAATTTGTATTGCTGAATTATTTCTAAAATATTAGTAACCTTCCTTCATTTTGACCCCTCTATCACAACTACTTTTTGGGCATAGTGATATGCCCCCAAAGAACATAGTTCCCTATGATAGAGGGGTCAGAAATGAACAAAGGATGTGCTAATATTTTAGAAATGGGTCAACAATGCAGATGATGTTAGTTTTTTTTAATTATTATTATTATTCTTTTACTTTCACTGCGTGGCCCCAGTGACCTTCACCAAATGACCAGAACTACTACCACCCACCACGGAACTCTGGTCTAATACAGTTAATACCACTTTATTAATGGACTGTATTTCATTACAGCAAGGCATCAAAGAGTTTCACTTATTAGCTCTTCTAATGCTTTATAACATATCTTACATCCTACTCAGACTGTCAGGATTGGTTTTTAAATTGTTTTTTTTTTCCCATTATTTATTATTTATTTTAGTCAAGTTTAGCAGGTTTGGCATGGTAAACCATTGCAAAAAATCGGTTATGCGGTCAAAAATAAATGTATAAATAAATAAATACACTTTTAAGGGGTTGTTTTTTTAATCTCACAATCCCACTTCAGCTGGACCGACTGAAGTGACTGAAGAAAGCAAAATGGCGACCAATCCTCTGGTAATATCCAGGAACACGGGAGCTCATAAAATCATTCATTTAGTCACATATTCACACAGTTGGAACCCACTCGGTGACACTGGCGGCGTTGGAGAGCGTTGTGGCGGTATAGCGATGTACCGTACCTGTTGATGCTGCTGTACAAAGCGCGGGGAGTCGTCTCTGAAGCGGAGCTTCTTCTCAATGTCCTGGAGCAGCTGCTCCTTACTGTCGCGGATGTCTTCATCAGACTGCAGGCGTGTCCTGGGAGTCTTCTTCAGGATGCCTTGAGGAGGCCTGAACACAAACACAAAACACTTTCTAATGGAACCTTGTCCTTGCATTTCTCATAGCTGAGTGTGTTGGTTTTTGGCAGCAAATTCAGATTTTTGTCTTAGTAATAGTATTTCGATTGAATAAAACTTTTTTGAAATCTATTGTAAATCTCCAAACTGTTAAAATGATCCCTGGCTAATATGACAAATAAGTCTTAATACTTGTCCACTATAACTAAAAAATAAAATATAAGAACCATAAATACTTACCATAAATACTAATACTATTAATATAACAATATTTCTAGCTACTGTCGCAAGTTGATGTCATTACTGTATGTCCATGTGCAGTCTAGCCTTAAGGAATTATGGAATGCACACGTTAATAAGCAATAGAAAAACCGTTTCATTGGAGCTCGTATTAACTTACTATACAGTATTACGCTGTTTTTCATTAGCATATCAGTTCCACAATTCCAAATTTATTGTTTTTATTTTGTAATTTTATTTCTAGAGTGCAAGTATATTTAATGCATATTGGTTTTATTAGCCAGGGATCCTTTTAATATTGATCGATCGATCAATCAACTTTGTCGACAAAATCATCAATATATTTAGTCTTAGTTTTTAGTCATCATATCTTGGTTTTCATTTGTTTTCATCAGTGAAAGATGCTAATCGACCAACATTTCCTTTGGCATGGCATTGTGGCGATAATAAACAGTGTCTTACGCTGAGGGAGCACGCTTGGGCAGGCCCATGGAGTTGGTGGCGTGCGCTGTGGGCAGCGAGGGCAGCACAGAGCTGAGGAAGGCCACGGGGTTCTGGATGGGGCTGGGCGTGGAGCCGTTGCTAGACGTGGGGGAAGAGGAGGCCCCCCGGGGCGGGGACTGGGCCCGGTGCTGCAGGGAGAACACCGAGTTCAGGTAGGGAGCAGACACCAGGGTGGGCGAGGACACATGGGATCCTGGAGGACTGGTGGGAGAGCCCAGCACCCGCGTGGGGAAGAACCTGCATGAGGATGGTGAAACATAAGGGCTTAAGGACGTGTACACATATATATCAGAGGGGGGCTTCTTAAGCCCCTGCCCCTTTTACCCGTGTATAAAACAACTGCCCTATCCAGAAATGAAAAGGCCACTAGTTGCCTTTCCATGCCAGTGTTAAGGAGAACTGCTTTTTCTCCGAGGTCTCCTGAACTTGAACAAATTTCTTTAGAAATCCATGTCATTACCCCACATCACCACTAGCTTAAGTGTTGGGCTGCACCTTGAAATAGCTGATCTACAAGCCCTCACACATCACAGTGTGACATGTGGTGAGCTTGTAGATCTGCTGTTTTCACTATTTTTTTTTATCCAAAATTGCCGTCTTACAGGATTTCAGCCCCTGTACCTTTAACACTCTCTATTGTTACTGCCCTGATCTTTGCCCTCTATGAGTTTAATCGGCTCTACCATGAATTTAAAATCAAATTCATTATATAAATGTTGCCCTTTAATTTTTAAATGTTATAGTTATAGTTATAGTTAGAGTTAGTATAGTGATTTATTTATATATATAATCTATTTATTGTCTTTTATGTGCTATCTATGTCCTGCTATAAATGTATTTAGTGTGATTTAGTACACACATAAAGCCATCCATCCATGGTACCTGGGCGTGGGGCTGAACGGGGGCAGCGTAGGTGAGCTGGCGGCAGAAGAGCTGAGCTCAGCAGCCAGCTCGTGGAGCAAGGGAACGGGGGACTCCGTCATGGGGGGCGAGGGGCTCCGGACGGGAGAGAGCGGAGTCGTCGCTGCCGGTGGCGCTGCCACGATGAACTCCTTGGGCCGGGCGTAGCTGAAGCTCTGCGAGGCGGGCGCCAGGTTCATCAGGGAGGCGTGGGCGCTGCGCAGCAGCGGCGCCGGGGAGGTGATCTGGGAGGAGACGGACAGCGACGAGGACGAGGAGGAGATGAAGCTGGAGAAGGAGTCCGACGACGCCGGCGGCGTGTGGACCTGGGGAGCGGCGAAAGGAGAGGTGAACAGAGGCGAAGGGGCCACGGCCCGCGAGAGGGACGACGGGGCGAGGTTGAAGTGGGAGGCGTGGATGGTGTTGGCCTGGGGAGTAACGCGTGGAGCAGGGGCAGGAGGGGGAGACGTGATCAACGACGGCGAGGACGGCAGCGTGGAAGCGTTCGCGGCCGGGCGCGACGGCGTGACGTTCAGCAGGGGCAGCGGCGGAGGCGGAGCAGTGATCGGCGTGGAGGACGTGGCGACGGTGGTGGGGGGCGGTGGCGTGGAAAAAGACATAGGTGGGAGCGATACGGGTTCAGGCGCAGGGGCAAAGGCGGGTGGGGCAGGAGAGGCCACAGGTGCAGGTGTGGACGCAACTATGGGTGCAGGTACGGGTGCGACTGTGGGTGCAACCGTGGGTGTAACTATGGGTGTAAATATGGGTGTAACTATGGGTGCAGGTACCTGTGCGACTGTGGGTGCAACTGTGGTTGCAACTGTGGGTGTAAATATGGGTGTAACTAGGGGTGCAGGTATGGGTGTAACCGTGGGTGCAGGCGTAGCCAGTGGAGGTGCAACAGCAGGGTGTTGGAGGGGCGCCTGCTGGGAGGTCACAGCAGCATGGGGCGTCTGCAGGACATTGACAGGCTGTGGATGATGATGTGGTGGAGGTTCGTGGGGTTGGTGCATGATTCGAGGTGACCAGCATACGCCCGCCGCCGCCTCGGAAGTAAGAAGACCCGTGGCGGCGGCGGTGGACTGCGGCGGTGGTAGTGGTGGTGGTGGTGGTTGGATGATCTGGGCGTGATGGTGGTGGTGATGATGATGGTGATGAGGGGGTGGGATCTGGACCTGGGTTTGGGACGGGGCTGCAGAGGCGGCGGGTTCCGTGGGTGTGTCCTGCTGCTGCTCCAACAGAACCTGGTTGTGCAGGATCCGGAGCTGGGCCGGGTCCCTGTGAAAGTTTCAAAATGAGGAGAGGGTGGATTAAAAAAGGAGGTACTTTATGTATTACTTAAAAACAGCCACCATGTTTTAACTCTGAATGAGTCATTATTGGGGCAAGTAGGCAATACAGTATTCAACCCGTTTTAGACCCGGGAAACGCATCTGGGTCACCTTTATACCGCTACTGTATAATTCTAAGGGATATTTCACTTTCGATTTTTTTTTTTGTTACACTAGCTCATGTGAACACCACAAACAGTTTCTACAAAGTTGATTGAGTATTTAGATATTAGATATTCATTTTAGTTGCCCACCCCCTTCCTGTACAAACCCATTATGTATTCATACTCCATGTTAACCATGATACTGTACATTCATCAACAAAAACCTGCACTTTTTGGTGACTAATATTGTCCTCCTAATACGCGAGGGGCCATGTTTTTTTCCTTTACTTTTTAAATGTTGTTTTGGAAAATGTAGCGGCCTCTGCGCCAAGCTGATGGGGACTAAAGAATAAAACAAACTTTTAATAAAAATAAAAATGAATGAAAAGGCATGACCCCCTCACGTATTAGGAGGAGGATTTTAAACTTTATCAGATATAACCAAGCTAACAAGCTTGTAGATCTGCTATTTTTCAAAAGTTGTGAAAACGTGGCCGCAAATTTATAAAGTCTTAAAGTCTTTCACAGCAAATGTATTTTGTCTTCTGTGAAGATCCCTGAAGGCTGAAACAACATGTTTACAGATGGGGGGCCAAAGGTCCAATTTCATATAATTGCGTTCACAGACTATAGTTTATTTAGTTTGTGAACCACTGACATAGAAACAGAATCCAACGGGGTTGAGTGTGCATTTCATCCACAGACACTTCATCCTGTACACGGACTCCTCAAAGAAAGAATGAGCCTCTCTCTCAAGCCGAATGAAGAATTATCTTCCCTTTTATGGACTACCAACAAGCAGTGTTAGGCAGTAACTAGTTAGTAGTAATATACAGAGAGATTGCTGCTTTGTTTTATAGCATTTCTGCCTGATTTGTGAGTCTTCTTAACATTATGATTGAAAACAATTGGATTCAGTTCTAAAAGTAGATGACTAAACAGTTTGTGTTGTACTTCCCCTTTTTTCTGGGTGTGGGTGCAAAAGTAATATAAAAGTAATATGCAATATATCACTCTTGATTCCAAGGAGTAATATGTAACATATTACCAATATTGCCAAACACTGCCAACAAGTACTTCCAACAAAGCAGTGTCCAAACACCACACTGCAACGCTAGCTGCACAACACACTGTCAACTTATCAGGCTGTGAATAGGAGCTCTGTCACTTTGTTTCAAAGTATACCTCTTTCCAGGTATTATAAACGCCTACATAAAACAACTAATGGTTAAAGTTTGGTTTGAAATTTCAATATTCTAAAACAAATGAATCATGTCAACGACAGATTTGTAGGGTTTTTTAACTCACAAATAGAAGATGCCGTCCTTTGTTTTGGAGAGAGGAAAAGTCCACATGTTTGAGGTCCCGAAGCATTGGATGGGGAAATGCAACTGTGATTCCATCTACTGTGTGGAGTCTTTACAGAGCAGAGCCCTCCCACCTGTGTGCTGCTGTTTTAACCCCATTTAGGACTCTGAGGATGATTCTAAAAAAATGTTTTCTAAATGCTATGTTTGTTTCTGGATTTGGCCAAAAGCTTGTACATCTGCTCTTTTTCAAATAGCTAAAGACATTTAAGTTTAACAAAATACTTTAAACCTCAAAAGGGGTTCCCCCATCCTGAAGGGGCTAAATAGAGCACTCTAACTCATGTAACTAATTACTACTGAATCTATACAACCCATATGTAATATACAGTATATTCAAAACATTTATTTCTGCCTTGTGTTATACTAGGCAGATCGGGACCCATTTGTGGGTCACGGGTACTGTCCCTACATAAAAAAAGACATAAACTTCCAAGAAAGGAAATATTTTCATGATTTAAAAACAAAATGCAATGTTTGTTGTGTTTTGCAGTTTCATGAAGAAATCAAAGAAAAGGAGTTCCATGAAACATGAATGTTAGCCAATCTACAAACATACAAGCAGATGATCTGCAGTAAAATAACCGATCTGCAAAAATAACACATTTAAAAGCCCCGTAACTGCTATTTTCACTAGCGAAAAAAGCAGTTTGGTTAAGCTGCTGTTTTATGCGGTCAACATACTGTCAACATGAACAGATCACACTTCTATAATCACATTATGCTTACAGTTTGGGTTTAGCCAGAACTGGCGGTGGTCCTTTATTAGCCTGGGCCATGTCATCAGACGTGTCACTTTCTTCATCCTCCTCCTCCTCATCCTCAGGCAACCTGAAGTAGGACAGCAAATGTTTTACTTAGTTTTAGTTGTGGTCTTTTGAATCATTTTCATTTGGTTTCAGTCACAGTTTAGTCACCTGGAACAGTGACCCCCCCCCCCCCCCCCCCCCCCCAAATAACAAATACCACAGCTTCAAAATGAATTTAATCATGATTAATCAGTGATGCCATGTTTTCCTGTACAGGATTTGAACATTTAAAAAAGAAACAGCATCTGGGAAAAAAAGATCTGTTCATCTTTTAAATATTTACCAAAATATGTGATGTAGAAACCCCAATGCTTGTAGATTCTTTGAGCTATACCCTATGGCACATGCGTTAATTGCGTTACTTAAAAAAAAAATCAGATTAATTAACAAAAGTTATTAATGCCATTAACTTGTTATTTTCGACGGCCTTAAGTACGGTCACCGACCTGAAGTGCACGCGGAGGCCCGCCCTGGAGGCGGACCGCAAGTGCCTGTGGTTGGTCGTGTGGCTGGTCTTGAGGCAGGAGTTGGCGGGAGGGTCAGGAAGGGGCACCACCACCAGCGTGGTAGTGGGAGGGCTCCCGTTGCTCTGGTGGAGGTTCGGCGGAGCCGCCTTAACCTTAGCCAGGTCGGACAGCGTCGGCAGAGAGGGCCTGGACGCCTGGTCCTGCTCAGCCTTGGTGCCGCTGGAGAAGAAGGGTTTCGTCACATAAGAAGGAAGCTCTCCTGCGGTGGCCTGTGATGGCTCCACGCGACACGTGCTCAGGTACAGAGGGTCCAGGCGGGTGTGAGAGGCACTGGCGAGGCTCGGCGGGGGGTCCGAGTTGGGTACGTTGTTGCTGCTGATGCTCAGAGGGTCCAGGCGGAGGGTGCTGGAGCTCAGAGAGTCCAAGCGGATGGTGCTGGAATGGGGCTTGGTGTTGGTGGTCACAGCAGCCTCCGACAGCGGAGGAGGAGGAGGCTTCGTGGCCGGAGTGGAGGTGAAGTCTGGAGGCGAGGCGGAAAGTTCCTGGATTATTCCAAGGTCTGAGATTCTTACGCTGTTCGGCGTCTTTGTGTGTTTGCCGCCGCTGTTGTTGTTGTTGCCGCTGCCTGATTGAGAAGAAGAGCCGGGACAGTCTTTAGTCGTACAATCATGGTGGATGGGAGGGAAATAGGTATATAGGTAGTATTTTTTATTGGCCTGAAATATTGTCTATAGACATACATTCATGAGTCCACTTGCTGACCGGTGGTGGGTATTGTGGCAAATTGTTTATTGGCGTTATTCCCTGCCAAGGCTCCTTGTGTGCGTGCTTTCCTTGTGTTCAGGCAGTGTTGTCTGTTATTATAAGCAAAATTTGACTAATTATCTTCTGTAAAGTCACTTGCAAATAGTTGCTGCTTGAGGATTGTTGGGGCTTGTTTCTAAAGTGTACAGTAGAACGTATTTGGGCTCGCTTTCTAATGTTGTTGTTCAAACCAGTGGTTCTCATATTTCTTCCTTCTTTAAAAGGTAGGGGAAGTGATTTCACTTTTGTCAGATATCACCCAAAAAATATTTTTTTTTCTGTTAAAATGCTCTATTATAAGGTGTGGAAACCACATATGGAGTTTCCCCCTCCCCCACGTTAGCAGAGGAGCTAATAAAAGTTCCCCAGGTCACCACCAATTCTCCTCCAATCAGGAGCGAGCAGCAGGTTCACATAGTGTAGCTACTGTTGGGGGCCCCTAGTGCACCAGGCTGGTACTACAACATGAATTTCAAATCACTTCCCCTACCTTTAAGGAACCCCAGATTAACATGTAACTGTTCACATCCATCTGAAAATATTCCACGCCTTCTTTATTCAAATGTTTAAAATGTAATCTCACTATTTCAATTTATTCTCACTGTGTTTTTAAATAACAGATAACCTCACAATGTGTGGTACTCGCTATGCACTTGTAGAGCAGCCATTTTCATTTGTGGTGGTCTCTGTAGACCACTTGTTATTCTTGCAAAACTGGCAACACAGCAAGAGATGGCCGAAACACATGAATACAAATGCAAAGACTTGTATGGGTTGTATGAAAGTTGTGAATAGGGGTTGTTCTTGTAACCCTCCCATTAACATCCTGTGACAGAAGAAAAATGACAAAAATGTCAAACTTTCTTTATGCTTTAGCTATCAGATAGCATCTCAAACTAGAGGGTTTTCATGATTCTGAATCCATTCCAAGAATTAGTTTTGCCCAAGAAAACATGTATTGGTCTAAAAACAACCACTTGCCCCAAATGTGCTGACATCGTCACAATCTGTCATAATGTCTATGGCTGTTTTTAGTCCAAGGAGTGTTATTTGTACCAAAACTAATACTTGGAATGGATTCAGAATCATGAAAACCACCTACCTAAGGTATGTTTAGGGTCACAACAAGAAACCCCTATAAAAATACCCAGTACTTCAGGAATGTATGTATAAAACATTTTATGTCAATAAAACATACCAAATTTCCCACTTTAACCCATTTAGGCATAACCTAAGTTTTCTGGAAAAAATGGATTCCCGTCCTGAATGGGTTAAACAAAAGAAGCGTTTCGGTGAAGGTGATAAAATGACGTACCTTTCACCCTTAGCGCAGCAATGCTGGACACGGTTCCATACTTGTTGCTGGCCGTGCACGTAAACATGCCTGAATCCTCTGGGAAGACCTCGGCGATGACCAAAGTGCAAATTTCCTCTAAAGGCGACAGACAGAGACAACATTCATCAACAGAGGGACGTTTATTTGACATGATCAATCAATATTGCAGCATTATGTTGTGTTTATGTTAAGAGAAGATTCAAGATTCACAGCAGATGTGTTATTTTGCTCTTCAAAAGCAGTGGTCGTGTTGAAGATTCCAGTCTAGGGGGGAGTAATGGAAGTGTGTTGGAGGGGAAAAAGCTTCTGAGCTTTGATAGATTCTAATGCTATCTGGCCTTGGTGCTTTGACCCAGGTTATGAGAAGGTGCCTTATATGGTGCAGAGGCAGGGAAACGCACAGCCCTGGCCAACGTTCAGAGGAACATGAGAGGCTTCAGCCAACAGTTATAAACACTTTGGTAGACTAATATGTATACACTGGACGGTGCACATGGTGCTTCTCAAAGTGGGGTCTGGGGACTCTCCCAGGGGTCCACTGATGGGCTACCATAGGGTCAGTTTACACATTTAAGCTTAGTTTTGTGAGATCTGCTGAAAATATCGTACCTGATTCTGCCGTGGATCTGGGCTCTGTGAGAAGAAAGCAACGTCAAAATCAGCAGTTTCAGTGCAATGCAAACTCTTCCATAAACAAAGGAATATCAACAATTTATCATTAACATTTGAACAGATCTGCAGTACTTTGGCAGGACACCATTGCAGCCATGGCAATTTTTGGAGGGTACCAGGGGGCAAGTGGCAAAAACATAAATAAAATCCTCCAATCAGGATCAGTATGGGTGGACCTTGGTGTATGTGCTGTTGGCCTGTTGCACTTCCCCCCACTGTAGAATGTGTGCATGTGCACATCTTGTTACCGGGGGACCGGAGGGTTTTCCAAATCGCCCAAATCACTGAATGCTCCTTTAACTAACCGCATTAGGCTACTAAATTTTGATAGATGTTGGCCTGTCATCTCTCCTAATCGTAGTGCATCAATACAGCATGGAATTGTGGGTAAAATATTAATCTGATGAGAACAAAACATTCCTTACTTTTGGATCTCATCAATCAGGGATTCTGTGGCTTAAAGCAGGAGACCACCAGTGGTCCCTGACCAGCCTGGTATTGTGGGCAAAAGCAAAATAAATCTTTAGTTTGGGCTCTGTGGGGCTAAAATGTCATCGAATGGTGATCCGTGGCTCAAATGGTGAATAAATAGTGGGCCCTGGTATCAAAAAGGTTGAAAGCTCATGGCTTAAAGTGCTGAATAAATAATTGGATATCGACATGAAAAAAGGTTAAAAACCACTGATGTACTGTACTGTACATGAGATGATCAGTAGTCAACGGCAGTACTGCGAGTGCATACTTTTCTGCAGGATTCTGAAGTCAGGAGAGTCCTGTATGAGCGTTCCCTCTCTGTACCACTCTACTTTAGGGGACGGTACTCCCTTCACACGGCACTCCAGCACCACCAGCTGGCTCTCTGACGCCACCAGCTCTTGAAGACTCTGTATGGAGACAAAACATTATTTACTGCATTCATAATAATATGTGCATTATAAAATAGTGATGCGATGCACCAATATATCGGTACACATATCAGTTCGGACGATATTTGATGTTATCGGTCAATGTCGGTATTGACAAATAAAACTGACATGAACTGATGTCAGTAGCTGATGTTTATCCATTGTTGATACGCGTACATTTAGCATTGAGTATGTTAGCCATCTGTAGTCTACCAAGCTGTAGTTTCTGGACATTTATTTCTTGTATTGAAGATGTATAGTTTCCGATAAAACAGCAACAAAAAACAAAACAAAACAAATAATATAAGAAATAAATCGGTATATATTGGTATAGGTATCGATATCGATCGGTATACTGCATCGGTATTGGCCAAAAATCTCCATATCAGTGCATCCCTAGTGAAAAAACAACAAAATCCAAATCAGAACCATCTTACTTACATAGAGTGGTGGAAAACAACTATGTACATTTACTTAAAGATAATATAGGCAACTTATTGTTTACAAACTGTTTGTAAACAAATTTGAATCCAAAATCACCTCATCTCTACTCTAATGGGTCATTATGAAACTGCTGGAAACTGCTGTGCTGTGATTGGCTAAAATGCCACCTTTTTGCAAAAACTGACCCGCCTAGTGGACAAACCATGGAGTAACAAAGCTTGATGAATAGGGCTAGTAAGCTATGAAAAGGCTTAATTGTGACAAAATGTATTTTGGCTAAAGTTACATGACAAACAATATTTTTTTCTTTGTAAATTAAATCATTGCATGTTCAGAAAGTTGATCAATCAATCAATATGCATAAACACAGCCACATTCGGAGAAATCTGGGTACCCATCAGCAAATATTCGGGAAACTAGACTGTCTTGTGAGACTACATTTGGAGTAATCATGATATAATATAATCGTGATACAATAATATAATCTGTCTGGTAGACAGAAGGATGTACCTTTGTGAATACTGGTGCAGCCATAAGAGGTCGGCCATCCAGGCCCTGAAAATAGCTGTTGTCCATGTTCTGTCCCTGGAGAACAGAAGATGCAATGAACTTTATAACAATGGAAATCTAATATCACTTAATAAAGTCGGCACAATACAGTGATACTACTACACGTACTACTAATATCATAATATTAAATAAAATGCAGCTCAAAGTGCTTTACTCAGCCATGGAGAAAAAAATAAAAGAAAAACAAAGGCATAAAACAACATTAAAACAAAAGCAGTAATGTCATACAGTGAGGAGATGACTGAAAACTATGATGCATTTTGAGCTTGGGGAACAGCTATTTTTGCTATTATTTGAATTTAAATCAGAATTATTTTTGTATTTTTTAATTGGAATGCTGAAAACTGTTGTTTTTATTTAATTTCAATAGTCAATTTGTATATGTGGTAAGGTACAGTATATGTGCCATTTAATTATAGTTATAACATTATAAACATGCATAACTTTAAGTAATAAATAGAAACATTGGACATAAAAAACAATGGCATTCTAATACTACTCATTAGTAATTATAGCGGGTCAAGTTTGCATGTTTGGTCTTCACTCTTCAATAATACTGTACTACTGGTATATCAGTATTCTGATATTAACCTGTAGTACAGTATTATTCTGATATTAACCTGGGAGCCATGCCCCCCCCCCGGCGCTACCATGCCCATACATGCAGTAGATACGAGTAGACATAGATGTCAAAAGAACTTAAAGAAGTGTCCTACCTCAGGTGGTAAGGCTGTGTGTGTAGGAGCCACCTGGACAGAGAGAGAGGAGGACACCACCGGGGTCAGGGATGGCTGGACATGGTGATGATGATGTGTGACTTCCACCGGCTCGGCTTCTTCCACCACCTCCTGGAGGTCTAGGAAGTCAGGATCTGACGAAGTCGTTGTCACACTAGGGACGACTTGGACCGACGCTGAAGAGGAGGAGGACGTCACTGCCTCGTCCTCAGTAAGGGTCAGTGTGGTGGTCAACTCAGGCTCAGAGGCTTCCAACACCTCCGGTACGGGAAGAACCGTGCTCTGTAACGTTACCTAGGGACGCAGTGGTTGTATTATTTAGTTTTAGTCTTAGTCTTTTGAATAGCTTTCATTTTAGTTACATTTTAAGGCCTCGCCACACCAAGAAGACTTGGTGACTGGTCAAAGACTGTTTCTGAGGCCCTTTTTCCACCTGCCTGGACCTTTTTAGAAAAACGTTGATGTTTTTAGAAGGTTGGGAGGGGGGAATCCATCCTCCCCCAACCTTTTTCCGTATCTGCCGGAGAAGATATCCTATTGGTCGCAGCAAATATCCTATCTATCGTGGCAAATATCCTATCGGTCAAACTTATTCTCTCATACTAGTAGTCCCTCCCATACATATTAGCCTTGTTTTTATTTGCCGACAAATTTGTCAGTAGATTTAGTCTTGCTTTTGGTCATCGTAGCTTCAGTGAAAAGCTTCAGCCGATGAACGTTTTCAGGTGATGCTGTACCTGGATGGGCTGTGGTGGTGCTACCACCGCAGGGGCCAATTCCTCCGACAGCCGGCTGGATGCTTCCTGGGCATGCTTCTCCTCGGAGGGCGGTGCCGGCGCACTATGTGACGAAAGCACAGAGTCTTGGGTTCCGTCAGAGGCCGCCGTCAGGAGGGCAGACGCCGGAGCTTTAGTCTGGCTGGGGGTCACCGTTTTTCTTTGCACTCTTCGAAAAACATTTTCGGAAAAAAAAAGAACAACATGGGGGTCTAAACGTTACAGTTTACTACTATGAAATCAGATTGTTAACGCATGGGAGGGTTATGAGGCATGATGAAAACTCACTGGGGTACGTGTTCAAAGTGCTGCTCCCCTTCAGAGTCACTGGAGGAAGCACCTGTGAGACACAGTGAGAAAAATCGTCAAAATTAGAGAAGCCCAATAATAACTAAGTCTGAGCTCGCCCACCTTTTTGTCATGCTTTTCTCCCTTTGTTACTTTCTTATGTAACAATGACTCTCGGTTTTATTTCATAGAGGTGTATATTTGTATGTCTCTAACTCTAAACGTTCTAATGAAGTGAAAATGATGCAGCCTGTTGTAATCAAGCGGAATAAAATAACAAACAGTTTTAGTATTGTCTTGTGCTTTTGTTTGAAATGTAGCCATTCTGCATAGTGTGAAATAAAAACTTCAATCAATCAATCAATCAATCAATCAATCCCTCAATCAATCAATCCCTTATTGGGGACAGTGGTTCCCAAAGTGGGGTCCTTGAGGGAGTTCCACGGGTCCCCAGCTAAATGATAGTTTGGAACCAAATGGATCATTTATTGGACTAAATCACTGATTTTACAATAGAAGGATCTCAGAGATAGAAATGCCATTAAATGGACTAATGCATGTCAAACTGGAAGTCCTTGAAATTAAAACGGGAGGAGAACCACTGATGGAGTCGTAAAAATCTTCTCTTATGAGGGACATCTTCAAATGGGGGTCTAATAAATGTCAATTTGTGGGTCGTTGGCGTAAACACGTTTGGGAACCACTCAGGGGCGGATGGCCCATACCATTTTCGGTTAAAAGACTTTCATTAGGCAATTAAGCATAAATAATAACATCAGTTGTTGTTGAAGTTGCCACAGATACGCTTTTTGCCATTGTGTTTGGTAGGGAGGTCAGGGCATTTAGAGGGGCATTGCCCCCCCATGCCTAGATCCGCCCCTGGAACCACTGTCTTAGGTCCCACTATTACATTATCGGAGGTTTACCTTCGATGTAGATCTCGGCCGACGTGGAGTCTGTGCCGTAGAAGTTGGAGGCGAAGCAGGAGTAGCGCCCCGTGTCCTCCTCAAACGCCTCGGCTATGATGAGGGAGTGCAGCTCACCATCGGTCAGGATCTGAATGTCCGGGCAGTTCTCCAACTCCTTTCCCTCACAGAACCACCTGGGAGTAAACCACACCATACAAATCATTGACCAGCACAGTGGCGTTTCTAAGCAATTTGGAGCCCTAGCCAAGATTTTCCCTGGATTTCGGGTCCATTTGGTAAGGGGGGCTTCAGGGAAAATCTCCTGTAAAATGGCGCCCCGCAAGGGATAAAACTATGAACTATTTTTAAACTAAAGAACATATGTGTTTTAAATGTTCAATTCTAGTCATAGATAATAAGTGTAATGTATTTATCCATATTAGGCTTATTAACCGGGTATCCCTTTAAAGCATGTCTAGTCACCCCCTCCCCTTGCCCCCCTGCTCTTATGGTCGCCCCTTCCCCTCATGGCGCTAGGCAACTACCTAGTCTGCCTAATGGCAAAAACACCCCTGGACCAGCATCATTAGTGATTGTTGCCGTTTGTTTAGACGATACTGTGTTTCTGGCCTATAAATGCTAAGAATAGTATTTCAATTATATAACATTACATGACAGTAAATGGTGCATTAATATAGTGCCTTCATCCACCCATTCACATGCATTGATTGTGGCTGGAATCCATGCACGGTATGAACCAGCGATCGGAAGCAGTTTAGGGTTCAGTGTCTTGCCCAAGGACGCCTTGACATGTAGACCAAAGGAGGCAGGATTCCACCAATCCATGCATCATTGGGCGACCTGGTTAAGACCCCATGAAATACTAGAATTGCTTTTAAACCTCATTATAAAGCTGAGCATAGTAAGTTCCTGTGATACCGTTTGCTTCAATTTGTCATATGCTGTAAGTCAACACTGCAGGCAAAACTGGGGCACAGTCTAAGTGTCGTTTTTCTAGAACCCAGCCCCCCCAACTCGTCTTGGGTGTCATCATGACGCATACGATGCACTGTCACTATGAAGCTGATGGGTCTGTGGGGCATCTTTTACCCCGGTTGGTTCCCCAGTTATATGCAGGTCAAGAGGGACAGCTTTTGATGAGACAGAGCATATCTCTCTGTCCTCTCTGTAACGCAAGAAGCAAACTTTGCCAACTTCTCTGTTGCTGTTTTATGGGCCCTCGGCCATAGTCTGTTGATAATAATATTACTATGACTGATGGTTTTCCAAATGCTTGGAAAGGAAGTGCCTCTCTTCCTCGGTGGGCATGAAAGTGAGTAAAGTCAACAAACCCAAGTGTTCCGATTTTGAGTAAGGTGGAGAATGAGGTAAGGTGAACCACTTTTAGCTTAAGTTCTTAAGTTGTCCTGGAAGCAAGGCAAAATTGAGATGCAATAAAATCGGACTGGCCTAATGCTTCTTCAATACATGAGGAGTCCATGCTTCCTTCTTTTCACTTGACAGGGGGGAGTCTCCCTGGTTGGACGTAGCATGTGAAAGGAACTCACTATTCGAACCAGTTCCTGTCCCCTCCATCAGGTGTCCCGGCTGGCCAGAGGGAGGCGGTCTAGAGACCAGGACTGTCAGCTTGTATAATGCTTTTAGAGAGGAGAATTCAGGGTATAGTATATAAGGGCTTGAATGGTTTAACTTGTGCTTTGTGAGCCACCCTGTCCCTAGCACAATAGAGGGTGTGCAGACTGTGTGCATGCATAAAGTAAAGAGCAGATTCAGTGGCAAATCAAGTTCCAAAGAGTGAAAAAGTGAAAAATTTAATTTTGTTTAAAGACAAACAGGACTTTTCCATATGGATGTATCATGGCCAGAAAGTCAACATTCCTTCAAACTCCTGGGGTGTCAAAATATACTTGTGCCAGTGTGGGTGTTTAGATTAGTTTCTTTTGCACCACTTTTTTATTATTATTTTTTTAATCCCACCATTTTGAACACATTTTATCTATTGTGATCCTGAGCTCTACACAACCACCATTACCACCATTACTAACAAATCAATATCATAATAATTTTATATATTGCGATAATGCCGGAAGGACAATATAGTTTTTCGGGAGGAAAGTATCCAGATACAGTATATCACAATAACCATAAATTGGCACCCCTAGTTAACATCCCCTTGTGATTGAGCTGCAGCCAAATGTGTGTTCAAGCTGTGGGTTTGTGAGCAGATGAATCACCCACTTGGAAGCCTGACATTTAGTTCACCAGTAAAACTATCAATTTGCTACAAGAATCTCACTAGTAGCGCTCTCTCTCTCTCTCGTTGCCTCCGAAGCGGCTGGTGACCTATGCAACAGGCTCTGCAGTTTGAGTAGATCTATTCTGAGTAAATGAGACCATGCTGCCGTATAAAATAGAGCCAATAAACAGTCAGGGAATGAGTCGACATGCTGATCTGGAGCAGCAGTCACTATGCGTCATCACCCAATGACATTCGCTGCTTTCATCAAGCCTCTACATCAATCAGATTAAAGTTGTTTTGAACTCAACCCATATAAACTGCCGTACCTTTTATACCGGGGTAAACTAGGTCAGCCTGGCATACACCTCTTATATGCTGTATATTGTTTTGCTTTTTATATTTTATATTTGACCCATTGAAAGATATTCATACCATGCGTGTCCCACATAGTCAATTGCAAGCACAAGCAGTATGGTTAGCTCTGTACAGGGATGTCAAACTCAAATACACAGCGGGCAAAACTAGAACATGGACGCCGGTTTATGAGCATCCCTCATCCCCTCATGAACATCCCTTTGTACCCAAAAAATAAATAAATATAATCTATATATATTACACACATAAAATACCCCAAAAAGTGTTCCTTGTGACCTAAACATCATTAAATAATCATCTCTCATCCAACCGAAGATTCGTTCACGGGCCTGATCTGGCTCGCCAGCCTTGAGAGTTTGACATATATGGTTTAGTCAAACAATGTATACACCAGACCATTGATGTATCGCAGTATCTCTTTACCAATCAGTCACAAAAGGGTGGGCTTAATTTGTTCATTTGTTCCCCCATTGGGGTGTCTCCTCCACTTGGCTGCCCTTTGGAAAAGGAATTGGATCCTAGTATTAAACACAATTGAACTGATATCCCTCTTAAGTGCCACCATTTCAATGGAATCAATACAAACGGCCCACAGAGACGCTTTGGACACAATACGGCCAAAAACATTACTGGAATGTCCCCGTCCCGTATTCCGTGTCAGAGTTTCTAATGAGCGAGGGTCTAATTTGAAAGCGTGAGTGAGCGGTCGAGGCGAGGTTTCATCTGATCTCCATGGTGTGGGCAAAGGGCCTGTTCTCTTGCACCTGTCAGGGTCTATTTTCCATCTGGAGTTGTCCAGTACTAGAGAGGAGGAGATCCCCCCACGGTGCCTAAAGACAGAGAGATACTAGCGGGTCGACCCAATCGCACACGCACAGCGCTAAACATAGAGCGGGGCTATGCATAATATTATCCCTTGACGCACCAACGCCGCAAAAACATCTCAGATACGATCATGCATGCCGCACACAGGGAAACAAAAACTAAAAGGGAGATTTGAATCCCCCTACTCTAACAAAGTTAGAAACGCAGCAGTCAAAGTCACAATATCCTCTTCACTTTTCACGATATCCCCTAATGTTTTCATGATATTCCCCCAACTTTTCACGATATCCCCTTGACTTTTCACGATATCTCCTAGACTTTTCACGATATCCCCTCCACTTTTCACGATAATCCCACAACTTTTCACAATATCCCCTCCACTTATCACGATATCCCCTTGACTTTTCACGATATCCCCTTGACTTTTCACAATATCCCCTAGACTTTTCACGATATCCCCTCCACTTTTCACGATATCCCCTCCACTTTTCACGATAATCCCACAACTTTTCACAATATCCCCTCCACTTTTCACGATATCCCCACGACTTTTTTCACGATATCCCCTCAACTATTACGCAGAGGAGGGTGGGGACATCACCTTCACTTTTGAGCAACAAGATGCCTCAGATTTCAAGGCAAAACCCACTGCTAATACTACTAACTGTTGCTGCATGACCATTTCTTTCTTTTTTCATCCACTCAAGGTGGAGAGGATGATCCCCCCCAGCTCAGGATAATCCCCCACCTCCCCCACACCCATTGCTTGCCTGAAAAAGACAAGTAAAAAGGTACACAATTAATCAAAAAATAAATAACTAATGTGAACTTCGACAAGTGCAAGTCCAGACAGGCAACAAAACCCATTAGCCAACATTTAAAGAGCCTGAAAGCAACAGGCTCTTTAAATTTAGTGTAGAGGAACACTAAAACTGTGCCATGAATGATCCACCAAGCAACAATAAGTCCAATATATATCTCAACTCACCACAACTCTATCGCATGTTCATGAATGTTGTCGTCGACAGCCCTGGCGTTTCCATTATCAGCCTCAGACACAACTACAGCCCCGAGTGCCAGAGTCCCTTCTAAAAATGGCAGAGTACTATATTCTCTCTCCCCCCATTCCGGACAACTAAGAATATATCAGTGGCTGAACAATGTTGAGTTGGATCAACAGTTCCATGGCCACTAGTACTACAGTCTATAAACTTCACGTCAGCTCCTGCTGCTCAATTCAGTTCTGTTCGGTTCGACATCAAAACGAAACCTTTACTGAGTTACAGACCCATAAGGGTCCATTTGGTTCCTATCTATCATATAGCTGGGGACCCCCTGGGACTCGCTCATGGACCCCTGGGGTCCCCAGACCCCGCTTTGGGAACCAATGCTGCAGCTAGAAGCCCCCTGTTGGTACCCTATAGACATAGATACAGTAGTCTAAACATTATGGACAGACATTGCTGTTCCTTGAGTGGCTGCACCACTCAAGAAACATCCGTCATAATGAAAGACGTGAGCTAGACGTTCAGCGACAGATAGTTTTAGTTAGTGTATGTTACATGGCTTATTATGTAGTTAATGCATAGGCCCTACTGGTTAATATCCAGGATAGGACACTCAGCAACATGTATGTTTGGATGGACTCACTGACTTATATACATGCATCTGTAGCCTACAGTAATGAACAAATATACATAATACACTAGTTTCGCTACTAGTCTCGGGATTTCATCAGTAATCACCAGTAAAACAGCCAGACTCCAGCATGCAAGCACATACAGTGGCAGCTGTCGACTATTGCCCCTTGTCATCTCTGTCTCTTCATCTCTCAGGAAAAAAACAAAACACTTCATCATTCGTCTTAACTTTCACATCTCAAAGCACTCTAAACACTCTGCGTGTTTCCAGTCTTGAGTAATACTGCATGATCGATTTCAGACGGGTATTAAGCCAAATCATCACATTTTTGCATTCCCATGTGCTCTTTGGTGCTTTCTGAGTACAAATGTTGGGTGGCTACAGAAAAGGTATAACACAGGATCATGGATGCGTACTGTAACTCCACAAATAGGGTAAACAACACACTCGAAGGCAATTGCCACATATAGGCAACGCATGTAGTGATTCATCACTTTCCCCCCAAAATAATTTGTCCTTAAAGGTAGGTTAAGTGATCATTTAAAATCACTGTATTCTAGTAATAAATCATTGCTATAAGCATTTCTATAGATTCAGTGTTTGTTCAGTAACACTGAAAAAAAAAACTTAACAGGTAGGTGATAGAATTCACCTAGCAGCCAAACATGATACATAAACTGACTATTTATGTGCATAATTTTATAGTGTTCCATTTTTATTTTATTTTATTTATTTATTTTCATTTCTTTGTGTCGTCACCTACAATTCCACTTGTTAAATCTGACTGTGTTCTGTTATCCTGATTGGATAAAATTTGTATCCCAACCTCACCTGAAAATACATTTTCTGTTTATTACAAAGCTGGGGAGACATGGAGAGTCGCCTCGTTACTGAATTTTGTGAATTTAAAGCTGTCCCGTGTTTTCATGTCACTACTGAAACACTGTTTTAGTCTATTTTTCCCACCCAGAAGTGACATACTGTAGACCTCATGTTCATAATGGCCAAATGTTGACTAGCAAGCTTACTTCAGCCTGAAATTAATGTCTGCCAAAGTCTGAAAATCAATTGATGTGTAGGAATGAACCAAACACATCAGTTCTTCTAATAGTCTTTTCTTTTGTTTTTTTGTTTTTTTGCAAAATGTTGTTTTTATCCATGTACATCAGTTTTGCTAGCCATGTTTTGTAAAGCATTGCAGAGTTCAGCTAAAAGCTAGATACAACTCTCACACTACACAGCAAGCAGTCACTATTAAGAGTCATGCTTAAGTAGTAAAATATAATATAACTGACTCCGCTTTTACTAAATATGTGTTTAAAAGGATCCTTGGCTAATAAGACAAATATTCCTTAAAACACTGTACTTGCCTTCTATAACTAACAGATAAAAACACCTTCAATACTTTATCTCTTTCATAAATAGAGAATCTTTCACTCAATAGGAGGTGCTCCTGTCGCAGGATGATGATGTCACATGAGCATGTGCATTCTGTATATTCTATAGAGTTAGACCACACAAGGACATGTGACATCATCCTGCACCAGGAGCAGTTCCTGTTGAGTGAAATATTCTCTATTTATGAAAGAAATAAGATGCCAATGGTGTTTTTATTTGTATATTTTAGTTATATAGGTGAAGTATAACGTTTTAAGCGAAGTTTGTCTTATTAGAGAGGGATTCTTTTAATAGATCTGGTGCAACATGAATATGGTCAAAGTTCTTCCAAAATGGCATAAAAATTTCACACAATTTCCAACTCTGAATTTGGTAGAATGTCTCATTGACTGATTGATTGATTGAATAGCGTATATCAGTACAGGGTACAGTCAACACAGCCCTGAAAAAGTCCTTGTGGTCTTGTCTCCATTCAGATCCTGTGTGTGTGTGTGTGTGTGTGTGTGTGTGTGTGTGTGTGTGTGTGTGTGTGTGTGTGTGTGTGTGTGTGTGTGTGTGTGTGTGTGTGTGTGTGTGTGTGTGTGTGTAGACAAGCATGTGTCTCATCTGGATAGTCACCAGCTGCTTATTTTTCAGCTTCACAGGGATGGCATAGCAACACACCACCTCCCTGCTGAACCGCTTGCCCCAAACCAAGTCCACAAAGTTGTTGTTGTTGTTTTCAATAAAAGTAAACTCGAAATGTACTTGAACTTAAAAGTGCAAAGCTAATTGGCATCAAATTTACATAAATTACTAAAAGGAAAATGGTATTCATCATGCATAATGTTCCGATTCAAATGTATCAAACATATTCTAAAATAGCAGAACTACAAGCTCACAATATGTTGCAACACCACAGCTCATTGTAGATCTGCAGATCTGCAATTGTGTATACATCTGAAGTGCTTAAAGTATGATTTGTAGTAATAATTAAAATATACAAACTAACTAGTAACTAGTTTGGGCAGTACTTTTCCCAGTAATGTGTAAAGTAAGGTATTATATATATTACTATTTAGTTTTTGTTTTGTTACGTGTGGCTTGGAATAATTTTATTTAAAAGGTTATTGCTGCTGTATTTTTTTTACCATTTCTGGCTGATTGGTGACTCTTCTTAATATTATTGTTGAAAACAATTGGATTCAGTAGTAAAAGTAGCAGAACTAAACACATTGTGTTGTTGTACTTGTAATATTGCCCAACACTGCTAGTAACCAATACTACTTGAGTAGGCCTACATTGTTTTTTCTTTATGCAAATGCACAAAATGATGTAGCCAGACAACTAAATACTCATCTCTTAATACAGTAGCTCACCCTCCTCTCCACATATCTGTGTGTGTGTGTGTGTGTGTGTGTGTGTGTGTGTGTGTGTGTGTGTGTGTGTGTGTGTGTGTGTGTGTGTGTAGTAATGCATCTGTAAACCGCTGACTGGCTGACCAACAGTATAGCAGAATACAACTCCTTTCTGCTGTCACGCTTAGATTAAAAAAAAGCAGTGTTGGGCAATATTACTTAGTTACTTAATATCTTTTTACACCTTAGAGAAAGTAATATATTACGTTTTAGTGGAATCAGGTGTAATATAGTTATATTATTATATATTACTTTCCACCGGGCCCCTTCCACCCGCTAAAGAACACAAACTGTTTAGCAGTTCCTTTTTACAGGCTATCAACAGATAACTGCAGAGATGTGTTGATAGCTTGCAGATCTGATTTCACATGTGACAACTTGTCGTGTACGTCATGTGTGCACTGTGCAGAATGCTGCGGTGGATTAGGATCTACAAACCACTGCACGTCTCTGTTGTTATCTGTTGATAGATTGTAAATTTGCTCTATTTTCGCAACATGCAACAACAAGCTCAACAAGCTCAAGTAATGAGGCGAGCTTTTGGCAGAATAATATTGCTACACTACTTTTCCTAGAAAAAGTAATAATATTACAGTAATATGTAATTTGTTACTGCCCAACAATTTCCAGAGCTATCACGCCCGTGTGATGTGAGAGGCACTCTTACGTATAACATCATCTATTCTATTTCATCTTTGTGTATCTTTGTGTTCATCTTTATTATTTGCATAGGACGAAAGATCTACACTATAGGTGAATATAGGAGGGGAACGCGCCACGCCCACGGCCCCTTCAAACAAGACCCAGGAACAGTGAAGTGGATTCAGCAGTACCAATCATTCAACAGGTGTCTTTCCGACTGAAAACGATCAATCGGTGCTTTGACGTTTTTTTCCATGCATAGCATCTTGGAGGGTTCAACCTTACCGTACTTCCGGCGCGGGACGTCCCGTGACGATGCAGTCCAGCCGGACCTTGCTGCCCTCCAGCACCTCTCGGCTTTTCAGTTTCTGGATGAAGCGTGGGGGCTCGCAGACGGGATCCGTCGAGTACGTCTCAGTCTGTGTCGTGGACGGCGCCTCGACGGAGGCAGCACTGCTCTCGGCCTCCGTCTCTTCTTCCGGGGAGGCGGAGGGGCGCGGCGACTCCCCTTCCATCTCCATCTCCTCCTGCTCAGGGAGCGATGGGAACTCCACGCTCCCCACCGTGTCCGTCTGGAGCTCCGGCTGTCCATGAACGACCACCAAGGGAGCGGCAGCGGCCGGGCTGGGCCTTATGTCTGCCACCGTCTCCTCCAGCTCCAGAGGTGCGAGTGGTCGCTCCCTGTCGTCAGGGCCATATCCGTCCTGCTGCTGTTGGCCCTTGCTTTGGGCACGGCTACGGTGGGCCTTGCACGCGCGCGGCCGCACCCTCTTGGCGCTGTTGGCCTTGAAGAGTGACGAGAGCTCTTCGATGAAGTCTGCCGCCTTGTTAAGGAACTCCTTCTTGGACTGGTTCTCGGGGCCGTACGGGGCGCTCCTCGTCGACGACGACCGGCCAAAGTCGTCGTAGGAGGAGGTGCCACCGTGGTGGTGGTGGCCCCGCACGGGACCACCGTCGTGTTGTTGTTGTTGAGAAGATGTTCCAGATGGGCCTTTGTTGTGCTGTGCCGCCTTTCGGTCAGCGGAGAACACGGCGTGCGGCAGTTCCTTCGTCTCGGGGGACGTGGCTGCCGGAGGGTTTGGAGAAGACAAGGAGGAGGAGAAGGAAGGCGGAGGAGCCGCAGAGGGAGGATCGGAAGAGTCCGAGGAAGGGTCACGGGCGGACAGTGAAGGCGCCACGACCTCTGCCGCCGTCCTGTCCTCGTGTCCGATGGCCTGGCGGGCCAGGTCCACGCTCTTGTCCAGCTCCTCCTGGCTGAGGAAGGCCGACAGGTCCGGGAACTGGGGCGGGAGGGACTGCTGGGAGTCTTGTTGGTCCTCGACGCCACCCTTGCCTTTGAGGAGGGGTCCGTAGACCAGGCGATGGTGGTGGTGGCGTGAGGACGAGGAGTCCGAGCGGCTCATCTCGCTGTGACGCTGCTGGGCCCTGGCCTCGGCCAGGTAGCTCTCCCTCAGGAGCTGGGAAAGGGACGGAGACGGCTCCAAGTTCTCTTGCATGCTGCGAGGAACAACAGACAGGGTCATTGAGACACTTGCAGTTCTGGGAATGCCGTCATACTTTGAATGTCTGCCCTTCCCCTTGTATCTTCTGCAGATAGGAAACAATCTACTCTATGGAAACAAGCAAGTTTACTCAATAATGGACATTGCTACAGTTAAGTGAATGTCCACTCCACAAGTTTTAACAGATAACGAAGATGTGACACAAGTACAGATAGACAAGTGCTTGACATTGCCATCAATGTTGGCCTCTAAAACCTAGCCTATAGGTATATATATACAAATGCAATGAACAAAATTAGCCCCTGACCACATTCGAAATCCTTCTAAACTGCCTTGCGGCATATCAGTTTCATGCACCATCGTCAGATTCAGGAGAGTATATACGCCTCTGCTCTATCCCTCTCCATCTCAGACAAAATGACAGTCTTTTACTTTTTGACACTGGCCCGGTGTTAGTTTTGAACACAGACTACTAGAGGTACGGGATATGGGCACACATGTGCCACTGACACTCAAAATCGCCCGCAAATTAAGAGCGGCTACGATGCCCTTCCAACAAGACCTGTGGCTGCAGCTGTTGTGCACATTAATCCTGGGCAAACAACCCCCCACCCCCTACCCACAAACCCAAGCCCACAGAGTCATGTCTATTTATAGGGTAAAGGGCTCAGTTTACATGTAGAAAATCAGAAAAAAAAAATTCTCCAGCCCCCCCTCAATATCCTAATAACAGTTTCAGCAAACATAACATTTAAATCTAAGACTACACATAACAAAAGTATGCGGTTTATTAATGGGGACACATTGCTTACCGAGGATAAACTATGTCAGTTCCACACAGATGGAAACAGGTCACCCTGTTTAAGACACAGCAGCACTACACTAAATTGTCAGGTTTGATTAATTCGGTTAATAATGTAGTAGTAGAGCAATGGCCTTTCAACGACAAATGGAAGTCCATCATGCTTGCCTTGGCGGGGTCAATAGAAAGGCATCTGTGGGGTATAAGACAAGACATGTAGGTCAAGCCAAATGGCAGACTAACCAACAAGAAATAAAAACAGGGGCAAAGGTGTGTGTGTGTTTTTACCTTCAAAATAACCCCCCCGGGCTGGGCCGGCTGGGCCCCGTCTTAGGACCTGGTATAAATCCTTGGGAGTGCACTGGTTGGTCAAAAAGAGGAGATATATCCTGGTCTTCCTTGTGAAACCTGTACACATGTAGCTTGTCCCTACAGTTAAGTGTCTTTGCACAGGCAGCTAACCTTTTAGTGCACAGGGAAATTTTGAGAGGGGAGTAGCTTTAGGGCCAGGAGGTAACCTGCTGCCACCAGTAAAAGTAGCAGCATTTGTCAGCGCAGTAGCCTCACGGTTATTTTGGGGGGTGGGGAGGGGGGGTCGTGTCACAAGTGAGGGTGGGGGAGACCGGCCTATCGGCCATGAGGGGGTGTATCCCTCGCCCAGCACAACACCTACAGAGCTGGGCTGTCAAAGACCACCTCCCAGAGCCCTGACACACTGCTGTCAAGTTGTTAACAGAGAAGATTCCCACCCGTCCATGATAAGGATGTTTAGTGGTTCCCAAACCTTGGCATGTCAAGAACCCCAAGATTGACAAATTCGCCTGCATGGCCCCGCGCACGGGGGTCGACAGGTGGGGAAAAGTTAGACAGTTTTAGGGGGGCCCAAAGCCAGGTGGGGCCCAAAAAGCTCAGAGGTTTTTATGTGTATTTATACTGCAAAGCTGCACAGTGGGGGCCCAGTGATAAAAAATTTGCAGGGGGCCCAAAATTTGCATCGACGGCCCTGGACCCGCGTGAAGAGAGATGTCAGGGAATGGAATATTTATGAAATACTTATACAAACAAAAAGCAAAGTAATAGTTTACTCTAAATTTAATCAGGATCAAAGTAATATTTTGAATATTTATTAGCATGTGCATTTAATATATTCTATAGGGCTCGACCACTTGGACATGACATCATAACCTGTGACAGGAGTTTAAGATTCTCTATTTATGAAAGAAATGATATTGAAGGTGTTTTTATTCTTACGTTTTAGTTATAGAAGTATAGTGTGTTAAGGCATATTGGTGTTATTAGCCAGGGATTCTTTAAGAATAACAAAAGGTTTAGAATAAAAAATAAAGACTGTCCATAATATAGAATTAATGAAATTAGTTTATTTGAAACCATGAGTCAGTACACACCATAAAGGAACCATCTGCACCAAAAGAAAACAATAAAGAAAGACAGTCAAGCCTGAGCATCTAATTACACTTAAAACAGTGTGAAGACCTGCATCATACCCACCACTTCAAGTTAAACATGTAACAAAAACAATGGTTCTGAGAGTTAAGTGGTGTATACTGATGGCCATGCAAATTACCTATTTACATCATATTAAAGCGCACCTTTTCAGGATAATTCCATCAGCAAGCACGATTCGAGACAAACTTTATTTTGAAAAATACATTTTGGGTTTCGTTTTGATATTTATGGAAAAGCACGCACGGAGCTACTCGTTCTTAACATAGCGGGTTGTGAATGCTCAATGCTGTTGAATTTATTTTAGTTATTTATTTTAAGGGTTAGGGTTATTACTTCTCCAGAGAAATCACTCCAAACGCATAAATTGTCTCCAAGACCGTCACAGTCAGGGGAAATAATATTCACAACATTAAAGATGGAGTCCCTATTTTGGGCATGGCAACACTTTTTCAAGACTAAACACATTTTATAGACGTCAAATCTTATTAAGGATGACAGTTTTTTGCAATTCGCCATATGAAGAATATAATAAGAAAAGATAAGTTGTTAATCCAACCAGTAACAAATACTAATTGAGGTGTTGTGGACACATGGAACAATAAAAAAATAAGAAATTAACTGGCTCAATGTCTTGGTACAATAATAACTACAGCAGCAACATAACGCCAACAGTTTGATTCACAATGCAGTATTATTATTTTATTTAATAAAAAAGGGTAAATAAGAATGTGTAGATTCTTTGGCATGCCTGGAAAATACAATGTGGTTTATCAGTAACTACAATAGGCTACGGGCTGAAGTGGGTGCTTTATAGCTTGCTCACATTCAGAGCTTCCGTTCTCGTCCAGACTGTATTTTACTGGTGATCAGAGCATCCATTGCTCCAGACTGTATGTCTGTGGAAAATTGCGAAGACTAGTCTGGCGATGGTGTGCAGAGCAGTACTTCTCAAAGTGGGCTCCATTGGACCCATTGGGTTTGTAGCGGTTGTACCAACTGGCCCCTTAGAGCTCTGTAACTCGAGTAACAAACAGGGCATGTGTATACTCTTGAAGTTATGGGGGTTCCTTAAAGATTCATCTGACTATATTGGTAGTAAATAGGGTTTTGTCGCATTTCATTTGGAACAAAATGGGCACCTTTTTTGCAGCCACACCCATTCTACCTTATGCATTCGAATGGCATCTCACAGTTTAGCGCTCAGTGTGAGCTTTTTGGGCAGACCAGCCATTTTCACTGGCAGACAGCGGTTCATCTGGGACTCATGACCCGGATGTTTTTTGCACAGAGGGTTATAAGGTGGAATTATTACATCATCATAGCATCCTGTTTTTGGAGATCTGGCGCATCAAAATAAGGGTTTTGATGGGGAAAAACCTACGAAATCCTCATATACAGCGCACTTTGGGTTAGCCTAATGGCATCTTTCCTATTCATTGAACAGGTCACACAATAGACCTGTAGGAGTATCTAGTGCAGCCACAGCAGGTGAAATACATCTGATGACATCATCAAGATGTATTTCACCATGCATGTTAATTTTTCTTTCAGACCCCTTTTTCCTGAGAGGGTACAAATGGAACCGCTAGTGTCCATTTGGTTCTCTCAGGATTTTTTTTGAAAACGGGTGGAATTCCCCTGGGTGTCGAGGCTAGGCTTTGGGTGAAAAATGATGAATGTATGTAGGTATGTATGATGACGTATCTTATGCGATGTGCGGTTAGACACAAGACTTGATGCAGTTTGTGCCAAATGGAACCGATCGCTCACACGTGTAAACCTGTGAAGGTGAAGAACAACTTAATATAGGATTGATCTCATTAGCAGCAATGGAGGTTTAATTGGCCAAATCTACACGAGAGGAAAAGTCCTAGCTGACTGACTAGTGACTGGAATGAAAGCTCCGTTTATGATATCTGGTTCAGATGTTACAGATACCCGGAAGGCACTCTTCAAAAAGGAGGGAAACGTTTAATAGAGATCACCTGAATGCGTCCAGCAGCATCTAACCGAAAGTGGATGCAGCAATACTGAACTCGCTGTGCTTTCCAGAACATGGATGAGCAAAAAAAAATATTTCTACTCAGCGCTGCAAAAAACAAACATACACATACATAATGCTTCACTTTTCACAGTGTTTTGTGAGTTTGAGTTCAGACAGATGGAAACAAAAGTGTACCTAGTACAATGAGCCAGTTTCTGATAATAATCAGAGGCACAGTGTTATGTTTTGTGGCATAAATTCTGTGGCAAATATTGCAACTTCACCATCAGGAGTCCTCACTCGCCCTCTTACGAGACTGGTCCCCCCTGAAGAAAAAAAGGAAAGGAAAGGAAAAGAAAAGTTCATCAGTGACTTGGGAGGAGCAAAGTCACATACAGTTGATAAGAGGTTCCCAGACAGTTTGACCTTGCCCAAATAACGCTTGATGACATTTAGCCAAACGATACTGCACTTCAATATGTTGTAAATTAGATTAGAGACCAGCTATTATTGTCTCGCAACGAAAATTGAAATACAAGTCACATTTAGATGTACCAACCCAAGGTTTGTAATAATTTGGGTTGTTAGGTGGAATAACCTTCCCGTGCCACCCAAATTATATGAATCCACCATGAATTTAAAAACAGGTGTATCATAAATGTTACCTTTTTATAGACTCTGTAGTCTGTACTAGCCTAAACAACCACTCTGATAAGTACTTTTCATATTTTCTGTGTGCTATTTGGGTGCAGTACCAGAAATGTCCACAATAACAGCCCCCCCCCCTGCTTCCCCCCACCCACCTCATTGTTATTCCCCGTCTCATTAGAATAAGCATGATCTGCCGGGTTTCAGTCAGTTTCATTGGGCTACTTCGAGAAGGGTGTGGATTCCATGCATACCAATGACTTAAAGGGTGGAGATATCTACGGTTTACTTTTCATTATACATCATTAGTCCTTAAGTATGAAAAAGTGTACATATATAAATGTAATAATTACTTTGTGTCTGCTAGGTAAGCAAGTCGGCTTGCTTGACTACTGTCAGAGACCTTTTGAGGATTGAAGAAAATATGACCGTGAGCCATGATTTTTCAAAGCCACATTCATAAGTCGACTTATCCATGTTAATAGCTGCGAGTCAGCGGCTCACCTGGGGAAGCCATTCATGGAGAGCTCCATCTGTAATTTCTGGTCATGAGCAGCGTAATCCAACAGCTGAGACTCCACAGCAGGAGGGTTGATTTGTGGAATAAAGCCAGAGAAGAGACTGGGGGCCAACTGGGCCCATTCTAAAAAAAAAAAAAAGCAAAAAGGGGAAAGAAGATTTTCATAAACTACTTCAACCAAATACTTAGTTGGCCATATCCCCACAAAATGTCTTCACTAAAAATATTTATTTTACAAGCTCACAATGTGTTGAGGCACTTGGTGAGCTTGCGGAAATTTAGGACCAACATACAATACAGTGTACAAAAGATTTAGAAATCACATTTAGAAAGGCTTTGGTGTCCATGGCCTAGTAGCATGCTCACAAGGAATCCTGACACTGCAAGTCAGCGACTCATCTGGCCTAACCTCCATGCAGCCTCTCTCCTTTCGAGTTGGCCAAAAATGACATTTGCATATTCAAGGTTACTTTATTTAGTCTCGTGTGAGAACTTTGTCTTGGACATACAGACTTGCAGCAACAAGTAAGATAATACAGGACAATACAAAACAAAAACAGTACAACACAATAATTGTAGGGTTATCAGGCTTACATACCACTTACATACCAGGCTTACATACCACCTCCCATAAGTAGTGCTTCGTGGTAGTAAGAATATAGAATAAATACAGCGATACCAAAAAAGTAGTACAGTTCCAGCAGCATCATAACATTCACAGTCTTCTCCTCCCTCCCCTTGCCCCCTCCGCAAGAGAGTTATTGAGGAGTGAAATGGACATGGGTACAAAGGAGTATTTAAATCTATTATATCTCCATTTTGGAGCTTCGTACCTCCTACCTGACGGCAGTAACCTAAACTCAGGGTACAGTATATGAGAAGGATCAGACACAGTTTTCTTTGCCTGCCCTAGGGTGGCTTGCTCAAAAAGTGTCTGGGGGCTGTTGGGAGGTGTTGACATCTTCCCGGCCATCTTTGTCAGTCTCAGGATCTCTGACTTAAACTTAACCTTTTAAAACACCTTGTGGTTATCAAATGATTTGCATACCGGATGTATATCATTTCAATATGAAATATGGCAGCCTAATATGCTGTAAAATGTTCCTTCTTTCTCTATATGATCCAGGTCTGTATTAGCGACGGTTGGTGGTGAGAAATACATTCTCTTGAATTTTGCCATATCAAATTCATGATTCATAATTAACTGTAAGTCAGGCTTTAGTTTACTTTAATTACGGCATGTGTGGTCAGAACTCAGTTGGGGGTTCTTACCTGGCCGAAGACTATACAGTCCTTTAACCACGTTTGCCATCGTTGACGGTTGCACTTGAAAAGGCATGGAATGTGCTTTGATGAGAAGAGCTACGGAGGGATGACACACAATAACTATGTTATAGGCATTGTGTTAAGTTAGGTAGAAGGTAAGCTGGAACCCTACCGTGCCAAAACATGATTTGCCTAAACATGGTTGAGGCAAATTTCCAGTTGCATATTGTAATTTTACAAATATCTGAAAGAGAATAGGATTACATTCATGGCCAGTAAAGTTAAATGAAAAAGCGAGGGAAGACAAATAAAAACAAATAATTTAAACCAACCTACAATGATGACTGCTCACATCAACAAGATGACTTAGGATAAATGTAGAACTCAGACTATGCAAAGTGCTTGCAGTCAGGTCATGAAAGTGAAGCACTGTACTCACGCATCAGTGTGTTCACATGTTTTTCAGCAATGTGGTCAGCAAACAACTTCATCAGGTCTTCTTTAAGGTCTCTGTTTAGCTTTGTCTCGATGTAGAACTTGTTCTGAAAACAGCAATTGTAGAAAATAATATTGATCTGCTCTTGCTCTTGTGCAAGGATAATAGTTTTGCTGAAAGGAATAGCTCTCTAATATCTGCTCTATGTGGTTAAGGGTTTATCGCTTTCGAATAAAATGCATACCATGTACATGAATACAGGTACTATGCACTGCAGGGAAGCTATGTACTGGCTCAGTGCTTGGTTGAAGTTTTCAATGAAGTCATCGGGTGGACTGGTCTGGAGGTGGAAATAGCGAACATGTTAGCATCACATCGTTTCGTGCAAGCAAATAACATACACACTAGCCGGCATCTTTCTTACTTCTAAATGGGAGGAAACTCGTTGTAGATGAGCTGTGATTTTTGATGTCAGATCTCTGTAGAGCAATTCAGAGTGCTGCTGACAGACACATTTGTAGACGTAACTAGAAGGGGGAGGGGGAAAAAAAGATAAAATATAAAATACACCCATTGAGAATGAATGCATTTTGATTTGCAATGTTGGAAGTGGATAGAGAGGCTAAAATAGTCTCTTAAACGTCTTTATTTTTTCTGCACTGCTTATGCTGTAACCAGGGCTTGACACTAACACTTGCCCGGGGCAAGCTACCTGGTTGCCCGATCGGCAAGTGTGCAACTTAGTGCACTATAACACAACACAAGATAAATTTGTCTTGAAGGCAGTCATTGCACTCTGCCTCTGTGTCTTCCCCTGCTTTCTAGCTATCCACAATTCCAGGCAAATTAACATACACATCAAAATGACCATTCATCTTCTACATTCTCTAGTTGTGTAGACCTGGGCTAATTATGATGATGAATGATGATGATGAATTTTAACTCTTGAGAGTGTAAAAATGAAACCAAATGGACCCGCAAGGGTCCATTTGGTATTTTTGGGGGGCAAGTGAACATGACCTGAGGGCAAGTAGAACCTGACTTGCACTTGCCCGATGGGCAAGTGCCTCTGAGACCTTAGTGTCAACCCCTGTGTAACGTTTTCAAACGTTCAGTCGTCATTTCCAATTTACATGATCCAACATACTTTGTGTATATCCATCAAATCTTGGTTTCGATTTATATTGCCATACCTGTATATCTGTGCATAAGAAATGGAGATGTGATTTGTGGGATTCTGGACAAGGAGAAGATCGATTGCTTTCTCCAGGTTTGGCCAGTGATTGTTTTGGTAGTCCTCCACGGCCATGGCGTTCAAAACTGAGGAAAGAGAAGAATGTTTCTGATTATGGACCTTTTTAGATAACACTTTTGCACAGGCATTTACATCGCCAGTCTACAAACATAATGTTGCTTTGCGAAGTGTTGTGAGCTTGTAGTAGTATCTGTTTTTGCCCAAACATTCACCCAGGGTGGTTTCATGGTAACAAATTAATACCACACTAAAGCTTGGTTTATTTTACAGCATTTAAAAAAAAATAGCAACTATACCACCATAACATTTTTAATACACTGAAAGAAGGCACAGGTAATATTTACTGAAATCAGTAGACCAAAAAAAGCAATTTCCGCAAAACAAAGAATAGGAAAAAGGGCAATTGTTCTTGATTACTTGTGAAGCTCCCTGCAAATGCACAAAGTGCAAGTTAAAACTTCACCTGATTGCAGATTTGTGTATGCAACATGATAATTCAAGATGTCTCCCATCGTCACTCATTGAGCAGGTGGTTTAAAGTTGAAAACACGTGCCTAAACAATCCTGTTCTTCAAAAACATACGATTCACTAATATAATGAAGCCCACTCTGCTATGTTTAAGATGATTGATCAGATCATAAAGCGCATAAATCAAACACAATGTGGCAGAGGATCAGCTTGTCTGTCAGTCAGTCACTGCCATTACAGTGCAGGTGTAGCCACAGAGCTTTATGGGTGCAGCCAATTTGGTTTGATGAGGTTTTGATTGTGCATGAGTCAAACCAGTTAAAGGTATAGTACGTGATTTAACTAAGTGTGGTGACCATATAAGGTGCTCCTCCCTGTCCTCAACGAGCCCCTGAGATTTAAAAAAAAAAAAAAAAAAAGGTTTGAGCTTTGGGGGGGAAAAGGCCTTTCCTCCAATCAGGATGAGAGTAGCCTTCCTCCATTCAGGATCAGGTGTATGTGCTGTAGCACTTCCCCCCAGTACTGAGTGTGTGCATATGCACATCTTGTTACCATGGGACCGGAGGGTATAACCCAAATAGTAGGCAAGGCCTAATTACAGCATGGATTTGTCATACTTTGTCATACGTTTATCTCAATCATCACCACGTGGTATGCACCATACAACATGGTGTATAAAAGATTAACTAATTTATATCATGTGGATGTACATTTCAATAAAAAGAAACTTCTGGGAACTCAGATTAGGTGCACCCTATTGTAAACAATTAAGGGCAATGTTGCTTTGTCCATGTTGTCCAGTCATCCACAGTAAGTAAGTTGTGCCTTTGTTTGATATGTAGGCCTACTAACTGCATAGTGCATCCTATTAATAAATCAATGCTTACAAGTAATTAGTTGTGTGTGTGTGTGTGTGTGTGTGTGTGTGTGTGTGTGTGTGTGTGTGTGTGTGTAAAGTGTACAAGACGGATGATTTGTTGTGAAATGAGGAAGTACTTGGCACCAGCCAGAGTAGTCATGTCTGTCAGTTTTCATGCAGCCAATGGCCTGCACAAAGATAGATAGCAGCAGTACATTGCATGCCAGAGCCATCTAGTGTCAAAGTTGCGACATTGAGGGGTCGGAAACTCAGCGCTCGAGATTCTGTCCATGCAGCCTGAATATGGACAAACTGGAGTTAGAAATACATTGTTTTCAACGAGGGCGGCACAAATAAGAGCTATTTTAGGCATGTGTGTACCATGACAACTGCTTATAAATGTATTCTGCAGTAACAATTAAAGTCTCTATAATGCTTATGTTGTTTTATTACTACAAAACAATCTAAACTAAGGCCATACATAAGATAAATACATCCAATGCATTTATGCCCATTTCCGGTCCAGGACCTGTCCCCATTCTCAATAGAAGTAAATGTATAAGAGTCGCCATTGGATCGGCCTCGTGAAGCGAACGGGGTTTGCGCGCCGTATATCTCTGTCTATACTCCAAGGCTCTTGCATGCATGCCAATGCAGCCATTATGGGCTGTAAACAAGTCGAACGTTAATCGCACGGTTTCGCCAAGCCAAACGACAGATTCCATGTACCGCTTCAATAATAAGCATACTTTTGGGAGGAAAACTTTACCAAACTTCGAGGTGGAGTTGACAGTGAATTTGCCTGCTGCAGCAGCAGGGCTACAGTCAGTCTCACTGACTTCGCTGCTCTCACTGCTCTCGTCTGAGTCCATGAACTTTGCACCACCACCTCCTCCTCCTCCTCCTCCTCCGGGGCTGCTGAAGGAACACAGCTTGTCTCTTCCACCACCAGCACCACCACAGCCCGGTGGTTCTTCTGCCATGGCCCCGGTCACCCGCACCACTGGGGAGGAGGCGTCGTAGGGCTGCTGGGGACCGTCTGACAGCTGCCTCCTCCTGAGATACGAGTGGACGTTGGCGCTGCACGGACAATAGTTGTGGTTGTGGTCGTCGTTCAGTTCAAACGTGTCCTCTTCTTCCATGTCCTCCATCATGCTTACAAACACACCTCGGTGCTCCTCCTCCTCCTCCCCCTTTGCTCCGAAAGGGCTGTTGTTGTTATTGGAACCGGGCGGATTTTACAAATCAGAATAAAAAGAAAAAGTGGTGACAAACGACTTGGTTAGTTGTTGGTTTACCATCTCGCTTGCTTTGGTTGTGCTGCTGTAGACAGTTGGTTTACTTTACGACACGTCGCAAAACCGGAACAGTAACACCCGAAAGTGATGGGCGCCTTTGGGCTGCTGGGTAGTGTAGTTTTTATTTTATACGCTGGTAGGCCAGACCAGAGCCATCTAGTGTCAGAGTTGCGACAACGAGGGGTTGAGAAACTGAGCACTGTCATGCAGCCTGAATGGGGACAAACTGGAGTTGGAAATTAATGCCGCTATTGTAGACAATGAAAAATAGTTGACATGTTGCACACATGTCTAGTAGACATGTGTGCAACATGTCAACTATTTTTCAGTAACAAGTAGGCTAAAGTCTATGTAATATTTGTTTATGTAATAAGGCTCTGTTACATACACCCTAGCCCAAGATTTGGACTCTCTTAGAGGAGAGGTGTTTGCGATTCTTCATGTCAGAATCGGGGACACCTCTCTACGAGAGTCCAGATCTTGGGCTAAGACAAAGGGAAATGCATGAAACTGAAAATGATGCAGTAGTGTCCGTGAAGTGTTAGTTAGAGGTTGTCTCAGCCTCAGTTGACTAAGCCTCATATTTTATACATAAACACATATAACATCCAAGTTCCACGATCCTAGGAATAGGTTAAATATATAGTGAAGCATAAAGGGGCTTAGTTTGGGCTATCTGATTTCTTGATTGGCACATAAAAAATACATGGTATGAAGCCCGAATTTTGAAAATTGCAGACTGTGAACAACAGTACTTGAATTTGAAACAAATCCACCTTTATATATTGTATGTTGATTTGATTTCAACAGTCATTTTTCATTGTGACATTGGACACCACCAAACACTTGATCCTATAAAGCAGCAAAAAGAGACGGAACCACAAGAACACAGTTTCCAATGCCACACCTTAGCACAGACTTTATTTCTATACTTCTTTCTACACAAGCACATTTCAATGGTTCTTTGGATGAACTAGAAGTCAAACCAAGCAAGTTAAGAAGCAAGCTGTGGTCATACGCTGTATGGCACTGATGCTAGGTTAGAAAAGTTCAGGAGGTACTCGCAATAGTTTGCTGGCTCCTACGCACCTGTCGATGTACAGTATGTGTGCATAAGGCTTTTTTCTACAAATATAACAAATATCTATAAATCATATACCATTTACCAGAGTTGCTACAGTAGGAATAATAAAATACATGCTTCACAATCATCACACACGGTTTATGCCCATATATTCCTGGTATCTACACAACAACAACTTAACCATACTTACATAGGCCTACATCATGAATTATTACGTTGTACATATGGTTGGGTTCCTATACAATAGAATAGACAGACACTTGTTGTTTGTAGTGATGGGCAGTAACTTGTTACAGCTTAACTACATTTTTCCGTAGCTTGTAGTGTAGCTTACTACATTTGTATACATGTACATATTGTATACTATAGTGTTGATGTAGCAAGCTACTTTTGTCATGTAGCTTGTAGTGTAGCTTGCTACAATCTTTCTGGGGATTGTAGTGAAGCTACACTACTTGAATGAATGAATGAATGAATGAATGAATGAATGAATGAATGAATGAATGAATGAATGAATGAATGAATGAATGAATGAAAAATGTATTAACAGAGATGAGAGTTACAGTACAAGTCAAGTACACACTGCTACAAAACTGATAACAGCTTGGAGAATTACAGTACAATTCAAGTACAACTGCATCAAATCTGAAAAAGCTGATTGGACACACTAGTTAAGCATACACTGGTTTACAATAGTGACCAACTTGTTCATTTCATTAAGGCATTGAAATACTGTACATACAAAAAACTACTTCAGTAAAATCAGAAGGCAGCAAAACATGGAGGTAAAATCATAGTGGGGGTAAAAAGGGAAAAGAGAAATGTACAATGAGGAGAGGCGGAGTGGGTGGGGGGATTTTATATACATTTTTGTTTTACAGAGGCCAGTTTCGAATTGCAGCCATCTGTAGGTCCCTTTTGAGAGCGGTTTTGAAGGAGTCAAGAGATTCACCTGCCTTTATGACTGTTGGTAGGGCATTCCACATTTTGGTGGCATATGAGCGGAAGGAATTAAGACCCTTGTTTGTGCCAAATCTGGGTCGGACATGGTTAGTAGCACTCCCTCTGGTGTTGTGAGAGTGGACCTCATTGACATTAAGGAAGTATTTGGACAGGTACAAGGGTATTTTAGTAGAGTATCGTATCTTGTGGACCAGACCCATTGCGAAATGTTGTACTCAGTCGTCAACCCTAAGCCAACCCAGACTGTCGAAGTGGGCAGGGGTGACGTGGGTTCCGGGTGTGAGGCCACTTGTTTTGAGAGTAACAAGTAGTGTAGCTTACTACACTTTCCCAGTAACCTGCCCATCACTGCTTGTTTGTTCAATGTATACAAGCTGGTTTTGGTTATGCCACTGGAATGCATTTGCCTGTTAGAAGAAGTGGGGCACCCTAGAAAAGATAGTGCAGCGGAGGGAGATTCTTACACATTGATCCCAAACATGAGGGTCTTCTTACCACTCACACTACTAATGCACAATTCTTCCTTCTTCTGTGAATATTCCAGTCTTGAACTAATCAAAACAAACAAATGAATCTAAATTTACAAGTGAACAGATTCATTCACAGACAAAGTCTGTTTTTTGAGGAACTGTCATCAGCCAATTTCAACACTTCTGGGGCCCGCTGGTCTTCTCCTAGCCTGGCCTGATCCTGGCATTCACCTGAAATTTCACTGGCTGCAGAACCACTCCGAACTTCCCCTCCAGACTGGGCAGCGACTGGCCTACGGGCACAGTGAAGGTGAACCGCTGTAACATCCAGGAGAGGAACAGGAAGAGCTCCATCTTGGCCAAGGCCTCCCCCAAACACACCCGGACCCCCGCACCAAACGGCAGATAGCTGGGTGAAGGGATAACCAGGCTGGTACCGTACTCATCCAAAAAACGACCTTTAGGAAAGAAAGGATCAGGATGTGTACCCAAATTATTTGTATGCCACTCTGGCTGCTGAATGTCCAATTAAGAGAAAGTCTGAATTCACACGACAGGCAACTATTGTATTAAGACCAGGAGAAAATATTCTGTATGCACTGAACTATGAATGTGAAAAAATAAATAAACAGAATTACAGAGTAATATATATATATATATATATTTTGCCTGTTTAACTCTAGAATTAGATTTTTAGGCATATGAGACTTCTTATAAAGGCAACTTCCTCTCAAAAAGGTACAACATGTCAGCTTATAGTGAACTCAAAACATGTTTTAGTTCAGAAGCTATTAACTCGGGAAGTGATAGGAACCACAATGGTCATCATCAGGGTTATTAATGTTATATTATTATACTCACCAGGGTCAAAGAGGTCTGAGCTCCTTTCCTCACTGTGTACTGCCCAAGGCTAGACAGAGACCCAGTGGAGATCATATTAAATCCTTGATGGGGTTCCAGGCGGTCTCCAGCTAAATGACGGTAACCAAATTGACCCTTACAGATATTTCAGTTAAGAGTTAAATTCTAGTTAAACATCTGCATTACTTATTCTATAAGAGAATGGATGAACAAAGACCAGATGCTTTTGATCTGAATGAGTTTCATCTATCAATTCTCTACAGATTCTATCCAAAATTCAGTGTGAAATCCTGTGTAAAGCAGTGGGTCACAACCTGTGGGTTGGGACCCACCCAAGGCGAGCCGCTATTATCACAAAATTTACCTGTGGACTCAATAACCCCAAAACTGTATTCTGTAAGTTGTGTTGGGTTAAGATGTCAAATACTTTAATCTCTGAGTGGATTGTGCAAGTGCCTTGGTGAATTTTATTGTTGGACTCTTACTAAGAAGTGTGTGTGTGTGTGTGTGTGTGTGTGTGTGTGTGTGTGTGTGTGTGTGTGTGTGTGTGTGTGTGTGTGTGTGTGTGTGTGTGTGTGTGTGTGTGTGTGTGTGTGTGTGTGTGTGTGTGTGTGTGTGTGTGCACATGTCCAGTAGTACCTGGTGTCTGTGAGGGCTACATGGCGGAGTAGTGGTGCCACAGGGCGGATGCGAAGCACCTCCCTGATGGTAGCCTGCAGGTAAGGTAGACTGGCCCTATCACTGAGCTGGGGGGTCCTGTCTCCTCCCACTTTAAGGTCCAACTCCTCTTGGATACACCTCTGCACCTGAGAACATACACATTTTGTCTTACTTTGTGGATGATGATTGTTGTGTTAATTTCTATCTACAGTAAAAGACCATCGAAAATAGAGCAGTGCTTCTCAACCTGTGGGCTGGGGACCATTGGTGGTAAATAAAGGTATTGCAAGTGGGCCTCCAAATAATTGGCCAAACACTACTCGGTAATCTGATAATATAACGTCATCATAATACAGCATAAGCATGCATGCATGTGATAAAACCCCATTGACAAATGCTGAAACTTTTACAATGTTTATTTTGCCATGTCTCATTCATACCTGTGGATGGTGGAGGAGGTAGGCAATGGCCCATTTGAGCACCGTGGTGGTGGTCTCCACCCCAGCTCCAAAAATGTCTCCCACTGTCATCAGGAGGTGGTCATCGCTGAGGCCCACCATCCCTGCACTGAACTCGGCTGTGTTGGGGTTCTGGTTCTCAGCGCTGCGTTTGGCTCCCAGCAGAACATCCAGCAGATCCCGCTGCACATGGTCACTGTAATCTGCCTACATACAGTACATTTCAAGGTTAAATATTGTACTTCGGGACTCAAACACATCAAAATGTATATCATTATTGGACCCACTTCAGCCCCATTTCATAATAATACTATCATTGGAACATACCAGAGGGCTGGCAGACCTACAGTATCACAAATGCATAGATCTGTCACACAATAAATGGGTAATTTAAGAATTGGAACAAGCAACAGGACACCTTATATACAACTACTGTATATTGTCATAAAAGTTAAATAAATACATGTATGTCTGGTATATAACTAGTGTATACTCATAGAAATATCCATGTAAGATAATGTTGCATACAGATGAAAAGATTAAAGGTAGGGGAAGTGATTTCACTTTTGTCAGATATCACCCATTTTTTTCTGTTAAAATGCTCTATTATAAGGTGTGCATACCATATATGGCGTTTCCCCCTCCCCCACGTTAGCAGAGGAGCTAATAAAAGTTCCCCAGGTGGAGGGTGAATCCTCCTCCAATCAGGATCGAGCAGCAGGTTTACATAGTGTAGCTACTCTTGGGCGCCCCTAGTGCACCAGGTTGGTACTACACAATGAATTTCAAATCACTTACCCTACGTTTAAGGCAAGTGAAAATGATTTAATTTATCCACAACCAGGATGTGGATCCTGGTTGTGGATGTGCGGTAACCAGACCAGTACCGTACTCATCAAAAAAACAAAAAAAAACGCTCTTAAGGACGCTCTTATCTAAATTATTTGTATGCCAATCTGGCTGCTCAACTTAAGAGAATGTCTGAATTCACACTACAGGCGTCTATTGTATTAACACCAGGAGAAAATATGTTGGGATGTTAATTGAACTATGAATGTAGAAAAAATAAAATAAACAGAATTACAGAGTAAATATTTTTTGCCTCTTTAACTGTAGTTAGTTTTTTTAGGCATGTGCACAAGTCTTAAGAGTAAAGTTGACAGTGGAAACACAAAACAGAACATTTAAAGAAGAATGTAAGAGTACTATGCATAGTTCATGCACTGACAAAGGCAAAGCACTAAACAAAATTTCATAGTTTGTTGTAAGCATTGACAATAAAGATCTATCTATCTATCTATCTATCTATCTATCTATCTATCTATCTATCTATCTATCTATCTATCTATCTATCTATCTATCTATCTATCTATCTATCTATCTATCTATCTATCTATCTGATTAACTGACTGACTGACTGACTGACTGACTGACTGACTGACTGACTGACTGACTGACTGACTGACTGACTGACTGACTGGCAAAAAGATTGCACAGTGGGGCGATTTTCCAATGATGCATTGCAAATGGATGGAAAACAAAAAGCCTTAACAGTGTGTTTCCATTGTCATCATTCAAGATAGTTAAAGACATTACAATCAGAACTAGGAGCAATTTTCAAAGCAAAGACAGATGCTTTTATTATTGCTGGTAGGCCAGTTATTCATTATTCCTACCTTGTGTTCATCATATTTCCTCTGAAGCAGACAGTCTCTGGTTGACACACACTGCTTCAAGAAGCACAGGTCTGCATTGGGAAAAACCTAAGTGAATGATATGGGAAGATTAGTTTGGTAATTAGGAAAATATGTGGCATGTTTTACTATGTCTGTTTTTCTGCAATGCAACACTTAATGGTTTCACCTACTTGTAACCAGGGGAAGATGTCCACCAGGCTGTCCTTGGCCACCATATCAATAATACCCTGATTATAGAGCAGCATGGACTCAAACTCAGGATCTCCACGGCGGTAGGAGGAGTTGAAGCACAGGGCACAGATGACATTGGTGACGGCCCGGGTGAGCTCTGGGGACATGTCCAATGCCTGATCACAACACGCCACCTCAGACAGGGTGTCACACAGAGACTGGGCCTCAAGGCAGACTGGGGAGAGGTGAATATGTATTTTAATTCAACTGAATTACTACTACTTCTAATAGGCCTTTATGATCTCACAATGGGGCTGTTTTTGTGTCCTCTATCTAGCCATTTTAATCGAATGCACGTAAAGGTAGGGTAAGTGATTTGAAATTCATCCTGTAGTTCCAGCCTGGTGCACTAGGGGCGCCAAATAGTAGCTACACTATGTGAGCCTGCTGCTCGATCCTGATTGGAGGAGAATTCGCCACCACCTGGGGAACTTTTATTAGCTCCTCTGCTAACGTGGGGGAGGGGGAAACTCCATATATGGTTTCCACACCTTATAATAGATCATTTTAACAGAAAAAAATATTTTTTGGGTGATATCTGACAAAAGTGAAATCACTTCCCCTACCTTTAAGCTACAATATATTTACATAGCCATTATTGGTGCTGCTGTTTGCTCAAGGGATAAATTGAAATTTTGAGTCAGATCTTGCATTTAGGTGAGACATGAACTTTAAACACAATCTAAATCTTTCAATTAGGGATCTGCAGATATACCGGCCATACAGATATTATCAGCCGATAAAGGCTTTAAAAATGAATATCGGAAAATATTGGTATCGGGGAAAAATATCATAAAAAATAACTATTATTGCTTTTTTGAAAACACCATTTACAGATATTTATAGAGCTACATGATCATGAAAAGAGTATATGAGGGACCTTTCTCCAATTATAATCGAGTGGTGGCCGGCCTGTTGCTGTTGGCCTGTTGGGGGGTTCCAAATCACTATAAATGCTCTCATCAGTGTATTGGTTGATATCTGTATCGGAAATTAAGTGGTGTCCAGGTGGACAATATCGGGATATCGGTTAAAAAAAAAGTCAATATCGGACATCTACACTTTCAGTAGAAGAGCTGGGTGACAGAATTCAACCACCTCAATTGTAAAGGTTATACTGTATTAATAAGCAGATTGGGAAAGTTACATGCTGTTTTAAAGAAACAAACTTTGTAATTAACTAGGCTTAGGCCTACTCACTGATCTTCTCAATGGATGCCGAGCCTTCTCCGAACATGCATAGAGCTTTGCGGACCATCTTGCGGTGGAATTTCCAAACGGGGCTGTAATCTCCAAAGGCGATGTCTTTTCCGTCTCTGGTGAGCAGATCTGTGGTTACCTGGATTAAACCATACCAAATTAGTAATACATCCTAATTGTTGTAATCCATTTCATGATTAATATATTGCCAGGCTATACATTGCTGATCCACCTGAATGAGCCAAATATTCTATTCTATTAGGCCTATATTCTATAAAGGAGGCTAATATAATCAAATCTCCACCCACAGTTCTGGGTCTTCCTGCAAAGATCTTTCCTTTCTTCAGCAGCACTTCTTTGGCGTGCACGTGGTGGTTGACGATGACGACATTGTGGGAACCCATCATGAGGGAGTAAGTTGGTCCGTATTTCTGCTGCAGATCGTGGAAAAGCACATGTGGCTGACGGTCGCTATGCAGACTCAGCAGACTGCCGATAATGGGGAGGGCGGGCAGGTGAGGAGGGTCCTCGGGGCCCCTCAGAGATGCCTTCCATGCCTGCAATTGCTGCAAAACGAAAAACGAAGTCTAGTGTTTTAGTATATTTAGTATGTTAGATGTTTTTTTTTTTTTTTTTTTTTTTTAGTCTTAGTTTTCAACTCTCACTACTTGCCACTTTATTAGTATATTTATACCTGGTCGTAGCTTAGCACCTTCACCCCACTTTATACTGCTACAGTTGCACCTTAATACTCTAGTCTGTTGCACTATACGTCACTTACTGTTCTTGTATTGTTTGTAGTCGTCATTTTTCTTATTGCACTGTCTATTGTCTATTGTCTTATTGCACTGAGGAACAATGGAAACGTTATTTCATCCCTGTTTATGTCTCGACATACACTGGAGTGACAAATAAAGAAACTTGAACTTGAACAGGACTGCCAAGCTCAGGAGCGCACACAAACACCAATCCATGGTCAGAGGAGTCTGGCGTGCAACAGACGTTAAGGTCTAGCGGCACCACCAGACAGATACAGACTGCAACGGCAACGCTGTCAAACAAGAGGCGAGTTTTCAGTTTTATACACAAACAGCCGTCGCCAAACTGGCTGCAAATTAACCTGTTGTTCTCACCTAATCATTGTCATGTCAATACTTCATTATCCTAATAAAGACATTTCAACACTCATTATCACACAATGTCCCCGCCTGTCTCCTGTGCCCACCAGGAGGCCCGGCCAGAGAAGTTCAAAGAGGCTTTCCAGGGTCGTGCACACCAAGGAGTGCTTGAGCACCCCCTGATGGCCCTCTCTGGACCAACATGCTCCTTCTAACAGCGCTTCTGCCTTGAGAAGCCCTGGGCCTTAGTTGCAGTAGCCCTAATTAACACCCGCTTCGGGCTCTTCCTGACTCCTAACACATCTCGTGAGTTTGTTGGTGGGATAAAGAATAATTGATAAGTGAAATTTCTTCCGATTTGTTTCGGTAATTTATTATGAATATGTTGTAAATATTATATGCCTTTTGATCATCGGGTCCAGACTAGTAGCCTATTTAGTTCAGTGTCTGTCCATGGAGTTAAGGAATGCACAACACAACTGTTTCAAATTCAGTCACGACTCTCTGTAATGTTTATATTGCATTACTATTAAATCACGACTAAAGGCATTTAAAGTTATCAAAGCTGAACTGATGCCTGAGTCCAATGCATTTCTGCATAGTCCTACTGCTACTGCTACTTCCCAGCTGAATGGGGAGCTATTGGAGACCATATGGTATTCCGCTCTTACAATGTGTCAATATAACTATTTTGTTTGCAAATCATATGCAGTGTTGGGCAGTAACGAATTTTAGATTACATATTACTGTAATATTATTACTTTTGCTCCAAAAAGTAAAGTAACGAGATTACTCTGCAAAAATGGGTAATAAGTAATGCATTACTTTGCAAGTAACGCCAAGTTACTTGTTTAAAATGAGCTTGTTGTTGCATGCAAAAATAGAACAGATTTACAAGCTATCGACAGATACTGTAACAACAGAGATGTGCACTAGATTGTAGATCCAGTGCACACACAGCATCCTGCGCACAGTTATGTACACTACAAATCGCTTATTGCTTTATTTTGTATTTTATTTTTTTAAATACACGATCTCAACTGTCTTTAAAAACTATTGAAAAGGTTTAAAAAGTCAAAGGGACAAATTTCGAAATCTGGTTTTGTTAGTTGCAGGTCTGTTTTGTGATTCAAGGTTAAAATGTTCCCATTGCTTCTCTCTGCTCCTTTGATTTTAATTTTTATCTAAGAAAGACATTTACAATGTCGGATTTTTTTGGCTTTGTTTACAGGTGCAGTTTGTGGGATTGGAGACTATTATTGTTCCAATAAATTGGATTCAGTTCTAAAAAGAGCTTGCTAAACAGATTATGTTGTACTGCACTCTATTTTTTCAAAGGTGGGAGTTGAGAACTTGAGAAAGTAATAACGTAATATGTAATATGTTACTTTTCGATTCCAGTAATAAGTAAAGTAATGATATTACTTTGTCTAAGGGGTAACGAGTAAAGTAAAGAAGTAATATTGACCAACACTGATCATATGAAAAAGTATCCGAATATAACCGGCAACCGTTTTCTTTAATTTGTCTGCATGGATAATTTGTTTCGAGGTCACAGCCATTAATACATAATGCTTTTCGTGCCCTTAAAATGGAATTCAATACAAAAATCACTGCTAGGACTGTAAAAACCTTCTCTCATGTGGGTCCTTATTAGCATATATTTTCAGGCGTCTGCAGGAAGCAGAGTTATCATTTAGGGTCCTTGACATGAAAAGGTATGGGAACTAGAGTTCTCAAACTCGAACCCGACCAGGACCCGAACCCAAACAGGCCCGACCCGACATTTAGGGCCGGGTCGGGCATAAAAGCTATGCTAATCAGCTATTATAGTAAGAATAAGTTATTTTCTGTATTTAGCTATTATGAAGATTGTGCTGATTGCCATTTCATTTTTAATCTGTGGCGAATTCTCAGATTTTGCCCAAATCTGACAGTAAAGGCCAGGTAAGGCCTAAATTCTATTCCATTTAGTTGGGCCGGGCCTAGGGCCTGAACTATTAGGGCCCAGTTGGGGCCAGGCCTTAATTTTCAGGCCCGTTGAGACCTTTAATGGGAACCCCTGGTGTACAGAATGTTGCATTTGAAATAACTGAAAAGCGTGGTCAGGGTTTAAAGAGTTTTTTGTTTTTACTCATAATAAACCCCACTGTAGATAATGTACAACTGCAATGTATAAAATTATTCCCTTGAACCGTAAACAAAACATGAGGCTTAAATAAAATGGCATGTTCATGTTTGTGTAGACAGATCAGACAAAAATTGGCTCATTTGTCTACCAAAGAACAAAACTGAGGTTTCTTTTTCCTACAGGCAGCAGGCTTCAATAATATTCTTACAATAAATGAAAATGGTCAACCTTTCTGCTTTATCAAAAGTGAAATCGACAACAAACCTGTCTTGTAAATAGGAAAAAGTGCTATTTCCTCAACGTTGACTTAACAAACATAGTCCTAAGGCGTATAATTTCGTATAACTTTTTTTTTTACACAGATAAAAACTATCACCTACTCTTTGCTGAGTATGTCTCTCATTAGAGTATAAAAATAAGCGGCTTGACCGTATAAAGTAGCTGCCAAATGTCAGAATAACATCAATTATATTTCTCTCCGGTATTTACATGACAGGTTAAAGACAAAGTTAATGACAGCTCGGGCTGGGGGAAGTGTTCTTTGGTTTAAATTGAATTGAAGATCACATTCCTTATTTCATTTTCTTCAGTTAAGTAGAGCTGAACTGTCTGTAGAGCAGGATGGGGCGACGTGTCCCATCACCCACCACTGGAACAGTAGGTTACGAACATTTACATACGTCCATGCCAGTGACATGTATACAATGAACACATCAGGGACATGTTACACTGATTGATTGGAAAACATTGGCAAATTTAGTCATTTAAATCAAAAAGCTTATTCTACTGTTGCACCCAATGGGAGTTGTTATAAAATTAAATGAGATGAATGTGTTGATGGAACTTCAAACAAACTCCATTGAGGTGTGCGCAGTAAGTAGTTTCAGCATAAAGGGCACAAAAATGAGAAAGGAAAGGACATGAGAATGAACTTGCTGCATAATCACACAGTGGTCTCATCTTTATGAAAATAGTAAGGTTGATGAGTCGAAAACATACAAAACATTAAAAAAAAAAGAAGGAGGAATTGGGACAATTAGTGCTTTGAGGCATGGTAGTTTTTTTCTTTTTTTTTTTACATTTAAAGGTGTGTGGTGGTGCTCTGAACATTGTCAGAAGTACTGTCTGTCTGCACGTTTGATGTGCCCTCGTTGGCCAATGTCGCTAGCTTGTGCGGTACTACTGTGTCTCTGAGGCCGACAGCCTCTTCCTCCCTCGCCAGCATGCCGGAATCCTCGCCGTCGCTCTCCTCTTCCTCCATGCCGTCAGCACTGAGGCACGAGTCCTCCTCGCTCTCGCTTTCGCAGGAGCTCGACATCTCGTCTTCGGAGTCGGAGTACACCTCGGCCCCGTGGAAGATGTAGTGGTTAGGCGCTTGAAACAGATACTGACATGCTGAAGGAAAAAAATATATATAAACAATCAGTTGAGTATAGCTTCAAGGTTTGATAATGTTTCAAATCCAAAATACTCCTTTGGAGATTCAATACATAAAAGTGTCATCTGCTCAATCTCTTCACAGTGCACAGACAACATCAATTCACCTGCCATCACTTTATAACACAGAATGCTCACATTCACAACCGTCCTTGTTTTTTGCTTTTTGTTACGTGGTGTGACACATGAACGGTCTTGTGACAAGCTGTTCACAATTTAAATTGCATGTCAAAACAATGCACAGTCAGGAGTAAATACACAGTGAGTTACTAAAGTCTAAAACATACTTTCAAGACGTTTGCTGATGGGACTTCTGTTGATTCGACTGATCCAGCATCGTCTGCGGACTTCGAGGGTGGAGTTTTGGTTCTTTCCTTCTGTGGCTTCTTCTTTTGGCACATCCTCCACCGCCTCCGACGGCACAGTTGTCTCTTCCTTAGGATGCTGGCCGTTTGGACAAGGCTCTTGCGGTGTTAGATCAGCAGCTGCTGCAGCAGCATCACCACCATCATCAGTTTTTGTTACATTCTGGCCGTCCGTCTCGTCTGGTGGCTTGACCGAGTCTACGTTGCACGGAAGGCATTCCTCCAGCACGTCCTCACCAGATCCTGACAAGTTGTCACTCGAGGAATTCTGCTCCGTGGGAGCTGGTAATCGAGGGGGCTTTTCTGTGATTTCGGTGAGTCTTAATGTGTTATAGCACAGCTGCTCGAAATCCCCGGCTAGTCGGTGACAGAGCTCGTTAATGATGACGTCACAGTCCCCTAGTAGCTCAACGTCGAAGTTGAGGTGAGGCAGCTGTTCCCGATTTATTAGTACCTGAGGCACTTCATGAGGAATGGAGTCTGGATGGAAAAAGGACAATGGGGCAGTGTTACTGATGCATGGACTTACTGAGGGTTTTTTTTTTTTTTAAAGAAGCTATAAACAGATGCATTTCAAACATACTTGGGATGAGAGCAACCGGTCGGACTTTAAGCGACGAGCCAATGACGATCAAAAGGTCCACTTCGTCCTTATCCTGTTTCATGGCTCTGTGGAACATTTCTGGAAGATTTTCTCCGAAAAAGACGATATCGGGCTTCATGATTGCCAAGGGGATATCTGGGGGACACCGTGGACAGCGAGGGACAACCTGCCAAGAAAAATAAAATGAATTTCCAGCATTGATTTTCCTTTTTAACTCACTTAGCTAAATGTTTATTTGAATTATTTTTTCAGAGAAGTAGAATAAACCTGGGTTACAACTGTATTTGGGCTACTTTGGGCAACTAACATCTGATTAACAAGCTCAAAACTCAAATCAATGTGAGCTTATAGATGTGCACATTTCCCTCAATATAGGGATGATGTAGTTGAAGTAATTAAAAAGAAATGTGATGTTTCTACTCAAGTCTGATAGGAATTAAAGTTCGACTTGGATTTGACTTGGATTTTGATGCATTGGTCAGGAACATGATTTGGTGTAGTTATTAGAATTTCAACTGTTTTATGAATAACTTTGCAGTCTGATTTCACATTTATACTGAGTGGTATAGTGGTACGTACCTGGTTAAAGATGTCTTCCCTTACAGCCTCGCAATCCACTTTGTGTTTACAGACGAGACATCTTGCAGTTGCAAATGACCCTAAAACAATGAAAGTATTACTGACTCCTGATCACTGCACAAGTATTCAAAAAATATATGCTGACCTTTTTGCTATAATAAGACTTACCATGACACTGGATAATTCTCTGGACACCTGCCACTTGTTCTAAAGTATCAATGTTCTGTGTGTAATTCCGTAACAGCTTTCCCTGCTTATCCATCATAGATATGAACTTGTGACATGGCGATGGCTGGAACTGGCCAGGGTAAATTTCCTGCAACGAAAGAGACAATGTCAAAATCCCCCGAGTATGGCAAGTAAGGCTGCAAATATAGTTTATCTTCTTCATGGTTATTCTATTGATTACCTTTTTTGATGAATCAAGTAAGGGAAAAACACATTTACTTAAAAAAATAATAATTAATGTATTTTTCTATCTGGTGCAAAAAAGATGAGGAGATAAGAGCTTTTAGTTTTAGATCAATTGTTTATCCTTTTAGATTCTTTCCCCCATAATAACATGCTCAAAATAGGAAGTGATTATTGACAAGTAAATTATTTATTAAGGAAATCAAACAAATCGTTTCATTCACTGTTGCATCCCCAATGTCAATATATTTAAAATTTTGATACGTCAGAAGGTAACAAGGAACAAGGTAACAAGGAAACAAAGGTGCACGCACAGTCAACTTACCTTTGCAAATTTGAAGAAGGGTCGTGGGTCTCTTCTAAAGTACTCGATATCAAACATAGCTTGTGGGTCTGGAAGATCAGGGAAATCTACAGCAAGCCTTGCATATATACCATCCCTCGAACGAAAGTCTGGTATTCCACACGAAACAGACACCTATGGAAACAACACAAACAAGCAACAAGTCCATCATAGAAAAGTCTACAATAGTAGTACTATGGTATATTTTAAAAGGGGTAGTTCATCCAAAAAAAAGCAGTTGTTCCTCTTCCAGAAAATGTTGTTGTAATTTCCCAAGTTTAGGAGTGTTCTGCCATTACTGATTTGTACAGTCATTCCAAGTCAATGGATGTCAATTTAATTTAAAAAACTACAACCACAGACTATAACCACATCCTTCTCCATAGAGACTTGTTGACAACATGGACTGTAGATCTACAGACGTCTTCCCCATACACCGGGCCGGGCCCAACTTGTGAGTTTCTGACATTTTTTAATCATTATTTCAGAAGGTTTTCGGCGATTTCAGACATATTAAAATGAATGTAAACAAAAGACTCAAATATGTTCCTTGTTTAGTTCAGGTGAAACCGCTCTTTAGCATTCATTACAGACAAAATGACAATGTTAATACATACCCCAGCACCAGTCAGAACCAGGATCTTTTTACTTTCATGAAGCAGTCGGACCACATCCTCCAGGGTGTTAATATCTTTGCGCTTCTTTCTCTTTGGAGGTTCTGAGATATTAATTATGATCTGCCACAACGTCATGTCGTCTAAATCCGGCGGGAGTACGGTCTCTGGTAGCAAGTCTTTCAGAATGGTCCTGGGGTCGGTCTCTCTCATGATGTGCTGTTGGATGAATCTGTAGGAACCTGGTCAAAGACACGACAAGACTTCAGCATTTTAGTTCCAAGTTGTTTGTTTCACTGCTGACTTGATAGCTAAAGTTACTTCCAATACAATGCAATCTGTGAAATCATGTTTATGCACAAACTGGGATTCCGTTTTCCAATTACAAACCAGGTCGCTGGTGCTGCCAACAGGTAAAATTTTAACTGCTGAGCTGAAATCCAAATTCCATTTAGGGAGTGGAGTATAGACTGTATAGTCTGGGTACAGTAATAGTGGTCCTACCCAAGCACATGCGCCAAAAAAAAAAAAAATCAATAGAAGATTAAGGATTAATGAAATAACAGCAATATATGCCAGCTTCCAGTAAGACGCCTACTATCGGTCACCTATTTGTGGTTGAGGTGTCCAGTCACTTGAGCTTGCATGTGAAGATCGGTCATCCTCCTCGTTGATGTGTTCGGGGGTTTCTGCTAGTCCATTCAAAGGAAGCTCCTCGCCAATAAGCCCAAGTACATCTGTGTATCAACAAGGAGAACACATGGACAATGGTTACACAGATTTTTATCAGAACATCCCTACTAACAAGTTGCTATTTCACCCAATGCAATGCATAGCATATATCAAATGTTACGCCTGCTCTTAAGTTATATACTGTGATCATCGGTTCACAGTAAACTGACATTTGTCTCCTTTTAAAACTTTTTAGGCTACTACCTCTCAAATGTTTACCTAAATTTGTTCAAGGTCCTATTAGGCAGTGGGGTCCAGGGACCCTACGGGTCCTTGAAGTAGTTGCAGGGGCTCCCCTAGTAAATAGGAGACCAAATGGACCCTTGTGTGTCTGTAACTCAGAGATTGAACAAATAGAACCAAAAGGTACACTCCCAAGATAGCTCACTCTAAGGGTGAAACCGTGAAATTAACTTTGATTTTACATCATCAAATTGGGGATGGTGGCTCTGGTCCATGTCTCTACTGCTTCTATGACAATATGGACCAGCTATGGCTATGGACCAGAGCTATCTCGATCCTAGAGAGAAATGCCACTTAAGGAGGGTCGGTAGACTAATGCCTGTCAAACCGTGGGTTCTTGAAATGAAACCGAGGAAACTCTGACATAACTTTCCCAATGGTGGGGCTACTTAGGATCATATTTAACATTAAAGGCGAGTTACACCGATTTTTTGGGTGGAATTCCCCTTTAAAAAGTTTGGGAACCGCAACTAGCTACAGAGTCTCAAATAATAGTGTTGTTCTGAACTTCGCTGGCTACTTAAAGCTCATTGGCAACCACGGGCAGCTCTCTGCTACAAAGTAACGTCTCGTTCGTCTTTATTTACCCGTATCCGCTACCCCCGCTCCGTGAATCTCGTGCGCTTCCTCCGGGGCTCTGTTACTACGGGGCTCCGGCGCCTCCGGGGCTCTGCTGCAGGGCTTCGTGCTCACCAGCAGCGTCGGCCCATTGTCTCCGTCTAGCGCCGCCGCCGCTGTTGCTGTCGGCGGCCTACTAGCCGCTGCTGCTGGAACAACAGGCCCCAGCACTGGGAGTACTGTTGCTGCTGCTGCTGTGGCCTGTTGTTGTTCCACTACCACCGCCGCCGCTGCTGCCGCCATGGCCGGCACAGCCTCCTCCTCCCCCTCTGCCGTCGCCGCCGCCTCCTCCTGCCGCCCGCAGTTCACCGCCGCCGCCTCCCGGCGGTGGCCACCATCCTCCTCCACTCCTGCGCACGAGAACTGCCTTCCTCCAGTCTCGGCTTTTTTCAGTCCATAATCTACGACCGCCGCGCTTCTTATTATCTTGGACTTTTTCGCAAGCGGTTCGTCCGTGTCTGAGGAGGCCCTGGAGCAGGCCCTAGTATTAGAGCCGAGAGTAGTGCTCTCCGTGTCCGCCATCTTCAGCCCCGTAAAGCCGCTGAGGAGAAGAACAAGAAGTGGGTTGTAAAAAAAAAAAAAAAAAAAAGGGGGAGAATTCTTCCCCGGCCGACAGCTGGTTGATTTGCATGGACCACGTGACTCCTTCTCCACCAATAGTGACGTCCTCCTCCGAGTCCTGAGAGCCGTAGAGTATAGACGGAGTTACGCAAACTCCGTTCACTTCATCGGGCCAGTTCAATTGCGACTCTTTTACATAGGCTTCTATTGGGAATGGGGACAACAGGAAGTTACAGAATGCATTGGGATTTAGGTCTATGGGCTCGCGCGAATCAGACTGTTTTATGTCAATATCGTAATGTTGTCTATACTCTATGGTCTATCTGCCCCTCCCCCTGAACGCGGCTTCCCTTTACGTCGATGACGTCAAACCATAACAAAATATGTCATGTGGTTAAAAATTGGGAGGAAAAAAACTCAACGTAGGAAATAAATGCGAGTTTATTGTTGTGTTTAGCAACATCCATAATATTAAAAGGTGTATCTTGATCGCAGTAGAAAAACTTTTTGAACCCTTTGTACAAAGTAGCAAATCTTCTACGACGTGGAGGGAAAAAAATGCAGCCATACATATAAATGAGCACATCATTTATCCATTCATGATGAATGTTAACTGGTAACATGTAGCCAATCAATGTAGTCATCAATTTTATGTCTGCTCTGACAACGATCTCTCGAGAACCTAACGGATCTTACATCAGAGTCGGTCAGTCTGTCAGACAACAACCAGGGCAACAACAGCTGAACAGAACAGCAGCTGCGATCCTTTAGAAATCCGTCCTATTTGCGAACCGTTTTCGCGTATTTTTATGGAGGCCGTTTTGAATTGTAGACCAGATGACCTGGAAGATTACTACGGGTTATTGGGATGTGATGAATTATCGTCGGTAAGTAGGCCTCGTCAGTTTCCATAGATTAAAAGTGTCTTAAAAAGAAAGAAAAAATGTGTGATTTTGCTGGATTTCGTTATGTATTTTGGTCTTCTCTTATTTCTTCCGAAAATTATGAAACTGATAAAAGATGAGAGAATTTTCATTCAACATGAAAAGTCATCAACAGGCTATTATGTAACCGCGTGCCAGTCACGATCCATAAACCTGACAGACCTGTAAACACCCCCCCCCCCCCCCCACACACACACACACACACACACACACACACACACACACACACACACACACACACACACACACACACACACACACACACACACACACACGCACACACACACACGGCGTTAAGGTTTGTTTTTCTACGTTTAAGGGAAACTATAGCAGCACCTCAATGACCCTGAAAACAAGCCTACAGACCTCCCAAAAACTAACTGGTCATGGTGCTAGTTGGGCTCACTCCCCGAACCCACCTCACCCCTGCCCACTGACTGGGTGACAGCAGATAGTACAGACTCTGGAAAAGGGTCTAGTGGTGTCCACAAGATTCAATACACTACCAAAATTGTAGGCTACCTGTCTAAATACTTACTAAATGTCAACAATTGGACCAGAATGCAGAGCAACAGTGGCTCAGGGGTAGAGTCACCGGATGGTATACCGCAAGGTTGCTGGTTCGATCCCGGCTTCCCCAGAGTTAGTGCTGACGTGTCATTTCCACCTGATTGCTCCTGATGTGCTGGTTGTGCAGCACCAGTATGAATGTGTATGTGAATGGGTGAATGTGTTGCACAAGCCATGTAAAGCACCTTGGGTAAAGGCGCTATGTAAATGCAACATTTACCATTTACCAGAGGGAGCTCAACAAAGCATGTGTAACCCAGATTTGTCACAAACAATGGATGGACTAAATATTTTTTTCTCCTATGCCACTAAGAAGTGTAGCACCCACCTACCAGTCATTAAGACATGCATTCAAGCTGATAAATGTCAAGCAATCACCGATAATGATAAGACTGCCCCTCACTTCACACTGGTGTTATTTGTCTTACAGACTGAACAGATTGTCAATGAGTATAAAATTCGAGCCTTGGCTTGCCACCCAGACAAACACCCAGATAATCCAAAAGCAGGTAACATGTTTACATCCTATTTTATGAATTTTGTAGGCTCTGGTAAATAGTGGTAAAATATTCTGAGTGACTCACACCATAAAAGAGAGAGTCATCTCTGTGTCTAATTTATGAAAACATTGCAGTGGAAGATTTTCAAAAGTTGCAAGAAGCAAAAGAGGTTCTGTGCAATGAAAGTAAAAGAAAAAACTATGACCTTTGGAGAAGAAGTGGAATCACAATGCCGTTCCATGACTGGCAAGCCTTGAAGGATTCCGTGAAAACAGTAAGTGACTTTGTAGAGTAAATGAATTTTATGCCACTATGTCTATTGCTATACAGCTGAGAACTGTTTAAAGTGGGAAATTTGGGAAATACATTAATTGTTTTTGTTCATGTATTTATAAATTTGGGGTATATACAACCATACCATTGACAACCTATGAGGCAAATGGCATATGCTTTATAGCATGTGACATGGTTTTCATGATTACATTCCAAGCATTAGTTTTGCACACAAAGAATACACAAATGTGCCCAAAATGAGCTGTGGCCGTTTTTGGTACAATGAGTGTGCAGAAATAATACTTGGATAGCTCTGGTCCAGAGCTCCACTGTGAGTCTGATTTGCATTGGAGCTCTGCTCTTCGTGCAATCGGCCATTACTCCACCCGACCAGCCTCTCTTCTGCCCGATTGCACGGAGATGAGCAGAGCTCCAATGCAAGTCAGACTCAGAAGCAGTGGAGCTCTGGACCAGAGCTCATATTTGGATTGAATTCATAATAATGAAAAGAAAATATTTTTGACTAATATGGTGACATAAACCACAACCGGTCAAGAAGTGTTTATAGACATTTAAGCCAATGTAAAACATGGCAAAGCAAATTGCCTACTCCATACAGCAGACAGTATAATTAATCAATCTTGTGAACCGTTTTCAGTCGATGCACTTTGCTGTGAGAACCAAGAAGGAAGCGATGTTGGAGGGGGTGACCGCACAACAATACTCTGCTACCTCTACAGATCATTCTCATCTTGACCTGGGGACACAAGGAGTCTCCTCAAATGAAGAGGTCCCATCCTCAAGTAAGTGCAGTTCAAAATAACTTTAAATTATTTTTTATGAATTCATAATTTTATCATTGATGCGTCCAAAAAGCCCTCAAAGAGTATGATGAAGGGTATGACAAAAGTCTGAAAATGAAGGGTATGACAAAGGTCTGAAAAACAAGTGTGTTGTTTACTGCTACTTAATACGACTGAGCTTGCTAAATGCCTAAATTGTGAATTGATTGATTCATTGAAAATGTTTGATTGTAGAATAGATACAGGAAGGCATAGTTCAATACATCAACAGCTAAAGAACAAAACCAGCAGTAGGAGTTAATCAGGGTCCTCATTTTCAATTCATCAAAAAATTTAAGACAGGTACTGTATATATTTTTGTCATAATGAAATGAATTTAAGCCGTGTTTGAGCTAAATCTGGGTTGAATGTAGTTTGTTGAACTCCCACTGGTGATGTGATCATGACATGGGGCATCTTATTGGTGTAGCGACTCTTGTAGACCAGGCCCATAGCAAGGTTCTGTATCTGTACTGTTAACCGTTTCATTCCAACCTATCAAAATAAGCTGGGGTGAGGTGGGTTGCGGGAGTGAGCCTAAGTACTAGCAGCCTGACCCGTTTGTTTTGGAATGTCTGGAGCCTCATTTTTAGGGCCTATAAAGTGCAAGCCGATGTGTGAGCCTGTGGATGTTTTTAAGCCATCTATAAGGTCCCAGAAGGGACATCGACAAATACCCCCCCCAAAAAATGAAAGAAAAGGACAGACTAATAGTGGAGCGGTTTAGCTCTCTTATTAGGGCAGATTCTGCACTTTTTGAGAAAAGCGTGAAAATTGGTACACGCATAGCCAAAGACATTTAAAAAATATTTGGATGTGGAGGTATCTTGAATTCCAAGATGGCGGCCCCAAAATCCAAGATGTCTGCCCAGAAATGTGGTTTTTCCTTCATAACTTGAAATGCATTGATTTTACGCCCCATAAATGTATTGAACGTTAATACAAAGTTGGCCATTACGGACGATTTGGTACCAAGTACGTGTCTGTATCTCCTACGGTTCTTGAGATACAGCATATAGGTACTTTCACAGATTGAGGAGAGCAAGACATTTGTAACATTGATTCTTAAGTCAATCAAATGGTCATACAGACATGAAAATTGGTACACACACTCTGCAAACCCCACTATTTCTAAAAGTACTGCATGCCCTGCAAAATTCCAAGATGGCAGCCCCCAAAATCCAAGATGTCTGTCCAAAAATGTGTTTTTTCCTTCATAACTCGAAATACGAAGATCTTAAGCCCCATAGATGTATTGAACGTTAATATAAAGTTGGGCATTACGGACATTTTGATACCAAGTACATGTCTCTATGTACTACGGTTCTTGAGTTACAACATATCCGTATTCATGAGGCACCAAAAGTGTAACATTTTGGCACATTTCACTATTTAACTCAAAGATCCCTTAATCACTTTCAGGAATCATTTTCAGGAAATGGACCTACATGTATCTGCTATCATAAACCACTTCAAGTTTCTCAATTGATGAAACGGGTCAGGAGTTATTAAACCGATCGTAAAGGGCTGTTTCAGTGCTACATTTGCTGCGTATAGTTAGCGAACATAAGCCACCCAGAAATGTCTGTCTGTGCATCTGCCCTTCACAATAAGGGTATATCTGAAGCGGACGCACCAAGTGCAGCATGTGTCCTAGTATAATGGTATAATATGCTAATAGCCGTAATAGTGTGATATATGCAATAGTGTAATAGGGCTAATAGTGTAATATATGCAATAGCGGTATACTGTAATAGGGTAATATATGTAATAGTGTCATAGTGTAACATGTGTAATAGTGCATTAGGGTAATATGTGTACTAGTGTAATAGGGAAATATGTGTAATAGTGTCATAGTGTAACATGTGTAATAGTGTAATAGGGTAATAGTGTCATAGTGTAACATGTGTAATAGTGTATTAGGGCAATATGTGTAATAGTGTCATAGTGTAATGTGTGTAATAGTGTAATAGGATAATATGTGTAATAGTGTCATAGGGTAATATGTGTAATAGTGTCATAGTGTAACACATGTAATAGTGTAATAGGGCACTATGTGTAATAGTGTCATGGTGTAACATGTGTAATAGTGTAATAGGGTAATATGTGTAATAGTGTCTTAATGTAACATGTGTAATAGTGTAATAGGGTAATATATGTAATAGTACCATAGTGTAACATGTGTAAGAACGTAATAGGGTAATATGTGTAATAGTGTCATAGTGCAACATGTGTAATAGGGCAATATGTGTAATAGTGTCATAGTGTAACATGTGTAATAGGGTAATGGGTTAATATGTGTAATAGTGTAATATATGTGCATTAAGGTAAGAGTGTGGTATACAAAATGGCTGTATAGTGTAATTGCCCTATTACACTATTGCACATATATTATACTATTACACATATTAACCCATTACCCTGTTACACATGTTACACTATGACACTATTACACATATTACCCTATTACACTATTACACATGTTACACTATGACACTATTTCACATATTACCCTATTACCCTATTACACATGTTACACTATGACACTATTACACATATTATCCTATTACACCCTATTACACTATTACACATGTTGCACTATGACACTATTACACATGTTACACTATGACACTATTACAAATATTACGCTATGACACTAGTACACATATCACCCTATTATACTATTACACATGTTACACCATGAAACTATTACACATGTTACATTATGACACTATTACACATGTTACCCTATTACACATGTTACACTATGACACTATTACAATATTACCCTATTACACATTTTACTCTATGACACTATTACACACATTACCCTATTACACATGTTACACTATGACACTATTACAGTATACCTCTATTGCATATATTACACTATTAACCCTATTACACTATTGCATATATCACACTATTACGCCTATTAGCATATTATACCATTATACTAGACACATGCTACACTTGCGTCCGCTTCACATATACCCTTATTGTGAAGGGCAGATGCACAGACAGACATTTCTGGGTGGCTTATGTTCGCTAACTATACGCAGCAAATGTAGCACTGAAACAGCCCTTTACGATCGGTTTAATAACTCCCTACCCGTTTCATCAATTGGGAAACTTAAAGTGGTTTATGATAGCAGATACATGTAGGTCCATTTCCTGAAAATGATTCCTGAAAGTGATTAAGGGATCTTTGAGTTAAATAGTGAAATGTGCCAAAATGTTACACTTTTGGTGCCTCATGAATATGGATGTGTTGTAACTCAAGAACCGTAGTACATAGAGACATGTACTTGGTATCAAAATGTCCGTAATGCCCAACTTTATATTAACGTTCAATACATCTATGGGGCTTAAGATCTTCGTATTTCGAGTTATGAAGGAAAAAACACATTTTTGGACAGACATCTTGGATTTTGGGGGCTGCCATCTTGGAATTTTGCAGGGCATGCAGTACTTTTAGAAATAGTGGGGTTTGCAGAGTGTGTGTACCAATTTTCATGTCTGTATGACCATTTGATTGACTTAAGAATCAATGTTACAAATGTCTTGCTCTCCTCAATCTGTGAAAGTACCTATATGCTGTATCTCAAGAACCGTAGGAGATACAGACACGTACTTGGTACCAAATCGTCCGTAATGGCCAACTTTGTATTAACGTTCAATACATTTATGGGGCGTAAAATCAATGCATTTCAAGTTATGAAGGAAAAACCACATTTCTGGGCAGACATCTTGGATTTTGGGGCCGCCATCTTGGAATTCAAGATACCTCCACATCCAAATATTTTTTAAATGTCTTTGGCTATGCGTGTACCAATTTTCACGCTTTTCTCAAAAAGTGCAGAATGGTTTTGCTAACCCGCTCCACTATAAGACTAAAGGTTTAACTGAGAACTCCAATTTATTAACAAAAATTAGGAATTTGTAAATCAAATGCAGGAACAGAAAAAACAAAGGGCAGGGACTGGGTGGTGCCAGAAAAAGGTACAATCAAAACACACTCTACCAACCCTCTAACCTACTGGAGAATGAAACAAAAATCTTACTCTAACTTAAAACAAAAAAAATTATAACATGTGGCACTCACGTCTAACCTGGTGTAAATAACAGGGGAGTTACCTACGTGTTGGAAGTTGTAGAGGGCACCAGTCAACCCTGTCCCTTCCTTTAAAGAACTTTACTCAAGGGGGAAGGATGAACTAAAATGGTCTGTTTACAGGTAGGGTTACAAACAAAATAAAAAATGTTTAAACTGTACTTTTACTATGGCGAAAATGTGACGAGTAGGACTTAAACAAATTACTACTTTTAGAACTATTATTTGATTGGACTTCAACAGACTTATGCTTTAGAACAATATAAGACAGATTGTCTGTTTGGAGCTACTGTCTGCACAGCTGGGGAGAGAGTGAGGAAATTGGCTACAGGTGACTTATATACTCTGATGACTGATGTGGATTGGTGGACTGATGAGTGGTGGCCCAACCCATGGTGAGAGGCGGATGAGTGGGCTGTACATGAAAATGAGTGACAGAATGGAGAGGAGAGCAGAAAACAGAGCGGAGGAACACAAACTGTCTGCACTAACTGCTCCCCTCATACTAACACATGTAACGGCCCAGCCTGATATATGTACAGTACACCGGTACACCTGATAAATGAGCAACTTTTATCCATTAATTATTCCAGGTGACTACTGCCACCGGCGTTTCCGTTGGGCAGGAGACTCGCCATCCAGTCTACTGCGGAAGTTCCGAAATTATGAAATCTAAAATGTAACAACTTTTATTTTTAATTAATTGATTGGTTTAGTTTAGACTGTTTCCTTGTTGTTGCATAGTCTGTCGTAAGGTCTCCCACTGTGATAGCAGCATTGTGTGAAAGTGGTCCAAATCTTTTTCTAGTTTCAAAGGGAAATAGTGTAAAACTTGTCACTGTGAATTAACCATTTATTGTACTACTATATTTTGCAATATTTCTTGTACAATGCAAGAAATGGACGTTCTTCTGGAATTTAATTTGGGCAGAGAGCTATAATACATAAATATAACAGTGGCATAAATCCCTGGAGTGACCAAAGTGTTTTGTTGTAGCATAAATATTGCATTGTGCCTAAACTTCACATTTATATACTATAGTCAACCTATTGAAACATTGTACTGTACGTTGTTAGTTGGACACTGTCAAGTGTCACATGCTATATGTTTGTTATGTTACAGTATTTTAAAATAAGAAATAGCTTGTTGTTGATCAGAGAGTCATATGGGCAAGTGGACAATCAAAGCCTATTGTCATCAATTATAAATTATTTACATTGTGTGGAAGAAGGAAGGAGTGACTGTGACTGACTGACTCGCCAGGTTAACATTCTTCTATAAATAAATAAATAGCCATTGCAGAAGTAATTCCTTTTTAAAGGTTATGTGCACCTTTTTGACACAAACATTCCACTCTTATTACAAGTGCAACACAGCTTTTCTTTTGTGGATGATTATTTTTATATGAAGAAATAGATATTTATTTATCAGACTTTAATGTTGTCAAATAAACTATCTTTTGTATTCCTATATTATTTGCTTTCAAATTGTATAATTATCAGCAAACAAAAACGTTGCAGGCTCATTTTTGCCTCATGCCTCAAAATAAAGGTTAGCCACAGATGTCAGTTTGCAACAGAACTGTGTACTGTCTTTTTGTGTATGTTCATACCTTTTTTGCCATCAAGGCCCATTATTGAGCATTTGAACCACGGACCATCAGTTGATGAGATGTAGCCTCTGACCCCAAAGGGACAAACCTATGATGTGCTCACAATTCCATGCTGTTGGCAAACAGAAAAACAATTCTATAAATAAAGATAAAGATAAATAAAGATTATCTAATTTGTGTAGATGTCTTGTAAATTAAGTGATGCAGATGGTTAACTAATTAAAAATAAACTACTTTAAGACTTATTATCGTGGGAACGAGCATGGATTATGGTTCATTCATACAGTAGCTCTGGTCCAGAGCTCCACTGCTGCACTGCTCTGACTTGCATTGGACCTACCTACTCACCAAAATAAACACGTCTTGTGTCATTGAAAAGCCTACCTTCGTGTTGGTACTCTGAGCCCCCCACCACACGGATAAAATGGACTTAATATTATTAAGTCCATTTTATCCGTGTGAAGTGAGTGAAAAACAATTGCGTGCACTGCATTTTATATTATTAATAATAATATAAAATGCACGCGATTGTTTTTCACTGGAAAAGTGGAGCTCTGGACCAGAGCTAGTTCATTCACTGTTTTTTAACTGCCAACAACTCTCCTATGAGACACAGACTTGGATTACTGATAAGGAGTGAGGAGTGGATATGAAGATAGGTTTAAAAGTGGTGAAGTTGTCCTTTAACTTTACTGAGCAGGCGCGTCTCCAGCAGGGGCGAAATCCAAAAGCGACCTCGCCCGCGGGCGCCCGTTTTCAAAAGCGGGCGCCCGCTTTCACAAAAACGGGCGCCCGTTTTTGTGAAACCGGCCGCCCGCTTTTGAAAACGGGCGCCCGTTTTCAAAAGCGGGCGCCCGTTTTCACAAACGGGCGCCCTTTTCAAAAGGTTATGGTTGGGGTTAGGTTAGGTTTAGGCATAGGTTTACTGAGGTTAAGTTTAGGGTTAGAGTTAGGTTTAGGCATAGCCTAGTTTGTGAAAACGGGCGCCCGCTTTTGAAAACGGGCGCCCGCTTTTGAAAACGGGCGCCCGTTTTTGTGAAACGGGCGCCCGTTTTTGTGAAACCGGGCGCCCGTTTTTGTGAAAGCGGGCGCCCGCTTTTGAGACCGGGCGCCCGCGGGCGAGGTCGCTTTTGGATTTCGCTGGCTCTCCGCGCCACTCTGCCCACTGGCACCTGTTGTTTCAGTCGACTCGTGACTGCTGTGGTTTCCATTTAGGTAGTATTGCTCTGATCCGGTCTAGAGCCCGCCCACTGTATCCGGTAATTTTACGCCAACACATTACGCAGTACGCGCACAACATACACCGTTTCCTTGTCGGCCTCGAATTACCCCGACAGGCCCGATCATCAGCATGAAGTCCCTGCGTCCAATTTCATTGGCCGACATAGACACCGTCTGGGAGGCTGAGTGGACACCCACCTGCCACTCACAGTCACAGTAAGAATATATGCGAGTTCATATCAGGACAAGTGGATGTTTAGGGTCAAACTGAAAACTAAAGCAACAGTACCTGACAGACAGACATATCAACATGGCGGGACGTCTCCTTCTGGTCAGAGCTTGTACGTTAGCCACAAGAAGACCCAATGTGGCAGCATGGTGCAGACCGCTGCAACGCGCCATGGGAGGAGGTAAGATCATGATCCATGCGCATAGGAATGAAACCACTGGATGGAAGGTTTAGATACGCGGCCGTTTTCCATATAGCTTACGTGAAACAAACTTATAGAAAGACTTATCATGCAGTGATATGATGAAACGATACAGTACTGGTTTGAACATTTTCTTACCCCCCAAGCATGTTAACTTAAGAATGACTGCTCATTTTCGCATGTTATTTCAAAATGTACACAGATTTTAATTAAAGCTCATCTATGTTTACCTTTGTGATCCCCCCCTTATGAATGCCATGTGTGTATGTAACACAATCTGGACATCGTTTGAATTAAAACGAATCAAATAAATGAAGGTCATTTGGATCGGTGGTGGCATAAAGGCCTTTGATAGACTGACCCACCTTCCGTGGCGTACGTGTGATTGCACGCTGGACAGGTGCCAGCGTGTGTGCAGTGTGCACTAGGACAGAAGTAGCCCTGCTGCTGCTGTGGGCTGTGGGCATGGCTGTGGGTGCCATGGGGCGGTGCATGGCGTCTATTACGGACATGCTCATGTAGTAACAAACAAGTCATAAATGTGGGTCATCGTCTACATTTTCAGTTTTAGTTGCTACGTTTACACGGAGAGTATGTGAACAGAAGACGCAAAAGTGGCGTCGCGTCTTCACTTATTATTTCGCGTCTAGACGAGCGTTCTCATGAGGAAATCTGTGTGCATACGGTGACGCAAAAGTGTGTAGAAATCCATTGGGCGCGCTGCCCTGTGCCCCCGCCGGGCGCACTTTGTCCGCGGCGGTGCTTCGCGACCGGCTCTGGGTCGGCCTGGAAGGGTCCGGCCTAGGGTTTAATACCGGGAAATCCTCCGGGACCCGTCTTCCCGGAGGTTATCATTTCTTTCTCAATTTTTCCACACAAATCATGTTTTTCCAATATCTGTGAGTGGTAAAATCAAATCTATAACCCACGCATAAGTTCCAAACATCACTGATAATTAGACTATGCAGCGAGGGGGCTATGAACAGGAGCCCCGCGGGACACAATATTGGCGACACGTGGTCTAAATGCGAGCAGTCAGGACTCAGACTATGGACCGCACGAATGCCGCATCCTCCTTCATTCATTGAATCAGATGCAGACCAGCTTATAGCATACACTAGCAAAAATATGAACGTCTGAAGAGAACGATGGACTTCCCTATACTGCATGGACTTATTTTCCTCGCGACAGATTGTCCCTGTTCTACAACTTCTTCTTGTATCACACGGCCACTCAGCGAGCAATGTGAAATAACTTACAACACAGGTTAAAAAAAAAAAAAAGAAAAGAAAAACACCCCCCCATGTCCACCGAGGCTATTGATATTACAATATTACAATATATACAAAATAAGTTATATAACTTGCATCCCGTAACTTGTTGTCATGTCAGACAGCGACTAAAACATGCGTAGTCAACAACGCTTCGTTTGCATTGATGAGCTGGAAAAGCAGCTGCAATCAATAGTATTAAATGCCCTTATGCCCATACCAAATATTTGTTCGTCAAGCCTCAATCATCGTATCTTACGTGATGTACAAGAGCACTTTTGAGGCGCGTTCTACCATCGTATCCTCTTGATGTGCAGACTACCTTATTATGCGATATCCAAGACCACATTTGAGACGCGCTGTCAGCCTCTCTCTCTCTCTCTCTCTCTCTCTCTCTCTCTCTCTCTCTCTCTCTCTCTCTCTCTCTCTCTCTCTCCGATGTCCTAACCTTCCAATAAGTAGCCTATTTTGCGTGCCGCATTGCTAATATTTGTGTAAGCGGCTTACATTTGTATTTGATATTGTTCATATTTCAACACGAGTCGCCCAAAGCGCCTGCGTTGCCTAGACAACGTGAGCAGAACAGCCAGTTTTGCGTCTTGGGCTGTTTAGACGGAGACGCTGCGCTGGAGCGTATACAACTTTTCCACTTTCAAGGGTGGTTTGAGATTTTTGCGTCTTCAAGCCCAAAAAACGCCGTCACCATATAAACGAAAGGCACTTCTGATAAAATATTTTATCGTCTTTACTCGCAAGCGTCTCCGTGTAAACGTGGTAGTTGCTCTTTTAATCTCCTTATTAATGTTATCACTGTATTGCACTGCAGCTGCTTTTATAATAAAGTCCGCCCATTTTCAACATTCTAATATGTCATTAGTATACCCTAGAGGTGCTGGGTGGACATGTTAAAAAAGTTCCCCCATTCTGTGTTCCCAAGAAATGGAGGTCTGAAGAAAGCCACTAACATGGTGAAACATCTTGATGACATCATCAAGATGTATTTTCACCATGTTAATGGAATTCTTTAGATGCTTCTTTTTTCTGAGAGCGTACAAATGGAACCAAATGTTCCATTTGTACGCTGCGCCCCAAAAAGCTCAGATTAATAGATTAGTATACACTGCAAAGCTGCACAGTGGGGGCCCAGTGATTAAAACAATTGCAGGGGGCCCAAAATTTGCTGTGATGGCCCTGCCTGTGTGACATAGGGCAGAGACTTGGCGCATTTATAGATAGGCCTAATAGATCAGGTGGGGTCCCCAGCTAAATGAGCCAAATGGTGTGTAAACCCTTATAGGTCTGTAACTCTTGCAGCATTCATAAAATGGAACCAAATGGACCCTTATGGGTGTATACAACATTGATGTCTTGTGTCTGTAAACCTGGGAGTGTATAAAATGGACCCTTATGGGTCTGTAACTCTTGCGTGCATAAAATGGAAACAAACAGGCCCTTATGGGTCTGTACTGTACAGCATTGATTTTACTACTAGATAAACTGGGGGTCTCAGATAGAAATGCCTATAAGGCTCTGTAGACTAAATCCATGTGTGTCAAACTGGACGGTCCATGAAACGAAACAGGTTGAAATACTACTAGAGCTGAAAAAATGGGGAGGTGAAAATGGGGGTCTGTGGGTTAATGACATGAAAGTTTGGGAACCAGCCACTGTACATTAATGACAATTACATCTACAATTTCAGGTATACCAACAGACGAGGAACAAGCCACTGGGTTGGAGCGCCGTGCTTTGCAGGGCCTGAAGAAGGGAATGGTAGGAGTGTAGAATCTTCTGTATCTCATATAGTGTGTGCGTACTTATAGCACAAAGTATCACCAAAACTGAAATGTGGTTTTACTTTTTCTTAAAAATGTTAACTCCCTGTTGAAAATAAAACCATGTAAGTTTTGGTGATGCTCTATAGCAGGGGTCGGCAACCTTTTCGAGATGAGGTGCCATGTCTTGATAGTTGTGCCATAACGACATTATGTGTAATTATTTATGAAACCGCATCAAAATTAGGTATTTCCATCCATTCCATTTTGACTGTAAAGGTGTAAATGTAAAGGTCGCACAGCGACCTTTACATTTTCTCTTCTTTAGAAATATTTTTTCAGGATGTATGTCTGACTATTAAACTCTTGTTATTGTTCCCCAGTCAGAGTTCAAAAAATGTTAGTAAGGATGAATTTAGAATGTGCAGGATGTAATTTACATACAAATGTGAATGGACTTAACTGCACAACTATATATATATATATATATATATATATATATATATATATATATATATATATATATATATATATATATATATATATATATATATATATATATATATATATATATATATATATACATACATACATACATACATATACAGTATATACTGTATATATATATATATATATTTAAAAAAAATCATCTCTCACACTTGTGCTAGTGTACCAGTGATCACCCTCGGAAGTGCCAATTTGTGTCTATGCAATAAAAGATTGACTTTGTTTTAGCGTACAATGTCAGTGAGGGGCATAATTTGAAATATCATTTTCTAATCAAGGGAACCTTTTTTGTAAATATTTTGAATTATATCATGGCAAGGTACAAAAAGTTTGAGATGTAGGGCCTATAGTTAAAATGAGGACCATTGATATGCATATTTTCCAGTGTGAGATATATGGCATTGAGCTTTTTCCAACTGTTCAATTTCCAACACAGGATTATTACAGCATTCTCAAGCCCAAAGAGTACCCCGGAACCAAAGAAGAGCCTCACATTGTCCCAGGCGTCAGTGACAAAAGGCTGGTGGGATGTCTGTGTAAGTGTAACATGAGCAAAACAAGGTGGCCAGATCTACAAGCTACACTGCAGTGTTTAGTCTTGAGCTCATTGACTTTTTTTTAAATTCCTTGTAGGTGAGGAGGACAACAGCCAAATCATATGGTTCTGGCTCCACAGGGGGGAAACAGAGCGCTGCCCCCAGTGCGGGTCCTACTATAAGTTTGTCCACGCAGAGGTGCCCCACTAAACCCAGACTCCAATAAAAAAGACTGGAGGACACCTGCTGACAACCTTAAAGTGCCTCACTTCAAAAGTCTCACACAATGATCAATGTCTTCTGGTTATTGAACATGTACAGTTTCTCATCAATAAAATATTTAACTCCCAACTAAAATGGTCTCTATTGCAAATTACACCGATCGTCAAGTAAACTGGACACTCTTCTCGTGAGATGGGAAAAGCTGATCTATAAATGCATATATTAGTATTTTTTTTCCTTTCCTCTCAAACAATTTATTCACCACATTTCAATGTATCTTCATATAATGGGTCCTCACCAATAAAATATCACTTTTCATTTCCTCCATGTCTCACACAACAGCTGTGGGCAGTTCAGAAACCTGTCTTCTATGCGCCATCATTCGGCAAATTTTATTTAACCTTTTATTCTTCTTGTCATGAGGATGACTGCTTCCATTTTTCCACTGCAACTTTTCAGGAATACAAAGCCTGTTAGCCTGTTAGCTTCGATGGATGATGCACATGGAAAACATGTTTCTGAACTACGCACAGCCCTTCTGTGAGACAGAACGAGTATGGGGGAAATAGTGGTATTTATTTTGTACATTAGTGAGGATTATTTTATGAAGATACATTAAAGTTGTCCTTTAAGCAGCATGTGACATGTCAAATTAGGTTGTCTTCATGATTCTGAATCCATTCAAGCATTTTTTTACACAAGGGAAAAATATTCCTTGGGCTAAAAACTGTCATGTCGTGGACTCATGGTGATCGCACACTTTGGGCAAGTGGCTTTGGTTTTTAGCACAAGGAGTGTGTGTATCCCACACTTTTTGCAACCCATTTTTTCACCCAGTGGCAATTGATGTGATTCTGGGCTCTACACACCCTCCACCAACCTGGGGAGGCAGCGGACTGACCTCATGCTTCCTTCTTTTCACCTGACAGGGGGGAGTTTCCCTGGTTGGACGTAGCGCGTGGAAGGAACACGTTATTCCAACCAGTTCCAATCCCCTACATTAGGCTGGCCAGGGGGAAACAGTTTAGAGACCAGGATTACTGCATGTTTTTGTGAGGGTATGGGGTACGGGGAGAACATGCAAGCTCCACACAGAACAAATGATTATGGCATACAGCTCATGAAAACCCCCAAATTCTATCTCAATGAATTAGATGGCATACAGCTCATGAAAAACCCCAAATCCTATCTCAATGAATTAGAATATTTTACAAGATCACTAAAATGTTTTAAATAGGAAATGCCAACTATAACTACTATATTTGCCAAGGATGTATGTAATATACCCTGTGAAAAGTTGTTCAAAAGCCTGCTGGGGGACACCATTCTAATGGATGACTTGCATTCTGCCAAGGAGTACAGAAGAGCAGTGGTACAGATGACCACTGGGGCAAGTTTGGTAATGGCAAGAGAAACCTCCCATTGAAATGTATGTATATATTAATGTATGCAGTTAATACTTGAACTGGCCTACTTCTTTTTTAACAAATTACTTAATCAATAGGGTGTGGCATGGATGTGATCAACCTGTTGAGGTGGAAGCCCAGTTTTGCTTTTATAAGAGCCTTAAGTAGGTCTCACAAGTAGGTCTCACAAGTAGGTCTCACATTCCTCATTCCTCTTCATAATACAACCCAGATTCTCTGTGGGGATCCATCCAGCTCAGTTAGGCATACCAATGCCATGTCATGTCGTACAGCAGTTAGTAGTAGTTTTGGCAGGTGCTAAATCGAGCTGGAAAGGGAAAAAATAGCACAAGGTACTCTAAAAAGATAGCTGCCAGGGATTTAGAAGACATTTGTATAATCAGTTCTTAGGTCAAATGGGCTAATTTACTATAAATACAAGTAAAATGACTTATGGGCTAGAAGCGACCGCAGGTTGGCTATTATTATAATACAGATGGGTAAAAGAACAGGGGCTCTTTGGTGTGTATGTGTGCACGTCCCTGGATATACTGTCAGCACTGGCCCCCTTGTTCTGTATGTGTGCACACCCCTGGATACGTCGTCCATGGAATAAGATACAGTGCAGCATCATGCATGACATCTTTTTTGGAATACATACTAAGTAGTGACCGCAAGTGGTTGCAACAAATGTGGTTATGTAGAAAACAAGTTCCAGTGTACATTTCCAAAATATAACTCATGGGTGGCTGTAATTTGTTTTATTTGTGACTATTTTAAGGCTTACAGCCAAGCAACCCCACTCAGCTTCTAAAGCATAACCCTCATACATTGTTCTCCTTGACCAGAATTGTGACAATTATGGTCTGACTAACACTGGCTGTTATTTTTTTTTAATTACACCATCTGAGCCCAATGTTTCAAAGTATATACTGTACCAATGCTTTGGCTTCATTATACTATTCTTATCCAAACATGAAAAAAGCATCTCTCTACAATAGATATCAAACCATGTGAATCGACTTTGAAATTAGTTCAGCGTTCAATACTGCGTTGGCATGAGGAAAGAAAAAAGGGGTGGGGGAGAAAAGCTGAACTTGAAAGTCCATATATGCAATTATGCCCGTTTAGTGTCACTTGGCCCCTTGCGGAGAGTTCATTATTCCACACTATGACGGGTAGTGTATTAAGTTATTAGAACGAGATTCAGCAGACAAAGTTCTGTGAGGCAAAACATTTGTGCATGTGGTTATACCATCGGCGGTCTGTTTTTAAGTTTTCGCCTTTTTTGGGGGGGAGCCGCGCCATTAGGCGAGGTTGAAACCTTGATTGTGATCTATAGCTTTGAGAAGCTTGTCGCGGAGTGTCTCGTGACTGGTGAACTTGGGCAGATCCAGCAGGTTGAAGCAAGTGTGTGCAACAGGCAGGTAGTGCTCTCCTCCGCCCGTCGGCTGGATCACCAGCTTCAGGCTCTTCATGCCCAGGATGGGTATGCGGTCGCTTCCTGTAAGGAACACTGAAGACAAGAGGAATTTGTCAACTCTTTGACGGATGTACTGTATGCATCTTGACTACTAAGGCTGCATGAAGTTATATGTATGTAGTGATGAAAAAGTACCACTTACGCAGGAACTGTTTTTTCTTTTCCACTGAGAGATTGTGGAAAACATCCCAAAAGATCTTGATGGTGGGATGGTCAGCCCAGTATTCTCCTTTGTATTCAGTACTCTGAAAAGTAAAAAAAAAAAAGAAAAAAGAAAACACATTAGAATCCCCAGAAATAGAACACAATTCATGAGTATTTGTTGAATGAAAGAATGGTTTATTTTGTTGCTTTGCAATTATATGTTAGGTTATATCAGTTATACCGTATTGTCCCGGATATAAGACAACCCCCATTTTTCAAGAATCATTTACAGGAAAAGAACATTGAATGTCAAATAGTATATAAGACGACTCCCTGTTTTATGATAATTCCACTGGTAAAAAAAAAACGTAGTCTTATATTCAGGCCAATAGGGTATTTAGACATATAAAGCAAAAAGGTCTAGGTTCTAGATATACATTGGCCCTTGCTGTTGGTCCTTGTCCCTTTTTGTTTTAGTATACAGGTCCCCCTGAGATTGACATTCAGATTGAAGTCTCACCGTAGAATGGTGGAGCGAGTATTGCTAAACTGTGTTAATATTGCCATCGCAGTACCTTTTCTAGCTCTTTCCAGTCATAGTTGGTGTTGCCGATGACCATGGCCTGCAGCTCGTTGGGCTGGAACAGCTCCAGAACCTTTCCACCACACACTTTGTGGAAGCCTGCGAAGAAGCTCTCAAAGAGCGAGGCTACAGACCTGTTGAAGATGTAGTCCACGTATGCGTTGACAAACTCGTGTCTATGAGAAAAGGGACAGATTGTTGTTAGCAAATGCCCATTGTGATCAAATCAGCAATAGTTAACTCATTCTGTTCGAGAACCCCTTTTCGTGTTTTAAACATTAGCTAGCATTAGTTATTGAAAAATAACAGATCCACAAGCTCGTAGCGCACCAGAAAAACGTGAAAATGTGTCGCAAATATTTGATTATTCTGTCACCACAAGCATTTTAACTCAAAAGGCTTGCTTGTGGGAGACCTACACCTTTTCAAATGGGGTTCAGCAGCCATATAGAGATGATTTGGGGGGCCCCTGACATGAAATATTGAGTACTGCTGACAGAGAATACTGTCAAGATATTTGTAAAACCAGTTCTCAGGTCAAAATGGGTACAGCTATAGTAGAATCCAAATTGACTGTTGTCACCATCTTTTTGTACTAAGGAGCATCAGCATTGACTGAAGCATTACCTGTTTGACTTATTAACACAGATGTTGTCGCCGTTCGGAACAAGCTCCAAGACCTCTGTGGCACCAAAGTTTTCTTCTGTTACCTAAAGATGGCATCACAAAACGTATACTGGACTGGATGTCGCACAACTCATTGATTGCAGCTAATAATGCCATTTCTAATCGACACTGGACCCAACATGAAATAAAATGCATATTGAAGCTGGCAGTCAACATACCGTGAAGTTCAAGCAGAACGTATCCTCGAGATCATCATCACTGTAGTCCAGTAACTGCTGCAGACTCCTAGTTAGTTAAAAGATTGACAGAATTAGGGGTTTAATATTTTAGGACCCCATCAATTTTGAGCTGATGTCATGAAATGATCACTAAGAACTTTAAGCCCTTTACATTTCCTAACCATTGTCATGGTATTAACGCTTTCTTTTTCAAGTATGCATATCCAAAGACCTGCCACTAGGTGACACTAGCGGACCTAGTAACCAATGCAAACCGAGGGGCAAACTACCCTCTTGAAGTGGATGCATGCAGCATAGGAACTTCATAGATACTAAATGTCCAATCCAATTGGATTGGATTGGATAAATGTCAGCTGCAATAAAATAATTAAACGTATTATAGACAACTTTTAGCCAAACATCAAAAACGATATAGACATAGAACTAGGCCTACTGTATATTTTTTACTTCTCTCCCTCTATGACGCTTCTACTTTGATGCTACAGCTGTTTCCCTGCAGACAGACACTTGCCTTGCCCTGCAGATGGTCCAGAACTTTATTGTTGTCAACAAATCCTTTTCGTCTGGCTCATGACAAGGCGGTGCTAGTGTGTGTGGGGGGGACTGCGGGAGGTGAGGCGTGATTTAGTCAATCACAGTGTAGCAGTCTCTGGCAGTTTCATAATAGCCTGGCCTAACTTGAAATGATTTTGGGCTGGGGGGCGGTGTGCCGTGGGATCCTAACCTGTTGTCATCCCCGGCCCCTCTCCCGCCCCTCCACTGCTGTACTAGGTCACATCATTTGGAGCGACGCCCACCCCGGAAAGTTGACTCCTCCCTCTAGGCCACTGTGGGTAACAAATTAGTCCAGGCTTTCCATTTTCGCGCAACGCGAACGAAAATGAAAGCCTGGGTGTCGAGGCTAGTTTCATAATGACCAATAGAGTGGAGTTAGATTCAAATCTGTTGAGAGTACAGATTTTCTACACACTAAAGTTGCCTATGTTGCCTTTAATAGTCAATAAAATCAACAATAACTAGATCTGTGCCCCTTCAGGGGACAAGTCTCACCCTGACAGGTGACGTAACAGCTGCACGAACAGACATACAGACGGACATAGTTGCACGGACAGACATACGATGGACAGGGGGTAAAACAGTCACCACCATACTGGTGGAGACAACTACAGGTCACTGATCCCTTTCCTGACCTTCCCACGTCGGGCATCAACTCCTTCAGGTCGTCCAGCGTCGGGTTCCTCTTCAGCAGCTTCTTGTAAAGAGCCACGGGGAAGTGGAGCTCCACAATGGTTAGGTTGTAGATGGCCAGGCCGCAGATGACTCCAATCAGGTGGAACAGGTCAATGTCCTCAAAGGTCTGGAGGAGAGGACATCAGCAGCACATTCTCAGTCAGATGTGTAGAAGATGCAAAGAAAGTTTCATTGGTGCGACAAGAAAAAGAAACTAAAAGATCAGGTCATGAAGTACCTTGTGAGAAAACCAGATGAGCCTGGACTCCTCGTAGTAGCGGAACATCCCATATTTGGGATCCAGCAGTTCTCTCATGATCAAGAGGAAGAACTCCTTTCTCACTCCCCCAGCATCGACCGCCTCCTCGCCCACAAATATCACCTGCCACAAATCATATTGGACAAACAATCATATCGGACACACTTTCCCTTTTGGTTCAGCAATGGTTCAGCCATAAACTGTGCCACGCTGATTGTGGGATTATGATCAGTAATGGACATACAGACTGTATGTGTGCATCCAGCCATTTTGATCTTTTCTAGTTGAGAGGGGTCTGGCATTAACCAATCATGCTAAAACCTATCTCAACTACGTCCCCGGGAGGTGACTTTAATTATGTCAATTGCGTCATTGGGAGTTATTACACATAAATGGGTATTTTGGTACTATGTCAAATCTTGTGTACCTAACCCATTGCAAGAGACCACACTCTGTCATCAACATTAACCCAACCCAGTCTGTCAAAGTGGGCAGGGGTGTGGTGGGCTAGGGGTGTGAGGCCAAGTAACAGCCTGACCAGTTTGTTTTGGAAAGTCTGCAGCCTTGTTTTCAAGGTCTTTGAGGTACTGTGCTAACAAGAGGTACAGGCATAGTCGAAGAAACCTTGTACTAGGGCTCCTATTAGGGTCTTCAGGATGTTTTTGTTGACCAACAAGGAGACCTTGTAAAGGATTTTTGTTCTTTGGTTGACCTTTTTTATTACTAACATTAACAGCGTTTTCAGAAGTGACTATTCAGAGAACTTCATAATCGAAAATCTCAATTCACCTTGAGTGGTTTCTTGTAGTCCACGTTCTTGGATTTTCGGAGAACCTCCATGGTGTCCCCGACGATGTTTTCCCTCCGGACGATGAGGATGAGACAGGGGTTTACGGACTCCACCACCGGCAGGAACATGGAGCTGAAGTTCTGCCTCTGTGCCTGGTCAACTGCCATCTGGAGACACAAGTATATACAGTACATAAGTACGTGGCTATACAATGTTCACCACATGGGCCTGTAAACCCATTCTGTATGCGAACGCCTTTTGTTGTTTTAAGCATTATGTTATACTTTAGATTATTGAAAAGTATCAGCTCTACCAGCTCCTAGCGCGGCACTCTGTGGTGTGCTATGAGCTTGTAGATATTTGAAAAATCGTGAAAATGATGCACAAATCTTTTTCTTTCAGAGCAAACATTTTAACTCAAATCCTTGCACCCTGGGAATCCCTAGAACAACATGTTTTCAGACAGGGGTCCACAGCCAAACACATAATTCTGGGGAGGTCCTTGACATGAAATATTTTGACACGCAGAAACAGATTTTTCAGAGGAAAAAAAAAATAGAATTTAGTATCAGACACTAGAATCTAGTGCCAGAAACTGGAATCTAGTGTTAGGGACTAGAATCTAGTGCCAGAAACTAGACTCTAGGGTCATTGAAGAGAATCTAGCGCCAGAGACTAGAATCTAGCATCGGAGGCTAGAATCTAGGATTCTAGAAACACTGGATTCTAGGATTCTAGAAACACTGGATTCTAGCCTCTAGACTCTATTGTCAGAAACTAGAATTTAGTTTCAGGACGAAATGGAAAAAGCATACAGTAGATTAAGCAGCAATGTGTAATACCTGCATTTGTATGACGGCATCGGTTTGAAGTAGCGTGGTCTTCGCCTGGGCGTCAAACACGAATGGATACTTGCACAGGGTGACGGCGCCGTCATGACCCTGAACAATACGGCACAGAGATGGATGGCATCCTATTACGATGTTTTTGATTTAACTTTTCGGCATTAGATGTGATGACAAATCTTAAGACTCTGAACCCGCTGACTCACCATGGGGTACATCTGCTGCTGTATCCATGTGATGTAGTCATTCCTGATGTCGATCAGGTCGTCCAGCTCGTGTATGTAGAACTTGTCGTACTGTATGATCTGTCCTGCTCTCTCGTTTACCTGACAGAAATAGACACTTCATTAGAATATGCTATGACAGTGGTTCCTAAAAGGTTTTATGTTATGGGTGCCCAAATTGACAACCATAAGTATATATACAGGTATGTATAACGAATACACCAAGGAGCCCCATAAGAGAATATACTGTATATACATTATATGGCTCTAGCAGTGAATTAGGCTATGATGATGTAATGGCATTTCTGTCTCGTACCTCAACAGACAACATATCAAGTTGGATGAAATAACTTGATGAATGAATTTAACACCTATACCCATCCCATGCTGTAGGTGTGGAATGCTGTTTTTACACAATTGTTTTGGCTGTAGCCTACAGCAGACAGATAGCCTAGAGTTATAGGCTACTTATAAGCAGTGCTACTACTACTCATTGCCAAACATCACTATTGTTTTTCCTCACTATTTTGATCTGAGGGATCAAGGATGTCGATTTAGTGGTCACTGACCCCTATATATTGTAAAATATAAGTGAATTTAACTTAGCATTTACAGACCCATAAGGGTCCATCTGGTTCCTAATTATCATTTCGCTGGAGGAAACCCTGGAACTCTCAAGGCCCCTAGGGGTCCCGGGACGCCACTTTGGGCTATGTTTGAAAAGAGCAGAAATTAAAACGTGTATAATGGCAAACATTTGCTCTCGGGCTCCACTTACCCCATGTAGGATCTCCAGGAGGCGCAGGGACGTGTCCAGGAAAGACGTGAAGATCCTCTGCTCCGAGTGAGGGATCCCCACCTTGTGCATCCTGAGCAGATACACCACCACCTCCTTGTACAGCTCCACCAGCCTCTGGAACACCGGCGCCTCAAACGTCGACCACCAATTCCCTGCAAGCGTCAGCATAAACCAAAAAGGTTGCTCTGGCGATGACATGCTCAGCCGATAATTATCGAGAAACGAAATGCATTTGTGTGGGATCTAACCTAGCACTTTGAGTGGAGCTCCTTTTAAGCTGATCAGTGATTTGGCGAAGGGGATGGCAAGGGTCACGTAGGTGCCCGGGTCGCTGAAGAGCGGACATTCTGGAAGAGTGAGGTAGAGTCTAAGCGCCTCAATGTCTGGCGGAGAGTTGGTTAGTCTGGGAATCGTGTTCTTTTCCAGACTAGCGGCGATCTGATGAGGAAGAATAGAAGATCACAGACCTAGCAGCCCCCCCGACTAATATCACTGCGTTTTAGTCTGGAATCTCTGCATCGGAAGCCGCATTCCCAAGGGGTTAATTTTTTAAAAAAGAATGTGCGTCTGGTGATAAGCCCACCCCACAATTTTCATACTGAGTCTTGGCCCTGGCCCCTGGCAGGGCCACACCAAGGGTCCTTCGGAAATGCGCCCTCAACGCACTGGTGTGCCCCGGTGTGCTCTGTGGTTGTTTATTCGGTTCATTTGGTGACACAGACATTGCATAATCCCACATTATTATGTGCAATGAAAAGACAATCAAATGGCTAGAAGGTGCTTTGATTTTCAATTCCTGACAGCTCACTCACCTGCTGAGCTATTTCCGGGTGATCATGCTGGACCACTCTGTGAAACAGGATGCGTGCCATCTTCATATCCACCCCTGAGCATTTACTGCTGGTGTTGTAGTGATCTGGATGACTTGGAACGGCAAATAAATAAATCAAATTCAAGGTCCAGGGGAAATGGATTTTGCATGTATAATATAATAACAGAATCAAGGACATGTCATCATGGCTTCATTTTTCAGATATGTAGCCAACAATAAATTCTGCTAACTGATCATATAAAGTTATATAAATACATCATGACCAAATTCATTTTGAAGCTTAATTAATCTGAATAATTCTTTTAATCATTTAAAAATGGAGTGTCATGACTTTTGTATTTTTTCTAATTTTGTACATGTTTAATAGGTGACAGAATTTAATTGGACCCCTTGGTGTAGTTTTTGTGCAATGTTGTCTTCCCTATGTATTTGAGGTTTCTTCCTGGGGGCTGAAAACTTTCCAGTCAAACGTGTTAATGGAAAAAACTGTAATATGGTGACATCACACACCAGCCCCTCACCTAACTCTTAAAGCTGTGGGTGTGGCTTCAGTTCCACCCATCACCACCCACCAGGCAAACCAGGCATACTTAATGAACTGGTGGCGGTGCTCACATGAAAACAACATTTCAACAAATACTGTACACTTTTTGAAACAATTCTTGCAACAATTATAACAATACCTCATGTTTTAGAGTGGGAAAAAAATCATGGTACTCAAGGCAGCTCAACTTACCTTTTCGCCAAGAAGGAGCCATTGAGGCAACTTGCCGAGGAGAATACCAGGTCAATCTCACTGCAACAAGCATTACATACAAGTAATTAGTGTGACTGCTTTAAAAACACAAGCAAAACAACACCACACATGAATTTACATTACAAATACTGAAAAAGTACTGAAAAAGGGGTCATCCTTATGTTCTCCAGGTTCTGTGTTCTCCACTAGTGTTTAGAGTTAGGGATAGGTTTATTATTGGATGCAGAGAACAAAGAACCATTTTTTCATGGGGTGGGGATATATTTATTGTTCTATAGAACAAGCAGCACTATTTCAGAGACAGCATGCAGACTTTACTTGGATATCTCCTGGGGCAGTCTTCCTTGCGAGTGACTCAGCCAACTCTGGATGAGATCGGCCGTCAAGGTGCAAATCTGACCACGGGGGTCCGGCGGCGTCCTCGTGTTGTCGGGGACTTGGTGGTTCTAGAATCAATGAAGGAGGTTCCAAATCAGAGTTATTAAAATGTTATTACCCATTCAATCCAACTATTATTTGCATCCACCAATGTTATCCTGTCACTAAAATGCAACATGAATTGTACAGGTATGTATGAGTTTGGGTTAAGCCTGCAAGAGTGAATGTATGTAATCAATTGATATTTTTTATCAACTTTCAAAGCTTATTTGACATTTTAAAGAAGGATGGAAAACGAATGCGTGACCATTGATTGACTGTTTATCAAATAACACACATTCATTTTGAGCAGTATAGGCTACCCCATGATTACTAGCTGTAAAATGTCGATTCACGCTGAGGACTCAAAGATGACCTTACACCACAACTACATACATACATGTGCCCTCCGTGCCTCAAAAAACACATACAATTTTTCATTTGTACCTGTCTCCATTGGCACATTAAATGCTGCTAAGGGTAGGTCTTAGCCCTTTCGGGTCCTCGGTACTTATATTGTACTTTTTTCTCTTCTTATCCATTTATCTATTTATTATTGTCTCCCAGAGCATCACTGGTAGGCTTTGAGCGCTATTTAACTGGTGCCTGCGCTCATTGACTTCCCTTGCGCTCGTACAGTACTTGCATCTCAGCACTTTAGTTGTGTATTAAAGTACTGTGTATACGTACATATGTACTGTGGTTTTTGTATTGTTTGCACTGTTTTTTGTTTTTGTTGTTTTTCTGTTTTTAGCTGCCTTGTCTACTTGTGCTGGATACCATTTTCCCTTTTAGGGACTTAAAGAAACCTTAAAACGGAAACGGAACTGAACTAAAAAAAAAACTCTTAGATATAATAGTAACTAAATAATTTATAGAAGAAATGCTCTGTTGTGAATTTGTGCATATGTTTCAGTTTTTTTTTTAAACAGCCAGTATTTTCACATTATACTGTTTCTAGTGTTCATTCAGAGATAAAATTAAAGATTTAAAGTTATATCATTCATAAATTATAGTTGTACATTGTGTGAGGTGTTTTCTGAGTTTTGTAGTCACATCAACACCTACAGTAAAATACCTTGGCCAACAAGTTAATATATGCTTATAGATAAAAAGTACAACACACGTTTTCATGTGATGAGCAGAGAAAGATGAACAATCACGTCAAACGTGTGAAAATTTTGTTAAAGGGTTAAGGCAGCACTAATGAATGGCAAATCTAACTTCTGTTACTACAGTACATTGCCCATTATACTTACTTGTTTTCGTAAATATCATGCATCGTTTACTAGTGTACAGCTTAGCTGTAGAATTATATCATTTGGAAAGGCTCCCAAGTTGTATAGGGCAGATACACTGCTAAAATATTTGCTATTTGCTGACATACCGTACATTATATACGCATCACACACACACACTATTTAAATGAAAGCTATGGTAGGATTTTATCTAAAAGCTTCCTAAAAAAGTGCCATACCCCAACCCAGTTGAAGCCAGATCTACTGGTACTACAGTAGCATTTTGACTCATTATCAGAGAAAAGAAAAGAGCTAGTGTGTCTGCTGCTGCAGGGGGCTGTTTATGGACCAGATGGACAAGTATTGCTTTCAAAGGCGGAGGGGAAAAAAGTGAAAAATCACTGTTCCGACTCTACAAGTCTGAACACGGTCTAATTCTTTAGTTCTGCCTTCGGCTACAACTCGTCTCAATTCGGCATGCCTGTGCTGAAAGAGTTGCATCTTTTTCTAGCTGTAGTGCTACTGAAAAAAATCTACATTTGCAACATGACACATTTCCTCAGTGCGTTAATATTAACTTTCCTCTTCCTCACACAGTCTTGTAGTCATCGATGAAAATGATTCATATCTTTATTGAATTATTGTATTGACAAAAGTTTGAAACAACACTATTTAAGTTACTTTTACTTTTTATGCATCTTATTTAAGACGTGTAATCCCAATCCATGTATTCTTGAACCAAATGTCAATGTTCTTAAATGTTTAATTCAGGTCTTCCTTACCCAGGGTCGAATGTTAAAAGTGTGAGATTTGACTTTCATTTGATATAGTATAATTTTAGAGACCATGTTGTTTGTAAGTTGTTTGTGTTAGAAAATTGCTGACCTCTTTGTTATACTTTTTTTTGTCTTTTCTGTTTGCATCAAATCAATAGACAGTTCTAAAAACTCCAACCCAACACGCTGACGAAGGCTCCTGCCAAAAATGCCTAAGTGAAGTGTCATCAGCAGTGAGCCAATAAAGGCTTTCTAACTTTTGTTAAACCAGAACTTCTAAAGTACTTGGGACTTTGCTTCCTCTTTGCATAAATCTAGTTTACATCAGTGCAGATGTCCCTCCAAAAGTCAGAATTTTGACAACAGAAGCAAAAGAACACAAAAAGGGTAATAAAAAGCCATTTACATTTGTAGTGTGATAGTGGGAAAAACTCTGGTCTCCCCCTGCATAGATCCGCTTGACACAACATCTTTGTGTTGTATCTGCAATGACAAAAGCAAGGGTCCAATAACAGCATGGCATGTTTCATGTGGATGTCAGACATCATGTGTTTCATTTCATCCACCTTTTGGCTCTGCTGCTAGCAGACGATGCAGGCCATATGATCAGTTATACTTAGTTGCTTGCCGGTGTTGGTAAATTAGCAGATCTACAAGCAAGCTTGTGTACCTACCATTACTGCATGCAGTGCCAGTATAAATCAGGCTTAATATTTCATTGACCAGTCCTTGACCAGACTAGGGCTAGCCTGGCTAAAGCCAGAACAAATCAGTTGGTGGCAAAAAACAAAATGATGTCAACAGATTGTTCTGGAATAGCTTAATTGTACACAAATTTCCTACTCCAGAGAACTGGGGTGGCCAATCAGGACACATATTCAAATATGTTGTTGTTATGCATACTGTGTCCTGAATATTGGCCTTTTTGATGATTCTATCCTTTTTGTTCTTCTTTAATGGCAAGCTACATAAGAAATTAAACAATACGTGGAATAATTAAGTGAGAAGAAATGAACATTCCGGGTCGTGTCAAGACCAGGTAAGCAAACGTGTAAACAAGGCAGCCTTGTGGTTGATGCCAGGAGTGACACTACTCACCCGTGTGTGAGGAAATCGGGCCATTAGTAGCAACCCAGGGGCCTTTTACAGGGGCGGGGCTTTTTCTATTGCATGTCGACTTCGTTCCCAGTTGCCCGTTGCCACCGAGCCCGAACGCATCCATCTTTCCCAAGGAGGGGATGAAAGCCAACGTATGCTGCCTTTAAAAAAGAACGAACGATTAATTCCAGTTAGATGGAGCCTATATATACCTAGCCATGCCTACCCCTAACTGGACAGTCTTTTCTCTTTCGTCAGTTTGTTATCCATCCGTCTCATTTCGCCATCGTTCTCTTGTTCATTAATAAACATAAACTCACTGTTTTGCCCCACTCTACCCCTCACCTTATTTTTAAGCCTTTATATTGCTTTCAATTAAATACTTAAAAGGTTTCATAATAATAATTAAAAAAACGAAATTCTCCTGAAAACACGTACCTTCCACATGCAATCTGTGTAACGACATTGCCCATGAGCTCAAACACTTTCCTGGGGTTGATCTCGTGGTTGGTGGAATTATGCCCGAGTTGGCCATACCCTCCTGCTCCAAATGTAAACACGCCTCCTTCCTGCATGATCACCAGAAGAAAGAAAAAACGTATAATGAGTGTTGGGCAATATTACTTAAGAGGGTAATACTGTATATTAATTATTACCCTTAGAAGAGTAATAATATTACATTACTTATTACCATATGTAACATATTACTATTACTTTTGCACCACCCCACACGCAAAAAAAAGTACAACACAATCTTTTTAGTCAGAAAGAGTCACCCACTTTGCTGTTGAAAGCAGCAGCATGACGAAGCTAACTAGTAATATTAGTAGATGTAACTCTAATCTATGATCTCATAATATTACTCGTTGCAGAGAAAAGTAATAATACTACTGTAGTTACACCCATCTCTGGTTATAACCTTTCCACCATTGACTAGAACTTGTCTAAGAGTGTACGGTAACCGAGTTAACAAAGGTATATAAAGTTAATTAATGACAAGTATGTGTAACGTTTTATTGGAATGACTAAATTTGAACAGAAAAGAAACTCAAACGTAAGACAAGAATAATTGATCCAACAATACTCTGCCAACAAATTAACTTGACGTGGCTGGAGTAGTGGTGTGCTGATGGCGCTAATGGACCGGGTTCATTTCTCAGCAGGAAATTAATCTGGCAGGCGATACTGAAGCCAGTTATACAGGCTTAGCCTGCCATAGTCAGGACAGCGTGTAGTCCAGCGTGTAGCCTGTTTAAGGCCTTAACTAGAACTACTTCTACGGCATAAGGAACATCGAGTAAAGTGGCTTACCTTGGTCAGTGCTGCTGTGTGGTCCTCTCCGCAGGAGATGTAAATGACCCTCTGTGACCGTAGGGACTTTAGTAGGGTTGGGAAATGTCGATCTGCAAAAGAGTGTTTGAGGGTTATTTCAGGTCTTCAAAAGGACTTATGCGATAATGATTTTATCTAACGTGATTTACTGTGTCCTACATTCAATTAATTCAATCTAGTGAATTTACAAGGGCTGCAACCACTAGCGATTTTAGGGAGGTGCCAGGAGGACACCCCCTGGCTTTGTAATAAATACTTGCAACATCACCTGATTGACATGACACAAGATTACTTATTGGCAAAATTAGTAAATAAATCATAGTGACTAGAAAGTACTTGTCTTGCATATGTTTTACCACTATCCTAATCACTATCACTAATCCCCCATGGCTGCCAACTATTTTATTTGAATGAAAATCTCACCGTTGTTGTCATTGACACCGAGCTGTCCAAACTTGTTCCGCCCCCAGCCAAACACTGCCCCTGAGAGGGTAAGGGCGAAGCTGTGGGCTCCCCCTGCCGATAACTGGCCAAAAGGAATGCCCTGCAAAGACTGAATGAGCTGGGGCGTGGAAATGCTTTGTCCGTCCGTTCCGAGTCCCAACTGGCCATATCGATTCTGACCCCAGGAGAACACTTGTCCCCCTAAACAAAAGAGAAAAATTGGAATAAAACGTATTACGCTGAATGACCGGGAGGATCTTAGCTTAAACTTGCACAATAAATAAAATGCCACTCACCTCTTGAAAGAGCGAGGGAATGCCAGTATCCACAGGCTACCTGAGTGATTTGCACATCTGACAAACACTTTGTGTTTCTGAGAGGGACAAAAGAAAACTAATGAGCCCTGTGTCCTTGGGAAGCCCTAGTACTCATTGCCATCTACCTGCCTAAACAGGACCAATGTAGATCTGGAAACCAAGTACGATCAATAACCAGTACCAATATCACATAGGATTGGGAACCACTTCTTGCACCATTTACCTGAACATGAATGCAAGAAACCAAATAAAAGTCAAGTCTACTGTGCCTCATCGGAAGAAATAGCTAGGATAAGATTTGTATCCGTATATACGTTTAACATGTAGAGTAAAATAGACACCGCAAGACAGGCTGTGAATAGGCCCAGCAGACAAGCATGAACAGGCCAAAGAGATCGACACCTGTCCTCGCAGTGGGTGGATCACGTTCCAGATTTCACCTACAAGCCCGGATTACAACTCAACGGGTTGGCAAAGAGATCAGAAAATGTCCATGACTTCTAACCAGCACACTGAGGTTCTAGTAAGCGTTTTAAACACGCAACATTGACTAATCGGAAAATTGGCGGTGCTCCTGTCTACAAGATGCCTTTGTTTGTAAAAAACAAACCAATTAGCTATTCAACAATGATCATATGATTAAAATGAATTAAAATTAATGAAACCAAGTGGGGCATTTGATTTGAACTAGAAAATAATGCAACATTTTAGATTTTACCTAGGCACGCGAACACATTCCTCAAAGTTGTTAAGGCCCAACTGGCCGTCAGAGCCAAGACCCCATGAGAAGATCTGTCCCTTGTCGTTCAAGGCCAGTGTATGGGCCTCTCCACACGACACTGCCACTATGTTCTGTGCGTCCAGTGCCACAACCTGTTCTGGTAGAGGAGACAATACAATAGCAACATTAGGCCTATTGTCATGCTCTAGTGGCGTTGTGGACTAATTGTGGTATACCCTGAAGATAGGCAATTACCTGCCGAAACTCTGGGTTTCTGTACTTTTCATCCTATTAATAAAATACTGGCACTTTGGCTAACAGTGCATGCAGGAACCTTCTAGTCTCTTTAGAGTTGGAAGACTACAATGGACCTTTAGCTAAGCCCCGTCCTCTTGTCCACCCTAGGACATCTTCCAGCCAGGCTCATTCATTCCAATGTAAATATCATGGACTTTACACAATAAATACTGATTCCTTTTTGGAACCAGACCTTCAAAATCTCCAAATCCATCAGGCAGGCCCTATGCAGTGGAAAAATGTGTGTGGCATTTAATTTTTAAAACAATGTTTTATCACATAGAAAAGTTATTGGTGGAGAGGTTTGTCTATCACATGTTATGCTTAGCTGTGATTGGACCATAGTAGTTTGGGGAAGGGGTTATCTAAAGGTCTATTGGACAATAGTGGTTTGGGAGGGGCTTATGAATAGTACCCATTACTAACAGTATGAACACGCACCCCCACCCCAAAGTATTTTACGTAGAGCGGGCATTGACTCTAAGGGTTGCCCACCTGCCCCTGGCATGTAAATAGAACTTTCCCTGCCAGGCCAAGTGCCACGCCGGATACTGTATCTGTCTAAACACCTGAATATGTCCAGAATGGTGATAAGTAAGTAAGACCATCAATCTGGCATGATATTACAAAGTGTGAAATTGAACAGCAATACATCCCCTACCTTTAACCTATCATTTTATGTGATTTACTTTTCGGGCAAGTAGAACATGACCTGTGCCTAGGCTGACCAGAACCAAACTATTGATCACCCCTCCCGTGGCAAAGACCTTCGTGTCAACTCAAAACCCCACTGTTTGATGTGATGATCATCACAGTTAAAATTAAGATTGGTGTATAGTTTGATTGATCTGCCTTAGGCAATAACTGTCAACCAACCTGGTTTCTTCTGAGACTTGTCGTGTCCCAGCTGGCCCAGGTCATTGCAGCCGCAGGTGTACACCGCGCCATCCTCCAGCAGGAAAGTTGTGTGCCAGCGGCCACACCCCACGTCGCACACTTGTTTGCCGTGGAAGAAGTCGCACTTGCGCGGCTCGAGCACCACCTCCTCGTCGATCCCACCCAAGCCTAGTTGTCCTAAGGCAGCATTGCCCCAACACAGCATTGCGGTGGCCCGTCTCCCCTCCTCCGGGCAGCCACGCTAACAGGATCCTCGTTCTGTGGAGGGAGATCAACCACGTAAGTCAGCGTGTTTGGCTAACGTCGTGTGTATTAGTGATCACAGCAAGCAAGCAGGCAGGTTGGCTGGATGGGTGTCAGTTTGGTGATCCAGTTTCACAACATCGTGCGTGGGTCTCATCTTCTTTTTAGAAAGCTCCAGATACTTCTATATGTAGTTCAACGGATCGGACGTCCTATATGGGTCCACAGCTCTACTGCATCTATGATTCTGACAGAATCATAGAAGCAGCAGACAGTAGAGCTATATAAAGACTAGCCGACACAAGAATCAAGTTAACCTTTAGCACTCTTAATCTTGTGCTAACGCCGATGGACGGGGCGTTTATAACGCGATCTATTCTGTGGTGTTTGTTATTGACTGAAAGCTGTAAAGCAACGGGTAAGCCCACGATTCAACAAGACAACATGCTGCATGGATACAGCATCACACACCGCAGCTACACACTAGCACATTTAGGGTAAAGACTTTTAGCACAGTGGCTCATTTTGTCAAAAGTGTGTTCTTTAATGCTTACCCCCTGGCGTCGCGAAAGCAAAAATCCAACCCCCACCCCCACAAAAAAACAACCACCAAAGCTCCACCGTAAAGTCACGTTAGCGGTCCCTGGCTGGGGGTGAAAATGAGCAGGAGTTTCCCCTCACACACAACATAACACGAGGACTACTACTAATAGTAGTAGGTGTATTTGGCTAGCTTTAGCTTAGGACCGAACATGACACAATTAAGAAGATAACGCTTGTTTTTTCGGCGTGTCTGCATTAAAGAAAAACAAAAAAGGCCCGACCGCTATCCGCGGGTCTCTCTCTGGGGTTTGATAACTTTATAATAGTTCCTCGGCAGCTGGGTGTGCTGTCAGAATGTTGGAGAGAGGAGGCGGAGAGGAAAAAAGAAAACAACTGTCTGCTGTGTCAAGATGTCAGTTGTAAAAGTGGGTGCTGTTGGGTAAAGGCAGAGCCTTCGAGTGTAGGCAGAGCTGCGCCAACGCGGTTCACTTCACGGGGCCGGTCCAATGGCGGCTCTTCTACGTAGACTTCTACTGAGAATGGGGGCAACAAATAGGGACAAGTCCTGGACCAGAAGTAGGGAGAAAGCGTGCATCTCAGCGGATAAGAGCCTGGAGATCGAGGCTACGTACACCTAGGCAACGGCTGAGCATTAATGATGACAACCCATTTATTTTAGATAGTTTTGTACAACATAGGCATTACAGATACTTTAGCTGTCACTGCACAATACCTGTCCTGTTCCATGCATTCCTAAAATAGCTCGTATTTGCGCCACCCCCGTTGAAACAGTATATTATCCAACTCCAGTTTGTCCCTATTCAGGCTGCGTGAACAGCGCAGCCATGGCTCCAGCGCTCGGTTTCTGACCCATGTTCTGACCCCTTTATGTCGCGACTCCTCTAGCCATCTAGGATGGCTCGAGGGTCGAACGAGCGGTTCGCGCGAGACTACCCAAAACGCGAATCTACAAGCTACCAACGCGTCGCCATCTGGTCGCCATGCAGCGCATTGATAGCTTGTAGATCAGTTTTTTGAAACACAGTCGTACTACGGCGTATATACACTCCCATTTAAGTGTAGTAGACTCTAGAAGAGTCGCGAACAATCCAATGTGTTCTGGAATAGAATACATTGGCAAACGGGACTGACCGTTGAAATGAATGTATAATATAATATAATATAATATAATATAATATAATATAATATAATATAATATAATATAATATAATATAATATAATATAATATAATATAATATAATATAATATAATATAATATAATATAATCATTGTAATTTGTGTTATTAAATGTAACTTTTATACCTTAGGTTACTGTTGCTGCCAGTGACATTTATGTTCCGGACATTTCTTCAATATACGGTAATTTTCTTTACAATAATAATAATTCATGGTTCACATGACATACTCAGGACTTCCTGGCTGTCATGTTCCAGTACCATAATATCTATGTCAGTGGTTTCTAACTAGACCACTGGAAAGTATAGTCATGTGTTATAACTGCACCATATTCATCAATAATTGATAATATGCTATAATTCAGGAGTTGTCACATCACAAAAATAGGCCTATAGAGGCTATAATTAAACATCAATTTTATTTCTATGCTATTATATATTTATTTGGCGTTATTCTCCAAGCCATTGCACAGAGACACTTGGCTACAAGTAGGCTACTGTACGCATTGTTTTCAAAGCAGAAAAAAACCTCTGACACAAAGGTGTTTAGATTTTTTTATACCGACTCATGATGCATTGCTTCTTACTGACCAAGAAAGGAGGGGTTTCCCTTATGCAACAGTGCACTGATTGGATCTTCCTTGAGGTGAAAATGGTGTAACCTGTATTTCAGGTTTTTTTTTCGTGGAGTGGAGTTTGCCACTTTCTTGTGTTCTTCTGGCACTTGAAGCTAAAGGGACCTCTTATTACACATTAAGGCACACAAGATCAGTTGCCAAGAGCAAGACACATGTTGTACCTGATATTTGTGAGTATACAACTTATTGGTATTAATGTTCTTTGTGTTTATAATCAGTTCTGCTGAAATCTTAGACAAGTGAGTGAATTGATGTTGATCATGGCTCTCTTTAAAAAAATATATCCAGGTCACCATTGGCATTTTATTCATCATAATGTGGGTTTCCAAAGGACTTAAGGAGGTGAGTACCTATTTTTTTGTTTGTTTGTTTTAACTAACCTGGAATTCTTTAAATCAAAAACAGCTAAAATCCCTAAAGCTAAATCAAATGAAATAAAATGAACATTCATCTTTTTCCTAACAAGCTAAAACAGTGTTTTTCACCAGTGGTATGGGGACCACCAGTGGTCCTTGAGAGGTTCCAGGTGGTCCCCAGCTAAGTTGGTTAACCAGCTAACCATTTGTTAGCCAGATGAAAAGTTGGTTATAGCCAGATGTAATTCTTCAGAGCATGGAAAAAACAACAAATGGACCCTCGCCGGTACATTTGGTTTCATATTTACACTCTCAATAGTTAAAATATTCATCTAAATTTAAATCCCCTTAATTAAGAAGTACACAACTAGAGAATGTAGAAGAATTGTCATTTTAATTTACTGTATGTTTGCCTGTTTTGTTTGCAAAATTCCAATCTGGACAAAAAACAAAAGAACAAAACAAAAGAAATCTTCAGTTTTGGGTCTGATGGGTGATAATATCATCAAATGGTGGTCTGTGGCTGAAATGCTGAGTAGATAGTTGTATGGTAAAAAAAAAAGAAAAAAAAAAAAAAAAAAAAGGTTGAAAAACACTGACCTAAAAGTAAAACATGATCTTGGCTGAAAAAAGGCATGACGTCAGTAAACGTTGACCATTACAGCATTATATTTGTGATATGACTGCTTATCATTTTGTTGACAGGGAAATTATCCAAAAATCATTGGACTCTCCGACAACAATGTCTACATCTTGGCCAAAGTCATAGCGGTGGGCTTGGTGGATGCGGATCCCAACTACCTTCGCCATCTCAGGGAATACAGGGACTTGCGTGGAGCTTCCAATTGAGAGATGAGATCCTTATGGAGCATTTAACTCACGAGGGGAAAGACTGAAATGATCATGAAGTTTTAATGCCAAATCCATCTTTTTTTGTTCTTCTTCTTGTTTCTTTCTTATCATTTACTGAGAGATCAGATGACTGTATAAGCGTATCACACCAGTCCATTAGTACCAGAAAATCCAGATCAACCAGCTGTATTTTAAAGATGCAGTGCTGTGTCCAACTGCCCCCCCCCCCCTCCCAACATGAACAAACATGATCATCAGGTACTATGATTATATTAGGAGGAATGTTTATTTTAATAAAAAAAAGGTTACAGAAAGTGTTAAATTAGCATTTTATTCTTTTCTTTTTTTTGCGACCACACCCATTAGTTCATTACCATTAATTATATTGTTTTTCACCTTAACACTACTTGGTTAAAGTAATGTTAATTCCACAGACACAAAGCAGAAAAAGTGCAAAAATCACTACCTTCCATCTTTAAATGATTACAAATTTATGCTATGTTACTACAACAGAATTAATCTGGAGCTATATATATATATATTAATGGAGCTATATTCACTTTGTGACACTGTACTAGCTTTTACATCTGTGTTAAGTCTTACATCCCAGAAAGTATAAACAGGGAAATCTACCATACTAGTCATCAATTGGCTCCTCAAAACAAATATTTGTGTATTATGGAGAATTGTTACCTCACTTTTTAACTATTGCTTCATAGTGCTTTCTTTGTGCACTGCATTATGAGTGTTCTAAAAATGTCACTGTGTACCAGTACTTTATTTATTAAATGTTTCTTTGAATGCTGTTGAAAATAACAGGTTAATGGCATTAATTAATTTTGTGTACACATGCAATTAACATATGTGCATGCTGGCACAAACCACTGAGCATTTTCTCATTCCTGTTTAAATCCTGTACAGGAAAACATGCCATATTTTGGACATAGCTCGAATGGTGATTAATCATAATTAATTTATTTTTGAAGCTAATCTGATTAAAATTGATTCAAAACGTAGCAAATCTATGCAACAAAATACAATGTATTAGATATAGGCTTTTAATTGAGGGAATATGTATTACAGTTTGTTGCTGTTTGCCAGAAAGGAGTTATTCATGAAGAGTACTTGATAAGTGTCCATGAATGAAGTATGCCTCAGGCAAATTCGCAGAGGCTGAGAATCACGTCTTGTTCTTGCCTTTACCTGAAGGAGGATGGTGAGAGAGTGAGAGTTGAGTAGAGCTCATCTGTTTGTCTGTCTGACAGCACTAGTAAATAATGTCAAGATCACATACCCCAGACAGAGTTGTTGAGTCTGCGTCCCAGCAGATAGAGGAAGGTGACCACAGACATGTTAAAAGAGAATAGGCCCACCAGACCAGCATTACTTAACAGTCCCAGGAAAGGATACACCCACAGCCCAACGGCCAAGTACACCCATATAACCCTGTGGAAGAGGTTTGAAGGGGGAGAAAGATTGTAGTCCGTGGGACGCCAGGAAAAATACCGCCATCAAAAGGGACAAGACATATGTGGTATCATTACGTTCGTCTGACATCCAGGAATGCAAAAATGTGTGATAGCAGTTTCAGAAGAGTAGCTGAATACAGTTTTTTGGCATTTATATCTGATAAAATGTTGTAATAACTTCATAACTTGAAATGCATTGATTTTACGCCCCATAAATGTATTGAACGTTAATATAAAGTTGAGCATTACGAACGATTTGGTACCAACTACATGTCTGTATCTCCTACGGTTCTCGAGATACAGTATATAGGTACATTCACAGATGGAGGAGAGCAAGACATTTGTAACATTGATTTTTAAGTCAATCAAATGGTGATACAGGCATGAGAATTGGTACACACACTCTTCAAACCCCACTATTTCTAAAAGTACTGCGTGCCCTGCAAAATTCCAAGATGGCACCCCCCAAAATCCAAGATGTCCGTCCAAAAATGTGGTTTTTCCTTCATAACTCAAATTACAAAGATCTTAAGCCCCATAAATGTATTGAACGTTAATATAAAGTCGGGCATTACGGACATTTTGATACCAAGTACATGGCTGTATGTACTACGGTTCTTGAGTTACAACATATACGTAGTGATGTGGCACCATAAGTGTAACATTTTGGCATGTTTCACTCTTTAACTCAAAGATCCCTTTATCACCATTTATTCTATTTTCAGGAAATGGACCTACATGTATCTGCTATCATAAACCACTTCAAGTTTTTCAATTGATGAAACGGGTCGGGAGTTATTAAGCCAATTGTGAAGGGCTGTTTCAGTGCTAAAATTGCTGCGTACATTCTGCGAATATAAGCCACCCAGAAATGTCTGTCTGTGCATCTGTCCTTCACAATAAGTGTATATGTGAAGTGGACGCACCAAGTGTACCATGTGTCATACTATAATTGTATAATGTGCAAAAATGCGTAATAGTGTAATATATGCAATAGTGTAATAGAGCTAATAGTGTAATATATGCAGTCTATAGCGGTATACTGTAATAGGGTAATGTATGTAATAAGTGCCACAGTGTAACATGTGTAATAGTGTAATAGGGTAATATGTGTAATAGTGTCATAGTGTAACATGTGTAATAGTGTAATATGTTTATATGTGTAATAGTGGCATAGTGTAACATGTGTAATAGTGTAATAGGTTGATATGTGTAATAGTGGCATAGTGTAACATGTGTAATAGTGGCATAGTGTAACATGTTGTAATAGCATAATAGGGTAATGTGTGTAATAGTGTAACATGTGTAATAGGTTGATATGTGTAATAGTGGCATAGTGTAACATGTGTAATAGCATAATAGTGTAACATGTGTAATAGCATAATAGGGTAATATGTGTAATAGTGTCATAGTGTAACATGTGTAATAGGGTAATAGTGTAATATATGCAATAGTGTAATAGGGCTAATAGTGTAATGTCTGTGCATTATGGTAATAGTGTAATATATTACTGTAATATTGGTATAGCATAATAGCGTAATATGGGTACTAGTGTCATATTGTGACATGTGTAATAGGCAAGTATGTGTATCATGTGTAATGGTGTAATAGGACAATTACACTAGACCACTATTCAATATATTACACTATTACCCTAATGCACATATATTTCACTATTACACCATTACATATATTACCCTATTACACTATTACATATATTACCCTATTACGCTGTTACACAATTGCATATATTACACTATTACATGATTGCGTATATTGCACTATTACCCTAATGTACATATATTGCACTATTACACTATTACACATATTACCCTATTACAGTATGACACTAGTACACATATTTCCTATTACACTATTAGCCTAATGCACAAATATCACACTATTACACTTATTACCCTATTACACATGTTACACTATGACACTATTACACATATTACCCTATTACCCTATTACACATGTTACACTATGACACTATTACACATATTAACCTATTACAGTATTACACGTTACACTACGACACTATTACACATATTACCCTATTACACATGTTACACTATGACACTATTACACATATTACCCATGTTACACTATGACACTATTACACATATTACCCTATTACACATATTGCCCTATTACAGTATTACACGTTACACTACGACACTATTACATATTACCCACATTATACACATTATACCATTATACTATGACACATGCTACACTTGGTGCGTCCGCTTCACATATACACTTATTGTGAAGGACAGATGCACAGACAGACATTTCTGGGTGGCTTATATTCGCAGAATGTACGCAGCAATTTTAGCACTGAAACAGCCCTTCACAATTGGCTTAATAACTCCCGACCCGTTTCATCAATTGAAAAACTTGAAGTGGTTTATGATAGCAGATACATGTAGGTCCATTTCCTGAAAATAGAATAAATGGTGATAAAGGGATCTTTGAGTTAAAGAGTGAAACATGCCAAAATGTTACACTTATGGTGCCACATCACTACGTATATGTTGTAACTCAAGAACCGTAGTACATACAGCCATGTACTTGGTATCAAAATGTCCGTAATGCCCGACTTTATATTAACGTTCAATACATTTATGGGGCTTAAGATCTTTGTAATTTGAGTTATGAAGGAAAAACCACATTTTTGGACGGACATCTTGGATTTTGGGGGGTGCCATCTTGGAATTTTGCAGGGCACGCAGTACTTTTAGAAATAGTGGGGTTTGAAGAGTGTGTGTACCAATTCTCATGCCTGTATCACCATTTGATTGACTTAAAAATCAATGTTACAAATGTCTTGCTCTCCTCCATCTGTGAATGTACCTATATACTGTATCTCGAGAACCGTAGGAGATACAGACATGTAGTTGGTACCAAATCGTTCGTAATGCTCAACTTTATATTAACGTTCAATACATTTATGGGGCGTAAAATCAATGCATTTCAAGTTATGAAGTTATTACAACATTTTATCAGATATAAATGCCAAAAAACTGTATTCAGCTACTCTTCTGAAACTGCTATCACACATTTTTGCATTCCTGGATGTCAGACGAACGTAATGATACCACATATGTCTTGTCCCTTTTGATGGCGGTAAATTGCCATTTTTTGCCTGGCGTCCCACGGACTAAGATTGGGGAAAACTTTATCAGTTAATCCAGGAGCTGTGGTGCGTGGTTACAAACAGTCCAGGGTTTCACTATTTATGGTGTATTTTCTCTATTATTAAGGTTATTGTAGCTCTAGACTAGGCCTAAATTGTGTTACATTTCTTTTCTGATATTGATAGTTGATAGTTGCCGATACCGGTATGAACCAATATGACAAAAAAGTATCGGGACATCTCTACTTGTCATATACTGTACGATATCTTGTTATAGCTCACCAAGCTTTCCCTCTGCAAATGACACGTTACTTGCCAGGCTACAATCAAAATGATAATAACCAGACTCGCAGCACACTTGCAGAGCACTCATCTTTGAGAGAGATATTTACTTACCAACTCAGGTAAGAGAATCCCACTACTACTAATGCTGCCAGGCCATTCTTGGTCTTTGGGTAGACGTGAGGTTGTGCCAGGATTTCTCCAAATAAAATAGGTAGAACCAAGGTGTGCTGTATGACATTGAAGGTGTAAGCAAGGTGTAAGTCATGGCATTACAAAAATATGGAGAATATAGTGTATTATAGATGAACTGATATAATGAGATGTAAGCAACTCATTGTGCTGAAGGATGATGGATAATATACGTTGTACTGTAGATGAACTGATATAATGAAAATCATTAGTGGAATGTAACTTTTTCTGAAGGACTGTAAGAAAGTTAAACTTTGGGGTAGTTTTACTTTGCTGAAGTAGTTCCAATGTTCAGTGCTTCTACTTCTACACTGCTACATCTCAGAGGCAAATATTACACTTCCATACTCACACTGCAATTAATTGGAATCTTTGGTTGCTGTAGCTACTTTGTAGATTTAGATTATTATTAAGAAACACACAGTATATTAAGTTCCTCAGGCCTATAGGCTATTTACCCAATTGAAAATATCCAATCTACAAGCTATTGTGATGCATTGTGAGCTTGTAGGTCTATTTTCCAGTGCGTTTTGAAATGGGACATTATGCAGAAAGAGTCCTTTTTGGTATTTAGGTACAGTGTGAAACACATTGTTTCAAACTTTTTCTCCTCTTCTTTTTGCTGATATGAATTGTTCCAATTGTTTGTTTGTCCTGTGCTCTTTGTTTTGTTTTCTATTCATGTGTGATGTGTGTTATGTATTGTGTATATGCAGAATCCCTTGATACAGACCATAGCATGGTTCATCCAGGGTGGAAAGAAGGCATCAATAGAGGCTGGGTAGACCAACTCCCTGTTGTAGGCACACAGCGTCCAGAAAAGCACCACAACAAACTAATCACGATAACCAGAAAAAGCACAAGGGTCAATCATAATTAATATCAACACTGATGCAACCTGATATAATTAAATTGTGTCATATAGCACTGGTTCTCAAAACCTTTTCATGCCAAGGATCCTCAAATGACACTCATTAGCTTTTCATGTCAAGAGCGCCCAGTTTGATCTGAAATAGGCTATGGTTCGCTAATCACTATTTAATGGCATATCCCTCTGTGCCCAAAGTATATTGTAAAATCAGAGTTAATTTAGCTCTGAGAGTGTGCAAATGGGCCCCAACGGGTCCAATGGTCTTCATTTGTACACTCTCAGTCAATTTATTTCCTAAATATCATTTAGCCCAAACCCCACTTAGGGAACCACTGTCATATATATACAGTTCACAGTATACTTGAACAAGAACATTATAATGCCAGCAATCTATACTTCATAATGAATAATGCGGTGCCATAATGTCAATGCTTCATTAAACTTTATATACCATTTTTACACAACAAATCTGTGCTTTCTCACCATGCCAACAGGGAAGGCAAAGACAGAGAAGAGAAGGTCTTTCAACCCATTGAGACCATATACCGACTTCTTCCCGGATCGAAAGTCGGTCGCTGCTGCCAATCCAAAGTATGCTGTTTGCAATAACTGTAACATAACACATCGTACACTGTATCATCAGCTCCCTGTGGCAGTGGTAATGGACATCAGTGATGGGAGTAACGTCCTTACAAGTAACGCCTCTTTTGGTAAAGGACTACTTTTTGCAGTAAACCTGTAAAGTAGTTACCTTCATAATTTAGTAACCAGTAAATTTTCATAGCACCACTATAACGATAACTCCTTACTTTTTAAAAGTAACTTCCTCAACACTGGTGGTCATGCAGATAGTCGTAGCAAAAAAATAAGAATAAAAATACAGAGCAAATCCTACCAAATTCAAAAAAGTGAGGTATTTCCAAGGTCCTCCGTAAACAAAGATTCCTTCGGGTAGCTCCTCTCCATCCTTATCAGCCAGGGACTTCAGCACAAAAGCATACCAGATGAAAGCTATGACATGGTAAACCTGAGCTCCACGCATTCTGATCAAATATCTTTACACAAACAAGGCAATCAAACACATTTCATTGGTAAAAACAAAAGAAAGGCACACACAAAAAGGACAACTTCAAAGTAGCTGCTGGCTGCTCTCCCATCAGACAGTAATCCACTGTGGATTGTGGTGAAGTTTTTTTTTTTTTTTTTTTTAAAGAAAGGCTCTATTGTGAGATTAGTGTAACTCTGCATGGGGCCATGGGCTTATCGAGATAGTCACAGTGTGTAGTATTAGTAAGTGCTGGAATCAAATCGACATTCCAAGACACGAGGCCCACTACTGTGTGACGTAGATTCATAGAAGCATTCTGTTTCATAAGCGTTGAAGTAAACCATGTGATCGTAGCAGGTTCACACCATCTAACTGTAAATCTGATTGGCTTCGAAGTCTGGCAACTAAAGAGGAATGTGCAAGACAGTAACTAGTAGCAGCTTATTCAGAATAGGGCAGAATTGGGCAATATGCATTAATATATTACTTATTATGCCTATAGAAGAGTAATAATATTACATTACTTGGACTCGAGAGTAATATGTAAAATATTACATATTACTTTTGCACCATCCCACCCATAAAAAGGTAAGTACAACAACACAATCTTTTTAGTCAGAAGAATATTCCCCCAATTACAAAACTTTATAATCTTATTATAAGGAGGACACACACAAGATCTTTCTTTGTTTCGATGTTGCAACTCTGAATCTAAATCTAATCTAATAAATCAATCTATCTAGAGTTCCTCCTGTATTTAATAGATTAGAAAACTATAATTGGAGTAATTGCTTGTACCACAATGGCACCAAAGAATGACAGTGCACCTTTGGCAAGTCTTCCCTTATTTATTTAATTCATTGTCATATTCTTCTAATAACAACAGACCTTGGCCTACATGTTGCATGTTCAATTGATTGAGAATAATTGCAGAGTGTTGGTATACTACATTTACTCTAGGGGGAGACCTTACATTACTAAGGTACGTGTTCACTCAAGGAAAAGTGACTCCCAGACTGTGCAGAGATTTACTGCTGCTTTAGTCAGTCAGCTCTAGTCAGTATACTGTTAAAATATACTGTGACATTTCATCAATGGACTGTTTTTGTAGGCTATACTAATCTACCACATTTTTACAGAATAGCCATTATACCTTCTCATGGATAAACATTATTGGCCCCAGGGCTTTCAAGGGGAGTACATTCATTTTCATCATTTAATAAAAATGGAGATATGGAAAATGTTATGGTGAATTACACATTGATGACATCAAGAGATGTATGCCTACTTCATCATATGACCCTTTTCTTTCTTTTGCATCAGATTATTTGTACAAACGGGTCCTTTGGTTCTATCCAGAAAAATGTTGAAAATAGGCGGAATAATAATTGAAATGATTTGATTTGCTCCAAGGTAAATGGGTTAGGATGTTGATGTTCTACTTGGTAGATGCACTCATTGTTAAATAAATATCTAATTAGTGTAATTTATTCTATTTATTTCAGAAGTAATGCAATTTGCATGGAATCCATAACTTATAAAAGATTAACTAACTACTAAAATAGGATTGACCATTTTTAAAAGGTGGTTTATTAACAAGTGGACACAATCTACAATAAGCTTTTAGGTCAGACAGCTGGGTGTGTACAAAATACTTTCATGTAAAGTCTATAGAAGAGTCAAAATCATGATATACCAATAAACATCTACTGAAAATGTACATTTTCATAGTTACAACACTAGATTAGAAAACGTTAATGCAAGGGTCTCGTTCAACATGACAAACGGCATTAAGGCACGCAAGCGGTTCATTATAGCAAAAACAGAAGTATAGTTGTTACACTTTGTGCAAGGAAATGCTTACTGTGTATATTGACTAAAATATACTGTAACATGTATAAAATATAATTACATTTGTTTTCCGACTGTGTTTTTGATCATTTGAATCCATATAGAAACCTATTTGAAAAAGAAACATGACTCCTTCTGCGTCTTTGCGCGATTAGGATGTCAAGAGTGTGGAATCATTATTGAAGCACTGCACTGACTCACCGTCATACCAGTGTACCCGAAGATTATAGAATATTCACCTTAATCGTGACTGACACCTGTATGATGACTGTCACTATAACAGTGGTTCCCAAACATTTTCATGTCAAGGACCACCAAATTGCCCTCCACATTTGAAAATATATATGCTTAGGACCCCACCGAACCTAACTTTGGGAACCACTGCGCTATACGACCCCAAAGATCCCATGGAGTAGAGTTACCTCTGTATTGCACTTGACCCAGTCCGTAATAACATATTTCTCAGGCAGTGTAGTGAAAAACAAAAAAACAAAGCACAGTGGGCCACCAGAGACAAATAGTCCTAGTGAAAATGATAGCAGGTTTCAGTAGCTGCTGCTAAATAATTCTTAAAGGAGAATTCCACACCAAAACACATACACTACAAGATAATTGGACCACTATATGATTTTTAAAAACTCAGCCGTCGCCCCTGCGGCAAGAGTTTTAACCGGAGTGGTTGGAGAGGAGAGTAGAAAAAGGGAGGGAAGGAGGAGGAATAGATTACCTCTGGGATTACATTTATAGGCTGCCCCAGAGTGACATAAAACTCAAGCATGTTTATCAGTATACTATTAAAATGTGATGTGTGAAAAAAAATAAGATTGGAGCTACTAAAATCAGGGTGAAACGTAGAAAAGGGGCAATGTGTTTTGGTTTGGAATTCTCCTTTAAAGAAGGTACAGAGCGCCCAAAGGAGTATAGTTTCACACCTTTGGAGCGTCCATGTTCGCAAGCAGCTGTGAGAAATCCACATGTTTGTGTAATCCCCGCTCAGAAGTTAACTAGCCTTGTCGTTGGACTTGGAGTGCTCTCTCTATCTCCTTCTGGCCTTTCTGTCCTCTCCTTCTTGCCTTTGGCCTGCAGTTAAGGTGCCATCTATAAAATAGAATAGAAATGAAAGCAATTAAAATCTGCAATCAAATGACAGTATACAGGTTTAAGGCTGTAACCTAGCCTGATTTTAAAGTATCTTCCACGGTAGTCTGAAAACATACCTCTTCAGATTCCATCTCAGCCCCTAGCACTTCTAGTACCAGTACATATCAGCCCATAGCACATGCAGTACCAAACTAGGTATTTTAGATAGAATATTAACTAGACTTAGATAGCAGTTACCTATACAAAATGTCAAATGTATTTACCATGTACCATGTTTTTAGTGCTTTTTACTTAATATCAATCACTCGACTAAAAGCATCTGCTAAAAGCCTAAACTGTAAATTGTTCAAACCCTCACAGGGTTCGGGGACAGTAATAACATATAAATAAGATCCTTATGCTTGGCACACGCGCACCTCAAAGCGGCTGTAGACCTTCCTCTCTTTCCTCATGCTCTGTATCTTCTCCAGCAGCTTCTCACGCTCCTGGGGGGTCTTCTGATGGCCTCTCCGCAGCAACCTCCTGCCGCCGCTCTCCTTCTCCTTCCTTGCATGCTTGTCGGCCTCTTCCTCCTTGTAGTCGTCCGTGTCGGCATCGAACTCGCTGCCGCTGCCAGTGGTTGGCGGCTCACCCCTGCTCTGGCTGTTGGCTGATATCTGACCCAGCAGCAGCTTGGTGTCGTCTCTGAGGTTGCTGCTGGAGATCACGTTGGCCGTGGACGAGTGGTAGCGCGACTGGGTTGACTTAGGCTGCTTCGACTGCGGCGACATCGGCACAGGTTCAGTTTCCGTTTCAGAGTTGCACTTCTCCCCCCCGGTTTGGATGTTGTTTGGTTTTCCGTGGCAGACGGATTCCTGTGGAAGAACAGTTCTGTTTGCTACGTCTTTCTCGGCATCCCCGGGTTCTATCTCAGCAGATTCGATCTGTTCGGGCTGCTTTCCGACTTCGCATCGGTCATCCGTGTTGTCATTCCCGACTGGTACGGGTGCCTCTGACTGTTGGCTCACAGAGGCGACTGATTTGGATTCTGGCTCCAAACTGGTCTCCGCCAAGTCCGTATGCACTTCTGGGGAGGGTTTAACCAGACTAGGATTGGACGAGGGCTCTTCCGATACGTCATTCGGAGTGGGTTCGTCTTTCGGGGCCCCCTGTTTGGGATAGGTGTAGACGACGGGTTCTACTTTTCTAAATTTGGAGGGATTCGGGGACCCTCCGGAACCCGAACCAGCCGGAAGAGAGGAAGAACATGACAGCGTAGCAGCAGCAGCAGATGTGGGGGAGACGGTGAGCTCGCTTGGAATGCGCACCTGTCTCAGCGTCAGCATGCGGAGCGCGGGCGGTTCGATCGGTTCGGAAGCGACGGGAGGGGCAGCGGAGTCGTCCTCCGGGATGAAAACAGAACAAGACTCTGTTCCAGCTGACTGGTCTTTTAGGGAGAGATCGGGTTGTTTCTGGTCGCATCTGGGAGCAGATGTGTCCAGAGCAGAGGATTCGTTCTGTTTGAGGTCTTTGAGGCCGACTTCACGTTTGTCGGCCGAGTTGTTATTCTCAGCAGGTACAGATGCCTGCGACAGAGGTAAGGTGACAGATTTGGATTCAGAGTGCATGACAGAAGAATCCGAGGGTTTCGAGGATTCTGTCAACGCTGGAGTGTGTTCTTGTATGTCTATGGGAGATCTGTCGGAATTTGACATTTCTAGAGCGGAGGCAATGGGTGAAGACGGCTTAGTATGCGGAATGTCAGAGGATGCAGGGAATTTATCCTTGCCGTCCTTTGGAGACAGAGGCACAGAAGAAGCCCTGCGTTCCACTGAAACGGGTTTTGACGTAGAAAGGTCTGCATTGGGTTTGACGGTAAGGGATTCCCCACAACCGGGCTCCACGGCAGACTGAACCGTAGCTGCGGGTGGACCAGAGTCATTCTTGGGACTTCCAGAAGGAGAGTTGTCTGCACGCGGGGAGGCCAGTGTCGAGGAGGAGTTCTCGGACGAGACGCGCGGTGTGATAACAACGGAATTGGGTCTGACTTTAGCCACCACTTGTGTAACAGGAGATTCCTGTGGACTTTGTTCAGGCAGAGACAAAGAGGGTTCTAATGGCGAGAGGATGAGGGGTCCACTTGGCTCAATTTTGTTCGTCTCTGGAGACGGACCGTCGCGGTTGGTACGAGACGAGACGGAACCAGATGGAGTGGAATTAGATGGGGAATTGGATGACAAGGCAACCGAAGTGACGCTGGTGTGATTTTTGGGAGTGTTTGTGTCTTTTTCACCTGCATTAGTGTCATCAACATGAGGATGAAGGCCGACTGTTTTCATGGACGCCACATTTACTACTTCCGGTAGAGTATTGTTTTGTTTCTGCTTTGTTACGGAAGAACCCGGATGATTGGGCAAGTCCTGTCTGACATCCGCTTCACAGATTTTCGACTCGGGCGCAGGGGGCTTTGTGGCGGCTTTCTCAGCGCCACTTGGAGCCACCACTGCCATGGAGGCTTTACGTTTTGCCGCCAGCTCTTTGAAAAACATGAGCCGGTTGTCGGGATCACTCATGTCCACATAGGATAGGTTGCTCAGGGACGATGCCGGCGGGAGCGCCAGCGGATTATCAGTTTGGGGCAGTACTACGTGAGAAAGGTCAGGTTGGGAAGCCGAGATTTTAAACGGTTCTCCTTCCGGAGGCTGTGCTTGGTCCAGAAGAGGTGTAGGCGTAGATTCGGAAGGCCCAAGTTGTTGGAGGCTAGACGTTAATGTACCAGATTTAGAACCGGATGTAATCTCCGCTTGCTTGAGTGAACTGGTGTCCTTCAAAGTAGCATCCGGAACTGGTGATTGATTTTTATCAGTCCTATGTGTTGTTGGTGGATCTGTCAGAGTGGGAACAGAAATCGTAGGCAGATGATGCTCCTTCGCAACGGCAGACGGCCTTGGTTCCTCCAATGACTGGCTGTGAGACAGAAGTGGCTTTGAGGAGGAGGAAGAAGACGCTTGACTGTTCTTCAGCTCAATCTTCTCTGAATCGGTTGAGGCTGCCACCGTCGAGTCCTTGCTGCAGACGGGAGCTGTTTTTAATTCAGGTGGGGGCTTACTTGCGGCGGCTTTCTCGGCTTTGCGCCTTGCCGCCAGCTCCTTGAAAAACATAAGCCTGCTGTCGGGATCATTCATGTCCATGTACGCCAGATCGCACGTCATGGGCGATACCGTTTCAGAAACGTCGGGTTGAGATGCGGACGGGGACATTTTAGCTTCCGTGGGCTTAGAAGGTTGCGTCGTGTCAGGACGGTCCTGCAATTTCTTTTCACTTAAATCCTTATCGTCTGCTTTGGCAGCAGAATCGGTGTTTGAACTATCGAAAGTGGCCGGCCTAGCGTAGCGGCTCCATTCGAACGGCTCTTTCGCGAAAGATCTCCTTTGGCCCAAAACCCGCGAGGCGAAGGGCAGCTTGGAGACGTCGCCCTCGCCTTTGTCAGCTTCCTCGTCTTGTCCCGGGGCCGCTTGGGAGTCTTGGGGGACTTGTTGTTCCAACTGGGAGCTGAAGATCAAGGACGACCTCAGCCTGGAGCTCCTCTGCACCGCAGGGTTGATCTGTCTGCGGAACGACTCCCTCCGCACCACCCCCGCCGGCGCGGTGTCCTTCACTTCCTTCGATGCATCCGGCTCATCTGACTTGTCCGTGGTGGTCGACGACGATTCCGACGGCGTTTTTTTTTTTGTTTCCACAAAGTCATCCGGTGTTCTCCTGCAAGGATCTGCAATGGATGCTTGCAAATCTTCACCGAATCGGGCTTTGGTGTAACTCGGCAGCTGGCTGGCCCTGGGCACTGGCGGGACCTTGAACGTGCCACGGGTGGTATTCGGGATCTTCGGGAGCGACAGCTCCGCCGCGCCTGACGACCTTCGCTGTAAGGAGGAGGAGTACGGGGCTCCTTCTTCGAAGGGGTCTTCGGTCGCTCCCAGCGCCGGGGACGCCCCCCGGGGGCCGGGCGGCACCTCTTTGTCTCCTGGCTCGTCGTAGGCACTGAGGTACGAACAAATCCTCCAGTTCCTCAGCCCTTGCTTCACCTTGGGGTCTTTGCGGTCGGCACTCGGCTCCTCAAAGAACATTTTGTGGTCGGGCTGATTCGAAGCCGCCGCTGCCGAGGGAGACTTCTGGCAGGCGTACGGCTGGCCCGCGTTTGACCTCTTAGGGTGAGACAGCGGTACCTCGCCCGTGTGCGACATCTTGTCCGACATCTTGTCAGAGATCTCGTCCATTTCCAAGTTCCTGGTCGACGACAAATAGTTCAGCACGGGATCAAAGCTCGAATCGGACTCCAGATCTTGTGGTAGGCCGGAAAACTCTGGGGGATATTGGTCTGACGACGGGTGATAGCCGCCTGAAGGGCCCCGGAACTTATCGAAGCCGGAATAACCTGTTTCCGGCCTCAGAAAAGGCTTCTGAATCCCTCGCTTCGCCTCGGCCTCAAAGCCCGGCAAACCTTGCTGCATCAGCTGGTAAGGATGTCTCCCGGAGGAGGACCCCTCGGCGAAGCTGTGCCGCTTGAAGGTGGGGCTGTCCTTTACGTTCATCCTAGAGTGATCGTAAGGCTGATCCACGCGGGGAGGATACATATACGTGTCCACCATTGGGGGCTCTCGCGACCTCGGGATGGAATCGTGTCTACTTAAGAGAGGCGCCGGGCCTTTCCACTCGTCGTCGAATGGCTGTCTCTTCCACTCGTCCGGACATGAGGGTTCCCGGGGGGGTAGTGGCAGGGACATCCTGGGGTCTTTACAGTACAGCGGTCGTGGGAGGGGGGTTTCACCCGCAACGTACTGGCCGTAGTCCTCAACTCGACCGAGCACGTTTTCGACAATCAGCGGCTGGGACTGGGCGTACAGGATCCGGAACTCCTCGTCGAAGGTGGACACGAGCTGTCCGAGGAAGAGGTGTGCCAGGCAGCGGTGGAGCTTCTCGAACGACCACATGAAGCTGAGGAAGAGATGGAAGGAATGTCAGATGAATGGGAGCTTTGTGTCGAGTCATTTGAACCTTTGCTCATATTGCTGGGCAGTGTGTGTGTGTGTGTGTGTGTGTGTGTGTGTGTGTGTGTGTGTGTGTGTGTGTGTGTGTGTGTGTGTGTGTGTGTGTGTGCGTGCGTGCGTGCGTGCGTGCGTGCGTGCGTGCGTGCGTGCGTGCGTGTGTGAGTAAGTACATTTTTCTCTTTTTCTTTTTGGTTTATGCCACTGTAAGTAGCAACAAAGAAATTGCCCACATCCATAGAAGTGACATGGTGATAGGCTAGCATAGGGAAAAATTGTCTCAAAAAGCTTTACAATTGATGATATTCAGACAGCGGCCATCTTGCCAGCAAGGTGCTATCTACCGGAAGGTGCAACTTCCCATAGACAGCCTAATTGTATTAAACAACATCAAACTCACCAACTTTACAGCTGTATTAGTTAGGGAAAGATAAGTAAGCCTATAGTTGACATTTGAATCATAACAGTTACATTAAACTACATTTCTGGGTATAACATACGTGGGACCTATGGGGGCTTCCAGGGACTATGGTGCGAAATTGTGTAGGAAAAATGTGGAAGCAGCAGTTTAGACTTGTGAAGGTTCTCACCTGTAGTTCCCACTGAGAACAGCCCTGCAGTCAGACAGCAGGAAGCGGTCCATCATCTGACCTGTGAAGGTCTTCCCTGAGCGGAGGTGGTAGGTGATGCCAGACACTGTTCTCACACGCAGAAACTGCAAGGCAGACAGAGAGACGACACACAATAAATATCAAACATGGCAGAGAAATCTAACCTCTTTGTTTGTTACACCCTGCAGTAAAACCCCAGACGGCCCCATTTTCATCACTGTTAAATACTTATCACTGAACGTCTTTGCCATTATATAGGTTGTGACTAGTACCTGGAGTTTGACCTGTTTTTTATGAGGTTTCCCACAGGAGTTGAATTTCAATCTTTTACAACGTAGTACATGTTATTAGACACCATGTTATTAGACTTCCTTGCGCATCATCGATGGGGAATCCAAGCTAATAGAAACGATGATGCACATGGAAGACAGTTTTCTGAACTGCCCACAGACCTCCTGTGAGACACAATCCGAGTAGGAAGAAATAAGGCTATTTCATCATGTACATTAGTGAATTAACGACTTGAGATTTTTTCAAGTCGACTTGTCAGACAGTCAAGTCGAAGTTGTATCGATTTATCGTTTTATGGCGCGGGGGGGGGGTCCGTCGTGGTGGTTCCCCGAGGGGGGGTGGGGATCAAATGGTGCCGCTACGCATGGCGCATGTGGCACCATGCATGTAGCTTAATATATTGGCACACAGCTGCACATCGTCCACTCCCAGGCCAGCCATAAAAACACATGACATTATCAATACGCAGCAGCCCACACGTTAGAACGCAGAATACGATCCATTTACATGTAGCCTCCTCCTCCTCCTCCTCCAACCACCACCATCGCGCCGCTTTTCTTTTATGATTCATTCAGTAAATGAATGAGAATGACGCGGACAGAAGCATGCGTCCCGTGCGGTAGCCTAATGCGAAACGAAAAACAAGCACGGGGAGGTGTTGGTTGATGAAGTTCTGTATTCCTCTGACACTGTTTGCTGTTCGATCTGATCCGTGTACGTAATGATCAGTGGAACGCCGCGCGCCCAGAGCGCGCTGCGCATGCAGCCTAAATTAAAGCTTAACTCCGATAGAGTTGCAAAGGAAACTTCAAAGGAGACTTCTGTCCGTGAGTGACAGTAACCAATATTACAGTTGAATTATATACACACGCGTCGTGACATAGAGAAGGAAAAAAGGGGAAAACAAAGGTAAATGTTTAATTCCTCCTCTTTCCTCCTTTCCTTCGGAGGAAGGGAAAAAACAACTTATCGACTCAGGCTTTTTGGAGTCGACACGTGTTATGCAAATCGATGCATCGATGTATCGATTTTTTGGTTAAAGCCCTAATGTACATTAGTGAGGACCAATTATATGAAGATCTATTGAAAGGTGGTGAAGTGATCCTTGAACCTCCAGCTAGATTGCAGCATTGCATGCACATTCTATGATATATATACAGTATAATTTCTGGCTGTGTTGCTTCCAAATTCTTCCAAGTTATTATTAGATGTAAAATAATAATGAAAAACAAGAAATCTTCACCTGAATGCTCTCCAGATTGACCCGGCAGTTGGAAACCATGTTGACGAAGTGATGTACGTTCTGTTCGTCCAGGAGGACATAGACGGCCACGTTCCGCATCGTAGCATTAATGATGTCTGCAAATATGTCCACGTCTGTAAACATGTCCATCACGATGGCAACCACCTACAGAGAAACCAAAGACACACAGCAGAGTTAAAACAGGTTGTTGATCGTGTGCATGTGTATGTGTGTTTTGCATATAGAAAAAACAATGAACAGCAGATATGTAAATCCCTGGCACTGTGGTTTTGTTCTGGAAGCCAAACACGCAAGCAATATATAATGATATAATGCTTTACAATGCTTTAGACTAGAGGTTTAAAGGTTTTGTGACACCCCCTTTCCCCCACTCCCCAAAAGCCCCACCCACCCCAACCCACCCCCAACCCCCTCATCCATTTATTGAACAGAACATCAATTTACATTTCTGGCTACCATTTTAATAGAATTAGAATCAGGAGCAGGATACAGGATAAACAAGTCAATTGGAAGAGGTGACTCAAAACGCTGTTGAAATGCTGGAAGTGCTTTCTCTACAAACTAGATCTGTAGATTTGGCACTTGGCTGTCAAATTATGAAGTTACGTAATGTCCGAAAGCCAGACATAGGAGGAGGGTCTGGCAGGCTTTAGTGCCTCTAAATAAATACTGAGTTTGAACTGTGTATATAAGTTATGATGACTGACTGTATGGTGTCTGACTCAAAAAGGAATTGTTCTACACATGATAACATCGATGGTGTTGAAATTGCAAAATACAATTTACAATTTAAGCAGAATATTCTTGACAATGTGAGCACTAAAACATTGTAATATATTAGACATCCTATATAGGTCACGGCTATCAAAGTCTACTGAGTAAACTACCTAGGAGGGTTCAGCAAGTGCTGTTTTTTTAGCCAGGAGAGAGAAGAGCTTGGGGCGAGTGGAGTGTTGGCCAAGTGTTTTTAGCAGGGGCCATCTTTCCTGTGTCGGCTGATAGGAGTGCACGGGAGGGCTAATGGAGGGAGCGGAGTAATATACTGTAAATACTCCTCTTATCTCATCTTATTTCATCTTATATTGCCTGTTTGATACTGCTTTGCGCTACTAAATGAGACTTTCAGATTAGTAGGCTTTAGTACCTTTAATTTAACACCCCACCAAAATGTCCATGTGTTACAGACCATAAGTCCTCATTGAATTGAATTGAACTGAATCTGGTATTGTGCTAATTTGCTTATTTCCATCAAAATGAGTAGTAAAGTGTGCCACTTGTGATATTTACATTATGAAGAGAGGAAATGCACTATGCAGTGATTTACAGGTTTTCAATCTAAAGACTCCGGGAAAGCCGGGAGGGTTTTTTAGACAAGTCCCAAGGATATTTGATGAGTGTCACGTCCTGTCCCCGGACATGCCATGCCAGGTCTGCCGTCCCTACATTTGTTCTTACCCTACCTGTGTGTTTCCCCACCCGCCTGGAGAGACTGCTACTGAGGAGAAGAGCTGTGAGCAATGTCACTGATTGACTGTGGTTGGTATTTATGTAACATGTTTGTTTGACTCTGTGTCGGATTATAGTTTGTTGCCTTACTATCGCTGTGATGCTCCTCCTGGGTGTATTATTTGTGTTGTTTTCTGCGCTGTGTGGCAATCCCTGTGTTAATGTTTAGGAGGACAGTAAAGTTGTGTTGAAGATACTTTGGTTTTCTCTCTCCTGTATGGTTTTCAATGAGACTGTCCTGACACCGGCCAACCCTATATTTGCTTGCAGATTCTCTATTTGAGCAAAGTTTGGCCACTGCCACCGAACACTTGTAGTGGTTGATATCTACAGTACAAGCGGCTATTTATTGGTTATTTGATTGGTTCAGGCCACGTCACAAAGCAATGTGACTCTGTAGGTGAGGTGTGACGGCCACAGAGGCCGAAACATTGTGTGTGTTACATTCATTTGCGGAGCTTTCAAAACGGAATACATCTCTTTAGTTTATCATCTCTTTTGTGTGAACACCTGTTGCCTTGGATGTGCATGCACCTCCTGACCACAGAATATACTGTTAAGGCGCAGCCCTTGGTCGTAGAAAGTATTAAAAAACACACATACCTGCTGTGCGGTCTTGATGAGTCGCCGGGCCTGTTCCTTTATGGTGGGCATGTCGGGTTCCGCGGGGTTGACCAGAGTGGTGACCTCCGTGGGCCCGACGAAGCGATGCATGTGAGGCCAGCCCAGGTCCAGGCCTGGGGCCTCCACGTCAGAGTGGAGGGGCCAGTATGTGTCTGAGGAGCCGTCCCCACCCGCTGGCGGCCCACCCTCCAGGTAGTGCGGCGGTTGTTGATGTTCCGCCTGCAGAGGCAGCAGGCTGCTCTCGCGCGGGACCTTCAGAGTGGACCGGATGTAGTCGATCTCCGGTCCGGAGAGGAAGTCCACAACGTCGACGGTCTGCAGGAAGCGGTAGTAGCCCTCCAGGTCCTCCTCGACGAGCGCGTCGATGGCCAGACGGTATTCCTCGCGGTAGTGAGGGGGAGGTAGTTGGGGTCCAGGGGGTTGTCCCCAGCGGAGGAACACTGGGAGCGATGCGCCATGGTTCTAGGAGAGATGTTTAGAATATAAAGTAAATATAAAGTATATATATTATATAAAGTATATATATTATATAAATTCCAGACCCACATGACCTCACAAATTACCCCAGATCCCACAAGTTACCACAGACCCCACAAGTTACTCCAGGCCCCACAAGTTAACCCAGACCCCGCAAGTTGCTCCAGACCCCACAAGTTACCCCAGACCCTGCAAGTTACTCCAGACCCAACAAGTTACCCCAGACCCCACAAGTTACCCCAGACCCCACAAGTTACCCCAGACCTCACGTTTTGTAGACCCCACAGGTTAACCCAGACCCCACAAGTTATCCCAGACCCCACTAGTTACCCCAGACCCCACAAGTTACCACAGACCCCAGAAGTAGAGAAATGACAGAGTTATTAATGTTTTCTTTTCTTTTCTTCGGACAGACAGACCCAGGCACAGACACACGTAGCTCCATGTATGTGGAGTGGTTACGCCACATCAAAAATATATTATTTGATTTCTCTCATGCAGCACACAGTGGTGTGAAGGAGTGAGCAGTCAATGCATAAGGATAACCAACACAGGCTTTCAAACTTTTGTTTTAATTGTCACTAAACTAGTGATGGACTGAATATTTGGCAGGGAGAAAAAAAACAATCACCATATTCGGTTTCGGCCCAAATTGTATTGTATTCCTACTCTTAACATATCTTAGTGGTTGTGTTTTATGCATCATAATAGAATAATTAGGCTACTAGAAGTACCAGTAGAATGTAAATTCTACAGTTGTTGATCCAGGTATCACTGCAGGGTCTGTCTGCAGGCTGTATTACTAGTTTCAGCGGCACACCCACCTATCCCCTTTGTCTTTAATTCTTTGATGAAATGTACAAGATGGCCACTACTGTACAATGTGTCTGCATATTTCCACTTTAAATGTTTCTCTTCCCTTTGGCCTTTATACCTCCACTATGATTTCCTATATTGTAACTGTATTGTCTCTATACGGCCATCAGTGTACAGTATGAATGGATGAATGTAGTGCACTATGTAAAGTGCCTTGGGTAAAGGCAATATATCACTGCACCATTTACCATTAATGAATGTAAGCCTGGCATCACAGCCCTCATTAAGTGCAAATAATGTTCATATGACCCACAGACTCTTTTCAAAACTCACAAACAATATAAGCAGCATCAGTGTTCTGTGGTCTTGGACCAATATGACTCCATAATTAAAATTGTTGTTTTTGACTCTGTTGTAATACCATGAGGGTGATGTGATGTAAGAGGGTCCCATCTGCCCTTTGCTAACCTAAAACCACCAGAGGCCAGAAAACCAGATGAAATGGACCACAGGATTGCAGGCTATGTATGGGGCGTGGCTCCTCCCTGTGGGCTAAAGTAAACTACAGCCAAATCCTCCATTTGCAAGTTCATACTGTTACTGTAGCCTACATGAAAACTGACGAAATAAGGGGAAAACGACTAGTCTACGTGCAACGCATTCAATTCAAAACACCATTGAGTAGGCTACCTCTGGGGCTATGGGGCTGGCAACAAATTATGAAAGCAAACTACAATTGAGGGCGGAATACGATTATATTAGTTTTCACAGTTTTGTGTTAAGATATTCCGGTAGATTTTCATCATGATTAAAATAAAGGCGATAAAAGCAAGATCTCGCGGTTTATAGCGCGGAAACAGTCTAATTAAACTGTAATATCGCTGTCCATATGTTAATAATAAATTCCCACAAACTCAATAAAGTCGATCGTCTTACCTTGATAACTTTCAAGCTTTAGGTGGTTTATTCAACTGTAGCCGGTCATTTCAGCAGTTCACTTTTTTACATCCGATCGCTTTGTTTTTTTGTCACCAAAGTGTAACACTGTTGCCATCGTCGTCTCGAAGGAGCACTGATGATCGACCACGTTTTTTTCCTCACATAGATACAGTATATTAGCTGGTGTTTCATTAGTTCCACAGCCAGCAGAACCAGTTCGCTGTCATCATGCTTGAGGCATGTTGTTGGCGAGAATGTGTTGTGTGAGGCGCAGACAGAGCACTGAGACTGAGCTCAGACTCCAGTAGAGAGCTGAACTGTCTGCATGTTGTCGCCCCGCCTCGCATACCGCTCCGTGTGTTGTGCTCTACCCAGGCATCCATGCTTGCTCAAGTTCTGGGCCTGGATGAACTTTACCCATTCATTCTGTTGCTGCACTCACGACCACAACATTATTGACTCTCTCTGGGTCAAAATGCAGTTCCACTATCATTTTAAAGAGGGGCACTCAGTTCAGGTTCAAGTACATCATGTGCCTAATTGTTAAGGTAGTCTTATCACCACCACATTTCAAAGCATCAAAATGCAATAGCCTAGACCGACCATACGTCCGTATTTCCCGGGACATGTCCGTATTTCACGTCCTGTCCGGGTGTCCCGGTTTATTTTTAGAAATTGAGGAAATGTCCCGGTTTTTGTAAAATTACTTTCATTCAGTTCCTTTCCGACACTCCTTTGCTTACATCGGACCAGTAAATCGACAGGCACTAGGGCACGTTCGGAAATTGCGCACTGAGTACACTGAGCAATGAAAACTAATAGGCGAGTGCGCTCCGGTGTGGTATTTCCGAACGTCCCCCTAGCGCTGCGCACGATGACGTCAGCCCTAAGCAGTCAGTGCAGAGCAGCAGCAGGCAGCCTTCTATGGCAAGCCACAAGGGTCTTAAAACGCATCTCTTTATCACGTTTAAATAGAATTCACACGCCAAAAGCGTGCGTTTTTTCCAAAATACGCGCGTCAAATACGCGCGTTCTCCAAAATACGCGCGTCAAATACGCGCGTTCTCACCGAAAAGCGCCGCTTTTTACGCCCGGGATGAAGTTCCAACAAAACGCGCGTCAAATACGCGCGTTTTGGCTTGCCATACGGACGTTCTGAACGTCCGTGGTTACCAACAGAACGCGCGTATAATACGCGCGTTCTCTCAGTATGCTAATAATGTCCATCCCTCTTTTCTGGCAGCCAATGCATTTGAAGTGGTTGTGTCCAATCTGCTTTGAGGGAACAGTGTTGCCAGCATTTGTCGCTTTCATTATATTGTTTTTTGCGCTACCGCAAAAAACTTGATTTGGCAATGTAAATGTCTGTTTTCTCATACAAATAAATCATCATTTCCATGGAAATGGAAATTAAAAACGAAACGATGTGCCGTGTGCTTGTATTCACAGATTGATTGAGAATATAATATGTGGGTGGTAATAATAATAATAATAATAAGGGTAATAATAATGGTAATAATAAGAAGGGTGATTGTAATTCAACAGTGTTTATTGTTTCACAATATAGCAAAATAATCAAATGGGAAATGCCTCGCCTACATGTAAGTATTATTTCTGTTTCGATAGCCTGCATCTGCGTGGCAGAAAATGTTCTTTTCTTTTTTTTTAAGAGACACGCCGTGTGCATGTGTTCTGAGAGAATCAATGTTAAATTAGGCTACTGTCACTGTGTACCTTTTGAAGTATTTTATCAAAGATATAATCCATAACGGGAAATATAAGGGGAAAGAGCGTCGATCGCCTTCTTTCTTGCTTTTTTTTTTCTTTTTGCGTAGCATTTGCAGAGCCGGATAAAAGGCTGTGCCCTAAACGCCCTAAATACGTTGTATAACGCAGTTACTTGCCGCAATAAGGTTTTCCATTTGGTTTCAAGGCAAGCTCTCAAAGACTTACATTTTGGTTAACCAGCTGTCCTCCCATTGCGCTCAGTGTTTCCAACTTGACGCATTTGTCGCTATATTCAGCTTTTTCAGACCCCCCTAGCGCCAAAATTAGTGAAAAACTCCTGGCGGAAATCTAGTGCTTTTTGGCTGGTGAGTTGGGGCGAAATTGTTTGATAGGCGCCAGAGATAAAACCCTCATTTTTCACCATTAAAAAAATGTAAAATGAACCATTAGCTGGTTCATTTTACGGACAGCTGGTTAACCAAATGTAACTCTTTGAGAGCGTGAAACCAAATGGACCCTTGCGGGTCCATTTGGTTTCATTTGCAACCAGGCGGGCTGGCAGAGCAGAGCACACTGGGATGCTGGTTAATGATTTTTTATTTTGTTTTATTATCGAAATAGGGATGTTAATAATGCCACTTAATATTTTAATGCGCGCATAACATCGGTTATCCGCGCAATATTAGGCATAGGCCTACAGTATTTATGGCTTCCGTATAGCGGCACAGCTGCCTGTAGGCCTAGGCCTACTGTCTGCAATGCGACTGTAGCCTATATAACTGCGCTTCATGAGAGAGAGGGGGGGGGGGGGGGGGGGGGGGGGGGGGGGGGGGGGGGGGGGTGACTATTGCACAGTCGATCCAATTTGGTTGAAATTCACGTCTCTGAATTGAACCCGCAAGGGTCCATTTGGTTTCATTTTTACTGGTTAACCAACTTTCCATCATATAGCCTGGGGACCACCTGGAAGGCTCTCAAGGACCTCTGGTTGAAAACCACGGCTCTGCTAGAGGGTTATGTGGTGGTGTAATAGAAAATACGTGTAGGCTATATTCTCTTTATCATGTTGTGCAATCGGTAAATATACAGTAGGATAGCTCATAGGCCTACTGGGGAATCAAATCGCGATGGTAACCAAATGGCATTCAATATAAACTATAAGGTCAGTGGCGTAGGCCTATGCTGGAATTATTACAGATGGCTTATGCGGAGCCAATCACATTTGCTTTGTTTCGCCATAATTTATGATTAAACCATATAAAAGAAGTATGGGGCCATGCCGCAATGAACCACGGACGAAAGCACTAAAGCAGACAAAATAAGCAAAACTAAGCGCGCGCGCACGCACACACGTGTCTCTCTGTGTGTTTACTATGGTTGCTATGGAAAACCGTAGCTGACACACGTGGCGAAGGGAGAGCCACGTGGGGGGCGGGGCCGAAGTGAGGCGTGAGAACCGACTCAACAACGTGCATTTTGAAATAAAATAAATATGACTATCTGCGGCCTTCTGGTGTCTGTCTGTCTGTCTGTCTGTCTGTCTGTCTCTCTGTCTGTCTCTCTCTCTCTCTGTGTGTGTGTGTGTGTGTGTGTGTGTGTGTGTGTGTGTGTGTGTGTGTGTGTGTGTGTGTGTGTGTGTGTGTGTGTGTGTGTGTGTGTGTGGTGTGTGTGTGTGTGTGTGTGTGTGTGTGTGTGGGTGTGTGTGTGTGTGTGTGTGTGTGGGTGTGTTTATTTCATCTGTTATTTAGTGCACACAGACCCGCCAAAGGGTTTTCGTCCATTTAGTCATAGGATAGTTGTGTTAAAGTTGAGGTTATATATATATATATATATATATATATATATATATATATATATATATATATATATATATATATATATATATATATATATATATATATATATATATATATATATATATATATATATATAAACACGCATTGCCACTGTTTTGCAGTATTACTGTCTCTCTCTCCTGTGTTTGTGCCTCATTTTCAACTGTTTTTATTATATTGTTTTTTGCGCTACCGCAAAAAAAACTTGATTTGGCAATTTAAATAAATCATCATGTAGGAGCCTGCCAAAATGACGTTTTATATAGCTTACATTATATGTCACTGGGTTGGTGAGGTGAGCGCCGCAATGGGCTTCATGATTGGTTGAAGCTCTGTGGGTGGCCACTAGTATAGGCTATAAGTGCATGGTCTTTCCCAGCTCACTCCAAGGCTGGTTTGGATTCTTGGAGGCAGGGTGAGCTGGGAGGCTACATAATTTGTTGACCACAAGCACTTTAGCACTTCGCACTTTGTTAATTTGATCCACATTAGTATTCTTCACTGTTGTATCTTTGCACATATTTATTGCGATATTTATTGATATTGAATACGTGTTGTAATATTTGGTGCACTGATTATAGTAAACAGTACAAATGCATTTTCCTGGTTGGATCGTTTTTATCATTAGTGTCGTAGGCTATTGTGTTGCGCGTCATACAGCTTGTTCAACTCCCAGGCTTAGCCTGCCGGCATGAGTGATCTATTGGGGATCATTTTCAGCCACTACACATCATTTCCATGGAAATGGAAATTAAAAACGAAACGATGTGCCGTGTGCTTGTATTCACAGATTGATTGAGAATATAATGTGTGGGTGGTAATAATAATAATAATAAGGGTAATAATAATGGAAATAATAAGAAGGGTGATTGTAATTCAACAGTGTTTATTGTTGCCGAAAAACGCCTTCAATTCTGGGACAGACAGATCCAATGCTCATTCTTTGGATGACTGCGTGCAGATTTCACTGTGCAATCTGGTTAGTTCGAGCATGGCCTGGTCAAAAAGACAGAGAAAGCTACTCTGTTCATCCGAGATCCTGGATTTGGCATATAGCGTGCTGGGGCCCGCGTTTGCTGTGAATATATTGCGCTTTGGAGCCCTGCCTCGTCCAGGCCCGGCCTCAAACGATGTCCACACGGTGCCATCTTTACTCTGCTCCTCCGCTGGCTCAGATAACTCACACTCAGAGTCCTCTGACTCAGACTCACAGACCGGGGGTCCTCCTCAGTCTTTTGATTCATTTTGATTGGGACATTATAAAACAATAGAAAGGAATGCACATCGAAACCACAGTGCTGAATGTGTGAACAATTCGTGATAGACACATCAGGCTATAGTCATCGCGGCTATGCAAATGAAAAGGAATGGAATGCACTGTTACAATGTTTTTCATAGGCCTACTGTTTTAGGCAGGAGGTGAAGTTAAAAAAAAAAAGTAGTTATATTACTTTGTAAAACATAGGCCTAGTTGAACGTTCACGGCGACACGAAAAGGTACGAGTCGACAAATCGCCTCCTTTTCTTTTTTTTATATTAATGATTTTTATTTTATATTCTTTGTAATTTCTTTTCTTTCTCCCTTATCCCTACTGCTAAGCCTGACCCTCCTAAGCACGCAGCCTGGCTGCGCTTAGGACAGATACATGCATGAGTACTTAGCCTATTCTCAAAGATTATAGCTCTCATTTTCAAACAATTATAGCTCGGTCAATTCTCAATCATTTCTTACCATTCAACATGTTATGTTGAAAAAAATGTTCCTTGTTTTTTTGCTGTATGTGGCGTGCATTTATCCCAAGTCTATGAAATAAAAAATAAAACTTAGTTACTTACTAAAAGTAAAAAAGTAAAAGTCAAAAGACAATGACAAGTCTTGGGCTCTTCAATTGGAATGTAAATGAGCCATTAGCTGGAACAATAGCGCTCTTCTTGGCATGGAGGTGTGAACTTTCAAGGGGAAAGAAAGGGTGAGGATTCCATCGGTCTATAAGACCTCTGAGCTTCAGTAGTTCTAGGTATAACTCCTACCATTAGTTCTAGTGTTAAATGACCATTAATCTTCTACACTCTCTAGTTGTGTAGACTTGGTCTAATTCACATGATGAATATTTTAACTCTGAGAGTGTTAAAAATGAAACCAAATGGACCCACAAGGGTCCATTTGGTTTCATTTTTACACTGCATGAGTTTTACACTGCATGAGTTTTTGGCTGCATGAGTTGGGGCGAAATTGATTGACAGGCTCCATAAATAAAACCCTCATTTTCACCTTTTTCCTCCTATGACAGTGGTTTTCAACCAGTGGTCCCCAGGCTAAGATGGACAGTTGGTTAACCAGATGTAGGCCTAACTCCCAGATGTAACTCTTTGAGAGGACCCTTGCGGGTCCATTTGCTTTCATTACGCACAGCCTGTGCGTAATGCGCGTCTTGCCGGGTCTCCAAAACCACAGCCATGCAGCTTTTTTGGCCACTTAACCATGGCGCACGCCAAAGGCAACTGCACAACTATACATGTTTCTATAACCACATTAGTTCGGCAGCATTATGTGGTCAATGGCCAGGATGGGCACTCCTGTGCGGCACAGGGGTTTGACAGTCTGGTCGATGTAAAAGTGTAATCATAGTGCCAAAAAGCACGCTCGTCTGTGTGAGAGAGAGAAAGGAGGGGATTATTTCTTGGTGCGCTAACTTCGCCAAGCCCCGAAAATTAGCCAATCTGCAAGTGTGTGTGTGTGTGTGTGTGTGTGTGTGTGTGTGTGTGTGTGTGTGTGTGTGTGTGTGTGTGTGTGTGTGTGTGTGTGTGTGTGTGTGTGTGTGTGTGTGTGTGTGTGTGTGTGTGTGTATTTATTTTTTTGTAAAAGGTTCTCGTTTTAGTTTCAATTTTTTCATACTGTATTTTTTTGTTGCTATCGTAGGATATGGTGCTGAAAACTGCCATAAAGTTTAAAAAAACCCTGACACGCACGCGCGCGCGCGCGCGCGCACGCACACACACACACACACACACACACACACACACACACACACACACACACACACACACACACACAGAGAGACAGACAGAGAGACAGAGACAGACAGACAGACAGACAGACAGACAGACAGACACCAGAAGGCCGCAGATAGTCATATTTATTTTATTTCAAAATGCACGTTGTTGAGTCGGTTCTCACGCCTCACTTCGGCCCCGCCCCCCACGTGGCTCTCCCTTCGCCACGTGTGTCAGCTACGGTTTTCCATAGCAACCATAGTAAACACACAGAGAGACACGTGTGTGCGTGCGCGCGCGCGCTTAGTTTTGCTTATTTTGTCTGCTTTAGTGCTTTCGTCCGTGGTTCATTGCGGCATGGCCCCATACTTCTTTTTATATGGTTTAATCATAAATTATGGCGAAACAAAGCAAATGTGATTGGCTCCGCATAAGCCATCTGTAATAATTCCAGCATAGGCCTACGCCACTGACCTTATAGTTTATATTGAATACCATCGCGATTTGATTCCCCAGTATGAGCTATCCTACTGTATATTTACCGATTGCACAACATGATAAAGAGAATATAGCCTACACGTATTTTCTATTACACCACCACATAACCCTCTAGCAGAGCCGTGGTTTTCAACCTGTGGGTTGAAACCAGAGGTCCTTGAGAGCTTCCAGGTGGTCCCCAGGCTATATGATGGAAAGTTGGTTAACCAGTAAAAATGAAACCAAATGGACCTTGCGGGTTCAATTCAGAGACGTGAATTTCAACCAAATTGGATCGACTGTGCAATAGTCCCCCCCCCCCCCCCCCCATCTCTCTCATGAAGCGCAGTTATATAGGCTACAGTCGCATTGCAGACAGTAGGCCTAGGCCTACAGGCAGCTGTGCCGCTATAACGGAAGCCATAAATACTGTAGGCCTATGCCTAATATTGCGCGCATAACCGATGTTATGCGCGCATTAAAATATTAAGTGGCATTATTAACATCCCTATTTCGATAATAAAACAAAACAAAAAATCATTAACCAGCTTCCCAGTGTGCTCTGCTCTGCCAGCCCGCCTGGCTGCAAATGAAACCAAATGGACCCGCAAGGGTCCATTTGGTTTCACGCTCTCAAAGAGTTACATTTGGTTTACCAGCTGTCCGTAAAATGAACCAGCTAATGGTTCATTTTACATTTTTTTAATGGTGAAAAATGAGGGTTTTATCTCTGGCGCCTATCAAACAATTTCGCCGCAACTCACCAGCCAAAAAGCACTAGATTTCCGCCAGGAGTTTTTTCACTAATTTTGGGCGCTAGCCTAGGGGGTCTGAAAAAGCTGAATATAGCGACAAATGCGTCAAGTTGGAAACACCGAGCGCAATGGGAGGACAGCTGGTTAACCAAAATGTAAGTCTTTGAGAGCTTGCCTTGAAACCAAATGGAAAACCTTATTGCGGCAAGTAACTGCGTTATACAACGTATTTAGGGCGTTTAGGGCACAGCCTTTTATCCGGCTCTGCAAATGCTACGCAAAAAAGAAAAAAGAAAAAGCAAGAAAGAAGGCGATCGACGCTCTTTCCCCTTATATTTCCCGTTATGGATTATATCTTTGATAAAATACTTCAAAAGGTACACAGTGACAGTAGCCTAATTTAACATTGATTCTCTCAGAACACATGCACACGACATTTTCTGCCACGCAGATGCAGGCTATCGCAACAGAAATAATACTTACATGTAGGCGAGGCATTTCCCATTTGATTATTTTGCTATATTGTGAAACAATAAACACTGTTGAATTACAACCACCCTTCTTATTATTACCATTATTATTACCCTTATTATTATTATTATTATTACCACCCACATATTATATTCTCAATCAATCTGTGAATACAAGCACACGCACATCGTTTCGTTTTTAATTTCCATTTCCATGGAAATGATGATTTATTTGTATGAGAAAACAGACATTTAGATTGCCAAATCAAGTTTTTTGCGGTAGCGCAAAAAACAATATAATGAAAGCGACAAATGCTGGCAACACTGTTCCCTCAAAGCAGATTGGACACAACCACTTCAAATGCATTGGCTGCCAGAAAAGAGGGATGGACATTATTAGCATACTGAGAGAACGCGCGTATTATACGCGCGTTCTGTTGGTAACCACGGACGTTCAGAACGTCCGTATGGCAAGCCAAAACGCGCTTATTTGACGCGCGTTTTGTTGGAACTTCATCCCGGGCGTAAAAAGCGGCGCTTTTCGGTGAGAACGCGCGTATTTGACGCGCGTATTTTGGAGAACGCGCGTATTTGACACGCGTATTTTGGAAAAAACGCACGCTTTTGGCGTGTGAATTCTATTTAAACGTGATAAAGAGGTGCGAAATCTGATCTAGCCGGCTTGCCATAGCCTTCGTCAGTCAGTTAGTAGACACTAGACAGCGTGGTTGTCAGTCTCCGCCACCATGCCCAAGCGCAAGTGCACGTTTACAGACGAGTTACAGAAAAAAAATCCCTGTATTCAGACCGGGGCGAGACAAAAGTGAAGCACTGTGCACTGTTTGCAAAGCAGGCACATATGTTTCGCTCTGCAATGGTGGTGCAAGGGACCTAAAATCCACATTGGCACAGAAAAACACAAAAAAGCTGTTCGAGGCGATAGTAGCACCTGTTCGATATCTGAATATTTCGTGAAACCAGGGAAAGATAGGGTGACCATACTAAAAGTACAAAACCAGGACACCTTGGGGGGAAACAGAAATAATTACAAATTATTTCTGTTTTATTTAAATGCATTTATTCAAAAAGTCAAAAGTGCTTTACAATGTGCTTTACAAAGAAAGAAATAATGTCAATCAACTTCTCTCAGACATAACTCTGAACAGCAACACTGAAACTCAGCCTCAATTTCAGACATGAATGCAACAATGTCTGTTGTAGGCTATTGAAAAAGGTTAACAATTGTCTTCTGGAAAAATGAAAATAAAATATCTAACAAAAAAATCCTCTTGTATATTAACAACTTAGAAAGTAACTGTAGTAAAATGTACCAAAAACTAACCAAAATATAAATTTTGGTTATTTTTTGTTGCATTCATGTCTGAAATTGAGGCTGAGTTTCAGTGTTGCTGTTCAGAGTTATGTCTGAGAGAAGTTGATGGACATTATTTCTTTCTTTGAAAAGCACATTGTAAAGCACTTTTGACTTTTTGAATAAATGCATTTAAATAAAACAGAAATAATTTGTAATTGAAGTTATTTTTTTGTGTGTGTGGGACCCGTGGGACCCCCCGTGGGACCCCCCCCCCCCCCCCCCCCCCCCCCCCCCCCCCCCCCCCCCCCCCCCCCCCCCCCGCGCGCTAAGGTGTCCTGGTTTTGCACTTTTAGAATATGGTCGCCCTACAATAGCCTATTCATTATAGCCTATGCAGTAAAGTAATTAGCCTAAGTAAGTATAAGTAGCCTGAGGCCTATAGGTTGAGGTTTGTTTTGAATATGTAGACATGACTGGCCTTAAATTGTCTGTGCTTCCAGGTACATATCACCTGTTTCTTTTTCTTAAACATAATTGCACAATGCACATTGATATAATATCTTATTCTGTGAACATGACAGGCCTACAGTAATGGTATAATAATGCTAGGTTAACAGGAAATCACTCAAGAGATACCGGCAATTCTCTCTTCCAGTTAATCTGATATAGTCATATAGTAGCCTATAATTTAAGTAATAAAATGATTATCTAAAATGATTTCAGTAATACATGGCTTAGGAGAACTGGAGAGTGAGACTACCCTGCCATATAGATGCCACGAGATAATGGCAGGAGAGGCGAAATCTGGTCTGTTATGTTATTTTCCAACTGCTGCGAAATCATTTTACGACCACAAACACTGGTTGCAATATGCCAATGGTCGTAACGGTTGCCCAATGGTTGCGACCGTTGGCATAACAGTTGAGGTATGGATTTTACTGACATTCATTCTTGCAAGGCATCAACCAGCACATCAGGAGCAATTTGGGGTCCAGTGTCTTGCCCAAGGACACCTCAACAGATTGGCCGTAGTAGCCGGGATTCAAAGTTTCGAACCGCCGACCCACAGATCATTGGACAACGTACCCGCTCTACCTTCTGAGCCACAGTACAGTCGCACAGGTCAGAGGTTACATTTCTGGCAAAGAGACACGCCATCGGCAAGGAGAAGTAACATTATACTTTTGCTCACTTTGTTTCTCTTCTGGTTCCCATTGTGTTACCATAATAATCACAAGCCAGTATCACTATACAGGATCATATGTAACTACACAATGGAACCTTTTTTATGTATTGTAAAGTCACAATCTACAAATGTAACCATGTGTCTGATACAATACAGCATGTGTCTAAAACAGAGCCCTAAGTTTGAACGTCATAGAGTTAAATCACAGGTATGTTCTTATCAGTCCATTTCACATCTTTAAACTGGGACCTTAGTTAACCTATACAGTATTAACAGCAATTCCCCTTTAAGACTCTCAACAGCACACATAAAAATAGCCAGCTCAGGATGCAGTCTGATGTAACTACTGTAAAGGAAGTGATGCATCTTGGAGACAATTCCTCATTGTTTGTTCTTTGTAGGCCCCACCCGGGAGCCACACAAAGTAGCATGAGAAATACATGATATACTGTATATTCTGTGCGTTGCAGACTGTTACACATGGAAGCATTCTGCCATATTAAATGGAAATGCTATGATGGACAATTCAAAGGAATGCTCCAGAACAGTTTTCCACCATGATTGCTCCGGCTTTAAAAGTTTTAAAGTTACTTTGTAATGTATCATGGTTGTAATGTGTTTGATGTTTTTGAGTTGCTTTGTAACGTATTTGACTGTATTTGTGTGTACTCTAAGCTCGGCTACATTGAAAATGAGGGCCTGCCCTCAACTGTATCTCTGAGTATAAAAAATAAAGGTGGTGATGATGATGATGATGATGATGATGATGATGATATGTAACTGTTATATTAACCCTAGGATCTCATAAATACATGAAGTCATAACATATGCTATAAATACATAATATACTATTTAGAAATATCCCATGAACACAGCACCCTAATGTGACGTTATGTCTCCATATATGGTCGCTCTTTGTGACATCGCATGACATGATGAGTATGCCATGGCCTACTTGTGCATGAGCGGAGGGAGCCAATACTTATGACATTAGTTATAAAGGTCTCTTACGTCACCATTACGTCATCACGTAAACCGGCCAATTGGAGTACTCTGCCTGTTAGAAATATTTCATATTTCTGAGGTTTATTGTGAATGATTTCACATATGTCATACCATTTGTAACTGGGTCGTGCTACCACCTTGTAGATCTGCTATTTTGAGAAACGTGCCACCATGTCTCTGTACAATACATCTGCTCATCACATAAAGAACGTCTTGACATTATTTGTTTTCAGAACGTCCTAACTGTTTCTGATTGTAACCTGCTTATCATTACTAATGCACAGTTATTGTTTGATTTTTATGTCGCCAATGCTGATATCTGTTCCAGGAGACATTTAGCCTAGGTCACTCTGATCTCTGAACCAGTTTCATCCAGTATAATCATTTATTGTTTTTGTTTTACCTATCCATGTGTAACTATGACAACAATTGATTGTGATTACAATTGTCTTAAATATTCTCAACATCCTTTGGGTTGTTGGGAGAGCCTTCGTTCATCATGGCTTGTTCTGTGGCTTCCGTATTAAACCAGAATAACCAGAATCCACCAGAATACGACTGGATTATTCAACAGAAACATGACTCCGTTGACTGGTAAAATACTTTGTTTGTATGTCTTTGGTCTCAGGGTCCATTTGGTTACAGTTTATTGTTCAGGAGTGCATTCACTCAAACCATTTCCTCTGGGTACATTTACTCAGAAATCCTCGGTTACCATTTTACCTCTGATCCATTTAGCTCTGAATTACAATTGAATGTACTAAACAATTCTATATGCTCTTAAAGCTGGAAGTACATTTTGGCTCAGTACTTATACTTTGTGTTACTTGAGACTATTACAATTGGATTCAACTCAAGTACTCTCTGTTTTCCGGCTGTCCGATAGTCGGTGGTCCTTCCTTTCTAAATTTTGCTATCAAAGGATTATCAGTCCTATTGTCACCAATATGAAGATATTTTTCTAAAAGAAAATATCCATCACCGCCAACCACCAAACACCACAGACCGATAAACTCGCTAAACTTTGCCTGCTCCGCTCCCGCAACTAATACCAAAGAGTAAAGATGTAGGCCTACTGTATTTGTCATTGTATATTTGCATAATTATTCTCTGGATTACTCAATCATAACTATTAGGAGCAGTGGGCAGTATTTTTTTCCATACTTCAATTTCTAGGAAACAAAATGTTGGAAATGGGTGGATCCCCTTTACTGCAACTGGGTGCAGTTAGGGGTTAAATATATTTCTTCACCCTGCCACCTTCTACTTACTGCTATTAGCTATAACTACAGTATGTCTTTGTTATTGTTACTACTGGAACTGCAATGTTGAAGAACCTGAACCAAAGCATATTGACTCTTGTGTAGTTGTATATGACATAATGAAATGTAACCATAAAACTTGAATGTTAATGGCACTTGTGTGCTCAGCCTGCTTGTTCAGCTTCATAAACGCAGCACTGGAGGCAGTGATAGGAAACGTGAGCTATTATAAACAGTAGTATTTGACATTAACCCTTCCTTCCTCATAACCAAGTCCTTTTCAGCCATTTGTTTGCATCAAACACACACAGTGGAACTGATTAGACTCTGTTTGGTTTGGCACAGTATTAACAATGGAGCATTTTCTTTGTCAAGGTGAGGTCACCAGAAGGTATGGTGAGCCTGAGGGTAAACGTGTTATACAACAGAGTGCATTAACATAAATTATATGGGGAGGCAGACTTCTGTCCAACATAGCATATAGGGCCAACAGTTAAGTTGAGACGTCAATGCGGATGAAATCACGTCAAAGCGACCCCTCTCGTGGAATAGATGGGTGTTATGGTTTAAATATGTATTTAAGACCATGTTCGAATGTCCACTCACATAGCTAAAATCCCTAAACGAAAGCAAGGAATGTAAAACAATTAACACCTATCCTTTACTTTCTCTAATAACAACCTGAACCTTGGTTGAAAAAACTGTCCTTTAAGTTAGGAGTGTCACGTTGTTGAAAAAAGGGCCATTAGTCAGTGCAGATATATAGCCTAAATATTTTAATGATTTGTCAAAATCAATGTCAAAATTTAAAAAAGGTAATTAAAAATATATCGCTACTACCGGTACTTGCTATGTTAAATGGTATGATCACTCCAGCTCTACTTTAAATATGATAATAGAAAATGTATCAGCTATTATTTTTAACTCATTTTTTCAGCAGTGCCAATTACAATAATGTGATCCTGGGCTCTACACACCCTCTGCCAACCTGGGGAGGCAGCAGACTGACCTCATGCTTCCGTCAATGCATGGAGTCCAAGTTGCCTTCTTTTTCACCTGACGGGGAGTTTCCCTGGTTGGACATAGTGTGTGGAAGGAACATGGGGGAGGCAGTTTAATAGAGACCAAGATTATATACAGTATGTTTATTAAGTGGTTAAAGTATAGTGTGTCACATGTAAATAAACACATTGGTATATTCATAAGTGCCGACATTAGACCCCCAAATAAACAAACTAATGCCAACCAAATAGATGATGCCCCTTTCACAGAACATGTCAAACAAGATGAAACATATAGAACATAGCTCACAATTAGAAAATAAGCCTAATAGTAGCAGGGTGGGATCAGAGTGTGTTGAGCTTGGATGTAGTATTAAACGAGTTAAACGAGTTGCAACAGGCAATATTGGAGAATGTTGAGTTTTGTGCATTACCTTTTTATTGTATTGACATAAAACAAGTTATTGGAGTTATCAGCAGCTTTAAATATAATGAAGTTGAAACAGGTCTTTCACAAGTCTATCATTAAAGGGGTAGGGGGAGGACAATTTCAGCATTGTGCCCTAAGCATGTTGTGCAACTTTAACCAATATAGAGCTACTGAAGACGTAGCTGTTTGTTTGCCTTTAAGCACAACGTGACTACAAGTGTTATGCTTTGTTTTGACACGTATCTAGGGCTTCTGCGGTACTGTTACTGTTCTGTACTGCGAGGAAAGAACAGGGGGGGAGGGGCGTCAGAGGAAAAGGGAAGAGGAAGAGAGGAAAAGGGAAACAGGGCTATTACAGCCGGACCTGCATCTGGGATCACTCTTGTGATAATTCTGGAAGGTCAAATCCTGCTGGTGTGAAAAGAAAACAAAGTATTAGACTAATCAGAAATCAGAGCACGTAGAGACAGGTTCAAAACCTAAATTCACTCAAAGACATCAGTCATTTAGATCCTGATTATGAAATCTCCACAAGTACGAACACGCAAAAGATGAAATGACAAATCATGATTCCAGTAACTTTATTCGCTACATATTGCACATATTCTAAGCTCTTGAATGATGCAAATGCCAGACTTAAAAAATTCTCAGCTCTCGGACATGGTCATTAATATTACCAAAGATGATTGTACCAAGCAGCCAGGCAGCCGTGCAGGCACACACACACACACACACCCACGCACCCACACACACACACACACACACACACACACACACACGCACACACCCCCCCCCCCCCCCCCCACACACACACACACACACACACACACATGCGCGCACAAACACACACACACACACACACACACACACACACACACACACACACACACACACACACACACACACACACACACACACACACACACACACACACAGCCGTGTCAGGGGTTGCAGGCCTGGGGTCAGCCCTGAGATCATCACCTTACTGGTGGAGAAAGAAGCAGACATTAGCACGAAGGTGAGAGTGACTTGCACTGTTGAAAATGGATGACTCCCAGTTCAATTGGAATGCACTTACTGTATGTATTGGTGACTCAGTGATGTAGAAACTCCTTCGGAGATTGATGCAATGGGGCGCACATTCAAAACTCCATGCAAATGATGCACTCGCCCAGAGCACATGTGTGTAGCATTTGTTTCTGATTTGTTTGTCAGCAGTTCACAACTACTCACTGGAGAATCACAGTGTGTGTGGCAAAGGAAAAGCTGTGGCAGCTGTCTGTAAAATGCTGTTATCTGTCTCACTTGTTGTACACTTAATTGTTAAAGTGGGGGCAGTGAACTCAGCAAAGGAGCAGCCGCAGAAGCACGATTGGACTGATCGGTGAGAGCAGGGAAGGATTATCCAAAGGGCACGTTGGGCCCAGGCCCAGGGGCCCCTGAGCTAGGGGGCCCTTACCCAAAAAAGGGGTAAAAGTGAATAATAATGGTGCATTAAGAATGGGTTTACTAATTTTGTCACTAAAATAGCCCCAAAAGTCCTAAACCATCATGCCGTCGCGCCGAGCAGAAAAATCCTCCGGTGTAGGGGGGGCCCTTTGGCTGGTGGTGGCCCAGGGGCCCTTCATTTCATAATCCGCCTATGGGTGAGAGACATATAAACCCATTCCCCTCACTCCACCCTGCATGGAGCCATGCTGGTTAATAGCATTCCACCAGGCACAGTTTACAGTTTCGCCTGTGCTTTTAAAAGTGCAAATGTTTACATATTCATAACCGGCAGTCTTTGACCCTCGAGTCTCAAGACAGCACACCAGTAATAAAAAAGATCTCACAGAGGCAGGCCTCAATGGCCGAGCTCGCCACTCCCCTTTCCTCGAACTCGTATTTTTACATGCCTGACCTGCCTCCATTGTTTCCATTGTATCGTATTCTGTGGCATGTTCTGCTGAAGAAGAGTGCAATAAGCTTAAAGACGCCGGGGGTTGGAATGCACTGAGTCACGCACAGAGTGCAGCATGATACCTGACATTCCCCTACATGTCCAGGGAGCTTGGAGCCGAAAGGAGATGTTTGGCAGAGTTCAGAATGAACACAGAGAGACAGAGAGAGAGAGAGAGAGAGAGAGAGAGAGAGAGAGAGAGAGAGAGAGAGAGAGAGAGAGAGAGAGAGAGAGAGAGAGAGAGAGAGAGAGAGAGAGAGAAAAGAGAGAGAGAGAGAGAGAGAGAGAGAGAGAGAGAGAGAGAGAGAGAGAGAGAGCAACACCATCCACATCTGGTTATAATAATGTGCCTGCCCTCTATTCTAATATTATGTCTTGATATTCTTAAATTCACTAAATGAGTTATATTCTTAATGGCTGCATGCACTAAAAAAGCGTTATCTGCTACTTAAAAAATAAATAAACAACAATGACAATAAATGAAACAACTTTCACCTATAATGCCATGCCCAAAATTGGGAAGCCAGGTGGTTTAGTAAATTTCTGAATATGATAAATGCATAAGGAAGGTGTAACAAAAAGCTGATCTTCAAGCAAGTAGAATGACAAGTGTAAAGGTTTAATTTATATTTTTTGGTGTTGACCTGAAAGTTTTGGGAACCACACTTACGCGCGCGTGTGTGTGTGTGTGTGTGTGCGCGCGCGCACACACACACACACACACACGCACACGCACACACACAAACGTTGTATCATAGCAACTGATGCTTGATGCTCTTCAAGTGAGTCATGGTTTAACATCTCATTTCTGAAAGACAGGCTGGATGAATGCCTAGTTGATTAGGTAGTTAGCTTATGACTGAGGATGTGCTGGCAAAGCCTCAAGCACTTTCAAGCCTAGAAGCAATTAGAAGCATTATGAATGGCGTCAATCAGGTGATAATCTTTCATTATAGTTTAGTTTTAGTTCATTTTTATAGCGGATTTGCCAGTTTTTATTTATTTATTTTTTGTGTCAACACTTTGTTTTAGGGTCATTTTTATTCGTTTTGGGGTCGGTTTTCGTTCAATTTAGTTTAGTTAACCTTAACACTGCCCATGGTGAAGACAAGGAAGTTCCTTAGGTCCGGAAACTATCAGGACTCATTGTTCAGATCAAGTATGGCAGCTTGGAGTACAACACCAACATCTGCTTTCAAAATTCTAAACTTAATTACCACTAAACATTCCATCTATGTGTGGCAAGGTGGCCTCTGTTGGTGGATTCCTTTGGTCACTCTGTGACATTTCTACAATCAGGAACACTAGAAGGACCTGGACACAGTGACACTCCTGAGGAGATCGATGCAGGCAATTGTGGATATATCACAAAACATTGCACACAAAACATTGCATGGATCTACCTGGGACATGACCTCATGTTTCCATAAATGCAGGAGGAGGCCAGACTGCCTTCTTTTCACATGACAGTAAGGAGTTTCCCTGTTTGGACGCAGCGTGTGGGAGTAACACTTTATTCCAACCAGTAGTTTGTAGTTTCATTCTCCTGAGCATCTCATGGATCTCGCCCCCCTGGGGAATCCTGGTCATGCAGACTCTCACAGTGACGTAAGCAGTGCAGCTGGAGGTTAAAACATATTGGCCTAATGGTACCTAATTTAGGTTCACAGTCACTCCAAGTCAGTGGTCCAGGAGCATTCTGCATGTGGCCTCTAGCTTGGCAGTGCGTTTGTTGCGTGTTTGAGTCCCATTCATGACGACCATTGCTGTGTGTCTCTCCCCTACTCCTCCTTCTTGTCAATCTTCACTTAGAGGTGTGTTGATGCTTTAGCATTGGTAATAGTTGACTGCTGCTGTCAATGCTTGCAAGTTGGCACACCTACAGTAATGCACCATTATGTGATTAGCTGCAGCTTTCTTACTACATCACAGTGTTTTATAAGGTCATGTCATGCCATTTAGTCATGCCATTTAAAATATGTTTTAGTAACCTGCAGTGCGCAGAAAAACATTTCTAGCACAGCAGTTAATGTTACATACAAGTAAACAAACATAAAGCAAAAGGTGCATCAAGAACAATAAAAAATAAATAGGAAATAAGAGTACACAGGGCAAACAAGAATAAGAAACATACAGTAGAATATATACAGTTGGTCATTGCGTCATAATCTAATCAAATACGTGAACTAAAAAGTGTATTTCTGTGCCTTGTCATAAGGAAAACAAGAAAAAAAAAATCATGGGTCAATGCCAAGAAGTGTGAGAAGTGGAAAAAACAACAACAAAGCAATGCTCAGACAGTCTTAAGTCTTATTAAGGTCAGAGTAGAAGTCGGTTTGTTGTTTGCTTAAAGGTAGGGGAAGTGATTTCACTTTTGTCAGATATCACCCAAAAATATTTTTTTTTTCTGTTAAAATGCTCTATTATAAGGTGTGGAAACCACATATGGAGTTTCCCCCTCCCCCACGTTAGCAGAGGAGCTAATAAAGGTTCCCCAGGTCACCACAATTCTCCTCCAATCAGGAGAGAGCAGCAGGTTCACATAGTGTAGCTACTTTTGGGGGCCCCTAGTGCACCAGGCTGGTACTACACCATGAATTTCAAATCACTTCCCCTACCTTTAAATTAATAATAAATTATACCCTATATAGCCAGGTTTCAGTACCTAAATAACTGATAAATAGGGTTCAAATCCTGTGTGTGTGTGCGCGCGCTCGTGTGTGTGTGTGTGTGTGTGTGTGTGTGTGTGTGTGTGTGTGTGTGTGTGTGTGTGTGTGTGTGTGTCAAATAATTCTCTACAAGATATCCCAAATACAACAGATATTGTGTTCATTAATTAATGGGGGGGAAAAAAAACTGTCACCATCCTTGAAAAACTTTTGGAGCTTTATTACATCCAAGCTTTTGAATATCACACAGTGCCTGTGTGAAAGGAACAGCTGGAGCAGACAAACCCGGTGCCTCAGTAAAGTAGCTACTGATAAGGAAGCATATGAGCATATGTATTGCCTGCCTGCTTATACAACTATGTCAATCAAACATTACACGTGTTCTACTGCAAAGTTCTTGTGAAACATGTCCTGAACATGCAGCCGCAGGTACAGACTATCAGGCCTCTGCTGGTCCCCAGAAGGAACAGAGGAACTGTATTATCATCACCTCCCGGGTCCCCCAGGTGGAGTTCAGCTCCAGTTCAGCCTGATGCACATTTTGACTATTTAATAGCGCCACCCTGTGGAGAAACTCTTTTACTGTCCTATCCTATGTTATTTGCTGCTTGGCAAAAGTAAAACTACTAAGCCACTAGGCAAACTATATGGCATTGGTTTATATATATATATATATATATATATATATATATATATTATATATATATATATATATATATATATATATATATATATATATATATATATATATATATATATATATATATATATAATATATATATATATATTAGTGTTTGTAGAAATGCTAGAGATTGTTGTGATGTCACAGTGGTTTTACATTTACATTTGGAAGTGTTTTGTCTATTTTAATTCATACAGATTTATACAGAGCTTGGTCCTCGTGTGAAGAGGTTTTTTTCAGAGGACTACCTGAGATCATTCTTAGGGGACAGTAGGTCAACAATATACAGTGGGGCCAGCCCATATAAAAGGTTTGTATTACAAACCTTTTATATGGGCTTGCCAGCTGTATATTGTGTGCCAAATAAAAGGCCGAATTTATTTTAAAATACTTTTAACTGCTTTTAAAGCAGCAATCAATTCAGCCTTTTATTTGATGTCAGAGAGAGAGAGAGAGAGAGAGAGAGAGAGAGAGAGAGAGAGAGAGAGAGAGAGAGAGAGAGAGAGAGAGAGAGAGAGAGAGAGAGGCCTACTTGTACACATACAGTACAGTATGTGAACGCCACAGCTGCTGAATGCATTATGACCAATCATATCATGCCAACTGTGCAGACAGCCTCTGTGGAGCAGATAAATGATGCATACAAACAAGCAAGATAGGCTACAGCAGGAACAGATCGAGAGAGAGAGACTTCAGGAACTCCACGGATAGAGAGACAACCTGCAGGCTGACATATGACCCTGATTCCTCATCTCCTCTGCCTGCTGGTCCTGCTGGCACTAGACAATGTCCACACCAGTCCCTTGACCGAGGTACAGAATAGAATTATGATGTTCAGTGTAAACTAAAGTAACTACTCATTACATAGAGTAACAACTACTACATTTGAGGTAGGCTATTTGTACCAACTCGGACCCTAAGTGTGGACAGAGTTACACCGTTGTTCACTTCATGGGGTCAGTCCAATGGTGGCTCTTCTACATAGACTTCTTTATCTTTATTTTATATTGTTTTGTTGCAATAGTACATCATAACATCTCCAGAGACAGAGAAATCAATTTGCGACCATGACGTACGTCGCAACGGGTGATAAAATGGTAGACCGTTTTTGGTCGACCATCAGTCGCGACTTGTGCAACTCTGTGAGGGAAGCTGTTCTACAATCAATTAACTTGTGTTAACCGGTGTTGTGGACTCATTTGTTTTCCTATACAGAATGAAACCCTGCCACCACTAGACAACGTGGACGTTGCCACCTCGGCTGAGATGACGCTACAGCATGGAAACTGTCCGATGTTCTGGTTCAGCTTCAGCGGTCGCTGCTATAAGTACGTGGGCGGGCACATGACCTGGGCCCAAGCCGAGAGGAACTGTGTGTCTCAGGGGGCCAACCTGGTGTCAATCCGTGGCCCCCGAGAGAAAGAGTTCGTCCAAAGGGTGATCCAGAGCGCTGACCCGGAAATGGGAAAGACATGGATTGGCCTGAGCGACCTTCACATGGAGGGTTGGTGGATGTGGTCCGACGGCTCCGCGGTGAGCTTCACCTCGTGGGGCGAGGGGTTTCCGAACAACTCGAATGCGAACCAGCACTGCGGGCACGTGTATTCTGGGACCGAATGGGACGATGCCGCCTGTTCTCACTTGTGGCCTTCTGTTTGTGCATTTCGTACAGAATGTCCCTAAAGACTGGGTTATTGTCTGATTTAACTCACTTGAACTGGGTCGCAATAATAAATGCATTTTTAAACATGATGTATATGTAGGCTACAATCAATTCAGTGTATTTTCATTGTGCTGAAAATACAGGACATTAACACAGAGTAATGGACCTTATGCAGCCAAACACTTCCTGCGTTGGTTTGGTTTGGTTTTCATAAAGGAAGGAGTATCTGCGCCTACACACAGACAGACCCCAAATGAAAACCAAATCTCAAGTTCTTGTCTTTAAGAGCCTTAAAGAAAGTCTCAAAGAGTAATATAGTAACTCATTTGGTTTTTTGGTCCATGGACCACTTGTGGTCCTGGAAGGTATTCATTTCTTTCCTTCCATAGAACAGCACACTAAAACTTGCAATGTAAGCATGCCAATGTTGTCAGTTACTGAAAGTCTGATTGAGGATAAGAAAATACACAGAAATGGGTGTTAGAATCTCAAGAAAGCTTGCCTGATTTTATCATAATTACATTATTGTGGGAATAATAATGCCATATGTCTACACTATCATTAGGCTACTGTATATCGCTTAACCTAAGTTTTAATGGAAGGTTGAATAAAGTAACAGAATGGATTAAGGGTAACTGTGGTGGTCCCCATGTTGATTCTAAGTCAGAAATCCATGAAGTACTCATGATTTTAACTGAAGGTTTTAGACATTTCTAACTCATGTGATCATGTCAACAGCACATCACAAATAATACAAACTATGAAGAACTAGGAAATGGTATTATCAAATGGAAAGTGTGGTTTAAAGAACTGAACTTTATTCCTAGAAATTCACAACCAATACATTCACAGTGAATGGGAGTCTGCCGTCAGGAAGGATCTGTTAATTCCAAACCAACCAGGAAGTGCATAAGGTCCATTAGTCAACTGAAATCAATCTTTATCAGTGACATCTGTATGGTCATAGATTCCACATACTTGTATCAGTCATATCCTTCGTATAAGTCTAAACGTAAGCTCAGTAAAAAACATGTCTTGTTCTAACCTTATTTCAAAGAAATACTTCATTAAAACTATACCTAAACCTAAACTTATTCCAAATATCAACCTCAGTAAAATTAAGCCTGAATATCACCTTGTTCATAAGCCATTGATTAAATGGACTGAGCCTTTCTTGTGTAACTGAACTACTCAATCTCATTTCAGCCGCTTGTATTGTGACCTGATTCTTTCGGTTGTTACCCACACTGCATGAGCATAGGTGAGACAAAGGAACAAAGAGAGAACCTAGCCTTTCTCCTGTCTCTGTAGCATGAGGCAGCTTTGATGAACAAGTACACTCCCTGTAGATGATGTACAAGTACACCACCTGACATGATGTACAAAGTTGATGCTGAGTGTCAAGCAGGAAGGCAAGGATTATTTGGTATGGCCCAGCCGAGAATCGAACCCTGACCTCACAGTCTCAGGGTGAGCACTCTAACCAGGGCCACTGAGTTGACTTAGTATTGGATTAGTGATTTTTGAAAATAAACAAATTTCCTTCCTAACATCAGTTGTCAATATTTTAATTGTATATTTGTGTTAATTGCTACTAAATCTCTCACAATCAGCAGATAGACGGGCATTCCTTCTTTATTTACTCCAGACAGTGTGAACAACTGTGGAATAAAACAAACAATACATACATTTCAACCATAACTCACAACATACAAACACCACATCACAACCAAATAAAATAAGTAATAACAGTTTACAAACAGCAGGTGACATACCATGTGCACTTTCTGCTACTGTATTCAGGAGAGTTCCTAGCTCTGGTCCAGAGTAGAGTTCTCAAACTCTGCCCGAACCCGACCAGGACCGAACCCGAACAGGCCTGACCTGACATTTAGGGCCGGATAGGGCCGAAAATCTATCCTAATCAATAGGGCCGGGTAGGGCCTCGGGCCCCATGAAAAAATAATATATATTGAATTATTTTAATACAGGAATAACAGTTATTTTCTGTATTTACCTATTGTGAAGATGGTGCTGATTGCCATTTCAATTTTAATCTGTGGCGAAATTCTCAAATGTTGCCCAAACCCGACAGTTTAGGGCCAGGTAGGGCCTAAAATCTATTCCATCTAGTAGGGCCGGGTAGGGCCTAGGGCCTGAACTGTTAGGGCCGGTTAGGCCGGGTCTTAATTTTCAGGCCCGTTGAGATCTTTAGTCCAGAGCTCCACTTCTTCTGAGTCTGATTTGCATTGGAGCTCTGCAGTTCTCTGTGCAATCGGCCATTACTCCACCCGACCAGCCTCTCTTCTGAAGTGGATATATAAACAACGTTTTACCAACTCACCAAAAAAAAAACACGTCTTGTGTCATTAGAAAGCCTACTTACCTTAGTGTTGGCACTCTAGTCTAAAATGGACTTTTTGGCCCAAATGTGATTGTTTTTCACTGAAGGAAAAATATTTCCTATGGAAGTTTTCTTCTCTAATATCGGTAGAGGGCGCAAATCCTGGTTGTTTTTCCGCTGAATTGCCTGCGGGGAGATGACCTCTACAATGTAGAGGACATCTCCCCGCACGCGTGGAGTTTCAACATTTGCCTCATAGCAACGTTTTTTGTCCAGTGTCCACTCTGGATCCAGAAATGGCACTTTTGGCATGAGTGCCGTCACTAAAAGGCGTGGTGCTCGGAATTTTACCCGCCTCCTTCTTAGCAGACAGTGGGATATTGTACAGGACATCTCCCCGCATGTGTGGATATGTCCCAACATTCACCTCATAGCAGTGTTTTTTGTCCAGCAGCCTATTTGTAAGGCATATGCTCTCCATTTTTTTTTTTATCTATTTAGGTAATTGTTAATGTTTTTAACTGTCATAAATAGTAATAAAATTTAATAAAAATACACATAAAAATAGTTTGTATGTTGTGTGTCATATATTTTCGTTTACATACTTGAAGTTATTGTTTTAATGTGCAAATTAATATTTTTTAAATTTAAACAGATCCGCCTTAAGGCCAAACGAGTTGACCCTACTCAAGTTTAATTGGTTGTTCGACAGTTCTTTTGATGAGATTTTTGTTGTCTGTAGGAGTGACTGCGTGTTTCAATTTAATCTGTCGAAAATATTTAAACTAGGGATGTTGAATGATTAAAAATTTTAATCAAATTAATCACAGCTTCAAAATTAATTTAATCATGATTAATCACCATTCGAACTATGTCCAAAATATGCATGTTTTCCTGTACAGGATTTCAACATTTAAAAAGGAAACCGAATCTGTAAAAAAAAAAAAAAAAAAACATTTATCTTTAAAATATTTATCAAAATAGGTGATCTACAAGCCCTCAATGCTTGTAGATCCTCCAGCTATACTCTATGGCTCCGGTTACAGGGAGACACACTGCCAGTGACCACTATGACAGTGAGGAAGTGGTCACCACTTGAGGAAGTGGTCACCAGAGGCCAATGAGGCGCTGAGGGGGTGTTTCGAGGCTACAGACTGGGGGGTTTTCTTTGACGCCCACAGTGAGGAGGACATTGATGGTGTGACAGACTGCATTACGGACTATGTGCAGTTTTGTGTGGATGCTGTTGTTCCCACCAAAACTGTGCGCTGCTTTTCAAATAATAAACCCTGGGTTACTGGGGACTTGAAGGATCTTCTTAACCAGAAAAAGAGAGCCTTCAAGGCTGGTGACAGGGTGGCTCTGAAAAGTGTGCAGGGAGAGCTGAAGAGGAGGATACGCGAGGCAAAGGACACCTATAGGAGGAAGGTAGAGGAGAGGTTGGCACAGAACAATGTGCGGGAGGTGTGGAAGGGTCTTAACATCATGTCCGGTCACAAGCAGCCCACCAGTCGCTCTGTAGAGGGCAACCTGGAGAGAGCCAATGAGTTCAACCTATTTTTTAACAGGTTTGATACAAACGGCCCCCAGGATATCCCTCCCCAAAGCCCTCCATCCCGGACACCACCTCCCCCCTCTACCCCCTTATCCCCCCCTCCCTCCTCCCTCCCCCCTCCATCACCAGCATCACCACACCATGCAGGTTTTACTGTGTCATCGGAGCAGGTGAGGAAGGAGCTGCGGCGTCTTCATCAGGGCAAGTCGGCAGGACCTGATGGCATCAGCCCGAGGGTCCTTAAGAACTGTGCAGACCAGCTGTCTGGGGTGTTGGAGCACCTCTTCAACCTCTCACTGAGACTGAGGAGGGTTCCCGAACGATGGAAGACATCCTGCATCGTCCCAGTGCCGAAAGGAGCGCACCCAAGTACTCTAAACGACTACCGGCCTGTGGTTTTAACATCTCATATAATGAAAACCTTTGAGAGACTTGTTCTGCAGCACCTGCGCCCCCTGGTGAGCGACTCCCTGGATCCTCTGCAGTTTGCCTACCGGGCCAAAGTGGGAGTAGAGGACGCCATCATCTACATGCTGCAGAGGTCCTACGCTCACCTGGAGAGGAGGGGGAGCACTGTGAGAGTTATGTTTTTTGACTTTTCCAGTGCGTTCAACACCGTCCGCCCCCCCCCTGCTTGCTGAGAGGCTGGTGGCTATGCATGTAGACTGCAATCTGGTGGCCTGGATTACGAACTATCTGACCCTGAGGCCTCAGTACGTGCGTCTGCATGGTTGCCAGTCTGACGTGGTGTTGAGCAGCACAGGAGTACCTCAGGGAACAGTGTTGTCACCCTTCTTGTTCACCATCTTCTCCTCCGACTTCAACTACAGGACTGAATCATGCCATCTTCAGAAATTCTCAGATGATTCCTCCATTGTGGGTTGTATCACTGAGGATGATGATACGGAGTACAGAGGTGTGGTGGAGGGCTTTGTCCGCTGGGCAGAGAAGAACCACCTTCTTTTGAACATCAAAAAGACTAAAGAGCTGGTGATAGACACTAGACGGAGCAAGAGGTCGCCCCCTGTCCCCATCACCATACAGGGTGAACAGGTGGAAATTGTAGACTCCTACAAGTTCCTTGGTGTCCACCTCAACAAACACCTGGACTGGAGGGACAACACGGAGGCCATCTACAAAAAGGGACAGAGCAGACTGTACCTCCTGAGGAGGCTCAAGTCATTTAATGTCTGCAGTAGGCTGCTGAAAATGTTTTATCAATCAGTTGTTGCCAGTGTTCTCTGCTATGCAGTGGTATGCTGGGGTGGGGGTATTAAGGCCGGGGAGCTGAAAAAGCTTGATAAAATTACAAAGAAGGCCAGTTCTGTGGTGGGCTCCAAGATGGAGGGGCTGCAGTCAGTTGCAGAGAGGAGAATGAGGGACAAACTGGTCTCCATGTTGTCAAACCCTTCACACCCACTCTATGGTGAATTGCAGGATAGAGTGAGCTCTTTTAGTGGCAGGCTCACCACCCCGAGAATGAACACTGAGCGGTACAGACTCTCCTTTCTGCCTTCCGCCATCAGGCTGTATAACTTATAGGAGCATCTCCCCCCTAGTTGTACAGTTGTATCTTGTGTCTTGGTCTACTGTCTTGTTGGGATTGCGTATTTTTGTGTCCTTTGTGTTTTCTGTTTGTTTGTGTTACTGTTACTTTTGCTGCTGTAGCGTATTAATTTCCCTGCGGGGATAATAAAGTACATCTCATCTCATCTCATATCTCTCCGTAAATCTGTGCTCTACCCATTTCTTTCAATGAGAAAATGCTCAGTGGGTTGAGTCAGTGTGCACATGAGTTAATTGCGTTAAAAATTTTAATCAGATTAATCAACAAAATTAATTTAATCCCATTAATTAACTATTTTCAACAGCCTTAATTTAAACAGATCCACCTTAAGGCCAAACGAGTTGACCCTCGAGTTTGACACAAAGGACAAGCCTTTTGATAAAAACTGATGTTTGGTTGTTCGACAGTTCTTTTGATGAAATGTTTGTTGTCTGTTGGAGTGACTGCGTGTCCAGGGATGGTGCCCTGTTCACTTGCACTTGCCACGTCTGCATCTTTTTTTTTTCTTCTTTGTTGCTTTCTTTTGCGGTCCTAAAAAAGGACGGGGAGGGACACTAGAGTCATTGTCTTGTTGTAAAATCACTGTCCATGGACGAATCATCTCTGGAACGATGGCCTCTCTGGTTATATGTCCACGGGTGGCATATTGGCCTGGTTGCAGTAGTTGGCCCCTGAGAGCCTGTGGGTTGGGAGGAGACAGGCTTAGTGCTGGTATCCCAGTCATAGACTGTAGGCCTACATGTAGTCTTCAGCGTCTCTTTTGTATCAGTATCAGTAGACGTATCACGTAGCCTATTGGAACAGCTTTAATTTCTGAAATATACAGTTAACATTTTCAAAATAGCCACCACCATTTGTAGCACAGTCCACATCTTTGCTTCTGTTAAAGATGGAGTAGGCCTACCGTGATTGTGTGTGTGTGTGTGTGTGTGTGTGTGTGTGTGTGTGTGTGTGTGTGTGTGTGTGTGTGTGTGTGTGTGTGTGTGTATACACTCAACTAAAATATAAACGCAACACTTTTGTTTTTGCTCCCATTTTTCAGGGGATGGACTTAAAGCCCTAAAATTCATTCTAGATATACAATATAACCATTTCTCTCAAACACTGTTCACAAATCTGCCTAAATGTGTGATATTGATCACTTTTGCTTTGTTAAAATAATCATCCCACCTCACAGGTGTGCCACATCAAGATGCAGATTTGACATCATGATTAGTGCACAGGTGTACCTCAGACTCTCCACAATAAAAAAGACACCCTGAAATGTGCAATTTTCTTTTACCTTATTGGGTGTATGGGCCTCCGAACCAGTCAGTATCTGGTGTGACCACCATTTGCCTCATGCAGTGCAACACATCTTCGCATAGAGTTTATCAGATTGTCAATTGTGGCCTGTGGAATGTTGGTCCACTCCTCTTCAATGGCTATGTGAAGTTGCTGGATATTAGTGGGAACTGGTATGCGCTGTCGAAATGGTAATAATGTGGTAATATTGTGTTATTACCATTTTTACAGTGTGTACCAGTTCCCACTAATATCCAGCAACTTCACATAGCCATCGAAGAGGAGTGGACCAACATTCCACAGGCCACAATTGACAATCTGATAAACTCTATGCGAAGAAGATGTGTTGCACTGCATGAGGCAAATGGTGGTCACACCAGATACTGACTGGTTCGGAGGCCCATAAACCCAATAAGGCAAAAGAAAATTGCACATTTCAGGGTGTCTTTTTATTGTGGAGAGTCTGAGGTACACCTGTGCACTAATCATGATGTCACATCTGCATCTTAATGTGGCACACCTGTGAGGTGGGATGGATTATCTTAACAAAGCAGAAGTGCTCAATATCACACATTTAGACAGATTTGTGAACAGTGTTTGAGAGAAATGGTTATATTGTATATCTGGAATGAATTTTAGGTCTTTAAGTCCATCCCCTGAAAAATGGGAGCAAAAAGTGTTGCGTTTATATTTTTGTTGAGTGTATATATATATATAGTATTTTTTCCCTACCCCAATCTCACAGCTCATTTTCCTTGAAAAATCCACATGCAGTCTTGTTGTGAGGCATTGCTCCTCCCTCCAAAACAATTTAAACAAACATAGGCCAATCAAATCAATTGTTTGAAGTCAATGACATGTGTGGCAAGAAATGTGCACCCAGTGGCTGCAAAACATTTAAGACACAGTAGCTATGAGGCTTAAACTAAACTTAGTGCAGCCCACACAGGTGCTGCAATCAACGCTGCCCCATAATCACAGACCTGCCTCGATGCCCCTTAAGGGTCTGCATGCCCCCCCCAAGGCTCTGCCCCCGCAGGCCACACAGATCCAGTAGATGGCGCCACACCACCAACACAACCACAATATGTCACCCAAGCAAAATACACACTATTTTCAGAAAAATATTAAAACAAAATACATTACCTTTGCTGGCCCACTGGGACAGCTACAATTTGCATATTTTTATATTTTATTTATTGTTTTTAATGTATCTAACTATTTTGTCGTCAAATCGATTCCAGTATAGGCCTATAGTAGCACTAGATGGCGTCCTTTGAAAGTAAACGACACTCTTGGGAGAAAACCAGCGCTGTATAGAGCGTTTGGTGAAATAACACTATAATCCCGATAGATATAACAGCCTTACAGTTTTCCCATTATCCTGTGAAAGAGTTGAGACGCACGAATGGTTTATTTTATGGAATGTGCATAATGAACGAATCTTGTTTTGTTTTCCTATTTAATTTCGATCTTATCTATCATCTTGTGTACTCATTACACAAGATGATAAATAGCCTAATACTAGATTGACTTGTGCAGACTTGGTCTGCACAACATACAGACCAAGTTTTACTTTTGAAAGTGAAAATAATGTGCTTGAAATGTGCTGTAGGCCTAATTCTGCAAACAGTGAAATTAATTGGCCAATGGCATACATACGCATTCTGCATCTCTTATCTTGAACACTGGAATGGTCAGGTCAGTCAGGGTCAGGGATGCGCCGATGTATCGGCCCACATCGGTCTGGCCCATATTTGCTGACCGATGGCAGTAGGCCTAGGTGATGTTTATCTGTTGTTGATAGTCATACATTTGTTGAAGCTGTAGATTCTGTATTTCTGGAAGATGTAGTCTAGTTTCCCTGTCACAAAAGGGGGAAATAAAGACAACAAAAAACGTACCCTTCTGGGCACAGGTCTCCACCAGGCCAGCTCAGGTTGTGGCCTCCTGGTGGCGCTATAATATGCCAATGTTAAAAGGGTTCCATTTCTTCGTATGACTTTAGCATTTAGATGATTTGAGGCATTTTGTCCAAAAATGTGTTTTGCAAATGTTCACCTGTTGGTGGCGCTATAACAAACCATTGTGAAAAGAGAGTGGATATTAGAGAATCAGCCTCCTGGTGGCGCTATAACATAGCGTTGTCGGGAATTTGGAGCAGAGGTTCATGGTTGGCATCCAGGGAATGTGTGTGCAAATTGTGTCATCAATCGTGTTTATGGTTTGGGAGATTAGCTGGTAACAGACGGACACACACACAGATTTTTGCCAAAAAATTGCAAAAGTCGGCCTCCTGGTGGCGCTATAATAGGCCCTGGCCAAAACTTTGGAGCAGAGGTTCATGGTTGGCATCCAGGGAGTGTGTGTGTAAATTTTGGCATCGATCGGGTTAATGGTTTGGGAGATTAGCTGCTAACAGACAGACACACGCACAGATTTTTGCCAAAAAATTGCAAAAGTCGGCCTCCTGGTGGCGCTATAATAGGCCCTGGCCAAAAATTTGGAGCAGAGGTTCATGGTTGGCATCCAGGGAGTGTGTGTGTAAATTTTGGCAGCGATCGGGTTAATGGTTTGGGAGATTAGCTGCTAACAGACAGACACACGCACAGATTTTTGCCAAAAAAATGCAAAAGTCGGCCTCCTGGTGGCGCTATAATAGGCCCTGGCCAAAAATTTGGAGCAGAGGTTCATGGTTGGCATCCAGGGAGTGTGTGTGTAAATTTCTGCATCGATCGGGTTAATGGTTTGGGAGATTAGCTGCTAACAGACAGACACACGCACAGATTTTTGCCAAAAAATTGCAAAAGTCGGCCTCCTGGTGGCGCTATAATAGGCCCTGGCCAAAAATTTGGAGCAGAGGTTCATGGTTGGCATCCAGGGAGTGTGTGTGTAAATTTTGGCAGCGATCGGGTAAACGGCGCCGGAGATTACTTGTTAACAGACGGACGGACACACACACACACACACACACACACACACACACACACACACACACACGGACACACGGACGGAGGGTGAAACATATTCTCCACCATGCCTCCGGCCTGGTGGAGACAACAAAAAACGAAATAAGCTGGGTGGGATATTAATATCAGTCATTTTTTAAACATAGGCCTATCTGCATATTGGTGCACCCCTAATATTCTTAGCTTTGATACCACAGCAAGCATAAAGTTTAGACTATTTATTAATTCGGACATTTGATTAGAAATGTCAGAATCGATCAGTAGGCCTACATGAGGCTACATGCCTGGACAAATCCTAATTTGTGTCCAACTGGTCTCATCCATACAACCAAGCGGTCACTGGGTATGGGGTAATATGCATGCTATTAACATGTCCAACATGTCTGGGCAATTCTTTATTTGTGCGCGTGTGTGTGTGTGTGTGTGTGGGGGGGGACTTGAATGAATTGGATCGGCTTCGTCAACATCACCACATCAATCATTAATGTTCAGTTCAGAGTCAGACCCCCATCCCCCCCCCCCACCACTACCACGCGCATCAACCAAATGGGGGGAGTGGTCGTTGGGCCGCAGGGGGCGGGGCAATAGTGGTGTTTTGGACAAACGGGTTGGTTTCGGCTGCAGGGCATGAAGATCTATCATTCTATCAGATCTGATCTCTCTCACAGGACGTAGAGAGAGTGAGGGCGTAGTGGAGGTCTTGCAACTAAACACTTGCAGGGAACTTTATCTCTCTTTGCCATCCTTATTTAACTTTGACCACATAGTATGTGATCAAACACGTACTTTTTTGCTTGTCTTTGATGATCGTTGCTGGATAAGTGGATCGTACTCGTGGAGAGAAACAAAATGTTGGGAAGGAAAGCGTCATCTGGATTGGGGATGATGTGGACGACGCCGGGAGGGTCCGCGGCGGCCGCGGCGGACCGCGCCAGGGTGACGGAGAGGCTGCACGCGGCTCTGGCCGGCTTGCAGGAGCTGCAGCTGCTGAAGGAGAAACAGGGCGACATGGTCCACATGGCGATCAGAATCATGGATCGGGAGGAGGAGGAACCGATCACGTCTTCTTCCCCCGTCGTCCGGGTCCAGGCGGCGGCGGGGCGTCCGAATGCGGGGAGCAGCGAGGAGGAGCAGCGCCTGGAAGCGTCCCTGACAGCACTGAAGCAACAGTTGGTAAGATTTAAGTCATTGGAGATTTTTTTTTTTTTTTTCATGACAATTCTTTATTTTTCATGACATTTCACCCCCCCCCCTCACCCCCCCCCCGTCCGGATCCTAAACGCTGGAATTATATTCGCTGCTAATAACAATAATTAAAAAGGAGGAATGCAGATTATTAAAGGATAATTCCACCCATTTTCCAATATTTTACATTTTACTGTAGGCTAATTAATTTACCTTGTATGTAATAATAATAATAGGCTAATAAAAACGTCCCCCATTCTCTGTGTCCTGGAAAAACAAACATTAAAATGGTGAATCACTTCTTATAATGTCATCCAGTTGGGAGTATTCCACATATCTCTAGGTGCCCTATATTAATTAATGACATTCATAGTGAAATGAAACGAGGTCCATTTGGTTTCATTTCGCACTGACAAGAAAAACACTCACGACGAGAGTGTTTTTTCTATCAAGATTCCATTTGGTTACCAACTTTTATCTGGGGAGACCACCTGGCTGCAGGAACACCCTCGCTCACTCACTCACTCACTGGTGGTCCACTGGTTGAAAACCACTGATTTAGATACTATATGGCAGGTAGCTGCAAAATAACACCGTTTTGTCTTATTGTGGAATTATATATGATGGCCTTATACAAAAGCACTTTTACTATAGGCTATGATATGCATGTCCGCTGAATTGTAATTGTCTTTTAGTATAATGCGCCTGGTTACCGTTAGAATGCCCTTTTAGATTTATTTTAAAAGACCGTGAAACGATCCGCTGATCATTCATTTACATTTCACTACAGCCGATTGTGATTTCTCCTGCTCTCGGTCGGGGGTATGCAGACTAGATCGATCTAGTTAAAAGACTTCTGGTTAGTTGCGTCCGTCATTAACGGGTCAGAAACTGAGCGACCGTAGCAGAGGGACAAACTGGAGCGATCTAAAAAATTAAGCGATTTTAATACCTTGGTTGTTGATGCCCAGAGTAGTCTATACTCTAGTAACAGTCCCGTTGTAACAGTGTAACGTGCATTCTATCTCACTGGGATAGTTGTTTCAATGTTTGGAACGATAGCCCATAGGCACCCGCTTTGCGGCCAGATCAAAGCGTGTCGCCACCATCCCTCTCCCTACGCTAATGATGCCTGAGGTCCAGGACTTGAATTCTTCTCAATAGAAGTCTATGTAGAGGAGCCTCTATTGGCCCCATGAAGAGAACGGAGTTTGCGTATATCTTCAGGCTCTGGGGGTAGGAAAGGAAGTAGACTAGGATAAAAAGCAAAAAAGTGTCATAAATCAAGGTTCATTGCAAGACTATGGGACCTTGGGGGCAATGAGGCGAACTCTGGTGACGTGTGTGCGTGTGTGTGTGTGTGTGTGTGTGTGTGTGTGTGTGTGTGTGTGTGTGTGTGCGTGCGCGCGCGCGTGCGTGTGTGTCTGTCTGTGGGGGGTTCTGATGTTACTTTAATCATTAACCACTTTAATGTAGGTAGAAACATACTGTGTAATAACATTGAGCGTGCTGGTTTGACTTTAGGCTTGTGTTCGAAGGTGAGCGATCCGATGATCTCATTCTGTATTGAAAAATACATAATAATGTTGTCCTTTCTGAGAAATCCATGTATCAGGGTGTCTACACTGCAGGCTTAGGCAGGTCAGATTTAACTGAGATCCCACAGATTTTATTGTGAGCTTATACTGTTCGAGCTTTACTTTGGGCTTTGTTTATCTGTTAAAAACAGACCGATTAATTGGATGCTGATTAATCTAAAAATAACAAAAAATCAGCCAATAACGATTCGCCGATTTAATCTCCATCACTATTGCATATGTATTCATTTTATGGAGAAAGACCTTGTTTTGTTAAGACACCACCGAAGAAAAACATCACACGTTGTTCCACCACGGCTGTACATACGAAAGAGACCGGCTGCTAGTATCTTCTGTGAATCTAATCTTCAGCAAACACACCCTCACACCAACCCTTCCTCCACCAGCAGTCAGTTTACACAATGGCCAGGACCTCTCTGCGGGGGAGAAATGACTTATCCACTGCTAACAGTCCTCCACTAACTCCTCTCTGTACTCCTTAAAGGTTAATCATCAGACAGGCCACTCGTTTGTTTTTTTCCTAACGGGTGTACATTAAAACCTCCTTTGTGCAAACAACACACTTTTAACAGCTGTCTGGTCTGGTCTATAACCCTCCAGGCAGATGAGTGTGGTTAAATCCTCCTCAATGTCAGTTTAACTTAGAGAGTGTGCAACTATTGTTACCAAGTGTTTAAGGTTTTGCATGAAGAATTTCAGGATGAGTGGATTAACATTATAACAGAGGTTTTCAACCAGTAGTCCTGGGACCACCAGTGGACCTTCAGAGAGTTCCAGATGGTCCCCATGGCGGAAAGTTGGTTAACCAGGTGTAACTCTTTGAGAGTGTAAAAATGAAATCATAACCAAATGGATTCATCATCTGAATTAGCTCAAGTCTACACAATTAGAGAATGTAGAAGAATGGTCATTTTTTATCTATGTTTTGTTTGCCAAATCCAGCCTGGAATTGTGGACAAAAGCAACATAAATCTTTAGTTTTGGGGCTGTGGGGTTAAAATCAGTCATAAAATGGTGGTCTGTGGCTCAAATTCTGAATAAACAGTGGGCCCTGGTATCAAAAAGGTTGAAAACCCCTGCATTATAACATTATATAATAGGTCCTCACTAGTGTACATGATAAAATCCTATTTTTTTACTCTGTCTATGTCTCACAGGAGAGCTACCGGTATGTGGGCAGTTCAGAAATTATTTTTTTAAAAAGCCTATATTAGCTGGAAACAAGCCAATGCTTCTTCAACAGCACCCTTGCGATGCGTTGTGTCATGGCCGGCAGTAATGCATTGACTCCATTGACTTTAACAGGACTCATTTTATTTTCACTGAAGCCTCTGAGACTGAACATGTCCTCTTGTCCCACAGTGTCGCCTGCGCAGGCAAGACGTGGGTCTGAAGACCCACCTGCAGCAGCTGGACCAGCAGATCAGTGAGCTGAAGTTGGATGCCGCGGCGGGGAAAGTGTCGTCGACGGAACAGCAACAGCTGGAGAGCGACAGCAGGCCCAGCTCAGGTCAGTGGACGATGTGTGTCACACCGCTGACCCCACGACTACACAAAACCCCCTGGCCGTCCCCATTTACACAGCTGGAAGGAGTCTCTTGTGTGCTGAGCCCACACCAACACAGTACTGTAAACACCCCTAGATCCCTGGCTAATAAGACAAATATGCCTTAAAACTTTACACTTTCCCTCTGTAACTAAAACAAACAAATAAAAACACCTTCATTATATTATACTCTTTTATCCATTTTGACTCAGTTTGAGAACTGATTCTACAAAAGTCTTTTATTTATGGGGAACACATCTGTCACTTTGACCAGTAAGAGCACTACATTTTCACATAAAAAAACGGCAGTGGTGTTTAGTTATTTTTCAATAGTTAAAGTAATTATAACATAATGCTTAGAACATGTTCCTGCCCAAAATGGGTAAGTAAACAGCAAATATGTCACTCATTAGGGGCTATTCCTGTCGCAGGCTGATGATGTCATATGTCCGTCTGTCTCTTTCTCTTCCAGGTTTCTATGAGCTGAGCGACGGTGGCTCCTGCTCCCTGTCCAACTCGTGCACGTCTGTGTACAGTGAGTGCCTGTCATCGTCCTCCCAGACCAGCCTCCTCGTCGCCTCCTCCTCCTTTGCGGCTCCCACAAGCCCCACCAGCGCCGCCGCTGCATCTTACGGGCGCAGCGCTGGCCCTTCCACTTCTCAGGCCGACGTGTGCCGCAGACGGTCAGCCGACGAGACCCTGGCCCAGCCCGGCCAACCTGCTCCTCCTCCGATGCGCCCCACGACTGGCGTCCACCTGGGCAGCAGCAGGATCCGAGTGGGCACCGCGGACCGTCCACGACCCAGACCCGTGTCCACAGGTGAGTGTGCGGCCTCTGTTCCCAACGGAACCCGACCGTTACAGGACACATTCCGCCCTAGAAGAGTGTCTTACCTTTATTTGCGTTTGTTTTGTTTCCCAAAAATGTGGTCAAGTTGTTATTTTGTGGACAAAAACAACAACTCCTTATTGGCTGTTTCCCCTACCCCACCATTAGCTTAGAATGGGGCTATGGGATGTTCAAATTCACCTTTTCTGGGCCCATGCTTGCTACAAAATGCCTCATGAGAATCCTTAGAAGGCAGAGAAGGGGCCGAACTAGAGAGAATTCCAATTAAACTCCACAACATCGATATCGAAAGGTTTAGGCATATCACATTAAACAACTGTGTTCCTTCCATTTCAAGCTGTATATATTGATTTGGACTGTGTGTTGTGTCTGCAGGTGATCTGGATAAGGTCATGACCCTGGGACTGGGCTGCTACAAGCCCGCGTTGCCCACTTGTGTCGCCGCCGCTGCCAACCTCAAGACGTCAACCGTGGCAGTGGACCCTAAGTTCCAGAACGACCTGGTAGCCCGCGGCGGGACGGAGGTGTACCAGTACCCCAGCCCGCTCCATGCTGTTGCACTGCAGAGCCCCATCTTCGCCCTGGACGGGGAGAACGGGAAAACTGACCGTCCCAGGCTTTCGGAGGGCGTGGCGGGAAGGTGGGGGCAGCCACTACAAGTCACTGTCCCCGTTGTCGGCGCTGCCCTTCCCCGGACACCTGAGGCCCCCCTGCCCCTTGGTTACATCGACAAGGTTCTCCAACGCAGCACGAGCAAGGTCAATATCTTCCCGGCGTCTCCCCCCCGTGGCGCACTGCCGAACGCTCAGACGCAGGCTCTGCTACCGGCGCTACAGACACGGGATGCCGTCCCATCCCAAGGGAACAGTTACCGCCCCGGGCAGGAGCAGACGAATGCCGACCAGGCAGTCGTACCAGCCCCGGACGTGTCGTACCGCTACTCCTATCCGGTATCCGCTATGAGGGACTACGGCTCCGGTGATGTCGCTCCAAACAAGATCCTGGAAGAGCCCACTGGCGGCATGGTGAGAACGTCCTCGGAGAAAAGGCTCCGGGACATCCCGACGGCGTTGACAAGTGGGGTGGAGGAGAAGAAGGTGGGCGCAGAAAAACGTCGCCCAATGATCGACCCGCACGGGGGGTCCTCCGGTGGCATGGAGGAAAGTTTTGAGAGTCACGGCGACAACTACGGTCCGCCGGCGCCAGCGTCTGTCTTTGTCCGCGCTGAGTTCGTGCCGGCGGCTGCCGGCTCGCAGCGGCAGGTCAAGGTCCGACAGGCGGACCGCAAGACCAAGGCGGTGAAGCTGCGCAGGAAGAGCGCCGAGAAGCCCCGAGCCCCAAGGCACCACCCCGAAAGGACCACTGATGGACTCAAGGGGCGGCCGGGGAAAGTGAAGGCGGTGGCCCAGAGGTTGGAGGAGGCAGAGCGCTACTCGGGCTCCGATTCGAGCCTCTACGGCCATTCAGGCCCCATGCACACGCACCGGATCTACCCCAAGATGGCGGTGGTCCCCCCTGCGGGGTCCAAGGGCAAAGGCCGCAGACCCCAGCAGGCCGTGGAGCCGGAGCTGCCCTTTTCTGAGCCGAGAAAAAGGAGGCAAGGAGGAGCCTCCAAGTGGCCACAGATGGACACAGAAACGCACCAGAGACCGCGGGAGTTCCACGCACATCCGGCGGTCCGCAGCACCAGGTCACCCTTGGACCAGTGGGCGTCAGCGGGAGGGGGACAGCCTTGCCGGCCCTTCCAGTCCTCCATGTCGCCAGCCTCGTTCTTCGGCAGCCTCCATCTCAATGCAAGGTACCCTCCGGCCCCGTTGTCCCTCAGCCGGTGCCCGCCGCCCCGCTGCGAGTCAGAGTACTCGGCCGAGTGCGCCTCGCTGTTCCACTCCACCATCGCAGAGAGCAGCGAGGGGGAGATGAGCGACGACACCACCAACCGCTTCGGAGATGGTGAGTTCAGCCAGTGCTGCCGGAGCTTCCCGTCCCGCTCGTCCCGCTCCTCCTCGGACTCTTCCGATGACAGCCTGTCTTCCTGCGACGAAGACGACGAATTAGGAGGGGGTCTGGTGTGGCCCGAGGCCACTCTGGGACGCTCCTCCCACGCCACTGCGGGGCTGGCCTTGCAGCAGCAGCAACATCGGCGCCCACCTCCAGCGCCACTCCCCGAGCCACAAGCCTGTCGCATCAAAGCCTCCCGTGCCCTGAAAAAGAAGATCCGCAGGTTTCAACCAGCAGGCATGAAGGTCATGACACTGGTATAGCGGGTTCGGCTTCTTCAACAGCACCCTTGCGATGCGATTCAAACTACAAAGTGTCATGGCCGGCAGTAATGCTGTAGGTGCTCCATTGACTTTAACGGGACTCATTTTCACAGAAGCCTCTGCGCTCTAGGGCCTCATCGTGTCAGAGTGATGACGGCATGGACCCAAGCCGCAGGTCCATAGCTGTCCGCCCAGATCGCCTGATCAAAAGAAAACAACAACAACTGTTCTACATTCCAAAACTCGTCATCCTTGGGAGTAAAACTGTTAAAGCAGCAGCTAAAAAAATAACATTTATTGAACTGCATTACTGTACATAAAAAATGTCTAACATTTTGTTGATTGTTATGCTAATTCTGTTCTTGTGATTCTTTTGCAACGTCGTTTTCATATAACCATACAGAAATGACAATAATTGTATGTATGCTCCCGCACGCTGTGTGAAAAATAATGTTTTAATGGGAGACACAAGGTTTTTGTTCCAGAGCTTTGTCTAATCCTTTTCCCATTAAAAGGATTATTTTTGGTCTTCTCTGGCACACCCCTCATTGTTCTGCATGGGTACAAAGCTTTTACCGTAATCGTTTTTATACTTATTATTATATTGGCCATTAATGTAAAATTTCTGTACATTGATCTCTTTTCCTCTTGCACATTGGTTTTACCTATGCATATATTTCACTGCAGAATAAAACACTTATTTAATATATAATGCCTTGTTGCCTGCCTTTGTTTTTACTGAATTGCATTCACAACGATGACATTTAGAGGACTAATTTGTCGAACAGTTATTTAAAGGTCCACTTCACCACTTTTCAAACGATCTCCATATTATAGGTCTTCACTAATGTACATGATAAAATACCACTATTTGTCTCTACTCTCTGTCTCAGGACGGCTGTGAACAGTTCAGAAACCGATCTTCCATGCACATCCTTAGGCAGATTTTTGACAATATTTTTTTTACATATATATGAATATATTTTCATTAACGGGAGAACGATGGCTTCCATTTTCGCATTGCAACTTTTCAGGAATAGAAAGCCTGCAGTTTCTATTAGCTTGGATTCCCAGATGATGTGCATGGAATACGGGTTTCTAACTGCTCACAGCCCTCCTGTGAGACAGTTTTTTAATACATCGAATGGATGCAACCTGGGACGTGTCTTCAGTGATGTATCCTCAGCTCATTGGGGTTTCGGGTCTCTCGAACATCATACCCCTCACTCAGGTGACCCAGCCGGGGTTCATGACGCCCCGACTCACGTCCCAGTAGCTACCCCTGATCAGTCCCACAAGGGAAAGGCCAAGGCCGTCCAATCCACCGCCCCTGAAATACTCCGCCAAAACTGGGCGGTTCTGATGCGTGGAAGGACTAGGCTCTGTGGTTTGACACCTGTCCGTGCCCCTCCTACGTCTCACCAGGCCCAATCCTGCTCCCACCAGGAGGCACAGGACCTGTGCGTTGCACTCCCAGCGCCGGACATGGAAGAGACTCCATGAGCGGTGGACAAACGGCCCTCCTAAAGGACTAACCAAGGGTTTTTTGGGCGTCTTCCTCACGGACGACGCAGGCTGGGGCGCTAGCCCATACTGCTAACCCGGGTGCCGTCTACATTCCGGCTGCCACCCGTCTCTCCGGTGGTCACCAAGTCTTTCCCTCACGTAGTCTATTCCTATGAGTCACTATAAATAGGTTGATCACAGACTAGAAAAAATAGTGGTATTCTATCATGTACATTGGTGAGGACCTATTATCTGAATAACAGCATTAGCAAATGTTCAGCAATGGACAGATTTTAAATGGTATAAATATATAAACATGTTCTTCTTGAACTGGCACATAATGCACAACCCCCCTTTGGAAAAGTAATAATATTACACTTATTACTTGAATCAAAGAGTAATATTCATTTATTACTTTCCTTAAATTCCACATCCCAATATTACAGTGTACAGTAATGTAATCTGTTCGTTACTGAATAACACTGCAGCCGAGCAGCCTTGAACTGCATTTGTCTTAAATTCCAGCCATGCACACACAGTCAAACCGACCACACACTTCATTATTTAAAAATAGATCAATGCTTATCTGTGCTCACACTGCTCAGGCATTTTCCTATAAACTAAACATGCTCGCAGGCACTTGTACAATCTCAGCAAGAATGCAGCCGATGGAATGAGCACTGGTTCCTGAGTTGAAGTTTGGTGGGGTTTTTTAAGCGAACATGGGATTTAGACGGAATGACATGACGATAAGACAGGGGTTTTCAACTGACTCCAGGGACCACCATTTATTCAGCATTTGAGCCACAGACCACCATTTGATTACATATTCACACCAAGTAACTAAAATTAAAGAATTATTTTGATTTTGTCCACAATTCCAGGCTGTATTTTGCCAACAAAACAGTGTAAACTTCTTAATTAAGTGGTGCTAATTCAGATGATGAATATTTTAACTCTTGAGAGTGTGAAAATGAAACCATTTGGTTTCATTTTTACATTCTCAGGAGTTACATCTGGTTAACCAACTTTCCATCATTTAGCCTGGGGACCACCTGGAACCCTCTCAGGGACCACTGGTGGTCCCCGGACCACCTGTTGAAAACCCCTGCGATAAGATGTTCCTCATTGCGGAGCTGTTGTGAGAGAGATCAGATGGTGGGGGCAGCTGCACCGAAGCCCCCCCCCCCCCTTCCCGATAATCGCATTCCCAAAATCTGCTTTGGTATCTTGCTATTAAAATTCCTCCACTTCCAAAGTCCATTTGAGCGAGAGGTTGTTGAGACAGAGGCCTTCCACACACCACCCACAACTCCCTCAGTTCCTTCGTTTTGAAATAATATGATTTTCTACAATGATGCAAAATAATTTTAAACTAAAGTTTCCGTCTCAGAGACTTAATGTATGGTAACCGACAAACATTTTTGGTAGTTTAGCAATTTTTACATGTATGGCGGTTTTTTACCCATAATAAGCCCCAGTCCCTATTTTGGACAGGGAAAAAAACAATATCAACAACTTTGAACTTCATAGCAAACATAGATGATCTATATTATAGACCTATGTTCATCTATGTAGCACTCTTATACAATGTCTTGTGAGATTAGAGATTCTATAATCGCATAAGAGTGCTATTTCTTAGGTATTTTGTCATAAATTGTATATAGGGCAGGAAAGTCAAACTCAAAAACACAGCGGGTCAAAATGGCAAAAAAGAGAGAGCATGGTACAAGTCGACAAGTCATCATGCAGGCCAAAGAGAATTCATTCACGGGCCTGTTTTGGCCCCTGGGCCTTAAGTTTGACCTATGTGGGCTTACATGTTTATAAGGCTGATCAGATGAATAGCCTATATAGCCTATGTCACTAACCTACAGTTCCATTCTTTTCTCAGAATGCACAGCTCACACAGGACCACGTGTTAAAGACAACACATGGTGCTGTCATTAACATCAAAGATGGTACCTTAAATGTAGAAAGTTGTGCCGACAGCTTAAAATGTTGTCTTTTCTTTTTTGTTTTGTGGAGGATCCCGCTGAACTTTGACCCCTCCATAAGCCTGTCAGGGAGTGTCCAGTGGGATTAGAGCTGTTGTGTTTTTTTCAGCAGGCTCAGAAGGACAGCATGGCAGCCTCTGGACGGGTCTTTGATGTAGACTCCAGCGGCACCGTGTCAGCTTTACCCTGTTAGTTGGCTGACCTTTCCAGCTGTTGCGCTGTAGCTCATCTCTACGTCCCCCCCCAGAAATTTGCAGAACGGAAGGGGGTCATATGGTGGTCCGTTTTTGTTCTCGTTCTGTCCATAGCCGTCTCCTTGGTGGGGGGTTGTTGTTGTTCAACTTCAACTTCATGTCTGCCGTTTCATTGCACTGCACATTCTGTTTTGCTGAAAAGATGACATTGGATGACTACCCAATGTTTCAACCCTTTCTTTGAAATGTTCTGCATAAGATGTGTAAAAAATTGTGCGGCAATTCACATTATTAGTCTATACTTTCTGGCTCATACAGCTCATATGTGACCATACCATTAACAAACTATAGAGAAAAGAAATCTAAATTTCATGCGTTATGTAGCATGTTATGTGTCAAACTTGGGAGTTTGCACTTCTAAAAAACATTTTTAGCTCCATGAGTGTTTATTTGTGTATTTATTTATTTGCAAAACTAATATACTAGATAATATAATAGATCCAGGAACATGGTGTTGAGCCAAAACTGTAGTACAGTGAACATTGAAAAGAAAGTAGGGGCTCGCAACTCACTTTAAAGTGCTCCAAGAATACATTTATTATGCGACAAAGCAGGCAGTTGCAACGTTTCAACCTGTCTTCTTCGGGCAGTGCCTGAACATTTCTAACATAAAAAAACAATATCTAGCATAAAACCAATGGTATCACTCTACCTCGACAGATGCAAAACCAGTGTAATTGTATGCTAGTTTCGTTGGTTAATTTGCCACTCTGGCTGGAAAGGGAAATCCCTGGGGGTCAAATTGGAATATGAGACCTGTGGAGCAGGTGTACAAATCGACACCTGGCTGCAAAATAGGATTTGGTTCGTGGTTGTTTTATGGGGGTATGAATTGAGGGAAATATGATGTACTGTATGTGTTGAGCTATAGGTGCTGTATTTTCCACTGCTCTGTGAGGTATATATTGGTCCATGAGAGTTTGTCACGGTAAACCGTACTGAAGGATTACAGATGTTGAACAGGATCTCATTACACTGATCTCAGTATTCAATGACTTAAAAGCAAAACGGGTAACTGATCATGTCTCGTACACTGATACCAGATCCACCAATAACAGCTCTTGACTGACATATTTTACCCAAAGGCCATGAAAAAGGTCACTGTAAACTACTTGCGGTTCAGACCGATGTGAACTTTTGTGTTTCAATAAGAACTGAAATAATCACATCACATCAAAAAAATATATATCATATATAGCTATATATTTTTTGCATTTTTCCCTCTACATTGCATATACTTTGATTCTGCAGCTAGTTCCCTGCACTTGCGTTGTCCTGCAGACGGTCCAGAACATTGTTGTTGTCAACAAATCATGAAAACAAAACATTAGACTGGCTCAGGACACGGAGGAGCTAAAATGTGTGTTTGTGTGTGTGTGTGTGTGTGTGTGTGTGTGTGGGGGGGGGGGGGGGGGGGGGGGGTAGCGTTTTAGCCAATCACAGCACCGCATTCTCCAGCAGTTTCATAATGAGCCAATAGAGTGGAGGTAGAGTGGAGTTAGATTCTGTGTTTAAAGTTGCCTATATTACCTTTAAATGTATACCTGCATCCGAAACTTCATGAGCAATGAATACCGTCCTCCGCACTACAATATAATTAAAGGAAAACATTGCATGAGGTTTTCTCATCTCTTACGGTCATAAAACAGCCTGCAGCGGACATGCTTGTCACAGTCCTCAGGGAGGGGTATAAATAGACTGGTATGTCATGCACAGCCCCTCTGGGGCTGGGGCCAGGTGAACACTGATAGGTAATGCAGGGAATCCGTGCCAGTGAGCCGCTTGGAGCGGCCATCTTCTTCTACGCATTGCTTTTCCTCAGATGTTATGCAGATTCGACTCATCTAAAGATATTTATATGGTTTAATACCATCCCTTCTGAAGCGGCTGTACCTTTGTTTATGTCCACAGACAGACTGATAGTCTGTCATGTTATTCCAAATGTGCATAGAATAGCTAGGTTATGTCAGCAAAGTAGGCCGGCCTACTACAAACGACAATTTAATCAGGAAAACATTTCAAAGCACTTTTGTTGTTTTAGCCACGGTGTGAGAATGTGACGCCATCAGAACGAGAAAAAAACATTGCAAATACACATAGAAGAGAGAGAATAAGTGGGACGGGAACAATAAAAGTGTGTCCCACAGACAGGTGCTAATTAAATTTGGAATTAGTTCAGATTAGGTCACAGGTGGGGGTAATTAATTAATGGGTGGGAACAAGCCAGCAAGGTTCTCCTTTTTTTGTCTGCATGAGGTAATCCCAAAGTTAAACACAGGCCCATCCCAGTCTGTCTCCAGTGTGTCATTCTCAACACATAATAATCAGCCTTTAAGCGTGTTTTCTGTTTGTCTGTCTTCATCATAGTTCTCTATTCCTCCAAGGGCATGGCAAGCATAATTGTCGTCTGCGCTCTGCATCACGTGCCATAGCCATACTGATTTGGATAATGTACTTTAAAGGGATATGTCACTTTTTTGGCAAAATAAACATGCTAATGACATTTATCACACTTTTCTGAGGGTGTTTAATATGTGATTTTTACTTAGACATTTTATCAATAATTTAGCAGTGAGCTCTCTCGACACTACTTCCTGGACTACAAAACCCATAATGCTCTGGTGCACTGCACCTTCTTGTGGGTAGAGGGGAGGGGCTGTCTTACTGAGACAACATGTAGTTCAGGGACATGTATTTTTTTTTTTTTACATGTGCAAACATAGTGAAGTGTACCTTTAATGGTGTGAGTCCTCTATATATTCCTGCCTTGTTTTATAGTCCCAAATGGTGTTTTAGAAGCGCAATGGCCTGGTTGGATTTCTGTACAAGGGAGTGAGAGGAACAGCTTGTGTGAAAACAAGATGGCGAGTACTGGGGCACCATGGTGTAAGTTGTGGATTTAACATGTTGACAAGTGGGAGCTCAGGAACTCATTACCACCACTATTATGAGAGGAGGCTGCAAGCAGGATTTACACCCAACCCACAATGCCCCCCTGCATGGTGGAAACACAGAAGGAGTCGATGCTTTGTCTTGTATGGCAAGAGGTAAGTAGGATAAGCTCTGCCACAAGAAATGTCATCTTCTACATTTGGGCATATAAACATCATGATCTAAAAACAAAGTATCCAAAGGGGAAGGGATTCACAGAGCTAGTTTGCATGTTCACTTCACCATTTTGGCAAAAATACATATGTTATATAGTTATATTACATGTATTAGACTTAGAATACATCGGCAGGAGGGGGCTTATGTGTGTAGTATGTTGTTTTAGATATTTCCAGTTTTAGCAGTGAACCCAATGTCTCAGACACTACTTCCTGGACTGCGTGTTATCACTGTAAGACAGCCCCTCCCCCTATCCACAAGAAGGTGCATGCAGTGCACCAGCATTTTGGGAATTGTAGTCACGTAAGTAATCAGAGACACTATAGGCTCACTTCTGAAGTGTAAAACATCTAAAATCACATATTGCACAGACACACATGCAGGAACGTTTTTGTACCTTTAAAACATTTATGACTGAAACAACACGTTGAATTTGCGTCATAAACTCCAACGGTGTCCTTATTGACGCATTAGTAGAATGCTCGATCAAACGTATTGAGTTTCACACAGGCCATGTATGTGGATAGAATGTGTTTACATTACTTCCAGCAGAGTTGTGTCTGTGCTCTGCAGGCCTTGCCATTGAGATTCACCCGGTTCACCCTTCTCTCTCTCTCTACTATACCCTTGAATGGGGGAAGGGCTCTATAAGGAATGGGTTCAGCGAGGTATAGCTTTTGTTCCTCCTGCTTACTGTACATATGAATGGGGTTGGACGGGAATGTCCAGCCCTCATGAATGTCAATTGGGAAGAGGGCTCGGGATTTTAAGGAGCAGGATCCTCTGGTTGTATGGAGGTGGACAATGGAGATAGAGTAGAGAGAGAGAGAGAGAGAGAGATGGATGCAAGGGGGATATTGTTAAGGGATTGATGTGATAAGTGGTCAAGACAGTGGAGGAGGCCGATGGAAATGATATTTAGCAAAAGTTCATGTTTGCTCCTGTAGTGAATGAAAAAAAAAATGTTTTCCCACACTTTTAGTCATTATATGGCCACCCAACAATGCATGCCAAAGCCATGGGACAATTTTCACTGTTGTGTATGTTTAAATAAAAACTGAAATTGAAAGCAGGCTGCATGATGACGTGACCATCAATAAAAGCCAATAGAAATTAAGCTGGCCTGTTTTATCCCATTCCTGAATTGTCCTCCACAAACACAGGTGGCTTTGATTACAGTCAGAAATACTCTGGCATCCATTCCAGGCAGTGTATTACTCAGTTTAAACTTAATCATCATGTTGGAATATATATCTGAACAGATTATATGGTAGAAATTAGCCACATAGCAGTAGTGACAAAGTCCATGTGTACCGTGTAGTATAGCTCTCCCCATAGCCTGAAGGGACGCATGATCTAATTGGTTCATAAACTTCAGATCAGTGTTTCGGGACTGAAACTTCAAAGTAACATGCCTACAATTTTAACTGTGGCTCAGGAGGTAAGCAGCTTGTGCAGTGATCAGAGTGTTGGAGGTTCTTCTGTGTACTTGTCGTGTGTCCGTGTGCAAGAATTGTTTTTTGCTGCAATAGGTGAATGTCATGCACTAGATCGAGTGCCTTGGAGAAAGGCATCGTTTAGAATTTAACTGCCACCTGCTCCTCTTTATAAGCACATCCTGTCATTTAATACATAATCCCTTCATTCACTGCAGCATGTTTACTGACCATTGTCTTGTCCTCCTTCAAGCTGTGGTCAAGAGATAGTTCAAAAGTTCATACTGTGTGTGTGTGTGTGTGTGTGTGTGTGTGTGTGTGTGTGTGTGTGTGTGTGTGTGTGTGTGTGTGTGTGTGTGTGTGTGTGTGTGTGTGTGTGTGTGTGTGTGTGTGTGTGTGTGTCATGCACCATGCTGTAACAGTGGGCATTGTGGAGATCTGTTAGCCCCTCTGAAGTAATTGTCTTCCCGACAGAAAAGGAAAGCCCTTGAGCATGCACCTCTGAAAGGAACCCAAGATTTCCATAGTTGTGGAAGGCCAACGTCACCACCATGAACGCGTCACGAACTGCGACTCCTGGTGAGCTTAGCTTGTAGATATGCTATATATAATGACAGGTTGAAATCAATGGCAGTGACTTTTAGGGTGGTATAACAGCCCTAAAAGCTTGCACATACTCCAAGGTGAGTTTGGGTGAAAGGACTTTCACCACATTGTACTAATTAACATTAACCTCAGTAAAACTATGCCTAAACCTAACCCTAACTAACAATTGAGCAGTGCACTTGTCACAGGCATGCACAGAGCAAGTTCAGTGAGGAAACCTCTTTGAAGGTGCCTCGATCCGGTCCTTTAAAAGTTAGCACTTCTCTTCCTGCTTGCTTGCATGTTTGCTGCTGCTCACTCTGATACTGCTGCTCTGCTTTCTGCTTAATCATTTGCTGCTCACTCTCCTCCACCCCAGCTATCACCTGTAGATTTGGATCTGCTGTTTGGGTAAAGGGGATTTGGAGTCCTTATGGTCAGGACTGTTGTGTTTGATCTGAGTACCCAAAAAGCAGATCCAATTCATTTGCCAAACCACAATAAATATATTGCTCATTTTATATTCAGCAAATATATATTAAATTCCTCTTGAGTTGTAAACCTAACCTAAGCCTAACCTTGGGGTAACATAGAGCTGGGGGAACATATAGACATGACCCCCCCCAAAAAACTACCCCACGGTGAAAACACTTTCACACAAACTCACTTCACCATAGACTATGTAAAAGCCTTAAGTGTCCTTATTCTGTGGGTGAACATTTAACAGGAAATAGCCACTGTGCAATGTCTTGCAGTTAAACATGATTTTATAATGTGAGGTCGCGAAAGCAGGATGGCACTTATAGACTCCACGGAGGCTCCCGGTCAATAAGTATAGGGTTAGAGTTAAGCTAGGCCTGTAGAATGAAGTTAGCCGGTTGGGGGGTGGGGGCAGATTGGAACTGACCATGCAGAGCTGGACGATCCATACAGAGAAACCTGTGAAAGAAAGAACACAGATTAAAAAAAAAAAAAAAAAAAAAAAAAACTCAATGTTGTAACCCTATATTCAAACGGGTGAGGTTTTTGGTGTTCTATCAAAAGATAGTACAAAGTTGGGTTAAAAACTATAAGACACAAAGTAGCTTATTATCCCACCAGCACTTTAAAGATTTGTATTTATTTATTTTCTAAAAATATAAAAAAGTCCTGTTCTGTTGGTGCCTCTGTGGGATGCCTGGTCAGTCTCTAACTTTCACTCTGAACTTGATCTCTGTCTCAGAGGTTTAACCAGGTCTTGTCACTTTTTAACCCTGCAGGCGTACCAATTTTGGCCAAGACTTTACAGGCTTTTTTGTATTTATCTGATTATTTTTAGCCAATACTCAATGGTCAAAAAATAGCAATAACAAAACTCCTTTATTATTAGGTTATTTACGTTTATATCGTAGACAAGGGGTTGTAACAAATACATAGATATTAAGGGATTTTTTTCGCCTCCACATTGATACAACATTGTGGCTCTATACTAGTTATCTCTATATACCATTGTAGGAAAACCACCAACTGTTATTTGGATGCGCAGAGCAAGGCTCCTGATTTGTGTGTGCATGTGCGCGAGTGTGTGTGTGCGTGTGTTTTCCTCTCAAGAGGGACATCAAAAGAGCTTTGAGACTGACAGCTGGACCTCCTCTTGGCTAGCTAGCCCCTCCCCACCCCCCTGATAAGATCACAGTGACAGGAGGACGTGGGTCTTCCTCAACAGGTACCTTCTTGATGTCCCCATATGGCCACTAACATATCTCTCACTTATCAAAACATACCAGACATTTCTTTTCTTGCTTTCTTTCTTTTTTTCCTCCTGTGTTGATGTTATTCCTTGGAATCTGGATCATTTAATTCTACGATATTATTTATTTATTTTACAGAATGCAGCTAAGAGCAATCATTTTAAAAGTGATGCGGGTCGTTTTGCTTTCAGTCATCCCGACATGACACCTCTGCGCTGTTTGTTTGACCGCCCGTCACACGTGAGCAGGCTTTCCTTCTACAAGACACCAATAAAGCCATTGAGAGTGCGTTCACAATGACCCCCTGACAAGCCGCGGCTTCCTCATGCTCCAGGCCTAATGGAGTCCAGTCTGGCGTCTTTAAACATATTCTCTAGACATTATAGGTAAAGACCCCCTCTCCAGTCCACCCCCCACCACTTCTCTTTCTCCATGTCCACACGTGCCCCTTGAATAAAAGGTCATTTACCATTGTTGAAAAGGTCAGGCAGCAGTATCGTTTATGAGCTTAGAAGCTCATCGGCTCCCTTTGTGGCGTTTTAGCATACTCCCCGCCTCCGTCACTTTCATAAATTGGGCTGCTTTTGGTATAATCCTTTTTCCTTTAGTCTTTTCGTTTGAACAAACACACATTTAGGGGGTACTTATATTGAAGTTGAACGCTATTCATTTACAGCAGTGGTCTGGGCACCACCAGTGGTCCTTGAAGGGGTTCCAGGTCGTCCCCAGCTAAATTATGAGAGCTTTTAACCAATTGCACCCATATAGATTTTTTTAACAGTGGGCCATGGCATCAAAATGGTTGAAAGCCAATGAGTTACAAGTATAATGTTCAATATACTCTCCAAGGTTGCTTTTTCAGCAGTTAAGGTGAACTATGTTTAGTTCATTTACATTTCATCGTAAACATCAACAACCGATATGGTCTAGGATAATATACTACAGGCGCCTTATGTTGCCTGCAGTCTTCAGAGTACTTCCGTTGCTTGTCAACATCGGCACAGATTAATTATCAGAGGGGGAATAACCTTCCAAATTAAAATGGGATCTAAAAAAAATGCATACAGCGCATGTACAGTATGTATGAAAAGATATGGCAGAGGTGGGAATATCCATCCAATTAAATGTTGTTCATCTGGGGGGAAAACACGGTTTATGGGGGGGGGGGCTGTCAGTATTTCCTTGGGGTCAGTAGCTTGCCGTTCGGTCTGTTTATCCTCGTCTCCAAGGTATAGTTAGTGGCTGAGGGTTGACTCACTTTCCAGGTCGGAGGCAGGTCCCAGCTCGTAGGTGTAGTGGAAAGGAACCGTGGCAGGAGACAGATATGGTACAGAGATAATAAGTCCCCTTTTTACCCAACACACCTTGAGCTGGGATTAGAATACGGCAGCTCCTACGTTCGCTCTGTCGCTTACTGCTCTTTTGTTCTTCTTTTATTTGAACACTCTGTTTTTTATGAACAAAATCACGATGAAGATAGGTTGAAAAGTGGCAAAGTGGTCCTTTAATATCCAGTTTACTGTTTGTGTCATGTCTTTCTTTCTTTCTTTCTAGAAGGAAATGAGGCTAATCACTTGCAAACTACCAGACCATTAAGCACAACAGTGCATGTGACAGCCCTGATTGAACCCAGCAATATATCAGTGACACTGCAATCCCTGCCCTAGGAAGAATGAGAGTTCCTTGTGTGACAACAGACGTGAATGGGACACACCTGAAGTCTTGCGTCTGAGTAGAGGGGAGGGGGGCCCTCTCAGTAACAGGGGTCAAAAAGCGTGTACTTTTGGGTCAGCAACAGGAAACATGATGAGGACAAATAGACAGACACAGACAGCTGCTGCAAACAGATATGCACTTGAAATTATACCACAACGGTTCCGCATGGAGCAACAAGATAGAGACGTCCCTTTGTTTCATCAGAGCATATTCTAGTATACAATGTACACCCCAGAGCCTTCTAGTAGGAGAGATACGATATTGAGGGGTCAGAAACCAGAGCGGAGCAGCCAGTCGTCACGTGACTATACAGAGCCTCTCTGAGTCCTAACTGCAGTTAACACACATTGTTTTCAACAAGTACGGCGCAAATAAGAGCTATTACGTATGCAAAACGACAACTGTAACGTTCAGTCATGACTACAGTCTCTAATGTTTATGTTGTACTATTATTAAAGAACAAGGGTTTTAAAGTCATTAAAGCTGGATTAAATATCTGAGTCCAACGCATTTCTGCATAGTCCTGCTACATTGGACTCAGAGCAGCCTCGCAAGACGCTCCGTATTGCAAGATTGTCAATTGCTAACAGTGTGTGTGAATGGGGTGCTGTTGGCTCTATGCTCCTCCAGCAGCGCAAGCGCCCTGGCGCGTAGGAGTGAACGGGAATATCGCAACTCTGCCCTATAAGGCTCTGGTACACCCATACATGCTGAATATTTAAAATGTTGGAACCCGACAGAGATTACACTGACTGTGATAGTCCAATGGTAAATAACAGGATGTGCTTATGCAGCTCGCTTTAAGTTTTCTGCATTTATATCTTTAATCCCGGCTACAAACACGACATTGTTTTAGTTAAGAGCTTTAGTTAAGAGCAGTCTTGCCTATAATCCAAATATGCTTACAGGAGCTATCGGATGTAAGTGAAATAAAATTCAACTATAATGAAACCTACTAACACGATGCTGGGATAAGCATACCATTGTCGGGGCGCCTGCTGGCCTAATGGTCCAGCTGCATGCCACATAATAGATTCTCGCCTGACAGTGTATCCTGTGTTCGAGACGAGTCCCATTCATGACCTTTGCTGCATGTCTCTTCTCTATGTAACTATTTCCTGTCTATCTACAACATTGTAACTATCAATGAAGGCAGAAACAGCCCAAAATATAGCCTATATATTAATGAAACCATAGCTGTTATCGGGGATACAGGCATAGCTTGGAACTAAACATTTAAAAGCTTGTGTAACATAATGACCTCTTAAGTGTGACTGAAGAGGGTTGGGAGTTTGAAGTGCGTGGTGGACTGGCCATTTGCTGTGTTTTGACACAGAACATGTAGGCTGATGAACGAGACACAGAACTACTTATATATATTTGTCCCAGCGAGGGCATTAAAAGGGAAAGTTGAAGAGGAAGATTAAAGACTTGCAGGCCACTAAAATAAATTGATCTTTTTTTCTTTTAGTGGGAGACTGGGAGTAAAGAGACTACTCTGATGGGATTTGCGTTTGCCTAATTCTGTCGAAATCTCAATGGATGGCATATGGACATATGGCAAAGCTTCCCTTTCATCTGCCCACTGACCGTTATTAGCATTGCAGCTGACCCGTCAGAGATATGCTAAATGGTGATGGTGGTGGTAACTGGGCTTCCTTTATGGTTCTTTAAGATAAACATAACACCTGGCGGCCGATGACAGGCTTAAAAGTTAAGCCAACATTTATTTTCATGTGTGCCCTGGCGACAAAGATGAAGGGGTTTCTAAAGACACCTCCACACATGTGCTGACACCTGGCTATGTGGCTATCACGCCACTATCTCTTTAACAGCGAAGGAGGAAGGGATAAAAGTCTCCCACAATCAGGGACCACAGCCCTGGTGAAAGTTCCCTTTAGACACGGTGTGGACATATGGGTGATTGGATATCGTCTATGGAGTCCATAGCGTGGCAATAAATCACCACAAAGCACCAGGATATGTCAGTCTATCTGCTGTGTTTATAGACAGGGAAAAACGTATATCCTTACAATAAAAGGGTGCGCCAAACATTACTCCATTGATCCTCATGTATTTCTACATTTTATATCCCTCATAATTAATGACACAGTCAGCATATTTTACTAAATATGCTAATTATCTAATTCATTATGTGGAATACAAAAATGCACATTACAGAAATGGATTCTACAGGGTGAAATACATAAGAATCACCTGGGAAAAGTTTGGTAAAGCCTAGTTTTTCTCCTGTTATTTGCACCCATGTGTCAAATCATTTTGATATATGCATGGGCAAAAGTAACAGGGAAAACAATATAAGTATTCGCTGAAAGGCTTTAGTTTTACCAAACTTCTCAGTTGATCCTCATGTATTTTTTCTTGTAGAATCCATTTCTGTGATGTACAGTTTTCTATTGTGCATAATGAGTGAGATAACTAGCATATTTGACACATGGGTGGAATTAACACGGAAAACCCTTTAACTAAATGATAAAAGGCTTTGCCAAACCTTTCTAAGTTGATACATATAGTGATCAACAGAGGGCAAATGATATACCTCATCTCTTACACCCCTTTGTGGCTTTTGTTAACACCATAACGAAAAGCAGGTGAGGGGTGTCCGTTTTTATCATAACACCTTATATTTTTTTAGAGAAGGGAGGTATGAGAATGTTGTTTGGGCCACACATAATACACGGCCGAGGTCAGTCGGTCAGATCGGTTTCAAAGCAATCCTCCAGGATACCTAATCTAAGCCCCGTTATCCGTCCACGGGGTCAACACTGATACGCTATCTGCTTTAATTGGCTGAAATGAGGTTAACCCACATGACAGCTGCCGAGATCCAGTTTTTTTTTTCATCTCTACAACATTACAGCCTATCGAGAGAACCATAGAAAGGGTGTTAAGTACAGCCATATAACACCTGCCTATACATTATTGCCCGGTAGTAATTGCTTTAACGATGAGTGTGGGTGTGAAAGCTTTTAAAACGTATACCAGCCGAGGACCTGATAGCGGCATATCAGGGCTAAAAAGGGTAAACGGTAAATGTTTGAACGATTTAGGATTAGTCAGCCCGTCTCGCACACATGGCAAGGTACTGGTATAGCCCATTAAACTTCCCTGTGCATAACAGCAATTATTTTTGCCGTGAGAAGGAAAACACTCCTTTTCAACTAACATAATCTACCCGGCCATGGGAAAAATTCTTCTTGACACGTACAGTAGATGTCATATAGTTAAGACCTGGGAGACTCCTCAGAGTCGCATCCTCCACAATTTGCAGCGCAATGACATCCTTTTTGGTTCTAACATTTGGGGGAAGGATTGATTGACACAGAGTCACTTCCCCCTCCAAGCAATCCATTCCATTGATTGTCACCGGGGCGTGCGCATCTAGTCTAGTAATCAATACCGGTGGCTGTTCGTCACGGGCCCACAGCAGATGAACCCTCTCCCAGCTCAAATCAATCAGAGAATCAAGACTTCCTCAGTGGGACGGTCTTTTTTACCTTTCTGGACACGTACTGGCCTAGCGTTATATGAAAAGGAACAAGGGGAAAGACAAAGAGTCTGGGTTGGTTGGCTATGATCCTGGCCTTTGCCTAACACTCAGTCAGAATTATCATTTCGTTTTAGTTCATTATTCATTCTGAAAGCCCTCCCCATGACAGTAGTTTACGGGATGGCCGTTGTCAGAGTGGCAGGCAGTAATGATTGGTTCATACCTACCAACCAAACAGAATAGTAGGATAGCAGAAGACGGCAGTGTCATTAATGTGGCTAATGGGCTAGCATGTGAACAAAAGCAAGGAAATATGTTGGATGATGATGTTTATAAAAAAAATGCTTCTTTAAAGAAACTATTTATCATTGGTGGATTTAATAGCCATATTGATACGTTCGAAATTTCATGGCAGCGGCTGCAGCCATGTTTGTTGTTTGGCGCCGTTGAGGGACGGGCCTGCTGGCCAATCATCTGTGCATCGTTCAGATTTTCAACCGAGACTTTCACCGGACCTTAATCACCAGGGAAAATACAGTAACTTAAGGTGTTTTTTTAAGGGTGGCGATTCAGGGCTGGAGCCAGGCAATGGAGATACTCCATGCTGCAAAAATGTCACGTAAAGTTCAACGCAGTCAGGCACACACACAGACACAGCCACACGACACAAACCCACATCTGGCCTTATCATGCGACCCTCGCTGTAAAGATCCATGAAGCAGATTAGTCATGTTTACATTCACCTCAAGATTTCTATCTACCGAGCATTCCTTTGGCGTGAACGCTGTGTGGAATCCTCATAGTTCTCATCAGAGTGATAGAACCTCACGACCCTACAGCAAAAGGCATCGTATTTTTTGCGGGCATGTGACAGCCGACGCTGCGTGCCCTCACACTGAGAAGTGGCGGGGGGATGGGGGCACCAGCCCGGGCATATCTCAGCGTGCCTCCACCAATGAGGCGGCGCAGTGGCACCCTGGGAGAGATTTCACTGTGTTGTCATGGCAGTCCTCCAAACACAGCGGGGATGTAGTTAAAGGCTTTGTTAACTTCCCGTGTTTACCAAGGGTCTCAGGCTCTCACTGTGTATATAGTGAGAACAGGATGCTGCTCCATCTTCACAATAGCCACAGCCAAGTAAAGCCTGCGCTGAACCCCACACACAGTCGCGCCATCCAATGTCTTAAGCTCGATTTGTTCTCCAAAATAGCCGCCAAATACCACAACGACACATCCGTGCCGCACTGTGGACCAGTAGAGGTCGGACTCGGCGGGCTATTGTTTCGGGCGTTCAAGCGGCGTTGCTTGCGCGACATTGACGTACGACGCGTCACATCACATTGCCGGTCACGGCTCAGCATTTGGCACGCGATGTGACATTTTTCTCTGGAGGATAGTATAGCCCCCAGGCAATGTTTAAGTGGATTTAAGTGAATTTGTATCTATAGAAGGACAGTGTGCCGGCCTGTTTTTTTTTTTTTTTTAGCATTAGGCCGCCACTCCTGTGTGGATCTGTGTACAGTATATGATGTGCTGTGTGTATGCTATGCATGTATGCTATGCATGTGTGTGTGTGTGTGTGTGTGTGTGTGTGTACGGGGGGGGGGGTACAGTACAGTACAGTACAGTACAGTACAGTACAGTACAGTACAGTACAGTACAGCACCACTCAATTCAGATAGGTGTGTTTTTTTAAAGGAGGCGGGCCAAAACCAACTCCAATGTTGTCAGTACAATGTGCGCCATACTGTGTTGCTGTTGGACTAATTATCTGCACGCTGGAGCTCTGTATAAATGTATAAATCGTGGCTCAGTGCACCGTTGCGGTGTGTTGTTGCATGGAGTTGTTGCTGCAGCTTCAGGGAACAATTGCCTTTGCCAGGCTGTCGTAAAAACACCAGTTCCCATTATGCAGTGCTGCGTGCTCTTGTCTAGCCATAATGAAAGGCCTACCCTGCCCGCCCATGTGACTGAATGCATGTTAATTGACGCTGTTGTTCTCTAAAATTGGAGTAAATAGAATTGTAGTCTATTTCTTATTTACTACCGGACACACGCAAAAAAAAGAAACTGCTTGTCATCATTTGAACTATTTGAAGCTATAAGACAGAGTCTTATAGCAAGGAAACTAAAGGTGTGTTTCAGCGTTTGGTGTCTTAGTGCCAGACTGTACTTTCCTTTACAATTCCCCCCACCAACTGTGTTATTGCCCCAGATCTTCTGACATGCCCTCGGGGTGCTATCAGCTCCCCGTCAAATTTGCATTTTATGCCACTGATAAAATGGCAGAGAAAGTGGCTCATGTTGTGAGGAATCAGGAAGTCACTTAAAAGTCAGTTAAAGTGATATGGTGACCTAAAATCAGGAGGCTTGTTGCAATTTCCTCCCTATAACTCCATCAAAGTTGCAAAGAGATAGAAGAGAAACTATGTCCACAAGGTATTTATTATTAAGATTAAGATTTATTATTAAATTATTAAGATGTTGCTCTGAACAATATTACACCATTTAGAAACATGTATATATCAAGACAATGTTTTTTTTATCAGTCCATAGCTGTCACATTTCCATGGCTTGGTTTCTCATAACACAGGGAAGTGTATTGATGGTGTCATCTAGCGACAAGTTTTCACTCTGAAAACCTGGGCATGTGAAATCCTTGACATAACTTGTTCAATCCAGTTTTTATCCTTGACATTTTCCTGAAGGTCATCATTTTACATTGGTATAGTTGCAATCTGCAGTGGATGACAGGCTGATAGTAGACAGTAAAGATGCAAACATTACATTACAGAAAAATAGTGTTTGGTACGTCAGGGCCGTCCTGCACATATACTTACAGTACATTACAGAGAGGAAAAGAAGTATACTGGGTGTCCAACACTCACACATGCAGACATATTTTATAAGATGTGATCACAAAGCATGAAATAATAAAGCATAAAATAGATAAAATACAGTATCTAACAGCCACCTACAGTACATCCCCAAGATAGGGACATCAAGATTAAAGTTATTAAAGTTGGGAATCTCTTGTTATTATTTTTGCTCATTCATATCCTGTCCAAGAATTATATGGCCACATACCTGAGCAAAAAGGAATTAAAGAGAATAATTAGCCAACGGGGAGAAAGTGGAACATAGACAGAAAGTTCAAAGAGCAGTCAGCTGATCGCAGTGCTAAAACCTCACATTCCTGCTGCCCTTCCACTTCCTGATAGCCAAACTGACAGAATAGCCCCCTACAGAGCACCCAGAGAGGCTGCACTGTCTAATGAGGGGCTTACATTTTAGAGCCATTTACTTCAGTGTATGTGTGTGTGTGTGTGTGTGTGTGTGTGTGTGTGTGTGTGTGTGTGTGTGTGTGTGTGTGTGTGTGTGTGTGTGTGTGTGTGTGTGTGTGCGCGCGTGCGTGTGTGTGTCAGAACATCACATGCTTTTCCCTCCCTGCGTCCTGTTACTACTTTGTTGTTGCGAACGTGTTTTCAAAACCAAATGGTTGGCAAGCAAACCGCAGCTAAACACCTATATTAAAGGGCCCACTCGTGTTTACACATAATACGAACGCGCTGGAATAAAAATAACAAACTTGCTTCTGGCACTCGAACATAAAGGGCTTTGAAAAACAAACATCCCCACAACAGACTGCAGGCTGCTTCGGAACACACCTCAGTGGTTCCAGAATTGTGACTGAAGACATGTTTTTCTAGATGTGAGTGAGCACCAGCGCTGCTGCCCTGCAGCCACACCTCCAGCGGTGCCATTGTGCAGGCAAGGAGACACCCCACACACCCTCCATTGATGTTTCACTCTCATCTAGGCCTACTATAGGGTGACCACATACAAAATGTTCATTTGACAATGCAGTGGTGGAAAGTAACTGCTTTGAAAGGATCCCTGGCTAATGAGACAACTAAAACATGCAGATAAAAACACCTTCAATACATTATTTCTTTCATAAATAGAGAATTTTTCACTCAATAGGTGCTCCTGTCGCAGGATGATGATGTCACGTGAGTATGAGCGTTGCGCTGGTCATAGACAAGCGCATAGCAAGTTCATTCAGGAAACCTCAGTGCAGTTGCTGCCGGCTCTTTAAAGCCGCCTCAGCATCACATTCACATGATTGACTTCATCCAATCACAGGCTCTCACAGGCTATTTAAACTGTAAGTTTGTATTGCATTCCTGCTTGTTGCTGCTGCTGCTGCTCACTCTGATACTGCTGTTCTGCTTATATGCTTAATCATTTTGCTGCTAACTCCTCCACCCAGCTACCACCTGTAGATTTGGATCTGCCCTTTGGTACGGGGATTCGGAGTCCTTAAGGTCAGGACTGTTGCGCTTGATCTGAGTACCCAAAAAGCAGATCCAATTCATCCGCAAACCATGATAAATATATGCTTATTTTATATTCAATAAATGAATATTAAACCCTTCTTGAGTTGTCCTGACTGAAATGCATTCCGCATATTCCATAGAGCTAGACCTCACATGCTCATGTGACATCATCATCCTGCGACAGTAGCAGTTCCTGTCGAGTGAAATATTCTCTATTTCTAATAGGCTTGCAATACTTTTAGTTCTTCTCTTGAGGCAAATATATTACTTAAAAATACTTTTATTAGTACAAAACATACATTAAACACTTCAGCCCCCATATACATTGTGAAAATAGCAGTAATTGCAGATCTTGCTGTAGATCTGCCAAAGTTTATTATACATTTGAAGATGTACTGGTGAAACATAATGAGTAATTTTGGTATGCATTTTAACAGGGCATTGCAGCAATTTTTGGGCCCCAAGACAAAAATGATCACAGGGCCCCGCACTGTGCAGCCTTATGGTATAAATACAAATGAAACTCTTATTATTATTATTACTTGTATTAATCAACGTCATTAAGCAATTGCCCCCCCCTAAAACTAAGAGAGGTGTCCCACAGATTACTGTCGCACGCAAAGGGGTGGACATCAGGTCGGAACATGTTGAGGTGGCTGGTAGGGACGTTTCCAAGATGCTCTGTCCCATATATTATTATATTGTTATATTGATATTGGGGGTTGATCATATCATTTTCAAATGATCATAATCTGATCAGGAGCCATCGGATGGGGTGAAATTGGCGGAAGATGGAGAACCAGGGATGGTTGCCTATGCAATAAACACAGAGGAGGACACAGGGGAGGAAATGGGCAGGAAAAAACAGGGAGGGGGGGGGGTCAAACTAAAGTCCCCCATTTTACTGAAATGGGTTGATCGAGACCCTTGATTGTTATCATCCGCTTTGTCTGTTCCTGTTTTTGTTTTGTTTTTGCGTGCCTTGCAATCTGCGTGCCTCCCCGATTTTGCAATATAAACTGGGAGGTCCCAGAGATGTAGAAATGGAGGGTGTCCTTGGAATGAGGATCTCTGCTGCAGCTCTCTTGCGGGTGCTCCCTGGAATATCTATTCAAAAGGGGGATCTGTGGGTTAATTGGGGGGGGGGCCTTAACATAAAAGAGTTTGGGAACCACTACTGACATATGGAGCTCTGATAAGGAAACTCTTCATCCCCTGCGGGGCATTCTCCTCACATCCACCCACATAATGATCCTGTTGATCGTGGCCTCTTGTTGCTGTTGGCTCACACAGCCACTCCCTCTTTACATTTTCAGACGCCACAAGGTCTTCTTCCTCTTTATGGCACTGATCACATCCTGCCTGGATGCCACTGATGATGCTCAACAATCCCCCTGCTGTTTCAGCCGATTGATTGTTTTGATTGATTGAATACTTTATTAACAGTTTGCAATTAGTACAGACCAAGAGAGAGAGATTTACAATGGTTGTTAAAAGGATAACGCAAAAGGCCCTAGGGACTTGTTTCCAGTGGCTACCAACCATATACAGCAGAAAATTTCTGGCCATTTTAGTTGATTGAATGATTGAAAAAAAAAAGCCAATTCCAAATTGGATCCCATGCTTGAATTAATAATAAAACATAATAATAATTAATAATAATAAAAAATAAATCACTAAATCACACATGTGTGAAGTGAAGTTGTGCTGTGATCATCATGGCGTATGGCATGTCAGACACATATGACATAAATTAATTATTAAAGGGAATTTATTCTGCGTGTAGGACAGAAGTACAGATTTGGACACATTTGGCGTAAATTCTCCATTCATTGTCAACGGGAATTTAATCTTGGTGTGTGAGACAAAAATAGATAATTGCTCATATAGATACATAGATATAGATACTTTATTTGTCCTTGACTCCTTTCAGAAATTTGTAGTAATCATGATACAAAGAACACATTCACACACATTGACAAAAAGGAAATGACACCAAAAAACGCTACCAGTCATAGTTCCAAGAGGCATCATCACATTACATTTTATGCGTGGAACTGAGATGGGCCCTGTTTGTTCTGCTTTGGGAACCAATGATCTTGGATGGTAAGGTATTGGGCCCTGTTTGTTCTGCTTTGGGAACCAATGATCTTGGATGGTAAGGTATTGGTGTAACAACCTGTTAATAAGCTTTCCCCTTTCTGATTACTCACGTCTCATACATTGTTGTCATATGCTCTCAAAATATCCCAGCCATTTTGCTGGACACGTTGATGATTTTATGGAGTTTGTTCTTATTAACCAATGACAACGGGCCATACCAGGAAACAAAATAAAATGTCAGTGCACTCTCCGGGAACGATCGATAGAGGAGTGCCATTACATTTTTTTCCCTTGTTATACTGCCACAGTCTGCAAATGCAGCCTCGGCAAATGTTTGTGTAAGACAAAAATCTACACTAATAGCTGAATATGGGAGGTGCTGGCGCCTGGCACCTTGAAAATGGCAACATCATCAACTGAGAAGGAAGTGTTGTCACTCATGATTCCTTTACGGGTAGAGAGACTGCATGGAGTCTGAAGGTGACATCATCCATCATTGTTACATGGCAACTCTTTGTGCTAAATGATCCAAGCAGGGATTAGATTTGTCTCTCGTTTGTCTCCTGTGCTGAACTTTAAAACAGCAATCATACTAAGCCGCGGGGGCGAGTTGTTCTGCCAAGAAACTTAGAATCTTAAGTCTTCTAGATATTGTGAAACAACAATAACAAAGATATTAAGGTTCAAGGCTTGAGTTTTTTTTATTTGTCACACCAATGTATGTTGAGACATATAGAGGGATGAAATATCATTTCCCACTAAAGCAAGTTTATTCTCCCATTGCGTCCGCCGGCATTATCAAAAAAAAAAAAAAAAGTCCAGTGAAAAAGGTTCTGTGCTGCAAAATCTGTGTGATTAAATTAACCTATGTGTGATTCAATTAACTGATTAACTTAATTTAAATTAACTGATTTAAATCAATCAGTTAAAGTCCCAGCCCAACTTATAACCAAAATATTTACTTAACTGAGCCTATCTTTAAAGAGTGCCATTGACACACATAAGGGCAATCAACTGTGCACATGGGACACACTTTCACACCTAGCTCAGAAGGACTGCATGTGCTCCTTTGGTATGGGATGATAGTAAAACAAATTTCCCTTTGACACTCAAACACAACTTGCCGAATGAGGTGGTGGCCGCTGGTGTGAGGTTCAACTCATCTAACACGCCGCCACCAAATGTCAACAGGCAAACAAGAGCACCACCCAACCAAGGGGATACAGTATAGGCCAACTACTGGTCCTAGTATGACAGAGGGGAAATGGGTGAAATGCTGTTAAATACATCTAGAAATGTATATAGGCCTACAGTACATAGTCACCTCTTCACAAGTTCATATAGACATGCGCTGCACACAACCAGAGTTGTTGCGATACCAATACTTGTATTGATTACTCGGCACCGATACCAACTGTCGGTTCTTGGAACCGGCCCCAGATAATCTGATCCGAGTATCGAAACATCAGATTGACACATTGGCTAAATAAATGTGACAGGAGCAAGGCTGGCCCAGACAAAACTGATACAAATTCAAATGGTATTGGGCCAAAAATTGCAAACATCAAGTGCCCAATTGCATCGGCTGATTCCTAATTGCGATGATTCAATTGGCCATTCATGACGGCAATAATTGTGGAAGAGCCTTGTTAGGTTATGTAAATCTAATATGAGATAGCAAGGCATTCATTCTCCGGAAATGTAAAGACACAATGCAATCAAAAGGACTCCTTTTTCCACTGAGATCAAATGAGCTGCATTCCCCCCTCCCGTCATTTGAACTTTCTCTGCTGCAGGCTATTTCCGTTCAACCAAGGCTACAATTGTCCCACTGTGGTCATTCCACAATGACTTGGGTGTGTGTAGGTAGGCTACGTTGTCTGTGTGGCTCCACGTACACCCTGCTGAATTCCCTGTTTTGTTATTTGAACAGGCCTGAGCGTTTCCCCCATTCGAGTAGGCGATATAGCATGCACGGTTACAGACCTGTATGAGAAAGCAAATGAAGACACCCAGGGAACAACATGCTTCACTGCCAGTGAAAGGACAGTTGGAACATCTCCGTGACAGTTGGAACATCTCCTTGACAGTTGTTTTCTAGTCGCTGCTCTACAGCTGCATGTGGGCAGTCGCAAATGTTACATAAATACTGATGTTGACACGATCGAAGACAGACATTAAACTGAGAACAAAAAGCATCAAAGGAACAACAGTCATTTTAAAACATTAATGCAAAGCATTTAATTACACAACAACATGTTTGATGTTTACATGAACCTGTCACTATAGGATTTGAAAACATTTACTCAAAGCATTTGATTACACAAAAATCTGTTTGATGTTGATTTTGTGCGTGGGCTGTGTTCAGCAACAAACAACTTGACTGACCCCATACACAACACACGCACACAGGATTACAGATCACGGGTATACAGGAAGTGTCAGCTCCTCCATATATGGTGAGTTATCGCAAACACTGAAACACTGAGTTTTGCCATGCAGTACCTCAACTCTCGGCTTGGGCATGAATTTCTGCAATGTTCAGTTTAGGCCCCTCCTCACGACTGATTCGTGGACATCGCCCAGGCTTCCAAACATGAACACGAACAGGTATTTTACCTTTGTAACAAAGTTGTGTAATAGCTTGGAATACCTCTTTCTAACTGTGGCCAAATTTACACGGTGTGTGACATTTGGAAAGGCATCATTTTCGTTACTGAGTATGAACATTGCAGTTTGAGACACTTGAGTGACACATGCACACAAGCACACAAACACAACCTAACTATTGGGTTCATGTCCGCAGGTGTCCAGGTTGGAAGTTTGGAGACATAAACCCAGTTATTTTTATGACATCTGGTTTATGATCTATTTGCTCTGCTCGTTTTGTTTACCCAAGATGTATTCTCCCAAAGCCACATTGAAGCAATTCCTGTAGAACTAATAACTTATCCCGACCCTGTGTGGCACAATATATACTGTACTGTATACTGTAGACATTGAGATTGCAGGTCGGCTTTATTGTTGCTATACTAAATGCATTATAGCACTACATTCTATGACCTTTGGCTGCTGTTGTCATTTTTAAAAGCGCAAGACACTACTTGAAGGTAATCTTTATGAGGCCATTCAACTGAGAATGTCACTTTATAGGGAAGAAAATAAAAAAGAAAGAAAATGCACTCATTAAAAACAAGACAGCATAAAACATGGATGCTGTGCCTCGTGCAAGTGTGAACAAGATGATAATAACAAACCGTCCGGTTGAAGAAACAACAACAACGTGTGTGTGTGTGTGTGTGTGTGTGTGTGTGTGTGTGTGTGTGTGTGTGTGTGTGTGTGTGTGTGTGTGTGTGTGTGTGTGTGTGTGTGTGTGTGTGTGTGCGCGCGCGCGTGTGTGTGTGTGTACGCTACGCTATCCTACGGCCTGGGAGCATGTGGCCCCCACCGGCTGCTGATGGTCTGAAGGCCATGTGTGTGTCATGAATAGAAGATCTGTGCTTGAGGTCTGAGCTTTTTTTTACTTATTATTTTTTTTCTATAGGCTATACGCATTGTGGCACTCTCAGTGAGTGTGAAGTATAGTGGCCCTCTCCATGGTCAAAGTTGATCAACTGTTGCAACTGTTGATCAAACTGTCAGCAATAGCACAGTAAAGATGATAATCTAATATGATGAGTACCGTATAATTATTCTATAATTCTATAGATGTAGCATCTTAATTTTGTTCTGAAAGTGCACTCGTTTGAGGGATTCTCATTGCAAAATTTCTTTTTTCCTTCTGGAACCCAGACCCCCCCTCCTCCTCCCCCTGTGCGGCACGCTTAACAATGCTGTGGCCATGTCGTTTCTGACATGGGCGGTTGGGCACAGGGCCGTCTTTTGTCTCCACAGACCGACCGGCGAGGACACTAACCCCCTCCCCAACCTCTGCTATGTCTATTCCCTCTTACACACTGTCCTTGGGAGTCCGCAAAAGGGGTAATCAATGACTCCATGTGTCCCGATAACAAACCGGCTCCCCATGGGGCAACTTCAAAGGGCTTCCAGCTAGAGGAGATGGTGGAGCATTGCTCCCTGTGGTGTAATTACATATTGGGGGCTCCATCCTTTCTGAGGACCCCCTGTCTGAGGAGAGTCAGAGTTAGTTATAAGCAGACCTGTTAACAACTCATCCACCAGTGCCGTCAGCGCAGTGGGAGACTCCTCCTGTGTCTGGTGCCACACACACACACACACACACACACACACACACACACACACACACACACACACACACACACACACACACACACACACACACACACACGCACACCCCCCCCCCCCACACACGCACGCACGCACGCACACACACACACACACACACACACACACACACACACACACACACACACACACACACACACACACGCCCCAAAGCAAAATGGAACCAACACTCCCAGACACACTCATAGGACAGCATGTGAAAAGACTCCATTGAATATAAGACATAAGAAGAGAGATATGTACACGTCGGGTCCAGGCCTGGACCCTAAGTGAACATATTATCTCTCCATCTTGCTAGACGGACCTTTCCAGCTGTGTCCGTTCCAGAAAAACAAGCAGAGCTGCAGAGCATTCAAGTGTTTATGAGTTAAGGGGCTGTTAAAGCTAAGACAAGCACACTAAAAACGCTGTCTGCCTGCCTGAAGGCCCTTTTGTCTGTCTTCACAACTTCCACCTTTGATGTGAAGCCTGTCTGATAATATGCACACTTTTACTATAAACTGTGAGCATTCAAGCATTTCCTTTGCTCTTTCACACAAGAACCATTCACAGAATCCACTGTGTCCTTAATTGCATTACAGAGCAGGAAAATGTTTACACTGACTTGTTGGGCTACATTAAAACCCTTTCAGGCCGGGAATCCATATTTGGATTCTGTACAGTATGTACAGTATTCCATAATTAACTTTATTTGATGCTGAAATATAAATATTTCACGTTTTTCAAAAACCTTAGGTCAGGCCTAAATGGGTTAACAGGTATATTAACAAAAAAATAATAATAATATGTAGTAGCACACAAATTACACAAAATATTTTAGTAGCATTATTTAGTAGCACAACACAAAGTCCATATATTCCACAGAGCAGGATCACATATTGACATACAGTATGACATCATCAACCTGCGACAGGAGGATGAGTCCCTATTTAGTGAAAGATTCTCTATTTATGAAAGAAATATGATATTGAAGGTGTTTTAATCTGTACATTTTAGAAGGCAAGTAGGTCTATAGTGTTTTAAGGCATATTTGTCTCAATAGCCAGGGATCATTTTAAACATATTTACCAGTAAGATGCCATAAAGGGCGAGGTTGCGTGTGCGCATCCGCCTGGCTGATGGCAGGCCGGCCAAGCAGACTTCCGAGCAAGCACTGGCACTTAGGCATGTGGGGTCAGATCAACATATGGAATGTCAGAACTGGAAGGACGGGTGGGAGAGAATCAATCAACATATGTAATGTCAGAACAGGTCAGCTCCATGTACTGTATGTTGATCTAAGTGTTTGAGCTGAGATGTTGAGTTGCTGGCTGCTTCCATACATGTAGATCTAGGTGTTGATTCAGTCTTCTGCATGTATGGTTATTTAGGGTTGTTATCCTAATATATGGTGAGGGGCTGGCCATATATGGTGGCATGACATGAGGCGTGACTAACAGAGAGATGCGAATTTCATATATTAAATGCAACCTACGGTCACAACAATTACTGTCATATATAATCAGCACAGCAACCAACTTAGTGATACTTTATTATATATAGAACAAACAGAACGAACAAAGACAGTTCATTGAGGTTAGAAATGTTGGCTAATTACTATACAAAATGAAAGACTCTTATTTCAGGTTAGAAATGATTACCCTATAAAATGAAAAACTGTTATTTCATGCCAGAAATGATGACTACATGAAAGTTTTCATGTAGACACTGCACCACAGAGACTGCACGGCTCATGTGGTCTCTGTGTTAAGACTGTATAATCCATGTCTGCACAGAGGTGATCAGAGGGAAAACAGTCATTATATGGAAAAACAGTAGTGTGTGTGTGTGTGTGTGTGTGTGTGTGTGTGTGTGTGTGTGTGTGTGTGTGTGTGTGTGTGTGTGTGTGTGTGTGTGTGTGTGTGTGTGTGTGTGTGTGTGTGTGTGTGTGTGTGTGTGTGTGTGTGTGTGTGTGTGCAGAGAGAGAGAGAGAGAGAGAGAGAGAGAGAGAGAGAGAGAGAGAGAGAGAGAGAGAGAGAGAGAGAGAGAGAGAGAGAGAGAGAGAGAGAGAGAGAGAGAGAGAGAGAGAGAGAGAGAGAGAGAGAGAGAGCATGGTGGTGTATGATATTGCAAATTCCTCTTACCGGTGGTAGCCTAAAGTGTATAGGCCCAGGTTTGATATAATCTATACATTATGGATAATACAGATTACAGACAGATCAATTAATTAGCACTTTGCGTCCTCATGATTATAAATATGGCACTGGCTTTGGAAAGAAAGAAAGAAAGAAAGAAAGAAAGAAAGAAAGAAAGAAAGAAAGAAAGAAAGAAAGAAAGAAAGAAAGAAAGAAAGAAAGAAAGAAAGAAAGAAAGAAAGAAAGAAGAGAGAGAGAGAGAGAGAGAGAGAGAGAGAGAGAGAGAGAGAGAGAGAGAGAGAGAGAGAGAGAGAATAACAAAGTAATTACCCCTCAACCAGACGCTCCAAAACAGGTGCAATTGTTGAGTCAGTTGGTTTCCTATCCGCCACTGCCTCCTTGTGGATATATACTGTACATGCAACGGGCAGCAAATTAATCCATTTGAGCTCTGGGTAAGATATCGTATCCAACCATTTGATGTACTGTATTAGCATACATAGTTACATACAGTAATATATGTTGTTTTATTTACATAATATTTGCCTTCTGACTTTTTATGTCCACATTTAGGACGTAGGCCCTAAATGTGCATAAAAAGGCATACAGATTAGAATGATATCATACTGTAGGCTTTACTAGGCTATCAATGATGGTGGTAGGCCCTGACATTTGGCGAAAATAGTTCCAATTGTATGAAGTTTTTGCTTTGAAAATGGTGGATAACCCCCCCTCTCTTCTCTCTCTCTCTCTCACACACACACACACGCACGCACGCACGCACGCACGCACGCACACACACACACACACACACACACACACACACACACACACACACACACACACACACACACACACACACACACACACAGAGAAAGAGAGAGAGAGAGAGAGAGAGAGAGAGAGAGAGAGAGAGAGAGAGAGAGAGAGAGAGAGAGAGAGAGAGAGAGAGAGAGAGAGGGGGGGGGGGGTCTAGAAGCCTCACTTGGGGGGCACATAGAATTTCAGGGTGGGCACCACTATCCGCAAAAACAAATGGGGTGTCAAATCCCCCAAGCACCCAAATGCATAGAAAACGATCGTCCCCTCATGTACACTCACTGTACTCTCATTCTTGGATTAACAGTAATATGCAGTAGCCTAGCTGTCAAGCTCGAGGAAAGAGTGAGAATTTACTGTCTTGTGATAAATTAAGTTGTTTTTTATGTTGTTTGGCTTTTTTTTTTTTTTTTTTTTTTTAACATATAATTAACCAGATCAGATGATTCAGACACCTGGTTAGGATTGCTGAGTAGCCTATAGCTTTTCAATCTCATGAGTCCCTCCCTTTCGTCGTTTGATGAGTCCCACTTAAATTATGATAGGAGTCATATTTTGTCATTTTTACTAATTGCAGCATTTAACTCAATGTATATGGTTATAATGTGTTTCATAAAGAAATAAAATTTCAATCTGGGATTGAAATTGGGATGAATTAAGTAGCACAGGTTTGGAGCTAGGTGCACAGGCTCTGGCAGCAGAGCAGAATATACTGTGTAAGAAGAAATGATTATTATAAATAAAGCTAGTGAAATAAACTACAATAAAATCACTGATCTAACATTATTATTGGCCAATAGAATGTATAGTAATAAACTGTTATAGTTTTAACTTACGGTAATAGGCTACATCTTCACATCACAGACCTACACGTGACTCTCCTCGTAGCTGCAGTCACTATCGCCAGCGAGATGAGAGTGTCACGAACAGGGCTACAGTATAAGCAGCAGTTATGAGGAAAGGTTTGTTCTGTGCCAAACAAGCTTGTTTGAACATTTTAAAAAGAAAAATGATCTGGGCAATTTTCAATAATGCCCCCCCCCCCCCCCCTTTGCCTGTATGGTTCTGTTGAATCACCAGGCTGTGAGGTCCTAAACATGGTTCGTGGAGGACTACAGATGAGATCCATGAATAAAGCCATCTGAATTGAATTTGAAATTGAGAGAGAGAGCATGGCCGTGGGAAGATATTGACAGTAGGGGTGCTGGACGTTCACTATGGGGTGCTGCAAGATGCGCACACAGTCAAAATGTGTGTGAATGCGCATTGTGCATGCACATTTTCATGCATTTACACACAGAAAAGTGACTTTTACCTTCCCTCTCCACATGCATGAGCTAACATACACAGGTACCTTAGCCTCTGATACAACGATAGAGCATATGTATAAGGCCTATTAACAGGAATCCGTTTTGATTAAAATAACTAGTATTTTCTTCCTCCTGTCCAAGGAGGGCTGTGTCTGAAAAAGGGGGTGCTCAAGCCCCCCAGCACCCCTACTTCCCTCAGCCCTGAGAGAGAGAGAGAGAGAGAGAGAGAGAGAGAGAGAGCGCGCGCGCGCGCACACACACACACACACACACACACACACACACACACACACACACACACACACACACACACACACACACACACACACACACACACACACACACACACACACACACACACACACACACACACACACACACACACACACACATCCGGGCATTTCATTCCAGCAGTTGAGGAGAGGAGGACACAGACAGGACAGTGTGGTGGAGGAGGAGTGGACTATGGCTGGAACCAGCGCTCTGTGATGACAGCTGTCAGTTTGTACTAAAAACACTGTGAAAGAGAAGAGAGGCTGAATGACTGTGTAAAAAAACGACCAAGGGGGAAGGACCTGTTTTTGGAGGGGACTGGAGTATCGATACGAGGCTAGCCTGTGGAGTTTTCGACGTGGGATATATATCTTTTTGGGGGGGAGTGAGCTGAACCTGACTCCAGCGGCAGTCTGCCCTGCCTGTCATCATAGGCAGAGCCATCCACTAGAAGAATCGCGACATTGAGGGACCAGAAAGCGAGCGCTCTAGCGCAGCCTGAAGGGGGACAAACTGGAGTTGGAAATACTTTGTTTTCAACGCGGGAGGCGCAAGTAAGAGCTATTTTAGACACGTGTGCGACGTGTCTGCTGTTTTAAAATAGTGTAAAAATAACGACTCAAGTCTCTTTCTTATGTTTATGCTAATGTTTACGGTGCATTATCAAAACAATCTAAAATAAAGGGAATTAATATCGTTAAAATTGGGCTGTTTGCTGAGTCCAATGCATTTCTGCTCACTTCCTGTCGAGGACTTGTCCCCATTCTCAATAGAGGTCTATAGTGAAAAGCCGCCATTGGACCGGCTTCATAAAAGTGAACGGAGTTTGCGTAACTCTGGCCATACTCTCAGGCTAGCCTAGCAGGCTAACACCAAAGCTAAGTGGCTAAAAGTGTTAGCCATTATGGTCTGATACGGACTGAGCGACAGAGAGGGTGGACTGGCCTTCAGTGGTGGGGTCACTGCAGAGCAGAGGACGTGGAGCTTGTGTGGATATTTCTCCCCTTTCCCCAGTGCTTTAGTTTTAACTGAAGTAAGAACCCACTGCATTTTACTTTGAATGACTTTTCAGTTCAGACATTTGGGAGATCAACGTGATGCTAGTAATAACTATAGTTAGCCTCCTATAAATTAGCCTTCCCTAACGTTTCAGTAACACAATAGTCCACTAGAATGAAAGCACATTAGGTGTGATTCAATTGGTGTTGTATGGCAGTGAGCTCGTTTTTTGGGGTTATAAATTTCAGACACATTCTTAAAGGCTGGGATCTTTTCTAGGGGTGTGTGTGTGTGTGTGTGTGTGTGTGTGTGTGTGTGTGTGTGTGTGTGTGTGTGTGTGTGTGTGTGTGTGTGTGTGTTGGTTAACTTTAGAAATTAGGAATCATACTGGCGAATCGTAACTAAAATTGCTTCACATTTACACAATCCAATCGGTCATGAATGAAAACAGAGCTGACTTGTTTAAAAACATGACTAATATCTCTCAAGTTAAACTGTATGACTTCACTTGCCATAGATCCATTCAGTGTCCTCTCAATCTGGTACCCCTATCTGGGCGTTTCTTTTACTTATCAGTGCCCCATGGTGACTAAATTACACTAAAGACCATACAGTCTATTGTCTGTTAACTTATTCCAGTTCAAAAGTTAACTTTGACTTTTAATCGTCAAAGATAGCTAATGTTATTGGGCCGATCAGGCCTGGAAAACCCAAGGAACAATGGCCTGTTGCTGAACATCATGGCAATCAGATGAATAATTCATATAAGGTATGAATTTATCAAGTGATCTGTAGCTTAAGATCCTTTATTCAACCACGAGATTTTCAAATTAATTCATTTTTCAGGCTGCCAAAAGCCAAACCAGTTTGTGAGGTTGCCCAGGGGTCTTGCAAGTCCATTTTTACAGCTGGTCTCTGTCAGCCACAAGTGTTTATCCAAAGCCAGACGTGAGTGAACGCGGCAGTCAATTGTTGCAGGGCTGAAACCCAGAGATAGGGATAGTGTTTTGTTCCCTGAGCTGAGGGGGTGTCGGACCAAAGTGTTTGAAACTGGAGACATGCATACATGAGTTTCCATAAGAAAGTGGTGCTGGTGTTTTAACACATTTATGTGGTTGGTTCTTATTGTTTCTATGCCGGTTATCCCATTTTTGTACTGTATGCAACTGCAACATGCCTCAGTTTTGTTCTTACTCTGTGATGTATGTTGAAGACAATGTGCTTTTTTTTAATGAGGAACTACCACTCCTAACCCCATGTTTGGTTTTCTTCCCAGGTGAATTCCTACTCCCTTGTTTTTGGCCCATAAACATCTTTGGTGGAGCTGTGGGTTTGCTCTGGCAACATGGGCACACAAGGTTCTGGTAGAAAGCGCACGCCGCTTAAAGACCGCTTCTCGGCCGAGGACGAGGCCTTGAGTAGCATCGCCCGAGAGGTAAGCTCGTTCACAGATCACCCAAATCAAACACTCTTTTGTTTTTTGTTTGAGTTGCACGGCTACTGAGGTCAACTTTCATACCAACTTTGAAGCTGGGTCGTCAGATGATCCCCATATCAAACCTTAGACTAATTACATTTTCTCCCTTACTATTATATATACATCAACTTGTGATAGGGAAGTGATAGCAATGTAGTCATAGTTCGTAACTTCGTGCGAGCCGAGGAGTGTATCATTATTAAGAAGCACATATTAATCAAATAAGATTTATACATCTCAGCTGAGGTGATTTCAACAAAATGGGCCTTCAAGTCATATACATTTTCACAATACTGCTGCTTGATTTGAGGTGGTCTTGTCTTGTTATGTGGATATTCAGGTTATTCTAGTCAGTAATGCCTAATGCCCTCAGCCCAAAGGAGTGGAGGAGACAGCTGGTTTGGACCACAGACAGATTGACTTAGCTTGTAGCGTTTTTAGTTTGCTGTGGAAAAAAGGGGCAGAGGAGGAGAGTGGCTGCCTGGCTTGTAATGACTTGCCCTGGGATTATTCCATTTCGTTCAGCCACACAGGATTGTCATTCCTTTGCTCTCCTTGGAAAGACAAGTCAAACGGGTGAAAACATGCAACGCGAGGCCAGAATTGGCTTAGCAGAACATTGGCCCCGAATCAATTGAATCATATTATCTGTTTTCATATTGTTTAGCACAGATTTGATTGTCAGTCATTTAGCTACTTATCCGCTCGACAAAGGGGAAGGGCATGCGATTTTCTAGAATTAATCATATACCTATAAAATAGGGTGCCCTGGATCCACTTAAAGACTATTATTTGTGACCCGTACTCATGTGTGTGTAAGTTGTGTGACGTCCCATTCTCTGGCACTAAGCATACTGTAAGACTCCATTTGCTCTCTTTATAGTCATGCAAGCCGATCATAGAAACATGAGTCATCTGACCCACCCAGTCAGGTCTTAAATGAATCACAGCCTTTCCGAAGCGCACCAAACACTGGATCGACTTGGAGTGCAGGCGGGGGGGTTCATGAGGTCAGCCTCTATAACCTGGCACACATCACCACACCTTCCCAAACAAATCTCAAAACACTTGTACTTCATCATGTCCGTAGAGCTGAAGCGTGTGCCTTTCGTGCCTCTCTCCCTCCCTGCTTGCCTGCCATGCCTGCCTGTGCTTGGCACGGATCACTGCTGAGACAGACAGTGAACTTGAGCCTTGCACAATCCCCCGCCCAGTTTTTTGAGACCACTTGTATTACTGGGCACTCGGTCATACTGCAGTTAACTCAAGACGGACACCAGCAGCACGCCTGGGAAATCTGACATGATGGTCCAAGCATCTGAATTAGGTGATCATCATCACCTCATACACATTGTCATGCCCTGTTGCACAAATACAGTATCTTGCCATACATTGTTTATTCCACTGCCATTCCCTGCTTGATTCACTAAACCCGCTATTTGCTCTGTGTTTAATTCACTGTTGTTTGATAATCATTATCCAATATCTAAATTGCCCTGCAAGGGCTTCTGGGAAACTATGTCCAGTGCATGGACAATCTTGGCTTGCGTCTTTTTGTTGATCGTGTCCAGGAAGTGGGTTATTTGTCGATCATCAAACAAACAAACGATGGGACTATATTCAGCCACATCTTCATCGTAAGGAGGTAGAATTACGACGATTTGGCGGCTCAAAGGTAACTTTAAACAGCGGCATTCAATGTAACATTTTTAACTAGTGTAGTTTGACAATAAAGCTGTTAAGATCGAAGGGAGTTTGTGGTATTCAATGAATGAAATCACTTGAGAAATCTAAGCGGCAATAGACTCTGTGGTTCATAGTCCATTTTTTCTTGAGGCGTGCTAGTTAATATCAACGAGACATGCTGTTGACCGCGTTGCAGTCTTTTTATCCCATGCAATATATTGGCCAGCGTAGGCCTTCTTTCACTGGTCGGAGAGAGGGCATGGGGCATAATGTTTGTTTCTGTCAATAACTGACTCTTCAGGCTTTGACCTAATTGATGAAGCAGGCATGAAAGATTCAATATTTGTGGTCAGACTACTCACCACTGTATACTAAAGGAAGGGAAAATACATTTTAATAACTTAAATCTTACAATCGAAGTCAAAGATACTTTGATCAAGTTCAAACCTTGCCTAAATATAGAGTCGTACTGTGTGTGACTTTACAGAGTTCCACATTGGATCCTGAGATCAACATTTAACCTTCATTTGAGAGTATTATATAGGAGTAATGAATGCTCTGTGTGCAATACAACCGGCAGTAAATCAGTCGGTATTTTATTTGCCCTAGGTAGATTGTTATTATACCATAATATGATATATTAGTCAGGAACTGGTGTTGATGCAGGTGACGCGAGACAATTCCAAATCTTTTGTGTAGTTGCAATATAGTGCCTAGTCTTAAGTTATCTTTTTTGTCATTCACAAATTGCAGCATTTATCTCCCATTTCATTTTATATGATTATAATGTGTTTATATTCATGTAGAAATGTAGGCCTATCTGAAAGAATTTAGCAAGGTGGATTAATATTATTGTACGTGCTTGTTTATAATAGTGGGTCCCTGGGATGCAGAGCTTACTGTCCAAATGCATCCTTAATCTATAAATTGCCCTTTTGGATGTAGTGGATATACTGTACATCACTGCTGTTTGATTATACTGATTTGGTGGCCTAGTCTGTGTGATTTGTGTTCCAAACATATTACCATGAATACATGAGCTTGTATTATGTAGTACACTGTCTCTCCAAGTGGGTTCTGGGGAACCCCAGGGGTCCTCGGGGGAGGGGCCGAATACAAAAACAAAAAAAAGGACTTATCACCCTGTTTTCTGTTTGACGTGTTAGAGCCCATAACAACCACAGAGAGTGCTACCGAGTTCTATGATGGTGCACTTCTGCTGCCGCCGATCAGGTTTCCCCCCCCCCCCCCCCCCCCCCCCCCCCCCCCCTCCTCCAGTCTCATGATGTAGGTGCTGGGAGAGAGCTGGGGCCGGATGGGCAAAAAAGGCTATAGATAGGTCTGAGACACAGAGCTTCAGCTGTGCTGGTGTGCAGAGCAGGTCAGTCTGTCAGACAGCTCGACAGGTGCAGAGCAGGGGGGGCAGCCAGCCCTTTGCTCTCTTCTCATGTACTCAATCATTGCAAGTCCACTTCCTCCCTTTGCAAACTTTGTGTCAAATAAGCCTCCCAGTGGCAATGGCTATTTCCATCTACAACAGCCAGTGGTGGGCAACTTTGACGATGGAGAGGGCCACTATGATTCCACCATAGCTACAGAAGGGCCACTATAGTTCCACACTCACTCCGTAGCACCACTATAGTTCCACACTCACTCCGTAGGACCACTATAGTTCCACACTCACTCCGTAGGACCACTATAGTTCCACACTCACTCCGTAGGACCACTATAGTTCCACACTCACTCCGTAGGACCACTATAGTTCCACACTCACTCCAGAGGACCACTGTAGTTTCATATTTACTCCAGAGGACCACATCGTCACAGACTCACAGTATGATGCGTTTTGAGTTTGTAGATTGGCTATATTTTAATTGAAATTCTGATATTTATTTGTTTTATTGGATTTGCTAGTTTTTAATTTGAACCTGAAAAGTAACCTCTATTTTTAATTCAAATTCACTTAGTTATACTGAGAGAGAGAGCAAATGCAATGCAGTGGTAGCCGTCTGGCAATAGCCAGTGCCGCTGGTAGTGTTTTATCTGGCAAAATCCCTTTCCCTTGCCCTAACCCTAACTGTAACCAAACCCTTACCCAAATCCTTACCCTAACATAACGGCAAGCACGGCGCAATGCGGAAACCGCTGCGGCTGGCACCGGTCCTGCCACACCAGCATTGTTGCCCATGAACATAACAAAGACATGAGTGCCCTTTACTCACACTGGCTAATGAGAGTGAAGCACAATGACAGGCTTTTCAAAAGCACTCCAGATACCTCTCCTTATGCCAGCACTCTGAAAATGATAATCAAGAGAATCATTATGAGGAAGTATGACAGATGCTAGTGAATGCAATCAGGATGTCCCAATTATAAATAACCACACATCACACACATTTGTTTTACTATCAGGGATGAGAGATTCTGCTGTTATATCTCATTTAGTTTTATTTTCTTAAAAAATGTGGTGAACATCCCAAAGCCATCTAATCATTAACAAAACACCATGCCAACAAAGTTCCTCAGGGGGGGGCTCTGTTGTATTTTCTGTTGGTTTTGGTTCAGTTTCTGTTTACATTAAATATTTGCAGAAAATTATTTTTAGGCAGATGTTATGTACAGGCCACTTCATGTTTAATCAGCCCTGCTTCAACTAGAAAGCATACGGTACTGTACCTATCAGTGCTGTTAGTAAAGCCCTCTGACCCACCGAGTGTTGCTTTTTCTGTTGCTCTATTTTTACTGTATGGGTTTTGGCACTTAACTACTATAGCTTGACTCGGTCCTTTAACAATAAAAGACACGCGCTAACTTTCTCACCTTCAGTGGGGCCTGTTAAGGGGCTGATAACATGAAATTCAACTTTATTTATTTTTTATTTTTTTGTGTGTTTTTGGTGCTCCCATGTGTGGTTTCTATCTTCACAATTAACCAAGTTTGAACCATAAGGCTTTCATATCATCTAGGAACTTGATGAAAATTGCTCTCAGGAAGAGCTTGTTTGATTGTGTCCTCATGATGATGTCACCAATGCACCTTACTCCTCTTCTTCAGTCTTCAGTTCCAAATTTGCATTTCCACTTTGTTTACAATGTCCAACATGGTTAAAAGCTGAAACACAAAACGGCACGCACATCCAAAAAATAAATAAATACAAGGTGCTGAGTCGAAAAAGGAAACTTAGGATCCGCACACTGCCGACTACTGTTCCCGGCTTAAAGTTTTATTTCACCATAAGGACATTTCACCTTGTGGTGAAATAAAACTTTAAGCCGAGAGCAGTAGTCCAGTGTGCGGACCCTATTCATTTCTCTGATTTTCTAAGCTGGTATTGAATGAAAACAAGCCTACTTTTATCTAGCATCAGTATTATTATGAGTCAAATATTCAATAATCTGCAAATCAGCACCCCAACACCTCAGGACAGTGTGGTACTGCAGCTAAACTGTCCATAAATAAAAGACCTGTTAGATCAGATTGGTGATTGAGGCTCAAACCGTTAGGCATAAATTGAGGGATATATACAATATGATATATATTTTTTTTTATAAAAATACAAAAATAATAAAGAACCTTGAAGAACTAAACGGTAAAAAGAACCTGGAAAAACAGTTTAGTACTGTTGTACCTAGTGGGTGGGGGTTTCTTTTTGGTAGGTCTCGTTCAGTTTGACTTGAAGCCCCACTATCAAAAACAGGAATAGCCCATGCCCACAGGCCTCCCATTCTGGCAGCACTGATAAGCATTTTCCGGAATGTTGACTCTGTTTGTCTGCAGCGAGATACAGTATACAGTACATACACAGGATGGGTGTTTACAGTATGCCATTCTATCCTTTACTTACAGATAAAGGTTTGGGACATTTGCTTGTTGTTTATGGGTGGAATGTTTGGAATATTTAGGAACGGGGGAGGTGAAAGTAGGGGACAACAGGGTAGTTTACTGGTTAGTAGTGCCATGGGACTCTTCTTGCGAGGGCTTGCCTAAATTAGCCCCTGCTGCTCAGGTATCTCGTATAATCAGCTCAGCCCCCTTGTTTCTGACTAGGTCGGGGGGCAAATTGTGCGACCTCCTCTCACTTTTCACTGGTGAGGACGTTTGAGGTGGCAACCCCGGTTTGTTTAACTAATTGGCGCGGATGGTGTTTGCTGTGAGGTGTGTTTTCTTCTACAAACGGAAAAGTAGTTCAAGTATGTTGTCCATTGTGTGACCGACGAAGGCACAAGCTCTCCTGCCCGTTTGTCCTCTCTCCTGGTTCTTTGTGGTCTTTTGTTTGTTTGTTCTCTCCATTGACATTTTCCCTGTACGAGGTCCTTAAATTAGCCCCCCTCAAAACGAATGGTTAGCACATGTTGGTGATGATGAGGCATCCCAGGAACTCAACTCTGCATGGATTATGAAGCTCTGACTCATGGCTCCAACTGGTCAGCAGGGGGCAAACCGTTCAGTAGAGTTGCTAGTAATAAGTGTAAGTAATAAGTAGTAATAAAACGCTGGTGGTCTCTCTAACACCTTTTTAATTCTTTTTTTTGTCCAATTGTTTTTTTGCAACAAGTAAACAAATTCAGGCCCTGAGTACAGACAAACTAGTTATGCCGTTGCAAACTTCATTAACTCAGTCCAATGGCAGCTCTTCTACATAGACTTCTTTATCTTTATATTAGGTCATTTAATTTATAATACTGCATAAACATGGCAAGAGTCCAGCTTTAATGATTAGAAATATTTTAGATTGTTTTGTAATGTATTACTAGTAGGCCTGAAGCCTAAACATTACGTAGATTTTAGTTGTCACTGTGCAATACTTTAAACCAGATCACATGTATGTTGCATACACAAATGGCTCTTATTTAGCCCCCTCATTGAAAACATATTTCAAACTCCAGTTTCTCCTAGAGGACTGCATCGGGAACGGGAGCGCCCGCGGGACCCAACAGCCAACGCAACATGTTCTGGCACGGGGAGGGAGGGAGAGGGGTGGTCAAGATAAAATACGAAAAAATATGAAAATACACCCACGAAATCCTGCATACTCCCGCAATTAACAACATGCAGAGCTTATATACTGTAATACCAAAATATGCATGTCTGAGTAGCACGTTCCATACTGCGCTCCACAATGATCAGGCATGATCTCAAAGCAAAGCGCATGAAAGAGCGCACTTGAATCGTCCGTACTTCTCCAGTGACCTCTCCTCCTTCTGCCAGATACATTGTCTGTCTCTGTCTCTGTCTCTGTCTCTCTCTCTCTCTCTCTCTCTCTCTCTCTCTCTCTCTCTCTCTCAATACATCTGTCAATACATTTGAAAGTAATGTTTTGGATGAATCATATCAGGACTGCACATTCGGGTGGCTAAAATACAACATGATCATTCTTTTTGTCAGTAACACTCCTCTTTATATTAGAACTTGAGAAGAGATCGGGCACTCAACAGTTTAATATCAACAACTGTTGTGAAAGACAACAGGACACGTGTGTTTTTAGCCTGTGGCAGTACAGAGCTGTGTCATCATGGAGAGATACTAGGAGATAATGTTTATGTTCAGTGTAATACTACTATGTTCTCCATACTAAGCTGACAGAAATCTGGCATCAGCTAAAAACAAGCTTCCCACACATCCTGGTGAACCTTGAAAACCAGTCATGGAAAAATGGACTTGAATATCCTGGAAAATATGTTGCTGACATGAAATATATTTGCAGGTGAAGTGATGGAACGTTTTCAATAATATCGTAGATATACTGTACAAAAGGGAATGGGTTATTCAGACGCATGGCATGTGGCAGAATCATATATATTTTTTTAGCCCACTGGTTCCCAAACAGTGAATGCTTTTTGTATTTTGTTTTCTAGTTCTACATTTTAGCGTTAAAAGACAAAACAAACAAAAAATCTCACACTTAATGAGTTAGTAATTATTTTATTTTTTCATTAATCGATTAAAAATCATTATAAGAAAACGAGTAGTCTGTGAAAATAGCCTATCTACAAGCTCACAACGCAGCATGAAGCGACACGTTGACATCGTCCCACTAAGAGATGCCATCAAAACTTCATCACTTTTTCCTCCCAATAAATAGCTATTCTTTCTTCTCACTGTGTCTTCAGCTTGTACTTATAAAAAGCAGGATCCGCTAAATGTGCAAGCCTTTTACTGGATAATAGCATTCTCACAACATTAACAACTGTTTTTGAAACCTTCCGTGACTGACGATTACTTTACAAATATATTTACGTTGGTTTGTGTGTTTTTGGTCTTTTGAGTAATGTTCTCTCAGCCAGGCAGAATGCAGAGTCAGATATATTGTTTAATACTCTATGTACAGGGTCATCAGAATGCAGAAGGAGACGATCCTGGAGCAGCACAGACGATTCCAGCCTTTTTATTAGGTTCTGTTATACAAACGATTAACGTTTCAACAAAAATGGCCTATCATTTGTATATGGGCACCTAATAAAAAAGGCTTGAATCGTCTGTGCTTCTCCAGTGACCTCTCCTCCTACAGATATATTGTCTGTCTGTGGCTGATCTTGCAAAACCAAATTAATTGGATCCTCGAATATGTTTCAAATTTGGCCTCATGGCGGTGCCGGTATAAACTCCCACTTGGACGTTTTGTACTTTTTAAGTCACAAATCAAAGTTCGTACACTCAACATGAGTCTAAGTGTCAGTAAGTGTCACATTGCACGGACACTTGTCTCACCGTGCTTTTAGCATAGCTTTTTTCCCTTTGCACTGTGCCATTTCATATACAGTCGTACACAAAACATTGTCATTACATGCAGCACCGCAGAGACAACATGCCTCCTGGCTGAAATCCATTTGATCCATTTATTCCATAAAATGTGGTACAAAACACTTGTAAACGGTCTGGTCCCTCTTCACACATCAAGTTATCTGATCACACAGATATCTTGAAATGTTTACCCAGCAGTTAAAAACATACATCTTCATTTTATTACATGTAATAAAAAGAAAAGAGAGTGTCACACTCCTAATAAATTATAGCAATTTAAAAGTATGTTGCTGTAGTGTCTTTTGTTGCGTATTGTAATGAGTTCACGTTAATAGCACTTTAGTTTACTTTATATGGGGCAACTGTTGCTCTGGAGGTAGAGCGGGTGATCCATGGGTCGGTGGTTCAAATCCTGTGTTTGACTCCTCCTAGTCTACATTTCAAAGTTTCCTTGAGCAAGACCCAAATTTCTTCCGATGTGCTGCTTGATGCCTTGCATGGTTCCCGCTGCAGTGGGTTTATGAATGTGTGAATGTAACAAGCCTGGGATGAAGGTGCCTGCTAGAGACACTGTGGGTGCTGGTGGCGTGTCTCCACCTCCAGGGTGGGCGAAATGGCCTTTCTGTGTGGAGTTTGCATGTTCTCCCCATGTCAGTGGTTTTCAACCTTTTTCATACCAGGGCACACTATTTATTCTGCATTTTAGCCATGGACCACTATTATGATGCCAAGTTTAGTCTCCCCGACCAAGAACGAAAAAGGATTTTCAAGTGTTTGTCCACAATTTTTGTGAGAGAACTGGCCAAATGTTGGTCAAAATAACAATTCTTCTACATTTCTAATTGTATAGATTGTTGGAAATTCAGATGTTATATTTTAACTCTTGAGTGTAAAATGAAATCAAATGTCCATTTGGTTTCATTTTAACACTCTCAAGACTTAGAGATCTATAAGGGTCCATTATGGTTACCAACGTTCCATCATTTACCTGGAATCCTCTCGGGGACCTCTGGTTGAAAACCTCTGCTCTAGGGTAGATACCCCCACATGATCTCCCCGTGTTGAGTTCAGTTCATTTTCAGTTTATTTGGTCATAGAATGAACTTTTAACAATGGATGTTTCCATTGAGCATAAATATTTGCAGTTTAAGACCGAAAGGAATTAGGCTGAAACACATGCCTTATAATGCATATCCCTTAGACACGACCCGAGTTGGCTTTATCTGTGGTGTAATCGTCTTTATATAAATAATTTTGGAAAAGTCGTGTGTAACCTGTCCAACACATCTTTCATTCTTCAAAACTAATGACTTAATTTAATGCCATTTTTTTTTCTTCCAGGCGGAGGCTAGGCTAGCAGCAAAAAGGGCAGCTCGAGCAGAGGCGCGGGACATCAGAATGAGGGAACTGGAAAGGCAGCAGAAAGAGGTATGCAAAGCAAACATGTCCCTGAGCACTTGATGATTCGTCCGCATCCATCCGCGTTAATTAATTAATCAAATTCATACATCCGAATCCATCTGCCATCCGCCGTAGACTACATACTACTGTACAAGCTCACAGCAGACATCGGCGGCTATTTTTTTCACTCACCCCCTCCGTGAATCTGCCCCTAAGATGCAATTACATTGTCAGGGGTTGACACTAAAGTCTCAGAGGCGCTTGCACATTGGCCAAGTCCAGGTCATGCTCTACTTGCTCTCAGGTCATGGCCACTTGCTGCCTGAAATAGTGTTGATTACCTTTAATTTTAACTTGTATAAATTGTATAAAATATGTTTTGCTTGTGTTTTTAATGAACAGCACTATGACATGAAAGTAAACATGCTAACTAATGCATGGCAGGGAAACCTTGTCATGGTTTTAACATTTTCATTTTGAAAACATAAGATCATTTCAAGCACCGCCAGTTTGACATGCATCACAGAAATTAAAGCTATGGCTTTTGCAACCTGGTGATGACGCAAGCCTGTAGATCAGCTGTTATTGTTTTTTCCCAGAGTGCACTCTGTAGCCACATCACATGCTGTGTGTGTGTAAGCTGTGTGTGGATCCACAATAAAAATGTGCATCTGCCCGGTGAGGCAACCAGGTAGTAGACTTCACCTGCTCTACCATTTTACCTTCCCCCGGGCAGGTGGGCAGGTGTTAGTGTCAACCCATGATTGTCCCTGGAAGGACAAAAAAATAGGAAGAGCTACTAGGCTTGAAATGTCAACTTGTTTGGTGGTAACCTTTTTCTTTACAGCTGCGTTCCAGTGCATGGACTTCCTTTCGTATTTGGCCCTTTTTTAAGGTCTAAATCGTACGTGTTCTAAATGGCAAAAGCACCATGCAAGGCGGGTGGTGTATGATAAAAGTGTGTGTGTTTTCTTTGGGACTTCCCTTCTTTTCTGTCCAGATTTCTTACCATTCGTCCAGCAGCAGCAGCAGCAGGAAATGGGGTCAAATCCACCAGTGGATGGTAGGCAGGAGGAGTACACTGGAGTACGACTCACTCCAACTAACACTGACTGCTGCGTCATACCGGCCTTCCATCTGAGACACTTACCGCACCTTACCTCACAGGGGAAATATGCCTCTGGCGGTGTATTTGCTTTGGAGACATCGTTGTGTGTGTGTGTGTGTGTGTGTGTGTGTGTGTGTGTGTGTGTGTGTGTGTGTGTGTGTGTGAGAGACAGAGAGAAAGTGTGTGCCTGCACGTTGGTAGAGTAGGCTTTGGCCTCTTGCCTTTTATTCAACTTTGAACGGTTCTGTTGGTAACAAAGCACGTCTCGACTTCATTCAAATGCGCTTTGATAACGGCAGTGTTGTTTTTGCATGGACCTTATCTTTACACCGTGGCAGTTTATGAAACCGGTTGAAGAGAAGCAGATGTTTGCTTGTTTTTTGTTATGTGTGCAGGCCTGCTTTTTTGTTGTAAATGAGTATAGATGAATCTTGGTTTGTTCAGCCAACCGGCCTCTTAGTTACAGCATTTTATCAGATATTTGACCAATCTGGGAACTAAATCGTTACCAATAAATGCCTTCACTAATGTGTTTCTAATGGTTTCTCATAACATGTGCCCGTACTAAAAGATTGAAATTCAACTCCTGTGGGGAAACCTTACAAAAGCAGGTCAAAGTTGTGGTAATAGTCACAACGTATAGAAGGCAAAACATGCAAAATGTCATTCAAGCATTAGTTTTGCAACAACATTAAAAACAACAGCAACAACAAAACAAACAAAAAAAACAACACACTCATTGGGCTGAAAATGACCATAGCACTTGAACAAATGTGCTGACTAATAAGCACATTTATGATGATGGATTTGTCTATTTTTAGTCCAAGCAGTTGTTTTGTAAGAAAAATGATGACATTTTGCATGTTTTGCCTTCTATAGGTTGTGAATAGTATCTTGACTTTGACCTATTTTTATAAGGTTTCCCACAAATGTTGAATTCCAACATTTTAGTACATGTTATTAGACACCATTGGCAAAGATTTCTTCGTAATGATTTAGTTCCCTGATTCTCATAACTTGTCCTAACTGCTGAACATGTACGGTCCCTAACGAAAACCTTTGCATGGATTGTGCCGTTGCAAAGCGCCTGTTTTTTGGTGTTGCAGTCGAGCAAGTGATCCCATTAAAGTCTCCCAGCTTTTATGGTTCCTGACATAGTCTTTGGTTTTCCACCCTTAGGCCGACTCGGACAAAGCCAGATCAGACAGGGCCAGGTCCTCTGGCACTAGTAGTAGGTCCAGCAGCCACCACCGCCGGGTCTGTATTCATTACCCCCCTCCCTCCAGTCCACACTCTTTTCCACTTCCTCATTGTTCTGCCTGCATTTCCTCATGTTCTTTCTCACTTATTTGTTTCTTTCATTGTGTTTCATCATGTTCTCTCTGTCTGTAACTCTCTCTCTCTTCATGGCTCTTCTGTATTCTCCACCTTGACGTCAGTAGGGGTTGGACGATGACGTCATGTCGGTCCGCAGCTACAGGGTGTGTACTGTGCATAATGGCCTCTCTTAACCACAACGGCATGCCCATGTTTTTTTCTTAATGTTCGGACTCTGTGTTATTAAAGCGGTGTGCAATAATTGGACTCGGTGACGATATGCTGACATTAAAGCCATTCTGTTCTTGTTGAGAAAGAATTCGCTTGAGGCTACATTTAATCACTTATCATGCACATTAGTGAGTACCTGTTATATAAAGCTGTTGAAAAGGGTGAAGTGGTCCTTTTAAAGGAGACTTGTGAAAGGTTGTTATTTTGTTCAAAGAATAAAATAAAAAGCCTTAGTGCCTGTTTCCCTTGCCCTATCAGCTTAGAAAGGGGGCATGGGATGTTGTTCAAATTCGCTTATATCCATCACTCCAAAATGTCATTTTTTGTGTATAATAATGTCACCAGTATCTCTAGTATAAAACCTGCACGGCATAGTAACAGCTGCTTGCTCTTTACGTCTGAAACACAGAACACTGTTAAGTGTCATCCTACACATACTATTGACATCATAAAGAAGGGATATATACCAAGAATTGCATTTTGGTGTGATGGACATAAGTCAATTTGAACAACATCCCATCCCATTCTAAGCTTAGGGTGGGGTGTAACAGTGGACCCCCTTTTTTGGATAGTATGTCAAATCTGCTATTTTCACAGAACGGTTGCATATTCGTTGCATAAACATTTCCTTTTTGGGGGCTTTTAGGGATTCATAAGGTTAATGGTGACATGATTGCATAAAGCGTTTATTGCTCCTGGTGATAAGATAATGTTTTGGCGGGCAGGAAAGGTCCCGTGAACAAACAGTGCTTGGTTTTTCTTCTTGAAATGGCTTCATAGTCTAATTTTTGTCTATTATTATTTCAAGTCAACAACTTCGTCATTGCGGGACGGGGGCTCCACTAAGAGCCTGGCTCGTAGAAAAGAACTCATGGTACGTGTGTGTGTGTGTGTGTGTGTGTGTGTGTGTGTGTGTGTGTGTGTGTGTGTATGCGTGCACGTGCATGTGTGCGTGGAAAGTGCAGCTGCTGAATGCACTGGATATTAACTCACTAAGACTTGTGGTGTTTAAATTAGGTAAAGAATTTGTAAACTGCCTTTAATGGTCGCACTAGCCAAACTAGCCAAGAAATGGTCTACTGTAGTATGGTGACAAATTCCCGCCAAAATGATTCAATATTGTTGTCTTTGTACTAGAAATGAGGTCACGCATGTTGTAAGCACTCTTGCTGCGTTATATTTGCTTGTGTGTGTGTATGCATGGAATATTTTTGCTTTAACATGTTGCGATTGGCAACAGCCTAATGCACTGGTTCCTAAACTTTCATTTTAAGGACCCTCAGTTTGACGTGGATTATTCTACAGACCCATTTAATGGCATTTCTATCACAGGGACCCCAATTTATTTTGTTAAATCACGGTCCCTGGCTAATAAGACAAATATGCCTTAAAACACTATACTTGCCTTCTATAACTAAAACGTGCAGATAAAAACACCTTCAATACTTTATTTCTTTCATAAATAGAGAATCTTTCACTCAATAGGAGGTGCTCTGGTCGCAGGATGATGATGTCACATGAGCATGTTCATCCATATATTCCATAGAGCTAGATCACACGTGACATCATCATACTGCGCCAGGAGCAGTTTGTGTTGAGTGAAATATTCTCTATTCATGAAAAAAATTAGATGCCATTGGTGTTTTTATTTGTTTATTTTAGTTATATAGGGAAAGTAAAATGTTTTAAGCAATGTTTATCTTATTAGACAGGGATCCTTTTCAGACTAGAAGGCTTTCTTACCTTATTTGTAGTTGTTGCTTCTCCAACCAAAGAGGTCCATGTGTTATTTTGTGGGGTTTGCTTATATTCCAACTAAATAAGTAAAAGTGTACCACCTGGACCACTTTGGTTGGAGTAACAATGACAAATAAACGTTAAGAAAGCCTTGTAGTCTAAAATTCTACTTCAATTTAACTGAGAGTGTACAAATGGAACCAAGTAGAACCATAAGGGTCCATTTGGTTCCAAACTATCATTTTGTCTGGAGAGTGTTGTATGCAGTATTGTGCTTTTTTGCCATGCACATCCTAGCAGCATGTCCGTGTGTGCAGAGCGCTTCCCCAAATGTTTAATCAGTGTCACACGCTGTAACGCTGCCGCAAACTCCTGTTCTCCCCCTTCAGTCCGACAACTTCTACTCAGGCTCCTCCTTGAAGAGCTCCCGTTCCACCGTATGTACCTGTTTTACCCTCGACACTATTACACAAATTCACTCACTGCTAGTTTGTATCCTCGGAGAGAGACGCTTGTTGTTTTTAAACCTCGGAGACTTTTCTTTCCTTGTTTAATTTGAAGAGGTTTGACTTTGACCGATGGCACGTTTGTTTTTTCCCTCTGGGGGTGAACAGAGTTCCGTGTACAATGACCTGCATGGCCATAGGAAGGCCTCGTCCATCAGCTCCTCCTCCAGGAAGGATTTGCTGGTCAGTGCCTTCTCCCTGTCCCTTACACAGTGTTGGTCTGTATGTAGTTCTGGTCCATAGCGCCACTGCTTCTATGATTCTGTCTTGCAGAATCATTGAAGCATATATTATGTTAACTGTGACAGTTAACATAGTCTCTCGGATGGATCTGGTCGCCTGTCTTCTGGATTGGAAATATAAAGAATGTCTTACCTATTCAACAAGACAAACACGACTTGTGTGATTAGAAAGCCTACTTTCCTTGGTTGGAAACGCAGCCTACTTTCCTAACATAACATTGACTTTTTGTCCAGAACGTGGTTGTTTTTCACTGGAGGAAAAAATATTCCCTCTGAAGGTTTTCTCTTGTCAATAACGGTAGACGGTGCAAATCCTGGTTCTGGCCCAAAATTCCATGTGGTGGGGGGCTCACGGAAAGTAGGCTTTCTAATCATACAAGCCGTGTTTCTTTTGGTGAGGAGCTAAAATGTTATTTATATTTCCACTCCAGAAGAGATGCTGGTCAGAGGTTCTTCCGAGAGATTACATTGACTTTGACAGAGCTCCATTGCAATGCAGAATCATAGAAGCAATGAGCTATGGACCAGAGCTAGTCTGTATGCTGACTTGGCAGCCCTATATAAGCATGGTTGTAGGCCGGACTAGTTGGCAGGCAACAAACAACTGTATTACTATTGATCCGCAGTGTGGTACTGGCAGGGTGTCCTATCGATTGTGCTCTGTGCGCTTGTATAGCAACAACCAGTGTTAATTAAAGTTAGATCTCTTTGGTTTTTTTTCTTTCTCTGAGGTAATGTTTGAAGCTGAACGTAATCTCTGTTGTTGTTGTTTTTCTGGTTCATACCATCTCGCTGCCATCTTCCAGAGCGGACTGTACCACGATCAAAGGAGCTACAGCAGCCTATCGAAGACCAAACCTCCTCCTCCCAATTCTTCCACCTATCAGCCACGGGTCGGTCCCCCCCCCAAAAAAAAACCTTCTTGTTCCCTTTTTCAGCCATGCTCCACACAGAGGGCTCGAGTTGGAGGAGTTGCCAACCCCAGATTAGCTGAAGCCAGTTGACAAAGTCTTATCTAGATGCTCCACGTTTTATTGGGACATAATAAACCCCACACAGGGGTTGAGGCAAATCTTTAATACACTGTACGGGTTGTGTTTCTCACACGCACATCGCTTTAAGTATTACAGTCGAGACGGTAAACACAATGTTTTTCCTCCCTGAACTATGACGTGTCTAGTTTGTCTACAGTTTCGGAGCTCTATGGCACACATAGTCGGAAGCAAAGTTCAAACGGGAGCTTTGCAGATAGATTACACAATGTAACCTCACCGAAGAGCCTCTGTTCTATTACATTGGGAAAGGAAGTGTTATTGAGTGGTATAGAAATACTATCAACGTTGAATTTTGATGTTTAGAATCATAATTGAATTGGGTTGAATACATTTGTTTCTAGTTAGGGCATTTTATTAATAGATATAGATATTTGACCAATCCAAAAACCCCTGGTTTATGCATATCACATGCTACACAAAGCATGATGACATTTTGCACGTTTTGTTTTCTATAGGTTGTGACTAGTACCCAAACCTTAACCTGTTCTCAGGAGTTGGAATTTCAACATTTTAGTACATTATTAGACACTATTAGAAACACATTGGTAACGATTTATTTACCAATTTTTTGTAACTTTGCCTTTATATTAAAAACAGATGACGCCCAGAATAAAAGTAGCATTGTGTCGAAGTTCACTTCTCAAACTAAAGCGCCAGATAGTGCCGGAGTATCAGAGGGTCAGAGAAAAAAAGAAAAATGCTCATCCTGTTTCCTCTTTCCCGCATCTCTCTTTAGTTTAGTCTTGTCTCCTCTGTCGCTTCACTTCCTCTCTGTCGTTTGTTCTAACTGTTCATTTTCCACTGCTCATCCTGCCTCCCTCAACAGGCCTTCACCACAACAACCACCACAACCACCTCCTCTTCCTCCTCCTCCACTGCCAACTCCCCCATCTCAGGCCTGTCGCGCAGCTACAGCATGGTCAGTGTGCTACCACGTGGCCGGTGCCCCCACCAACCCTCTTCTCTCTACGCGCATGCTTCCTTTTTACCTTCACAAGTAGACCTGATACCCAATCTGTTCCATTGACTCACATATCTACATAAAGTATTATGTGCCAAGCCTATATTTAGCTCACTTGGCACTTTGGACATCTTGATGGTGTGGGGGGTGGACCCAAAGAGTGTCTCAACTTTTTTTTTATTCTACGCACATAGTAGGATTCTCGATCTTTTCAAAAGATGAGGGGTGTCTGGGTGTCTTGGGAGTCCGAAGCGTCCGTTTTTACCCGTCTCAAGCTTTTTTATATATAATATTTTGATTAAGGTCTTAGTCTTGAATAACACACATTTAGTCTTTTAGACTGAACAAGTCATTGTCTTATATACTCATGTACTTGTGTTCCAAAAAACAACAATGTTATTAGTCTTCATAGTTTATGATTTAGTCTTGGTCTTTTGAAAACAGACATTTTATCCTTTGGGTCCGATTTACTCTTCTGAAATTCTTTTTTGTTACTCTTATTCGACTAAATATCAAAAACCTGCGTTGGAGTAGCCTGCTCGATACGGGGAAACGCTATAGTCCAGAGGACTTAGGCATTTGGCGCATGCCACTAGAGTCGACGGGCATTCCATTCAACCCCCGTTTGCTAGTTCCTCCTAAAAGATTTATGCTCCTTCTTCTTCCGTCTTGCTGAGTCCTTTGCTGAGTCTGTCTTTTTCCTCCCCCGTCTGCCCTCAGGCCTCTATTTGTGATGACGGTATCTACGGCCTGGGTAACAGTTCTAGAGCTGTAAGTTCTGCCTGGTGTGTTTTCTGTCAAGCGCTGGTGTCGTTATAATAACCAGACCATGGCTAGCCGGCCCAGCTGGCATCGCCCCCCCTCCTCCTCGTGTCAATACTCATGTCTTGTTGCCTCCCTCTCCCTCTCCACAGCCCTCTGAATGCAGCTGGTACTCTAATTCCACCCGTAGCAGCCCTGCGGTGAGCCCCCACCCACCCCCTACCCCCACCCACCTGAAATACCACCAGCCCTCCTTCATGCTGCATGCTGTCGACTAATGTCGCACACACACAGCTCTGACTAACGACAGGCTGTCCCCCCTTATCAATCCTGCCTGCCCATAGGGACCCTTAGGGACTGAAGACTCCACATATCATTTTTTCTTAAGCTCAATTGCACCCCAGAAAACAGAACTTTTCGAACTCCAGAACTTTTTTTCTGGACAAGTGCTGTGATTTCCCTGCTGTCTGTAAATCCCATATCACAGTGTTTTTCAGCCATTATCGTACCAGGGCCCACTATTTGATCCATGGACCACCATTGATTGACTCATTGAGTTTAGTCTCTCGGACCCAAAACTATGGATTTTCAAGCCAAATATTCAAAATATCAATTATTCTACCTTTTCTAAATGTGTAGATTCTTTTCATTTAGTTTAGTTTCATTGTAATGCTCTCAACAGTTACAGAGCTATAAGGGTTACCAACTGTCCATCATTTAGCTGCGGAATCCTCTCAAGGACCACTGGTGGTCCCCGGACAACTGGTTGAAAATCACTGCCATATCATGTCAATGGGATTTGCCAGCAGATGTCACTGTTTTCACTATTTTGCCTCAACAAAAATCTCAAAAGGCCTTCCAAACTGCAGAGCACAGACAATCTACAGATGTTCAATCTACAATGTTCAAAGTTCAGGTTTATGGGGTGTAATTGAGGCCCTAAAACCTAAAATATCAGACTCTGGTTTGGATTAAATAAATCAAATAAAATCCCTGGCACCTCAATGTACACAGCAAAACCCTCAGTGTCTATTTAACTTATGAGAGTTGTCCAGTTTGCACAATCTTCAGAGGTAGTTCAATTGAAATTCCGGTGGTCCTCTGGACCTCTGTGTGTGTGCAATCGATGGATCATCAGCAGCAAGGCTTGTTTTAATGGAACGGAATGGATTGTTGTTGTTGTTGTTTTTTATATATATATACCTTTTTTGGAAGTGTGTGAATTTAATATTGCTACAGCCGTACAGGCTGGCAGCCGGCACGGTTAAAGGGATAATTCACTTTAAAAAAAAAAAAAAAAAAAAAAAACCTTGTGGTCATTTTATCGTCTCTTCAGGCACCCCAGGCAGTTTTTACATTACTTGAATCAGTATTTGGATATTTTCCCTTTCTATACAAACCCATTATAACTTTTTATAACGATTTTTGATAGAGTTATCAAAAACACCTGATCTTTTTTTTCTGGTGGCTGATAGAGTCCTCCTAATAGAGTGGGTCGTGCTTTTTTATTTACTGTTTTCATTTATTTTAAAAATGTTGTTATTTTCTTTAGTCCCCACCAGCATGGCGCCGAAGCTGCTACATTCTCCAAAACGATGTTGTTTCATAATAATAATAATAATAATAATTATTATTGTACTGTATTTTAATATAATAAATAAACTGCAAATGAAAATCAACAGCTCCCACTGTTAGGTCACTAGAAAAAGGGTGGTTAAAATTGAGTTTTAAATTATAATAGGTTTGTATAGGAAGGGGTTCGGGCATATTTGATAAAATGAATATCAAATATCTAAAAAAAATACTGAATGGAGTAACTTATAAACTGTCTGGGGTGTTCACATGAGCCTGAGTAGATGATATAATCAAAAGTTTTTTTTTTTTTTTTTTAAAGTGAAACATCCCCCAAAGCTAAGGTTTCATCTCATATTAGTTCTGGATGTTTGGGCGTCTGATCAAACGGTCCTAATTGCATGAATTGCCGTTGCTTATCAGGGTTACGTAAAGTAATCCAATAATCCATTTATCAGAGAGACTAGACGGCTTGTTGAGCTTTTAATCAATGTGAGAAAGAGAGAGAGAGAGATAGACAGCATGCACAACGCTTTGCCTTTGCGAGTCGGGTGGGATTCTCACGGCGTGCACCTCCTCCTCTCAGTCCTCAGACGATGACAGCGGCAGCACCGTGTCCCAGGAGCGCTACAGGAGAGGACGCAGGGACAGCGTGGTGAGCTGGGGTTTGAAATCAGCTTATTTATATGGCCATTCAGGACTATTTCACAATGGCGAAATCGCCTACCTACACTCGAAAGCCTGCCCCCGTGTCGAAACGCTTAGCTCAGCTAAACAGGGATTGTGTTAAAGGACAACTTTAGTTCCTTTCAAACATGGTTCATGTTTTAGTTTGTTATTAGAGGAAGTAAAAGATGAGTGTTCTTTTTTTATTTAAACATGGGGCAAAATGTTAGGTTTCATATAATTTATTACAGTCCTGCTAGACACTAGGGAATTACAGCTGTCCAGAAGATGACATTATTTATTGAATGTTAACGTAGCTTACTGAGGTGATGCTGTATTGTGTGTCATAGACTCAGTGTCAGTTTGTCACATGCAGTACATAACGTGATCTTTTGTGCAGACAGGGTGAAATCAACTTGTGTCTGAGGCAGACTGCCACGGCTAATAGTAAATGAGTCACAGCTGATGGTAAACGAGTTGCGACCGATAGTAAATGAGTACCGACTGATGGTAACACTCGCGACCTTTTTCCAACTGCCGTGAAAAAAGTTGGAGTTAAGGTTTAGGCATAGGTTTTTCTGAGGTTATGTTTAAGGGTTAGGTTTAGCAGCGACTAAAAAAGAAAAGGGTGTTGGTCACGACTGATGGTCCATCTGCTGTGGCTGATGGTCTATCGGGCGAATGATGGTAAAACAGTGGATTTTAACTGAAAACTCATAGTGCTAGAAGTTGTTCTACATTTTCTGGGGTGGTTCTGAGTCACTCTAGAATCTAGATAATGGCTTTAAATATTGAAAGTGTTTACATCTCTAACTACAGAAATGCCGTAACCTCTTTTTTTCACAAGAGTATCATTCTGTTGTCTACCTGTGGCTCTTTCACCATCTATCATCTCTATCATCTGTCTGTCTGTTTTCTTTATGTGTTTTCCTTCGTCTCCATCTCTATCCCCATCGTCCCTTGTGGTCAGTCGTCTGACTTTTCTGACTTCAGCGAGTCGGCCGCTGACTATTTCAGCCGCTCCAACCGCAGGGGCAGCATCGTGTCTGATCTGGACGATGTGAGCATTCCTGACCTGGACTCTGTAAGTTGGCCCCCCGCTGAGCCCCCCCCGGGGCTGACCGGTGGTGCTCTGCCGCTGCATCACCACCACCGTCGACAGTAGACGAGTGTTCTGCTACTAATGTGAGACTTAAAGTGCATGATTACCCCCTGGTTGTTTTCCTGGTTCCTAGTTCCTAGTTGTTGGAATCACATCTCTCACAGCCTGCCGTTTTTCGATCATTGATCAGGTTTTGGAGTAGTAGTTGAAAGCGGTTAAATGGTTGAAAGTGGTTAAATTATAGTGAAGCATTGGCTAATACGGAATGGAATGTGTGTTTTTTGTGTGATTGACCCGAGAGTGTTTTTGGTTGTCCACGCTGTGTGTGGACATTAACACACACACACACACACACACACACACACACACACACACACACACACACACACACACACTAATGCATTGGTGTTCTGAACTAACTCGTCGATTTACAGGGGAGACGACTGGTCCGAGCATGGACCACATCGGACGCATGTTCCTTAGGATAACTTCACCTAAATTTATTTTGTTATAAACTCTTCCTGTTCTATTTCTGTTTCAGCTGGACGAAAAATGTGACAAGCAATATTCAGACTATAGCCGGGTGAGTAGTAAGCACTATAACACAATATAGATGTATGTTTATCTATTTAAAAGGACTGAAAACAACCACAGCCAAACCAACCACTTGCCAAAATGCAATGACCTCATCACATTTATCATGAGGTTATTTTTGCAAAACTAATGCTTGGAATGGACTATTCAGAATCACATAAACCTCAAAGTTTGACATGTTACATGATACTTGGAGCACAGATAAAGTTTGGGGTCACAAGAATCCCCTAGAAAAAGAATTGCCCAAACTAACAGCTGGTCAGCAAGTGGATCCATGAATGTTTGTATTTACTATATAGACAATATATTAGTCCAATAAAATACCAAATTTCCACTCTAAACAAAACATGCCTGTCAGCTGTCCGACTACAGGGTTTGGCATGTTTTAAATAGCCAAGATGTTGGATGTCTCAGTCTGGTGTCAGGTAGCGGTAGTGTTGAATGACCAGGAGTCCTACCTGAGCTCGTTTCGTGTGCGTGTGCGTGTGCGCGTGCGTGCGTGCGTGTGTGCGCCCCTGTCTGACTGGATCTCTGTCTGTCTTGTGTGTTGTCAGCCATCGTCGCGCTGTGCCACCCCTGCCCTCACAGCCGCCACGCTGGCATCCCTGGGTGGAACGTCTTCACGCCGGGGCAGCGCCGACACCGGGAGCATCGTGGACCCCGACACCAGTCTGAGTGAACTTAGGGTAAGGTGCATGCACACGCAAAATATTACAATGCTTGTGAGGACAACAACAAGATTTTGAACACATTCCTGGGCGTCTTTATGTGTGTAATGTGTAGTTTTAGATATTTTAGATTTAATGGACACGCCATGTCATAGACACTGCCTGGGCTCCTTCCCTTCTGGGACTACAACTCCCATAATGCTCTGGTACACTACTTGTGGATAGGGGTAGTAGGGGTTTAAGGATCCTGGAAGCAAGTTCCTGGAAGCAAGGGAGCCCAGTGTTGTCCAGGACATCAGAGACACTGGCTCACTGATAGAGAAATCTAAAATCACGTATTGCACACATAAAGACCCCCAGGAAAGTGTTCTGAAACTTCCAAATGTCATTAACATGTCATTTTGCAAAATATTTTCCTCTTAAGGACCACTTCACCACTTTTTTCTTCTTTCTACTATATGTCCTCCCTAATGTGCATGTTAATATAACACTATCCATCTTCCATGCGCGTCATCGTTGAGCAGATTTTTTCTTAACAACATATTTAAAAAAAAAATATTTATATTTTTATTGCCTCAGAACGAATAGCTTGGATTCCCCATCGATGATGCACATGGAAGACTGGTTTCTAAACTGCCCAAAATATAGTGGCATTTTTATGTACATTAGTGAGGACCTATTACTGTATATGAACATACGTTGAAAAATGGTGAAGTGGTCCTTTAAATTACACTCTCTCAAGCTCGCGGCCGTGTAAATCAGGCATAACTACACACACACACACACACACACACACACACACACACACACACCACACACACACACACACACACACACACACACACACACACACACACACACACACACACACACACACCCACACACACGACTACAACAACCTTGTTATGCCTTTTTAAAGTGTACTCAGTAACATATTATTTGCAATGGAATTGATAACTGTGTACTAAATTGTGTTGATTATAGTACAACATACAGTACATATTCAAATAATTACGAATCATTGATCCATGCATCAAAGTGTTTTGTATGTGTTGTAGGAGTATTTCAGGGGTCGTGTGGGTATAACCATGGCCTGCACCATCTGTGTATATGTCAGTTTCATGTCAACCTGCCCTACCTACTCTTCTAAAGTGTACTGTCATCAGTGTGTCTTCTCCATTCATGCAGTGCAGGACTTGGCTGTGTGACATGTTGTTCCTGTCTCCCTCCTCGTCTCATGTCACGACGTTGTCCTTCTTATGGCTGTTCCTCCTTATCTCTGGGGCGTTAACTGCTGGTCATGTCTTCTCTCTGGGTGTACCGCACAATGCCGTACCGTACCGGTTCATGTCATGTGTTGTCCTTGCCAGGCTGCGGACTTAACTCGTCTTTGAGATGTCGGCATGGATTACTCTCTCAATTATCTCTCCCTTTATAATACCCCTCCCCCTCCCCCCCGACAATCCGTTTTCCCTTCCTTTCTGCTCTTCCAGGATATATATGAACTAAAGGACCAGATTGAGGATGTAGAGGGGCGATACATGCAGGGGCTTAAAGAGCTGAAGGTCAGAGGGGCTTGTTGGCTCGTTGGCATGCCTTCTCTCGTCCCCTCACGGAGCACGCGCCGTACGGCACCCCCTAATAACACGCTGGTTCTTCTCAAACCTTCTCATGTCTGTCGAGAAAGAGCTTTGAGAACCACTGCCCTAACTACCCCCACCTCTCTCTCTTTCTCTCTCCCTTCTTGCCTCCAGACTCTTGTTTTTGCCTAACACTCCTAACACGACTTGTGTATGGTAGTACGTATGGGGCACCCACTCTTGAATGGCTTGATCACCCACCCACTGCACCCTCCCTGTTTTTTTGCATGATCTTCAGTGTTTTAATTCAATTGTTTTGTTGGGGTATAGGAGATGTCTAGCACCCCCTGCTGACAAGTTCCTGTCATGGTATTGACAGGAATGTGCCTGATTGATACTACTTAGATTTGCAGCGTCTGGATGGCCTTTTTCTATGTTCCATTTCACACTCACTAGTGCTCTGCGGGAAGTGTGCCGTTTTGTGTGTGTGTGTGTTCTGTTTTCACGACTATAGTTGTACTAACACAACCTGCCATTTCGCCTTTGCGTCCTTGGTAGAAGGGATGCTTCAAGAACGTGCCTTCCCCTGGTTTTAGCATTATGCACCGAAAAAGGGAGATCCTTGGCACAAACTAAATAGGAAATATTTGACCGAAAACCAAATAGCTGAATATGATGAATATACGTATATTTATATTAATCATTGCTGTTATGGCTGCACCTTAAAGCTATCTGTTTATGGTAAAAGACATTGTTATGGCAAAAAAAGGAACTTAAATAATAATCACTATTATGGGTCCATAAAACATATATTCTGTACTTTTACATTCATTACTTACATACTCTATTCGGTGATAGGTCCAAACTGTTTAGGCCGAAAATGTTTTTGTTGCTGAATATTTGGTATATCATTATTCAACAAGGTATACTTTTTAAGATGAATAAGACCCCCTCGTTTCCTTTTGTATATCTGAGAGGATATACAGTACATTATTAAGTCTCTCCCCCCATTTTAGAGATCTAATAAACACTTAAATAAAAAAAAAAAATCTAGTTCTACCTCTATATTTTGCATTCTCCACACTGTAGTTCCCTTTACATTTGATTTCTTTACATCAGATGATCCTATCTTTATCTTATCCCCATGCGGAGGCTGATCTGTCTGTGTGAACAACTCCTCCTCTAGGAGTCGCTGACGGAGGTGGAGGAGAAGTACAAGAAGGCCATGGTGTCGAACGCACAGCTGGACAACGACAAGGCCAACCTCCTCTACCAGGTGGACACGCTCAAGGACGTGGTGGAGGAGATGGAGGAGCAGATGTCTGAGATGAAGAGGGAAGTGGAGGACAAGTCAAAGGTGGGACCTCCTTGATGTCAAAGGCGGAGGACGTCCCTCTACTAGCTCTGGTCCATAGCTGTAATAACGTTGTTAGAGCTGGGGAACTGATCTCTTCTCGCACTGGCATAAATGCAGACCAGCCTCTTTAGCCTAAATAAAAAAGGTTTTACCCACTCACTAATACAAAGACGGCTGGTGTGATTAGATTATAGCAATAAGCCACAAGAGGGAGCAGGTTACTGTGGATTTTACACCAGTGAGGCATGGCAGAGCTGATACTGCAGACGGAGGGTTCTTCTACCTTCACTAGGGTAAAATCCACATTAACCTACTCTACCAATACTTTCAAGAGAAAACACTTTCTCACCAAAATGTGTATTTTATTTGTGTGGTGGAGGATCAGACTACATTGGACGTATGGGCCAGAGCTACAGATCCCACTGAAACCCGTCTTTTCAAATTGTTTGTTTGTATGGACTTGTTCCAGTGTTGATTTTGCCACCAAATTGAGATGGGAGTCGAAATGGCTGATCTAATTATTCAATAGGTTTTTATACTCCCTCTCCTCATTTTTAACTTTTGAGTGCTCATATTCACAGCTTAGTTTTCACTTAGTTTTCCTTTTCGTCACAGAATCGATTGATGAAATCAACACCATTTGGCTCAAAGTCTGCGTCTATTTATTTATTTTTTGTTTTCCAGGATCTAGAAAGACAGAAGCACACGTGTAACGTCCTGCAGCACAAGCAGGAGGAGCTAAAAGAGGGAATCCGCCAGAGAGATGAACTCATAGAGGTATGGAAGACGTTGCATCACATCTCCACTACAGGATCCATCGAGTCCCATTGGTCTTTTTTTCCCCAAGTTTTGTACTCAACTCGGGATGTCCTGGTGACTTTGCTCACAATCCGCTTTCGATCATTTTAATTTGTCCTGATCCGATAATAATTTGATCAGAATCCGGCTCTCCGGATCCATTACAGGTTTTCTTTTTAACAATCGTAAAATCAACAGGAAGTTAACATTTTTATGAAAAAAATAGAACCACAGTTAAAGGTGTTTCACACGGCCAGTGATGAAAAACCCTGGCATTAACGCCTGGATCAGCGTCAGCTGATTGGGATTGCAGGTTGAAAGCGGCCTCTCTCCTGTCTCAGTGTCTCTTCAACTTTCCTCTCATAAACTTCACTGTTGGTTGTCCGTATATTACTCTGTGCGTTCACTTTTCCTCATCATGTCTTTGGTTTCCCTCTCTCTTGTTGTTATTCTGTGCTGTTCGTCTTTACCGCAACAACACCACCACCACCACCACCTCTCCAGGAGAGCCAGCGAATGCAGACTAAGTTAGATACACTCACCAGAGAGGTGTTTGACCTGCAGGAAACCATAAACTGGAAGGACAAAAAGATTGGGGTAGGAGCAGCCAGGAGGTCTCAAAGACAGAACATGACAGGCAACAGGTGGCTGCATTTTTAGTTCTATTTCTGTATTTAATCAATCAATCAATCAATCAATCAATCGATCAAGTGCATCAGCCATTTAGCCAATGTTGCCTCTCATGTTGAAGCTGCATGTCAGAGACCATTAGACATAGACAGTTAATATGTACTTTTTGGATTCACGATTTGGATTTTTTTGCATGTGCACTGACCACTGGCCATGTTTTTTTTTAATTTGGATGCTGCAATCTCAGTTTAAATAATAAAAAGAAGAAAGTATGGAATTTCTAACATTTTGGTTACATGGAAATCGTAACAGAAATGTTCCTCATTCATCACAAAAGCATGATCATTTATGCATCCAACCTCTTTTTACGTTATAAACAATAAAATCCACATAGAGCTGTTGTCAAACCACAAAGCTATATTGATTAAAAAACACATCCATCTTGTTTTGTGAGACAGATATGCTGAACACTCATTGGCCAGAGCTCAGCTTCTAGTCTAGAGCTCTTTAGTACTTCTAGTCTACAGCTCTTTAGCGACAACAGAGTGATCATTCAGTACATGAGTAAACAGTGAATGGAGATGCAGCAACTCTCTTAACTACACAAAGTACTTGTACTTTATTTTGGTGCTATTTGAAGTTATTATATTTACTATTTTTACATACTTAATTAAATACATTATCACCATATAAAACGAAATGGGAGTTATGTTGCAATTTGGGACTCATCAAAAGTCTCTACGACACATCTAAAAGACCCTCCCTGCATCCCAGGACTCATCAGATTAAAAACAAATTTACATCACTGTGCAAATATTGTACAAGCCCCGTAGCTGCTCTCTCGTAGTCATTTTCTACCATCTTTTATTTCATTTAACGTCAGGTTTGCGCACGTGTCTCCTGTGGTGTGCGGAGTGAGTCTACCAGCATGTCCGGGTGTTCCTGTCTTGCGTACATTTTGTACCACTAACCGCTCCCGTAAAACAGTCGGCAGTGCATGTCTTTTCTGTCAAGTCCGAACTTCTACTTTGCCCTCTCCTCTCCTTCAACCCTTCCTTCTTTTTCCTTCTTTCTCTCTCTCTCTGTCCCTGATCCTGTGGCGTGGCCCTGCAGGCCCTAGAGAGGCAGAAAGAGTACTTTGATTGCATTAGGAATGAGAGAGACGAGCTCAGAGATGAGCTGGCCGACCTCAAGGGGAAATCCAAATCAGGCGAGGTAGGTTGATCCTAAAAGACTGCTATGTGACATTCTCTCTCTCAGGGAGTGAAAAGCAGGTTAGAGGAGTTTTATACTGGCCAATGACCCCCACCCACCACTACCACTTTTACGCTGTTTATCTTGGGTCGGTAGCCAGTGAGACGCTGTCACTCCCTGTCACACACAATGCCGTATCTCTTAATGTCAAGCTTTTGTTTGTATTTTTTGTGTGCTTATTCCATTTCCATTCTCTCCCCTGCTCTGTATGTCAACATTTCTGCCAAGCAGCTTTTTTTTTAAAATCTCTCATAAGTTAGAAATAGGGAAAAAGATATGTACAGGCAGGGGAACAGAAGGTATTTTAAGGATGAGGATATCGAGGTATAGGTAGGTATTCAATCACCGCAACGGCACCGTACTGTAAAATCTCTGCAGATTTCTACTTTTCTGTATGTAATCCATTTTATGTCCAGCACCGGCGAGGAACTGGATGTGCTGCTATTTTTTTAAAACTGGGTACTACTGTCATTCCGCTCAGTAACCCCTGTAAACCCACCTTCCACCTCGCAGAAACACGGTCTGGTCATCATCCCAGAAGGTACGCCCAACGGGGACGTCAACCACGAGCCTCTGTCATCCTCAGGAATCACGGTGGTCTCCCAGGAGGCCGCTCAGGTGCTGGAGTCGGCAGGCGACGGACCACTGGGTGAGTGAAGTCCATAGACGTGATGGTAGGCCTAGCCGATGAACCCATTTAGACCTGAGGCCCAATCTAAAAAAAGAAGGCAGCTTTCTATGGCAGAGGCAACGGCATCGACTGCGGGGGTGCTCGAGCACCTGAGCAATTTTTGGGGAGGATTTTCCCTTGGCCCATCCCCAGTCTCACCTACTAACACCTTTTGGTGTGAGAGAGACACGAGAAGGTATCGGGGGTCGAGGGAGCCTAATCAAATGCTAATGGACCGACCCATTAGCGCTATTGTTATATCGTCACCAGGTAACCCCGCTCCATAACTCCACCCCCAAGCACCCCTGTCATTGCTCCTAAGACATGTAATGTAGTCGACCGAAGACCTTTTAGTTAATTAATTAATTTATGATGACCGACTGTAGCCCAAGGAGTTGTTTTATGAGAAAAGCTAATGCTGCATCATAAAAAACACCCTAATTAGACATATCACATGATGATTACATAAAACATGATGAAATGTTGCGTTTTAGTACATGTTATTACCGGTAGACATCATTAGAAACACATTGGGGAAGACATTTCTTGGTGACGATTTAGTTCCCATATATATTTTAGAACTTTCCCTCCCTTACTATTGATATGGAAAAAAAGGTTGAAAACCGCTGATTATAGAACACAAATAATATTTTTGATTCATCAATTTATCAAACAAGCAATCAATAAAGCAATGACTAAGAGAAGAATTGACCATTGCAGCCAACTGTAGACAGTCCAGTCCAGTCTGCTTACACTCCTGTGTAAGCAGGTGTTGTTGCGCTCTGTGTCAACAACACCACTGTGAAAGTTTAGCGTTCGTGTCTCCTCAGACGTTAGGCTACGGAAGCTGGCGGACGAGAAGGACGAGCTGCTGGCTCAGATCAGGAAGCTGAAGCTGCAGCTGGAGGATGAGAGGCAGAAACACTCCAAGATGGACGGTGTGTACACCGACGGGGAGAAGATGGAGAATGGCACCGACCTGCACTTCATCGAGATGCAGAGTGAGTTCTGCTGCTGAGAAAGGTTTATCCCAGGGGTCAGCAACCTGCGGCTCAGGAGCCGCATGCGGCTCCAGAACACAGCCCTAGTGGCTCAGTAGCATTATTACATACACACTGGGGTGATCCACACCAAAATAATATAAACATTTCAGTCACCCAAACGCGTTGCGCTGTCTGACAGTTGCCAGTTAAAGTAGCACTTGGCCATGTAAAAAAAAGCCCAGCAGTTATCAGAGGTGGAGCTTTCAATCTGAACCACCAATTTTCAAAGGTTTACTCTGTTTACTATGTCATTAATATACCTTAGAGATGTTGTGTGGACTAGAAATGGAGTTCTGTAAAACTCCTTTATTTTTATTTTTAGAAACTCCATTTCTGAAGAAAGGTTGTGTTTCACCAAGTTAATGATTTTTCTTTGACAACCTTTTTTCTGAGAGTGTGCAAATGGAACCAAATGGACCCGCCAGGGTCCATTTGGTTCACATTTGCACACTCTCAGGAAAAAAATAAAAATAAAATGCGGCTCCAGACAGATTTTGAATTTAATTTTGGGTCGAAAATGGCTCTTTCAACATCTTGGGTTGCCGACCCCTGGTTTATCCCCTGTGCTTTGATGCCTTTGAAACCTCTTATTTCTGTGTCTGTTGTTTTTTATATATATAAACCGGCATACAAGTTTGGGAAGCTAACTTTAAGATTAGTCACCTTTACAACATGGCATGGTTTGTAGAGATCGGACATTCATGGAATGAGTAACACCGCTAAACGCGTGGGTCCCAAAAAATTACCAAAATGTGGGAATTATTTTCTCCACCTTAACACCATAAGCGCCTGGAACCATTAGTGTCCATTAAATCAGTGCGCCCGTGATCGTTTCCAACCGGACCAATTTTCAGACGCACATGACGTCGCCAGACTTAGAAGTGGCTAAGATTAGCCAAAACAAAGAACCAATGGTGGGGAACAAAGGGAGGTCATATACTTCCTTCTGCAACTAACGATAGTGCCGCTATGGGCTTTTAAAAACAACCACTTTGAGTAGAATTTTATAGCTTTTGATTTAGCTCAGGAGTTATTGGCGCTCTAAGATTTTTCTCATCAGTTATAATGATGGAAATGCCGATTTATGGCAAGACTGTTGCAAACCATGCAAGATCATACAATAGCCTCCGGAGATTCGATTAGGATTAATTAATCTCAGTCTCTTTTATTACACTGTTCTGATCAACTGTGTCACTCTTTATTGGCAATTATGCAGCTTAAAGTACAATAGCAGTACAATAGAAGTACAATACCAATTTGTATTGTATCTTATGTCATTTTAATAATTGATTAATGTGTGTACCAGGCATATAAGCATTGGACATGTCACTTTCTTGACTTTGTTTATGCTGTTAAAGACTGGGTTGGATTTGTCATTTTGGCAACACGTTTAGCAGTGTTACTTATTCCAGGAATGTCCAATCTCTACAAGCCATAGCTTGTTGTAAAGGTGACTAATCAATGATTAAAACAATATAAGATACAATACCGATTGATATTATTAAGTCCTTGACAGATTTACCACGGCTTTTGGAGTGATTGACTTAAAACCGTTGACTGCTTATCACTGACTCAAAGTCATTTTAATGCCCTGTCTACGTGTAAGAAATAAATAAGGTCCGCACACTGGACTGAAGCTCCAAGTTAAAGGTGTTTATTTCACCATAGAGAGGATGACGTTTCGAGCCTCACGGCTCTTCATCAGATACTGAGCATGGAGCACAGGCACCAAGATATACCCAGTCAAGTGTCACATGACCAGACACAGCTGGTGCACATCAATCAACAATCAAGGTGTAGACAGATGTCAATCAACTATGGAGAAAAGATTTGATTTACATAATGCAATATATACAAAAGATACAAAAATATACAAAGAGAAAAGAAAAACATTGTTTTTCTTTATCTTAACAAATCAACTGGATCACATGTGACCAAACATCAGGTAGACACCGTCATAAAAGTCAAATGACACAGATGAAAAAAGAACAATCAAGAACTATACCACTACACTAATATTAGAGGCGCCTCTGCTACTCTAAAATGGTGAAGGGTTTTGAGAAGATATAGGAACCACAGCCAAATAATCATCAAAAAAGTCAGAATGAGTAAAGGTACAATACAATGTAAAGAACCCTGGGCGTATAGATCCCAAATGTGCACAGGCACAGAGAATGTTTCAAAACAAAAAACAATGTAAGGGAAAAGGAATAGAAAAATTGCCCTGTCTACACCAATGCGTCGAGACGGTCTTGGCGCATATCGGCTCATGTCCCTTCGGTGTGGTATTTCTTGACGTACATCGGCGCATATTGGCGCTTGTTGTTGCAAGGCAGTGCAAGTGATTCAAGCTTTATGAAGTACAGTAAACTCTCTTCTTTTTTTATGCAGTTGACCAAAATGAAATCCACGTGAGTGTAATATGCAGCGCTATTATATTGAGTACATTTGTGCAGCGCAAGGTATCGCCAGCTGCAAAGGATTCCTTCCTTGATTGTGTGATTAACTTTAACTTTTTTTTTTTTTTAATATTTTTTTAATCCCACGATTTTGCAACCCATTTTTTCACCCAGTGCCAATTCCTAATGTGATCCTGGGCTCTACACACCCTCCACCAACCTGGGGAGGCAGCGGACTGGCCTCATGCTTCCTTCAATGCATGAGGAGTCCAAGCTGCCTTCTTTTCACCCGACAGGGGGGAGTTTCCCTGGTTGGACGTAGCGCGTGGAAGGAACACGTTATTCCAACCAGTTCCAGTTCCCTCCATCAGGCGCCCCGGCTGGATTAACTTTAACTTAAACATAGTGGGCGCTGGGGTGGGCAGCTCGCTCTCAGGAGATAACGGCTATCTACGATGACCAACGGATACACAACTACTGTACACCAGCTATAGGCTTCAGTTTCATTATGGAAATAATTAAATCTCAACCTGTTTGGATGTCAATCAAATGTCGAGGAAGAAAAAGAGGCGAGCGAGCGGATTCGACATTTCATTCTGATCAAGTTGAGCACCATCTCCCTTTCTTATGTTTATATGTGGGAGGAACATAGAAGTAACATCGGATTAGTAATTAGGCTATAGTAAATATTTGAATTGATCATGCGGAGCACAGGAATGCATCTGCCTCTCGCTCAAATAGCAGCACGGCTCATGTCAATGCGCAAAGCAAGGTTACGGGCGAGCGCGAGAGAGAGGGAGAGAGGTAGAGAAAGTGCCATTGTTTGTCCTTTTCTGTGGGAAAAGTCAAGCAGACAATTGCAGGCCTATTCATTTCATGAGTGGATTATTTAATACTCACTATACAGTTGTATCATGGAAGCAAACCAACTTCGGTGTGTGTGTGTGCGTAACGGAAGAGATGCCCCGGCCCGCATGCATTGATTGAATGATTGACGCTGTATGATGACTGTCGCAGCTTGGCGCACGTTGACCCGTTGGTGTGATATGTGCAGTTCATTTGGACGCAAGCCGATGCAACCTGACTCATGGCACAAGGAGTCGCACATCAACGCTTTTGTGTAGACAGGGCATAAGCCTTTTTTTATTAATAAGCCATATTGAGGTGAAGCTAGATTAAAATCTGTTTACAAACACAGAAGTTGCACACTAATACCTTTTAATATGTTTGTGTGTATCATTTGTTCGCACAAATTCACAACAGAGGATTGTCTATAAACTATTTCATTAGTAGAGTTTGAGAACAAGCCTGCCAACCTACTGAGCCTACTATCAATCTGCCAGAGTTAAGGTGGAGAAAATAATTCCCAAAGTTAGGTTTCTGCACGTACTGTACTGTATGTGTGCCAGTTTATATAGATTTTGACAGCAAAATGGAACCATATGTACCTTATCCGAGTTTTAGTTCCTGTAGAGGTTACATGTCATCGGCTGGGTTGTCCGTGGCCTAAATGCTGAATAAATGGTGGGCACTTGAAAAGGTTCAAAAACTATTGTCTAATGTGCAACGGATCTTTTCTCTCTCTCTCTCTCTGCAGGAGATGCCAACAGACAAATTAGTGAATACAAGTTCAAGCTTTCTAAGGCGGAGCAGGAAATGGGTACAATGGAACAAAATGTAAGTCAACGTCTGCAACAGGGCATCTCTCTCTCTCTTTCAGTAGTAGACGTATGATTGAAAAAGGAGTCGTCCCGTCCCCCCTAAACTAAGAAATAGCCTCTCAGAGGTGTCTTGAGCCATGCTTCTGTCTGTGCATTTAGTATTTTTGACAATTTGTTGTACTCTTGCATTCACTGATATCTTTTACACCCACCTCCAGATCAACAGACTTGAAGGGCAGGTATTAAGGTACAAAACATCTGCAGACAACTCGGAGAAAATAGAAGATGAACTAAAAGCAGAAAAAAGGAAACTTCAGAGAGAGGTACAGTAAACAACTGCAGCTGATCACAAATGTCCATGACTATGATGACAATCGTTTTTTTTTTTTTTTTAAGAGCTGGCGGTCGCATAACAGTTAAACCCCTGATGTCTTTAATTCTCGCAGCTTCGCACAGCCCTGGACAAGATCGAAGAGATGGAGATGACCAACAACCACCTAGTAAAACGCCTTGAAAAGATGAAAGCCAACCGAAATGCCCTTCTGTCCCAGCAGTGAGGCTGGGGATGCCTCACACAGTTATGTCTGGAGCACATTTCCATTTTTTGTTTTTCAGTCGCGTAGCAAAAACCAAAAAAACCTTACAAAACGAAACCTAACGTAGCACAGACAAAAAACAAACAAAAAAACTGATCCGTGTTTTTATAAAACTTTGGATTTTAATGCCAGCATCTTTTTTGGGAGAAATGACTTGACTTATTCAGAGTACAGAGTTGGGAGAGATGATTCTGTGCAAAAATTCTGTTATCACTACTTAATCTTTTTCAAAGCATTGTACTATGTTATTCACTAAATTTGTATTTCTCTCTGGCTGGGTGCTTGGCTATTCTTTTTTTTTTTTTTTTTTTTTTGATAAGTTGCATGAATGAGTAACAATGCTTTCAAACCGTTGAAATGTTCATGGCTGCTTGGGCCTTGCACCTTCCCCAGAACTCCCCACACCCTACACAGTACACACACATGCACACCGTGCCTTCTCACACCTTGAGACTGAGGGTTTGCACCGTTCTCTGCAAATCTAATGTTTTTAACTGGTACAGAATAATGTATTAAGAAAAAGGTGCAGCCATTATTTGGGAATATGTAATACCAATTGTGTCTGCTACAGTTTTCATTGAAAGACTTTTTCATTGAAAAGATTTTTTTTTCCTTTTGCAAATAATATTTAAAAAGATGTGTTGAAAATAAATATGTAAATTACAGAACTGTACATAGAACGTGAATGGTTGCCTTGTCATTTTATAGAATTAAGGGGAGGTAGAGCAGACCGTCCAATGATCCACAGGTTGGCGGTTCGAATCCCACTTCCTCCTGTCTACATGCCGACGTGTCCTTGGGCAACACGCCAAACCCCAATTGCTGCCGATGTGCTGGTTGGTGCCTTGCATGGTTTCTTCCACAATTGGTGTATGGATGTGTGAAAAATGAATGCAGTGCACTGTAAAGCACCTTGGATAAAGGTGGTATATACAGGTCCATCTCAATGAATTAGAATATTGTGTGTTTTAATCTTGATCCAAAAATCCTATCTCAATGAATTAGAATATTCCACAAGACCAATACAAAATATTGTTAAACAAAAAATGTTGACTATCGGAAAAGTAAGTTTGGAGTTAATACTTGGTCTGGGCTGCTCAGCCTGAGGCATTGTTGAGGTGTTTATGGAAGCCGAGTTTTGCTTTGATGATGCCGGTAAAATAAATTTGTATTGTTCAGTCTTATGTCTCACACCTTCCTCTTGACAATACAACCCAGATTATCTTTGGAGTTCAAGTCAGGACAGTTGGGTGGTCTGTTAAGTGCAGTCATACCATGGTCAGTACCAAGGGCGGATGTAACATTTCCCAATTTGGGGGAGGGGGGCAGGAGAAAATGGTAGGGGGGCGACTTCATTAAGCCGCACCCATACCATTTTCAGTTACAGAACTTTTATTAGTCAAAGCATCATAAATAACATCAGTTGTTGTTGAAGTTGCAACAGGAACGCAACATGCATAAAGCTAAAGGTCTGACTCAGAAAGTTTTCAATGATGAAATGCTGTTGGTTTAGTGGTGACACAGCTGTAGTTAGTAGCAGTAGTAGTGTTTCAAATCATTTTAAATATAAGCACTTTAATTTGAAATATCTTGGGTTGTATTGCATGCCATCGTGTTTGGTGGGGCAGGCAGGGCATTTAGGGGGGCATTGCCCCCCCATGCCTAGATCCGCCCCTTGTCAGTATAGCACCGTGGCTCTGTGGGCAGGTGCCAAATCAAGGTGGAAAATTTTCATCTCTACGAAGCTTGTGAACAAAGAACAAAAGTCAAAGTAGTCTGATTAGTCACTCATGTTACCGCAGTGAAATTGGTTCTCTGCTTTTGACCCATCCTTTGGAGCAGCGAGCTGCAACATGCGCTGCGCTCGGTAATCGACCCCCAATCCATCCCTGATGGATGATGCTGAGTGCCAAGCAGGGAGGCATTGGGTCCGATTTTTAGTCTTTGGTATGACCCGGCCGGGAATTGAACCCTGGCCTCCCAGTTTTGGGGCGAACACTAACCGGACAGAGCCAAAACTACAGATTTTTATAATCTACTTATTGAGATGGACATGTAAATGCACCATTTACTGTACATTCACCTTCACAGTAGGTGAAGATCACGCCGGCTGCTCATGAGGATTAAATATAATTATGAAAGTAGTAAGATGTTTTGACAAAACAAGTCAATTTATATTGTAGAATAGAGCCCCTTTTGATCTTTACACTGTCAACCTTATAGCAAAAAATTCTGCGGATGGGCTACAGAACTTGATTTGCATCAACCAACAAAACTGAAGGTCAAACTCTCAATTAACTACCCAGTAAACACGGTCAGGACCGATAAACAACTGAAACCACATAAAAATCATCCACCTTTGGGCCGTGGTCTGGCCTAGTTTTGAACGTCACTGGAGTCCTCCAGTATCCTGTACAGCATCCAAACACACGTCAGCAGTTCACAATTTAAGTGATTTTGATTGTCAAACATTTGGAGAAATATTTATTTTATTTACAATTACAAAGTATAAAAGAAAAATGACAAACATTCGGTCGGCTTCAGTTTTTCCAACAGATTCAACACCTCTCAAACACTTTATAGAGATCAGGTATGTTGGCGATCTGGAGCACACTGCCATCTTCGCTGAAGTGCTTCGGGGGGCTGAAGAGGCTACGTAACGCCTTGAAGATGACATGCTCCACCTTCCAACGCCATGAACCCGTCTCACCGTCCTGAAACGGGAACGGAATTACACATCAGTTCCGATGAATGTTTGGTATAAGGAATGGAAAGTTGGTTGTGCTCATGCATTAGATATTGTCTGCAATTCTGAAAGCTTTGGTGTAGCCAGGTATGGTGTAAGTCTTCTCATTGGCTGCAGGGCAGCAAATCAGCTCTGGGGCCTCTGTAGTAGGCCGAAAGCCTATACCACCAGGCCTGGGCCTGGGCTTACCAAATAATTACCCAGAATAATTAAAATCTGCAATTCAAAAGGTCCAGAAATCACCTGAACCCCCCAATTAAAAATGTTACTGTACTGCCCTGCTTTGTTCATCATGAGTTGAAGCTCTTGATGTCTGGTTTTAATTATTATGGATAATTATTTGGTAGGCCCAGGCCTGGTGGTATAGGCTTTTGGCCTAGCCCAAGGCCGCAGACCTGATTTGCTGCCATGCAGCCAATGAGCACGGACCCACACCTGATTTGCTGCCATGCAGCCAATGAGAGGACTTACACCATACTTGGCTACACCAAGGCGATTCAGAATTGCACCCATTGTCTGTCTGACACTTTTATATGTTTCTTTTGTATATTTCATGTTTTCTATTATTGACAGAATCACGCAAAAGTAGTGAATTGCCAGCAGCCAGTGTTAGATTGAAAGTAGCCTCTGTCCCCTGCCTTCTCATCTGCAAAGAGGTCACAATTGATGACATTCAGACCACAGCCATCTTGCCTGCAAGGTGCAACTTCCCATAGATTCATCCATACAGAAGAGTACTGTCTAATTGTAATAAACACCAAAGTCACCAAAATTGCAGCCTTGCAGAAAGCTTGAATTATGCTCTATCTGCAAAGTCTATGTTTCGTAAAACTACACTGACTTTGTCACCATCTCCTAATGCAAGTTATGCTGCACGTTTACTTAACTCATTCTGTAGAGGCCAAATGGTGATCCCGAATGGTGGACTAAAATTTTGTCTCTGGGGCTAAGGTTTTTTCCCTCCATACCTGCTCGTCTCCAGGCTCGGCCTCCAGGACGTACTGCTTCCTGATGGAGTAGAAGTGGCTGCATTCCTTACTGAAGTCTCTGAAGCACTCCTTCTCATCCTCCCAGTTCACCTGCTCAATGGGAAATAAACAGTCAACCAGGAAAAAAACAAATCCGATTCAAACTTTGTCTTGAGTGTAGACTGTACCGGCAAGGAAGAGTACGTACCTCGGTGGCCAGGCGCAGGATGAACATGGGGAGACCCTCCATAATGGGAGTGTACTTGTCCAGCAGCAACGGCAGACCTGTCAGGTTTCCTTCCTATAAAAGCACAAAGCTTAAATTCAAAGATGGCCAATAACGAGTAATCTACAATTGATTTTCAATTGATTGATTTTTTCCCCTGCAAGTCTGGCTCCAGACCTGAATCACTACCATTGGGGGAAAAACTTTGTAATTATTTAAAGGAGCATTACACTGAGGTGAGTAATGACCACCTGAATGCCACCTGAAAGCTGGCAACAAGTGATCTACGCCTGTGATACATGTATCACAGGCATTCCAGGTCTACGGAAGCCTATATTGGCTGCCGTTCTTGGGAATCATTATCGGTTCATTTTCCACTTGAATCTGCCATGCCAACTGACCTGATCTATCTCCATGGAGAAGTAGTCCTCCAGCATCTCTGATTTCTTCTTCAGGAAGTCCACTATGTACTGAGCCAGGCCCTCCTTCGGCCCGTCGTCCTCCGTCCAGCCGCTCTCCTCCGAGTCCAGCGCCAGCATGGCCAGATCATACAGTGGAGCAGGCTCCTATTTAACGCACACACACACACGAAGGTTAGAACCGCCGAATATGAGAAGGCTCGGCCCCGATCCAACTTGGATTGGCGGAAATGTTGCAACGTTAAGGGGTCAGAAAACGAGTTATGTTCATGCAGCCTGAAGAGGGACAAACTGGAGTTTGAAATACACAAACAAAATAAAAATCCAACCATTGGATACTCACAGATAGTCTCAATACGCCGAAATTGCCAAAGTCATAGATGAGTATTTGGTAGAAAAGCTCCTGGCTGAAATAGAAAGAAGAGTTCAGAAATGGAATGAATGAGATGTTTCAGCCAACCTGAGACACAGCAAACCAAGCGTTGTTTTTGTAAGACTAACCTGAGCTTGGTGGTGTTGAGCAGGTACAGTTTGGTGTGGTGTTGGATGAGTGTCCACTGGGGATCTACGCAGCCCACGAACGAGTGATTCTGGAGCATCTCTTGAAGACCTGAAGGGAATGTAAAACACATTTCATTTTCCCCATTCTCTTGCTGTTGTCTTTACATCATGTGAATTAAAGCAGGGTTTTCTAACTAGTGGTCCGTCGAAGACTGCTGGTCAGTGCTGCTTTTTTTGTTTTGTTTTAGAATATTTTGATTTAGTCTTCTGAATAACATATGTTTAGTCTTTTAGTCCCATTTAGTGTCTCCAATTCATTTTGTTAGTCTAGTCTTAGTCTTTACATCTTTTAGTCTCTTAGCTCTCCTTAAAATTTCTTATTGATCAATTAATTGAATATCAATTTGTTATCGATAATTAATAAGCAGCGTTTTGGTTTGTGTATATATATAATTGACAGTCACCAAGATGGCGGCGCGTAAAGACGCAGCGGCCCCCAGCTCCTCAGTGCAAAGATGTTTTTTGTTTTGTTTACTATGTTTGTCTGAACGTTCCGCGTGTTCTTGTACAACAAGATACACTTACAGCCGAGAGCAACTTTTACAGCTCGCCAACACGGGATTTATGGAGTTAACTTCCACTACAGCGGAGGAATTACGCACCATGGGAATATACGAGCAGCAGCAGCAGAGCGAAGCGCCGTGCCGCGCCGCGCCACTGCCGACTCTAACTACAGCTTCATGCCCGCCTCGGAGGCGCCGAAGGCGGTGTGAGAGAAGACAGAAGCGCGGCAAGCGTGCCGGCGTTCGTGCGAGGCTGGCGGCTCGTCCCAACAAGCCAGCTATTCCCTCGATCCTGCTCGCGAACGTACGTTCTCTGGACAATAAACTGGACGACATACGACTCATGAGAACGTCCCTGCAGCCCGTGAGAGACTCCTGTGTCTTTGTTTTCACGGAATCATGGCTTAGCGTCGGCGTCCCGGACTCCGCCATACAGTTGGAGGGACTTACATGCTACCGAGCGGACAGGATTATAACAGCCGGTGGGAAAACACGTGGCGGAGGACTGGTTGTTTATATCAAAGACGCCTGGTGCCGTGACACTGTCGTGGTTCAGAAACACTGCACAGCCCTCGTGGAGTTCATGTTTTTAAAGTGCCGTCCTTTTTTTCTTCCGAGGGAGTTCACAGCCATTCTGCTCGCGGCTGTGTATATTCCCCCCTCCTCCAGCCTGAAGGACAGAGAGGACGCACTTCTAGAACTGAACAATGCCATCAATGAACAACAGATGGCACACCCAGACGCTTTCCTCGCAGTGGCTGGGGACTTTAATCACGCAAACCTGAAGTCCGTATGCCCATTACTCCACCAACATGTTGATTTCAAGACCAGAGGAAAAAACATTTTGGACCTCGTCTACACTAACAATAGGGGAGCTTACAGAGCCTTCCCCCTCCCCCACCTTGGCGCCTCCGACCACTGCTCTGTTATGCTAATACCAGCCTACAGGCCCAGGTGCAAAGCCACCAAACCGGTTCGAAAACAGGTTCAAGTGTGGCCAGATGGGGCAACGGCTGCTCTACAGGACTGCTTTGACACTACAGACTGGGACATGTTCAAGCAAGCGGCCACCTACTCTGGTCACACAGACATCAACGAATTCACTGAGACTGTCACTGCTTACATCAGCAAATGCATCAATGATGTCACAGAGACCAAGACCATCACAGTACGGGCCAATCAGAAGCCATGGCTGACAACGGAAGTCCATAGGCTACTGAGGGTCCGGAACGCCGCCTTCAAAGCAGGCGACGACGAGGGCCTGAGAACAGCAAGGGCCAACCTGGACCGTGGCATCAAAGAGGCAAAGAGACAGTACAGCAAGAAAATAGCTGACCGTTTCAGCGACAGCAGAGACACCAGGAGCCTGTGGCAGGGGATCCAGACCGTCACGGACTACAAACCCCGGCCACGGACCTGCGACAACGACATCACCCTGCTGAACAACCTCAACAACTTCTTCGGGCGCTTTGAAGCCCAAAACAGCACCCCTGCACGTAAGTCACCCCCTCCCCCGGACGACCAGGCGCTGCTACTGTCTCAACACAGTGTGCGGCGCTCCCTCTCCAGGATCAACGCCCGCAAAGCACCGGGCCCTGACAACATTCCCGGTCGGGTGTGGAAAGACTGTGCAGGAGAACTGGCTCATGTCATCACAGACATCTTTAACATCTCCTTGAGCCAGGCTGCTGTCCCTACATGCTTCAAGGAGACCACCATCATCCCCATCCCGAAGAAACCTTCTCCAACCTGCTACAATGACTACCGCCCTGTTGCACTGACTCCGATCATCATGAAGTGCTTCGAGCGTTTAGTCATGCACCACATCAAAGGCATCCTCCCTCCCAACCTGGATCCCTACCAGTTTGCATATCGGGCCAACAGATCAACCGACGATGCAATCTCCACCGCACTTCACTCTGCCCTCACCCACCTGGACACCAAGGACGCACACGTACGAATGCTGTTCATCGACTTCAGCTCAGCATTCAACACCATCATCCCCAGCAGCTCATACACAAGCTGGACCAGCTGGGAGTGAACACCTCCATGTGCAACTGGCTGCTGGACTTCCTGACTGGGAGACCGCAGGCAGTCCGAGTCAGCGGGAACACATCCAGCACCATCACCCTGAACACGGGGGCCCCCCAGGGATGTGTGCTCAGCCCCCTCCTCTTCACCCTGCTGACCCACGACTGCACTCCAACGCACAGCAACAACATCTTCGTCAAGTTTGCGGACGACACAACTGTGATCGGCCTCATCCACAACAACGATGAGTCCAACTACAGAGATGAGGTGAGCCAGCTGACCACGTGGTGTGCAAACAACAACCTCCTTCTCAACGTGGAGAAGACGAAGGAGATCATTGTTGACTTTCGGAGAGCGCACACCCAGCACTCCCCACTGAGCATCAACGGAGCTGCAGTGGAGAGAGTGAAGAGCACCAAATTCCTTGGTGTACACATCACAGAGGACCTCTCCTGGAACACTAACACCACAGCACTGGTCAAGAAGGCTCAGCAGCGCCTCTACTTCCTCCGTAGACTGAGAAGAGCCAGAGCCCCAGCCCCCATCATGTGCTCCTTCTACCGCGGCACGATCGAGAGCATCCTGACCAGCTGCATAACTGTGTGGTATGGTGGGTGCACAGCTTCCTGCAGAAAGTCCTTGCAGCGCACAGTGAGAGCAGCCGAGAAGATCGTGGGTGTCCCCCTTCTGTCCCTGCAAGACATCTACAACACACGGGTGACCCGCAGGGCGCTACAGATCGCAGGCGACACCACCCACCCTACGCACGGCTTCTTCAACCTCCTCCCATCGGGGAAGAGATTGAGGAGCCTCCGGGCAAGGACCAGCAGGTTGAATGATAGCTTCGTTCACCAAGCCGTCAGGTTGCTGAACTCCCTCCCACTCCCTCGCACGCCACTGAGCACCCTCCCACTCGGTACCCCCCCCATGCTGCCACTCCTCCCCCCTCCCACGGTGGGGGTGCACGCGCACACACGCACACGCTGAACTCCCTACACACACATGCACACGGACGCTGGACTTCAACTACCCACCACCCCTTACACAGGCACACACACCCACGCACATGCACGCACTCACACATGGTCACTCACACATGTGCGTGTGGTCACTCACACGCACTCACACATGGTCACTCACACATGGTCAACTCACACATACAACCGAAGGACTGGATCGAACTGCTGCTATCCTATCCTATCCTATCCTATCTTGCACATGTATACCTCACCTCATAGTAAGCTATGTGTTGTTTGTTTAGTTGTTCTAGTTGTAGCTATGTAACCTCGTATATAGCTTTTGATTTTTTAGTTGTAGTTTTCTAGCTGTAGTATACTGTAGTCTCTAGTAGTAGTTTCTAGTAGTTGTATATACGTCCTGTCTGTTTTAGCTTCACACTACCGCCACTTTATCACCTGGTTAGCTAAGCACCTTCACCTCAAGTTAGGTGTACAGTTTGCACTTTACTGGTCTGCTGCACTACTGTTGTCTCGTCCATATATTGTCTCGACCTTGTCTTATTGCACTATTTGTCTCAACTTTGTCTTATTGCACTGTCTATTGTCTTGACTTTTGTCTTACTACACTGTCTTGTCTATTGCACTGTGGAAAATGGAAACGCTATTTCATCCCTGTATATGTCCTGACATACACTGGAGTGACAAATAAAAAACCTTGAACCTTGAACCTTGAAAATAAAATAAAAAATACATTCCTCAATCACATTTATTGCACTACAATAATACAGTGCCAGGCAATATGGCATGCTTGTATGAGGAATAAAATTTAATGAATATTGATGTCACGGATTTTGGATTTTCAAAATCCAAGGGCTCCAGACTAACTTTTTCACAACTAGCACTGGGGCAACTGGTCACCCTACCGGGTTGTTATTCCCTCTCTCTCACTCACACACACACGCATTATTGCAGAGATTCCACCGTGCAACTCAGGGTGGACAGAAGAGAATTGCATAGTGTCACCAGAACCGAGGTCTAAAATCGAGCATGCACGCAACAAAAATCCCTGGATGCTGTGGGATGGCATAACATACTTGCTTTATCACACAGCGTTTTACCTGCACAAAACGCAGGTCTAATTGAAAATGAAATAGGTTTTGTTTTATTACTCCCCATGTTAAATGTCATTTTACACTTATGACATACACCGAGAATAGCAGATCTACTGTACAAGCACAGGGCTGCTATTTTTTGTAAAAGCAGTCATTTCAACTGCATCAAAGTCCACCAAAATACACCTAAATCAGCCGTAGCTGAGTCCACTAACATCTTATGATATTTAATCGACTTAACTAGACCAACACGAAAACATTCCAGGTGACTAAAATGTGAGTAAATCTAAGAGAAAACTATTTAAGAAACTAAAACAGATTTATTTTTTTTGCGGTCAAATAAAACAACACTCATGGGTGTACCTTTGTGTGTTTTCTCGGTGATCTCTGCTCTGAGCTCCTTGACGCTCATCAGTTTGATGGTCCTCCTCCTGGGTGTCGCCGCAGCCGTGAGGTCATCCTTTTCCTCTGGTCCTGTCCGGGGACGCTTCCTGTGTTCAAATAAGCACCCACCCACCCACACGCGCACACACTATAAAATGCTGCATTTATATTACCGCCTTTATCCAAGGCCATTTACACACACTTTTAAACGCCGGTGGCAAAGGAAACCATTGCAAGGCACCAACTGGCACATTGTACTTTTGCCTTCCGCCAATTTGTTTGAGTGTCTGAATATGTAATGAGCGTTTTTGTACCCTAATATAGTGGACTGAAATATCCCACAATGCACCTGGAATTTTAGGGACCATCCGATGGTCACTACATTTATTCGGAGGAGCAAATCTACCCCATAATGCATTGCGGGCTCCCCTCTTGAGCGCACATTCACATGTTTGCGTGTGTGCGCTGCTTCTGTGTGCAAAGCGCTCCAACTCAGATGAGGCAGAATAAGTTGAACCAGCAAAATAAAACACATACAAACATTCTCCTTTAAAATGTTTGCTTCCCCCATCTCTTTTCCTCCCTAATGCTAATCTGATTTTCCCCCAGCACATGACGTTAGGAGAAGAGGGATCATGAATATATTTGCGAATATGAGGAAACCATAATATGAGACACGTGCATGTCACAACACGGACTTCGCATTGTAGAACGGCAATTTTGGTATATTCCCTCGGCATAGTGGGGGTTTGCTTAATGTTTCATATATTGTCAAGCTATTCACTGTTTTCATCCCGATTAATATGGATATAATATTAATTCATTGATGATAACAGGCCTATGTTGTTTTAAGACAATTGCCTTTTTAGCAAATATATTTTCTTATACCTAAAAAATAGCAAACTACAGTAGGCCAACTTATTTCTATCGATTTTCTAAACTGATACAGCTGCAGTAAGTTTTGACTGCCTGGTTTCTTTATATTCAATTGATTATTCATATCCATATGAATTATATGGTCGGGACGATGTGTTTATTTTTCAAACAGTCTTATATCGCAACACAAATACAAAGCACATTAGCCCATGGCCGTGGGCCTATAGCGCCCTCTACCGACAGCCTTCGTGCTCCCCATATAGGGAATGTCATCCGAAATCCTCACTATTATAGTTCACTAACTCTGGAGCCCCATATGGGGAGTAGGGAGTATCCCTATGCATTCGGACACAACCACAATCTCTCCACTTTTCTGATACCCAGAAGATCACACACAAACAAACACACAACTTTGAAAATCCGGCACTAACCGGGGCAGGTCTGGGTTGGAGCTGCCACCGCCACCTTGTAGACCCGCCGCCTCCTGCTCCGCCATGGCCTCCAGCATCTCTGCATCGTCCATGTCGTCCACATCGATGGCGGAGAGCTGAGCGCCACTGCTGGTCCCGGCCTCCACCTTCTCCTCCTCCTTGCCCGGCGGTTTGGAGGGCGGCGCAGCCATCGGCGCCTTCTCCTTCGGCTGGAGGAAGGCGTCCAGCTTCTGAGCCCGGCAGTCGGTCCTCACCATCTGATGAGCATAGATTCGCTCCACACCTGATTCGGACACAGCGGCGCTGGAAGAGGACTTCACCTCGCTGCTGGCAGAGACCGACAGACCCGGCAGCAAGGTCTGTGGACGGGACAGAGCGGCAGATCAGCCTGTGGTGTCATACTGTACATACCGTAATTTCCGGATTATAAGGCGCACCGGATTATAAGGCGCACCTTTTAGAACTGTTTTCATATATAAGGCGCACCGGATTATAAGGCGCAGAGAATAGAAGCTACTACAGTTAACATAGAATAGAAGCTACTGCAGTCAAACAATCCATATATAAGGCGCACTGGATTATAAGGCGCAGTGTGGATTTTTTAGAAAATTAAAGGCTTTTAGGTGCGCCTTATAGTCCGGAAATTACGGTACATACGCTTTTCATGTTTAATGAAGACGGAGACTGTCAGGAAGATTGACATTATTCTAACGGCAATGGAAAAAGAAGAATGTTACCAGAATGTTATTATTGGGCTAGTTGTTGTAGCATCCTACAGGCCAGGTTGGTCCTTTAGCTAAGAACCAACCAGGACCAACAGGGTTCCACGTTTTTTTTGCACCTTGTTGTGTCGTTGGTTGTGCCTTATTACCTGCGTGAAGTAAGTGCGGGAGAAGTTGGAGCCCAGCAGCTTGCTCTCCACGTGTTTCTGGACGCTCTCGATGATGCAGTCTTCGTGCAAGAAGTGCACTTCGTGCTTTGTGGGGTGGACGTTCACGTCGATGTTCTGTGTGGCGATCTCGAGGCTAAAAGAAAAACAGTGGGTAAACACCAAACGGCACATTTAAACTATCGACAAATACAGAATAATAACAGAGATGGCTTTAGTACCTTAGATAAAGAAAGGGGTGGGTGTTCTTGGGTAGGTACGCAGCGTAGACCGTCTCGATGGCTTTCTTCAAGGCACTTGATTCCACCAGACGATCTGCAGGAGGGCGACCAATTAAAACAGCCACTTGCAATTGTATATCATAATAGCGTAAATATCTGATTTCGATATGTTAACTCACTTAGACATGATAACTGACACATCTAATCTATATCATTTTTGGGGTCCTTCCCAGTAACCACGGACTTAGTATTTGTGATGTTGTGATTGTGTCCGGATCAAGGCAATCCAAAACTAGTCAAATCTGGCCCAGAATATCACCTGATTTCAATCAACATAAGTCCTGACCACTAAAGACAGACATCGCTGGATGAATCAGAGTGTGTTAGGTTTGAAAGTCAGATTGAGAGATTAAGAGATTGCAGTCGATATATTTTCGATGTGTTGAAATGTTAAGATTCTGACTATGCGGCCGACTGTTCTACGTACGATTGATGAAGAGGATGAGAATACATTTCTTGACCGAGTAGTTTGCATTGGAAACGTAGCCTTTCAGCTTGTAGGACAGTTTCTGATCCTCACAGCCCACTTCGATCAGCTCCCTGGGTAGTGAGAACACATGAAGCACCCACCAGTCAGTACACCTGAAAGCGTTGACTCTCTATGGAACGGTAAAGGTCCATAAGAGCAGAGCATGGGCTTCTCTCTCGTTTCGAGATTTGTACCTGCTGACTGCGTTGCCAAACACCCCACGAATATTGTCCAGTATGGATGCGTTGGGTAAGGTCCTGACATCTGCCACAGTCTCTCCTTGCTGAAGAAGAAAAGCTCAGGTAATGAAGGTTTTATAGGCAACTATTCAGCCAAAAATGGTGGGGGAAAAAAAGAGAGAAAGGCCTTTCATCCAATCGGGATGAGGGTGCCTTCCTCTAATCAGGATCAAGTGCGGGTGTGCCTTGGTGTCCCCCACCAATGTAGAGTGTGTGCATGTGCACATCTTGTGACCGGGGAGGAGTGGAGGGTTTTCCAAATCATTGAATGTTCCTAACTTGACATTTTGGAATGGTTGGTATGTGTGTAGCTTTGATAGGAGGGTAAGTTTACAAGCACAGAGTAGATGTAGCGATTTTCACTGATTGAATATATACAGTATGTGGATTGAAGTGATTAGCTCACCTTTTTGACGGAAAAGCTCTTCCCAGAGTTATGAATGGCATACCTGTAAAAAAGGTATTTGTGAATTGACAGAGACAACATGGACAACATGAATGAAGTCAATTAAGTCGTTCCTGGCTATTCTTGCGGCATCAAAATGTCATTCCCAGCTAGAGATTTGAGCCAAAGCAGCTCTTCCTCGAAGTGAGACTGACAAAATTGATCCACTTCAGGAACAGACTAAGTATTGTCAATGATGAAAACAGCTGAAATGGTCCTGGGCGATCGCCAATCATTTTTGTTGACCATAAAAAAACAGCACCCCCAAAAATCTGACCCCTCAACTCCAATGCAATTACATATGAAAACATTTTTTTTCCCTCTTGGATGGGCCCTAGAGGGTCTGGACCAACATGCCCCCAATTTTCAATTTTCATCTAATCCCAATTGAATGCAGTATAAAAAATCCAAATATGCTGTGGGTTATTCTCTGTATTATGGCCTTCAGAAATGGCACATACAGTAGTAGGTGGCAGTAATGCGGACGATCTCCGGGAAATGGCTGTGAAACCACCACAATACAGACCTGCTGACCACCTCTACAATCCTGCCGTACTCCTCGCTGGGGCTCTTCAGGGCTTTCCTCCTGGTAGGCACGTTGTAGAACAGGTCCTCCGCCTGCAGGGTGGACACCCGTATGTCATCATGCTTCCAAAGGTTTGCTAGAGTTTACAGGTGCAGTGGCATTCCTTCCCGTCTTTTCTGAAGCAACAACCACCCACTTCGACCATTATCCAGCCCTAATTCTCAGTAGGTTGCTTATCAAGACGACCTACTGCATGTAGTCTGGAAACCAACTGGCATTGATAAGCAACTGGCATTGATAAGCAACGGCGTGATAAGCAACCTACTGGATATTATCGCTTCATTTTGTGGTAGAATCCGCTCCAACAACAGCATTGTGTTCACAATAAACTTACCAGGATCTGCGTCCCCTGGTTCCCAGCACAGGGCTTAGGGGGAGCTTTGAGTTTCCCATCGCTGTAGCTGGCTCTGCGTAATGACAGGGAACAACATGGAGACTCACGCTGGAGGTGCAGAAAGTAACAGCATCTTGCTTTGTGTGAGAAGCACAGAATGTTACCTGTATGCACACTTGGCATCTGCTGTTTTAGTGGTTATGGTCACATGAGCGACGTGACTTATACTGGCCAGTGCCTACAGACGAAGTACCAAGACACACAAATACGAGGTACATTAATGAACTGGTGGGGGTGCTCACATGAAAAAGTGATTTTAACATACATACACTTTTTTTTAAAGGAATACAACAATAATACCTGATGAAACAATAATACCTAATGCTCATGTTTTAGGGTGGGAAAAATCATGCCACTCCATTCTTAGGTTTGTTACTTAAAGAAATGTACTTTCAACTCAATTTATAGCCTGACACAATGCCAACATGACGATTATAATAATGCTGCTTACCTCCCCTCTAAAACCGTATGTTGAAATGGCTGTGAGGTCCTGAAATGTCTGTAGTTTGCTGGTGGTGAACCGTTCACAGACTATTTCCATGTCTTCTTTCTGATTCGATAAAAGACAAAAAAGACATGGGTGTGTGAATCAACATTAGACACCCTCAGAAATAAAACCTCAATGATGATAACACCTCCTCTGGTCCTACCCTAATGCCAGTGCCATTGTCTTGTATCTGGATGAGCTTCAGTCCTCCCTCTTTGACCGTCACCTGGATGTTGGTTGACTTGGCATCTAAACTGGTAGGACACAGATTAGGGAATAAACGAAAACCACCGTGAAAGAAAAGGAACAGTAATACTGGGAAAGTAATTATTCATGGTTGAAGCCAGTGAAAGGTGATTCTGATAGAGTTTACTGTGACGATTGTTAGTTTCTCCAGAACACTGAGAAACTATATTATATATTAGCGGTTAGTGGTCATACTGTAGATACATTGATAAAGTAAACATTTCTTTATTGGTTGTACTTCTAATTCATGCCTTCACACTCAAAACAGAACCCCTTTGTTGGTGGGTTGGCCTGTCCAGTTAAGTTACTGTCATCATAGTTACAGTATGTAAAGGCCAGGAAATAAGAATACAGAGGGTCATAAAGTCAGGTATTGTTTAAATATGAGTCTTTTATGCTTAAAGATCAAAGCAGTAATAAATTATTCTTGCATCCCTCTTTTATCCATCCAACCGGGAGCCACCAAAATTGTGGCTAACCAAAATTAGCCACAATGCAACTCTAGAATATTTTATAATTGGGATGGATCTAGAGTTGCAATTCGGTCCAACGACTCCCCCACAACAAGAAGCTGGCATCATTATGACCCCTTTGCCCGAGGGTAACTATGTCCATGTGCATCTCGTGAAAAAGTAGAGATATTTGACTAAATAGACGTTTTGTGCCACAACCTTCACATGGATATGAAACTAAAGGACTATATATCACTCCACGTGTTTGGAATTATTTAATGGATGAGTACACACGGAGTATTGACCACTTGATGAGCGTGCATGTGTCAGTCTAGTGAATGGACTCGAACCGTGGCTATTATTGTGCAAGTCCACTTGGACTAAACAACAAATCCATGCCAGGTCTATTTCTGATCCCTCAATGCTGCAAATCTTTATTTTACCAGTTCTCTATCATCTCTTTGATGGCGTTAGCAGGACGCTGGATGACCTCTCCGGCAGCGATCCGATTGACAACCGTTTCATCCAGCCTCCGGATCACTCCTGCCATGTTCACACAGTGCTGCTGCGACGAGACAAATAATTGTAAATACGCAATATTAATATTGCAAAATCAGGTGTACTTCGCAACCGATCATGTACACAACGTACTTAAAATGTTTGTTTACAAACCCTTTAATCTTCTTCAACTGCAGCCAACAACAACAACAAGCCCAGCCAGCTAGCATGGGTACGCGCCATGGAGGTTTACGCACAGTGTTGCCAGGTCGCGTGAGAGAAAGAGGCCTGACTACAGGGGTGGGCACTTAGGATAGGCCCAATAAAAATAAATAAAACCATAGATAGGCCTATCGCGATTTTAATGCCACAATATCAATATTGAATATATATATTTATTTATTTATTTATTAAAATTTGTTCATGTGGCATTGTCTGTGGCTGGCTCATGGATGGGTGCTACACTTGCACTGGCTCAATTCACGGGCCCTGGGGTCTGCTGGGCGGTCGCACGAGAAGTCGGCCCGCCGCGAAGTCGGCCCGAATCGTGTGGAGAGGTCGGGCCGCGGCTGTGGAGAGGTCGGGCCGCGGCTGTGGAGAGGTCGGGCCGGGGGAGTGGAGAGGTCGGGCCGCGGCTGTGGAGAGGTCGGGCCGCGGCTGTGGAGAGGTCGGGCCGGGGGAGTGGAGAGGTCGGGCCGCGGCTGTGGAGAGGTCGGGCCGGGGGAGTGGAGAGGTCGGCCCATGTCTGTGGAATAGTTAGTTACTTAGTGAGCTAGTGTCAGCTGTTTTAGGCCCTTGATCATTATCCTTATTATTGTGCACTTTTTAAGGCTACAACAGAATGTAGAAGATTAATTGTCATGTTGATCTAGTGAATTGACTGCTTTGTTTCCCTGGTCCAGCAAAAGTGATGTGATTGACTGATAATTGCTGAGGGTATGTTCACACTTGGACCCGAGGTGAAATTGCTTGCTAATGGCTTCAATAACTTTAAAGTAAAATTAACTCCAGACAACTCTGACATGATCAACTCTATGAAATAACTCCAACACTGAAGCCAATTTAACTCTAAAGGTGTTGAAATACACTTTGGGAGTTGAAATCAACTCTGAAATATGTAACCCTGAAATTTTAACTCTCCAATTTTTGCTGTGTACTCTTTCCCACAATTGGGAAATGAAAATTACGTAATTCAGATGTTTAAGTATAATGTAACATTTACTTGGGAGCTCAAAGTGTATAAAAGTGATTATTACATTATTCTTGTCTAAAGTTCAGTTTCCTTTCCTCAACCCTAGTCCTGCTGCAGTTTGGAAGAACACATCCACAATATTTCAAACTGTTTTTAATATGTGTTATTGTCTAATTACTTTAACTCTGGTAAAGAGTGAAATATGTATTTATTCAACTCTGGTAAAGATAAAACATTTAATTATTCAACTCTAGTTGAGAGTAAACCAGTATTATTGAACATGCATATGTCTTGATAATGGTTGATATGCAGTGATAATGGTGCCTATACATGTCTATTGTCATGACTTGATAATGGTTGATATGCAGTGATAATGGTGCCTATATACATGTCTATTGTCACAACAGCAAGACATATCAAGCATAAAAGACTTGATGATGGTTGGTATATGGCCTGATAATGGTTGATATGCAGTGATAATGGTGCCTATGCATGTCTATGATATGCAGTGATAAAGGTGCCTATGCATGTCTAATGGGCCGACTTCTCCACACCCCCTGGCCGACTTCTCCACACCACCTAGCCGACTTCTCCACACCACCTAGCCGACTTCTCCACACCACCTAGCCGACTTCTCCACACCACCTAGCCGAGATCTCCGTAGTTTTGCTCGGTCCGAGTTCGCGGCGGCCCGAGATCTCCTGTCCCCTGCTGGGTCCACACCAGACTGTGAACTCCTTTGGACGCACTTCATTGCGGGCCTTGCGGCTCTTTGAAATACTTAATGAGGCTTTGGGCGGCCCCGAGAGGAGACGCACAGCAGAGCCAAAGTGAGACAGAGCGACACTCATGGAAAAGTGTAATGAACTACTGCTATTGAACTGTGACAACTAGGCAGAAATGCATTTTACTCAGGCAACAGCCCAGCTTTAATGATCTTAAATCCCTTTATTTTAGATCATTTTGTAGCTGTAGCACAACACCCTTAGTTGTTACTTACAATACTTTTTTTTTTGTTTTTTTTTTTAGATGTATAGGGTCCGGAATCCGCTAATATAAGAACTTTACAGAAGATCGAATCTCAAAGTTGTTCATAATTAGCCGACATGGCAACACTGGTTACGCGCGAGAGAGGGGCGTGGCTCATTGGCTCAACTGGTGGCGTGGGGGCGGAGCGTTCTGAGCAGGGGGCGGGGTTTGCCTTGAGCTGCGGCGGGATTCATAAAAAAAGGCGTGTGGTCGACCACGCCGACTTTCCCGAACTTACCCGCACCCAACGACGCCGTTGCTGCTAGTGTTTGTTAATATAAGGAATAAGCTATTTGTTTTAATATTAAACAACTCGTCATGTAACATTTATCCATTGACATGGACCGAGTAAAGCAATGTTGAGAGAGGCTGGTGGAAGAAAGACACATAAAAGCAGCAGGTGGAAGGAAAACCTCCAGCCTGGCAGAGATTCACCTCAGGTCAGTGTCACTGTTTAGTAGGCCTACAGTGGCTTAATTTTAACCATTTTTACACCAGGACTCACTGTTCTGCGTTTGAGCCCTCGATGGACCACCATTAGATGAGATTTAATCTTTTAAGTTTTGAAATTGTGTGGTGCTAATTCAGATGACTAACCACTGGTTGAAAACCATGTTTAGCACAGTGGGTTTCAAACAGTTTTACACCAGGGCCCACTATTTATTCAGCGTTTTAACCACGGAGGATCACCACTTGATGTTGAGTTCATTCTCTCAGACCTTTTAAAATGAAAGCATTTTGTTTCATTTTACACTCAAGGTTATAGGAGTTACACAGGGTCCATTTAGCTGAGGACCACCTCAGCTCACTGGTGGTCCCCGAACCACTGGTTGAAAACCACTGGTCTAGTCTCTCGGACCAAAACTAAAAGACGTTTTGTTTGTTTTTTCTGGAAAAATAAGAGGGAGGCTAACTGTCATAAACATTCTTCTACATTTTCTAACTGTGTAGATTTTTCGACTGTAGGTAATAGAAATAGCATTTATTTAGTTTCATTTTATGCTCTCAAAAGTTAAATATCTGAGGGCCCATATGGTTAATGCATAATTTAGCTGGGGTCCACCTGTAAACCACTCAAAGCAAATGTTTTCATTGTCAGGATAAGGACCCCCCAAACGTTGACCCTCATTAGCCCATGGACACGCAGCCGCAGCTCTATTTTTTTTTTTTTTTTTTGCTATTTTGATGACGTGAGCTTGTAGATCTAAACTTCATACAAGTCTAAGGCTGAACTCTGATACTGTTGCAAAGGAAAGAATGGCTTCTGTCCGTAACAATGGCCAATATTGTTAAATCACTACTGTTAAAGGGATATTTCCACAAAACTTTTGGTAATTTTCTGGTCCACTCAGCCTCATGTGAACACACCAGACAGTTTATAAGTTATTACTATTTAGATAGTTGATGTTCATTTTAGCTGTTAGCTGACCCTAGTAAATGAAATTCCACGGCCTTCTCACGTATTAGGAGGACAATATCAGTCGCCAGAAAAAAGATGGGCTGTTTTCGAAGAATCTGCCATGGTTAAAATGGAGTTAAGTTATAATGGGAATATCTAAATGCTGAATGGAGCAACTTACAGTATAAACTGTCTAGTGTGTTCACATGAGACTGAGTAGACCAGAAAATGACAAAGTTTTTTGAAAAGTGGAATATCCCTTTAAGGCATTGATAAATGTAGTTTATTTTATTCTCTCTTTTTTTTTTTTTTGTTTGTTGATGCCCTAACACACACATGCACAGACATGCACACACGTCATTTTATTTATTTTTCTGTTCTCCTTTTCTGTAATCCTCCTCAGAACGGCGGTGGTATGCAGGGTTGGAGAGGTTCCTCTGTCCCCGCCTGGACTGCGACAAGATGGAAGCCAGGAGAACACGACTTGCAGGACACTGCCGAAGAACCTGGATGACCTGACTGGATGGATGGATGAAGAACCTGGATGACCTGACTGGATGGATGGATGAAGAACCTGGATGACCTGACCGGATGGATGGATGAAGAACCTGGATGACCTGACTGGATGGATGAAGAACCTGGATGACCTGACCGGATGGATGGATGAAGAACCTGGATGACCTGACCGGATGGATGGATGAAGAACCTGGATGACCTGACCGGATGGATGGATGGATGAAGAACCTGGATGACCTGACTGGATGGATGGATGAAGAACCTGGATGACCTGACTGGATGGATGGATGAAGAACCTGGATGACCTGACTGGATGAATGGAGAACCGACCGGGATGACTGGAAGCGACGATGGAAGGCTGGCCCGAGGACAACCAAGACTGAGAGAACCCAGACAGGACAGGTGTGTGGGGTGACCCTGCCTGAGGGAGATGGGCTGCTAGTTCGGCTCCCTCCCTCGGGTTATGCCCGGAAGGACCCTTCCGTGAGATGATGCCGGATCTCGTAGAGGTTCGTCGCGGATCGCGGAAGGTGCGCGTGATGCCGGGTCTCGTAGAGGCTCGTCGCGGATGCACAAGGTCGACTTTAGTGCGTGTGATGCCGGGTCTCGTAGAGGCTCGTCGCGGATCACGCGGCCCTTTAATTACACCTGTATCCTGTCTGGGACACCGGACCAGACCGGACCTTGGAGGGACTCATCAGGAGATCGCCGTGGGCTGGACCGCCAGGAGATCGCCGTGGGCTGGACCGCCAGGAGATCGCCGTGGGCTGGACCGCCAGGAGATCGCCGTGGGCTGGACCGCCAGGAGATCGCCGTGGGCTGGACCGCCAGGAGATCGCCGTGGGCTGGACCGCCAGGAGATCGCCGTGGGCTGGACCGCCAGGAGATCGCCGTGGGCTGGACCGCCAGGAGATCGCCGTGGGCTGGACCACCAGGAGATCGCCGCGGGCTGGACCGCCAGGAGATCGCCGTGGGCTGGACCACCAGGAGATCGCCGTGGCCTGGACCGCCAGGAGATCGCCGTGGGCTGGACCGCCAGGAGATCGCCGTGGGCTGGACCACCAGGAGATCGCCGTGGCCTGGACCACCAGGAGATCGCCGTGGGCTGGACCACCAGGAGATCGCCGCGGGCTGGACCGCCAGGAGATCGCCGTGGGCTGGACCGCCAGGAGATCGCCGTGGGCTGGACCGCCAGGAGATCGCCGTGGGCTGGACCACCAGGAGATCGCCGTGGGCTGGACCACCAGGAGATCGCCGTGGGCTGGACCACCAGGAGATCGCCGTGGGCTGGACCGCCAGGAGATCGCCGTGGGCTGGACCGCCAGGAGATCGCCGTGGGCTGGACCGCCAGGAGATCATCACGGGCTGATCATCAGATAGCTGGTATCTACTCAGGGTCTATTTCTGGGTGCCAACAGAGATAGATGCTCTGTTAATACCAGCTATCTACAACCGCCTGACTGAAGCCCCCTGCACGGTACGTACCTGCATTACAATGTGACTGCAGTTGAAAACCTAGACAGAGTTATGCAAACCCTGTTCACTTCATGCGGCCAGTCCAGTGGTGCGCTGTGAGCTTGTAGGTCATGAAAGTGTGGCGCAAATCTTTGATGCTAGATTCTAGCATCGAAAACTAGAATCTAGCGTTGGGGAACTAGAATCTAGCGTCAAACTAAAATCTAGCATTGGGGAACTAGAATCTAGCGTCAGAAACTAGAATCTAGGGTGCAGCAATTGTCTTAACTGGCATATGTGACCATACCAATAACGACCTTTAGAAGGGGGGAAAAAGTCAAAATTGTATCATGCTTGATGTAGCATGTGATATGTCCAACTATAGTGTTTTTATGATGCTGAATATTTATATTGTATGTTTTGGTTTTTCAGGTACGTCTGTCTGGTCTTGGAAGGTATTTGGTATTTCGGGGGTCGGGTTGAGGCCCTGGAGGGTACCCCCCCGCCTGGACGATGGTAGGGGCACCTATCCTTGTCTGGGATCAACCAAATGTACCTCAGCAGGGGTACATTATGGAGGTAAGACCTTAGGCCCGTCTCGATTAGGACTCTGGCTTTGTAACGAATGTTCCTAGACTAATTTAATTGCGTCACACTAATGTTCTTAGTACGACGTAATAGTGAGAGTATTGGATCTACGACATCAAACCAGGTTTTGAGCTCGTAGATCTGCGACTTCCACGGCCTTTTCCATCTTGGAAACGATCATAACTGTTATCCCAAAAGGGGAATATCTCAAATACTTCATCTAATTGTGATGGGCCTAAGATGGGTGTGAGTATGTAAGACGTGGGTGTTGGGGTTGTGTTTGTGCACGTATGAGTGTGCAGGGGTGTGGGGTGTAAGGTGGCACAAGGTGGTAAGGTTAGAAGCACCCTAGGGTACTTTTAGTGGAGTGTGAGGGCAGGCCATGATGGGCAAGTGGGGTTGCGTGGTGCGGGTCATACCAAAGTTCTGGCTGCGGGACAGTACCTCCTCCAACGGATCTGCGATGAACCTGGAATACCCACGTATGGCTCTGCTGTGGTCCAGTGCGTCCTGGCCTCCACTTCACGGTATCTCGGGGGAAGTAGGCATAGGTAGTTTAGTTTAGTTACTTAGTTAGTTGGGCACAGTACTTTAATCACAGTACTTTGCACAGACGGGAGATAATTAAGACATAAATAGGTTGGTCTAATCTTTTTTGCGTCGTTTCAGGTACCACAACTATTATTAGGAACTCATAGTGTGTTTGTTGTGAGGTGTGTGTGTGTGTGTGTGTGCATGTGTTTCATCATCGGATGAAACAATTGACCATTTCATTTCTTCAAGCCGGAATTCATTTCTTGGCAGAAGAAAAGATTTCTTTGGACAAAGAAATGAATATTACAAAATTAATTTGGAATATTCATTTTTTTCATAAAGAAAATATCAAATTTGGAATAATTCATTTCTAACCAATAGATAAAATAATATAAATGCATACATGAATCAATTGTTATAATGACCATTTTTCTCTTGTCTTTCTTTCTCTCTAGGCTACCGATTGAGGTTGAAGGGCCGGCGGTGGGACAACCATGGCTATGCTGGAGGGTCTGGAGGTGGCAGTGAAGCTGTTGCCAAGTCATTGGGAGGAGAATGTTAAGTTCAAGGGAAATGTGAACCCCGAAAACAGTGGACCTGCTGCTCGTGATTCTGAGAATGTCTGCCATGACTGCCACCTTGGGGCCCTGTGGTCACAACCTGGCCAGTCTTTTCTTGCCTTTCTTATCTACAGGCCAGGTGTCCTTGATCAGCGGTGGAGAGAAGCTGCCAGTTACTATCCTGTGTGACACAGAGGCACTTGATTTGTTCATTTTGTCATCTGCTCTGCCCCTTTTTTTTCTGAGGTGACTAAGACGAGGTCCTTTATGCCTGTCTTGGGCATGGAGATCGCGGTGTTCCATGTCCCGGTGCACAAACTAATGTTGAATTCTGCTTTGTCGAGGGTGAAGTGTGCATGGGGGTGAGACCAGCTCTAACAGTTAAAGGGGTGACCGTTGTTTTTTGCAGATCAGTCAAAATGGTGCCAGGAGGAACCTGCATCATGTCTCTAACCTTCCTAGGTCTATTTCTCCTGCATAGTTGGTGAAGGAACAAAAAGCCTCACTGAAACCGCTGTTCGATTGTGTTCTCCCTAAACAGGAGGTGGAAAAATCTTGCACAGGGGTTCTTCTTGAAGATGGTGTGCTGCTGTGTGCCACATGGCTATGGGTTCAGTGGAGAATAACAATGTCATTCCTTCCAGGTTCCTGGGATGTGGCTGCTCTCTGTTCTCTCCCTGTGTGTGTGTGTCTCTGCTTAACCAGTCTCATTTGCAGTGCTGGATTGGAGGAGGGGCTAGCCATTGGCAGAGGGACAGACAGTGCCAGTGCCTGGCCAGTGTCTGTCCAAACATTATGAAAGGCTTGCAGTGCTAACCATTCTCTCTCCACTCTCCTTCAAGTCTGCTGCAGGTAGCCTGGCTAAAGCCAGACCGAATCAGCTGTTGCCATGTTGCCTGTCAGCAGGCTGGTCTGGAATAGCTCATATGTAGAACCATTTCAGACTCCAGAAAATTGGGATGACCATTCAGGACACAATATTCAAATGTTTACATACTGTGCCCTGATTGGCCAGTCCAATTTTCTTTAGTAGGAAATGGTTGTACAATTGAGCTATTCCAGACCACTCTGCTGACAGGCATTTCTTTTTTTGCCAACAGCTGAATTCAGTCTGTCTTTAGCCAGGCCAGGCTGCAGGGGCAGTCACAGGGCTCTCTTTTGGTTTATTAATTTGTTCGACGGTAGTTTCCTGCTAGTTGGGCTTATTATAGTTATGGATTTTTCATTTTAGTTTAGTTAGTTTTTACTTTTTAAATATAAATATTTTTAATTAGTTTTTAGGGCACAGTTGCTAGTTTTTTATTTTATTTTTGTAAAACATTTTAGTTGGTTTTAGTTTCATTTTTTCATACCATACTTTTTTTTTTTTTTTTTTTTTTTTTTTTTTTTAATACTTTTTGGTATGTTGTGGCCAGGGCGGACGTAAAAAAAAACGTTATAAAAAGTATATATTATAAATGTCTGAAAGCCATACACTGATTTTTTTTAAAAAAAACTAAGGGTATTTTGAGTATGATTTCAGTTAGTTTTAGTTTTTGTGTACATACAATGCAGTTTTTTTTATTTGTAGTTTTTATTTCGTTTCAGTTAACATTTTTTAATATTATTACAGGGTTCCCGCGGAATCTTAAAAAGTCTTAAAAGCATTGAATTTACAAATTTGAAAATAATACCTTAAAAAGACTTTAAAAAGTCTTGATTTTTTTTTTATATCTAGGTCTTAAATGTGCGCAGTTCATTATTTCTACGTGTCGCATTGCTTCTCAAAATTTTCATTTGTCAACCGCGTGTTTTGTTTAAATAACGTTAACCAGAAAACGCTGCGGCGTAAACTTAGCAATCATCAAGTAATTGACCTCTCGGTTACGCACCGAGAAAACAGAAAACTCTCTGAGTCAGACCTTTAGCTTTATGCATGCTGCGTGTCTGTTGCAACTTCAACAACAACTGATGTTATTATTGATGCTTTACTTGCCTAATAAAAGTCCTGTAACCGAAAATGGTATGGATGCGGCTTCATCACCCGTGGCGCGAAGCGACACGGGTGATGAAGCCGCCCCCATACCATTTTCTCCTGCCCCTCCAATTGGGAAATGTTACATCCGCCCCTGGGTATTATGTTTTATGTAAATGGCCTTAAAAAGGTCTTAAAAAGACTTAAATTTTACTTTAAGAAACCTGTAGGAACCCTGTATTAATTTTCGTTAGTTTTAGTTAACTATAAAAACCCTGATACCACGTCAACGGATGCGGCTTCAGCTCTTGACTTGAATCCTAACCACCGTCGCCAAGAAGAGTCAAGAAGTTCAACCACCAGAGAACTCCAGACGTCTCTCTCCAAAGCAACATTAGCAACTTAATTCTGGGGGATCCTGAGGAGTTCCCGGAAGATCTGGGAAGATATAGTTCCTCTGTCTCATCGTTGGCCTTCTCAGTGGGTCTCTTCCAGATGGATATTCATCGAGGACCTTCCTGGGTAGACGCTTGAGAGGCATCCTAAGAAGCTGCCCAAACCGAACCACATAACCACATAATCTGGCTCCTTTCCAAGCAAAGAAGCAGCAACTCTATAATTGGTATGCAACTGAACTTCTCACCCTATCTTTAAGGGGGATGAACTCATCTTTTTTTTGGCACTTATCCGTGACCTTATCCTTTTGCTCATGACACGTACTTGCTCCCAGCTCTGATAAGTCATAGCCAGCATGCACTCCAAGAGATGACCAACAATCTACATGAGCAGGAAAACGCCGCCAATGCTGCTCTGATTCTCCGGCTAATTTCCTTGATGACCTACTGCCATATATGATGTAGATTATTACAGTACATGCACTCCAGGCATGACTTTTCCTTTTTCCAGAAGTCCTTTGTTACTGACAATATATGATCCAATACTGTATGTTTGAACTTTTCTGTTTTTTATGGAGTGATCAGGGTCTTCTTTTAGAAGCAGGCATTCTACTTTTTGGCATGCAGCAATAGGCCGACTTCTACACTTCTAGTCATAACGGTTCTTGAGGAGGAATACTCATCACTTCACTCTGATTCTCTTCATCACTTTTACTACTGTATCCCAGATCTCCCAACTTACTCTGGGCGGAGGACCATTTACTTTGAAATAAGAGTCAAGGTGGTGACCCAGGATGGCAACAGTGAGAACTTGGACTTCCTTGCAATTACCGGTATGCAAGAACCTACAGTGTATACACACTCAAGGATGGTTTAAAGAGGATGGGAGTCGAAGGCCCCTATGGTGGGGTCCATAGTGATTCATGGAAGGAAACAGACATGTGCAAAGGAGACTTAAGGATGGTTGGTCTCCATTGTGCATATCCGTTTCCTTCCATGAACAACTATGGACTCCACCATAAGGGACTTTGCATCCTTGTATACACAGAGGAAGACCATCAGTGGACTAGAGCAGGCTCTTTGCTTCAGTCTGACTCCAATGAGGTTGAGATGGGGATCTCCAGTAGTCCTGACAGACATGGAGCAGAGGCTGATGTCATCTACATGCTCCATGTCTGTCAGGACTACTGGAGATCCCCATCTCAGACAACGTGGAACCAGTACAACTCCTCAGGTTGGTGTGTCAAGGTTGGCCTTGGGCTAAATGCCAAGAAAACAAATGATAACATCCTACCTGGGGAACAATAGAACCGTTGGGTGTAGGCGTGCTCTACTCAGAGTCCAGCTTATATCCTCAGTAGCTGACTGCAGATCAATGTAAAAGGAAATATTTGCACTCGCATAAAATTCATACTTGGAGCATAGGCCATGACTCTCCTCCATCCAAGGCGGTTTTGGGCTGTCCTTTCCGCCTCCACCCAGCTGATTCCTCCTCAGCTCTGCCTCCAGGTGTTCTTTGGCTGCCCTCTCTTTCTCTTCTCCCCCCCTGGGGGTCTCAGGTCAGGGCCTGGCGTCTTGTATTGGCTGCAGGTATCCTCATGGTGTGACCAATCCAGACCCACTTTCTCCTTTCCTCCAGAGATCTTCACTCCGAGATCCTGTGCAATCTGCTTTTCACCATCCTCCACGTCTCTTTGACGTTGGAGTGGAAGATCAGCACTTTGGTTGTCAAGGATATTTCTTTAGATGACCAGATCTGGTCATAACGTTCACCCATGAACATCTTTTATTTCTTAAAAACATTACAGTAGGGCTGCATAAGAATATTCCATATTGGAACAAATTACCGAAGAGAAAAAAAAAGAATAACTGAATCAAGAAAATTAAGGTTAGAATTTATACAGTATATATTTATAGAAATAATAGCCCAAAAATGCTGTTTGAGTTGCACGAAAGGCAGAAGTCTATCTTTACCAGTTAAAATACATTGTTTATGCGATGCATAGTGAGCTTGTAGATTAGTTGTATTTACAATGCGACTGTCATACTATTGCCTCGCTCACACCGCTCTGTCTACAGGGACATACATGCACACAGATATAAAAAAGGGCATTTCCTGTTTCGTGTCTAACTGTATTGGAGTGATGCGTCTTCTTATAGGTCCCTGCAGGCTTGTATGCTGATAAGATGATCACTAATTTGATCTCGCAATAGAGGACAGTCGGCACCAAGCGTGGCAAGTAGACTACAGGACCAGCGTATAAACAAAGGGAAAGTTTTACTGAACATTATTAGGTCTTTTGCAGCAGCCTAATATGCGATGTATACTATATAAATATATATCCGTATTCCGATCATTTAATGTTTGTTCGACAAAGGCTCTCAGAGACACAGGAAAAAATAGTATTTTATCATGTACATTAGTGAAGGCCAATTACTGTATATGAAAATACATTGAAAAGTGGTGAAGTGGTCCTTCAAGGGTGCTTAAGAGTGGGTGTGCGGACACCCCCATGACTTGTCCCAGGGGCGGGCGGTCCTCGGACCGTGGGACGCCACTGCTTAGCGCCCGGCGGCGGGTGCTTAAGAGTGGGGGCGTGGGTGCCAGCGGGAGTGGTGGTGCAGTGGAGCTGGCACCGCGTAGGGAAAAATTTCCAGTTTTCAGTGTTTGAGATGTCCCAGGGGCGGGCGGTCTTATGGGCCGCGGGACACCACTGCTTAGAACCCGGCGGCGGGGGCTTAAGAGTGGGGTGTGTGGACGCCAGCGAGGGGGTGGTGTGGTGGAGCTGGTGCCACGCAGGCAAATATTTCAAGTCCATGTGTTGTATTGGAGCGCGGGCTCCCAGGGCGGCCAGCTGGTGGTGCTCTTCCCCAGGTGGGGACACTGTCATGTGGTGCATGGCGCCCAGGGCGACAGGCCCTGGGTGTTGGGACAAAATTTGGTGCACATGTCGCTGCTTTTCTCCAACTCGCTGCAACTTTATTTTGCTGCTTCTGAAACACCGTTTTTTTAAAGGGGAATTCCACCCATTCTCAACATTTTTCTCTGAGCATACAAATGAACCCAAACGCGTTTATTTGGTTCCATTTGTACACTCTCACGGAATAAAGGTCCTCAGGTTAAAAACTAAAAATAAAGGTTAAAAACTCATTAACATGGTGGAAAACAACTTCATCAAGTTCTGTTTCACTATGGCAATTTTTCACTTCTAGGACACTGAATGGGGGAACTATTTGTTCATATCCACACAACATCTCTAAGGTATATTAATGACATAATAAAATGGGTGAAAATCCCCTTTAAACACATTAAATGGAGTTCACATTAAATGGAGTAGTTATGCTATAGTATAGTAACGAAAGTAAATGTCTATTACATTTTACTCTTCCAAAAGATGAAAAAAGGAAATATCCACTCTTGTATACTATACAGTAAGTATAAGTTAATCTATTTCACAACATACACAGCACCAGTCCACCTAGAGCAGGGGTTTTCAACCTTTTTCATACCAGGGCCCACTATTTATTTAGTACTTTAGCCACAGACCACCATTTGATGAGTTTAATCTCTCAGACCCAAACCAAGGATTTTCAAGTCGTTGTCTACAATTTAGGAGAGTTAACTGGCAGAATGTTGGTCAAAATAATAATTCTTCTACATTTCTAAATGTGTCCATTCTTGTACAAAATGAAGTCACTCAGATGTTAACGTATATTTCAACTCTTGAGAGTGTAAAATTAAACCAAATGGACCTGAAATGGTCCAATTGGTTTCATTTTGCCCTCAAGAGTGACATCTGGTTAACCAACTTAGCTGGGGACCACCTTGAACCCTCTCAAGGACCACTGGTTGAAAACCACTCTTATGAAGCAATACGTGTTGATTCATGATCTGTTGTTTTGCCACCACCTGGCAGTACATGATGTTTAAAACCCTGCAGTGACAGACAGGTTTCTACTTCAACCTTAACTACTACTCTGTACAACTAGCATTTGTAGAGATATTATGTTAAAAATAAAATGAGTAAATACAAAATGCTAATGTTATGCACATTTTAATATTTGAAATAATTAGCCTACTATAATTTAAAAATGTACATGTTTTGTGATATCTTTAAAAATAGTGATTCTACGGGTTAAATGCGTTCTAATGACCACAACAAAAATGAACAATAAAATAAAGTATGCTGTAGGCCTACTATTGCTACACTGGGCCGTGCAGGTCAGAATCTGACAGATTAACACACACTCGTCTTATTACTTTATCTACCATCACACAACACTGCTGGTGTTTCATGATCCTAAATCAGCAGCTCCACCACACAGCACTAGCAGTAGCCTGTTCCACGGACGTGCACACATACACATCGAAGGGGGCGTCAGCTCATGCCCCTTTACAAGTCTGTATAACAACTGCGCTTTCCAGTAAATGACAATTATAATAATAATGGCCAACCTGCGGGCACTTTTCACCCATAAGGCGTTTTACCTGTATAATCCATTACATAAGATTAAGTTGTTTGTCTTAACTTAACTAGCGGCGACTTGGAGATGTGGCGAGATGTCTGGTATCCCCTCCCAAAGTCTAAAGTTCATGATTTGTCCCAGGGGCGGGCGGTCCTTGGACCGCGGGACACCACTGCTTAGCGCCCGGCGGCGGGTGCTTAAGAGTGGGTGCAGTGGTGGTGCTGACCATGCTAAGGGCGAATATTTTCAAAGTCCATGATCTGTCCCGGGGCGGGCGGTCCTTGGGCCGCGGGACGCCACTGCTTGACGCCCGGCGGCGGGTAGTTCAGAGTGGATGCGTGGGCGCCAGCAGGAGCGCTGGTGTGGTGGAGCTGGCGCCATGCACAGGCCAATCTTTTCAAAGTCCATGACTGGTCCCAGGGGCGGGCGGTCTTTAGGCCGCGGGACGCCACTGCTTAGCACCCGGCGGCGGGTGCTTAAGAGTGGGTGCGAGGGTGCCAGCGAGGGTGGTGGTGTGGTGGAGCTGGTGCCACGCAGGCAAAATATTTCCAAAGTCCATGAGATGTCCTGGAGCGCGGGCTCCCAGGGCAGCAGGGACACTGTGGTGCATGGCACCCAGGGCGACAGGCCTGGGTGGCAGGAGAAAATTCGGGTGAAAACGTCAGATCCAAGAGCTTCGCACAGCCGTGTGTTCTGTCCTATGTCTTCCCCAACCCCTCCCATGGTGGGGGTATAGCGTACCTGCCCGCGGCCTGCACCTTGACGTGGTGGGCGGGCTTTCTACCAAGACAGGCCATGTTTAACCTATTAACGGTGCTGGGGATGAACTGTACAGACTGACACACGGACGCAGTGCAAAACGGATTCTCCACCTTTGATCACTTGAGGAGTGAATGTGTTTTATAAAGATCGGCCTCCTGGTGGCGCTATAACAGACCGTTCTAGAAAACGTGGGGCATCTATGGAGTGTGTGTGTGTGCGCCAAGTTTGGCACACACACAGAAAAACAAACCCAAGGCACAGGCATGGAGCTCCTGGTTTACCGGGATGGGGTTCAATTCCCTACTGTGCCCATGAGCTCATTGTGTTGGCATTTTAGTTGGGGAATTTTAGCAGATATTTGACCAATCTGGGTACTAAAAATGATTGCCCAGTATGTTTCTAAATGCGTATAAAAATGTTGAAATTCAATTCCTATGGGAAACTTCATAAAAACAGGTCAAATTTGGGGTACTAGTAGTCACAACCTATAGAAGGCAAAACATGTAAAATGTCATGTTTTATGTAGCATGTGATAAGTCTAACTAGGAGGTTTTCATAATGCTGAATCCATATGGGATCTGTCATCACCGCCATCATCGTAACCATGGATTTATCGATTCTGGTAGTGTGATAAGACTGAAGTACAAAAGGGTTCTTTAGTTTGTGTTTCTTAAATTTAAGAACTATAAACTACCTCATGGATGGCAACATGTAAGGGGTCAGAAGAGATCCTATTGGCCAGTCTAAGCATGCTGTTGCTGTGGGTTTCTTTGAAAGAGTAACACAGCCTCAACCGGCCTACCAGTAAGCCAGAGAGAAGTTCTCTAACCAACGCCTAGAGACAAAAGGATGTCTCTGAATAGATAATCACCACATAGGACGGCTCTTGTAGAATTCAGAGTAGAGTTAACTTTGGCTGCTTGGGGCACTCACCCCCCCTAAAAAAGTCCCAAAAAAGTTACTTTTGCGCCCCCTAGTGGCCAAAACTTGGGAAACTCGTGTTAAGCAGTCATGGTGTTAATGAATGTTCATTATTAGTGCCACAACATTGTGGTTCAATTTCCAATTCCACTCTTATCTCCTTCCTGTGCCATGAAAGGCCCTTCACAATAAAGTCTATCCCTTTATCTCCCAATGAACTACATTATACACAGCTTACTGTTGACAGGAAATGTAGGCTTAACCCTTTCTGTACTGTAATGCTTTTTGGTGTTCTAAGCATTATGTTATACTTTAGCTACTGAAAAATAGCAGATCTACAAGCTCATAGCGCGCCACCGAGTGACGCGGTATGAGCTTGTAGCTCTGATATATATATTTTTTTTGAAGAATGAATTATTTCAGAAGCAAACATTTTTAACTCAAATCTTTGCTTCTGGGGGATGCCTAGAACAGGTTTTCAGATGGGGATCCGCAGCCAAATATGGATAATTCTGGTGGTCCTTAGCATGAAATATGTTGAGCATCACATTTTTTTTGACAGAAAAACTAGAATTTAGTGTCATCAACTAGAATCTAATGTCAGAACCTAAAATGTAGTGCCGGAAACTAGAATGTAGTGTCAGAAACTACAATCTAGTGTCTGAAACTAAAATGTAGTGTCGGAAACTAGAATGTAGTGTCGGAAACTAGAATGTAGTGTCAGAAAATGGATTCTAGTTTGTGTTAGAGACAGACAGAGAGTTAATACTACCAGGCATATGGAGCTGCTGACCGCCAGTCAAAGCCACTGCTTTGACTATAGTTTTAGTCTGTGACACTTTGTACAAAGAAACTATAGATGTGATTTGAACGTTTCTGCACATTTCTTGCCATGAGGTCATTTTGTGCTTGAATCCAAATAATATAGTCACTTTAATGAATTTCTTTGGATCCAAATGAAACATAAAATGTGTTAATTTAAGTTGTATATTTCACGAGTTAAGGCATTTTACGTTCATTCAGCTTCATTGTATGTTTAACTAGGGGGGTAGGTGTAAGCAAGGGTTAAAAAATAAAAGCCATCAGACATGGGTTGACTCGGGGAAACAAGAAATCACAACTAGATACCATAAGGTGTTTAGTTATGATTAAATAAAGATAAAACGGAGATAATTGTGTTTGGACCACAAAATCAGAGACGAAATGTAATTCCTCACATTGAATCACAGTCCGTTATTCCTAAAAGTCAGGTGAGAGATCTTGGTGTTGTTCTAGACTCCGATTTAAAATTTCATCTGCCTATTATCACCTTAAATATTAAATGTCTCCAGTGGCTATTATTGTAATGGTATGCTTACAGGACTTCCAAACAAAGCTCTTTATCAACTCCAACTGATTCAGAATACTGCTGCTGTAGTCCTGACAAAAACTAAAAAATATGACCATATTACACCTGTCCTAAAATCTTTTCATTAATGGCTACCAGTCTCCCCACAGATTTTTTTTTTTTTTTTTTTAATGTTACTTGTCTACTGTATAAATCTATTTGTGGATCTGGGCCCAGATCCATTTCAGACATGCTGAATCCATGTGAACCCTTAGATCATCTGATTGTTGTTCACTCCATATAAAACAAATGGTGAAGCAGCACTTCAGTATTATGCACCACAGACCTGGAATAGTATCCCAGGTTACATTAGGAAACCCCCAACCATAGCTATTTGCAAGTCAAATCTAAAAACATATTTATTTAACATAACTGCTAGGTCTTGCCTGAGCTTAAATTGAACTATATGCCCATCTTCTCAGCCTTATAGTTGAGAGTATTTGTTTCTAATGTATATATGCTTAAATATCTATTTTAGTCTGTACTGATTTTCACTGCACTGTTACACTTTTTGTAATTTTGCCTGCATTCTGTAAAGCACTATGAATTGCCCGGTGTATGAATTGCAAACTATGTATTTCTATTGAGCTGTGTGAACAGTGCAGTAAGTATACTTGGTCTATATGGGGTGTAACCTGACTCTGGCAGAAGGTGGCAGTATGGAGTCACAGTCCAGCCTCATAAAGCCAGGGACAATATTGGTTTGAATTTGTCTAAAATATAACGCCTTTAAAATGTTAGTATCAGTGGTGTATTTAGTATGAAATACTTAAACGTTGCCTATAGCAGTGGCTGTATTCAGATTTTTTACACAAGTAGCGAATTCTTGATTGCCAGCAAAATATAGGTCTAACAGAATCCAAGTAAAGGTATTCATATGGCACATTAATGGACCCCCATGGGAACCCCTATTTACGTTTAATGGCATTTATATCTCAGACTCTGTGCAGCTCAATTTACAGTATAGGCTACTGTAAAATCACTGTTAATTTAAAGGTAGGGGAAGTGATTTCACTTTTGTCAGATATCACCGCCCAATTTTTTTTTTCTGTTAACATACTCTATTATAAGGTGTGCGGACCATATATGGAGTTTTCCCCTCCCCCATGTTAGCAGAGAAGCCAATAAAAGTTCCCCAGGTGGAGGGTGAATTCTCCTCCAATCAGGATCGAGCAGCTGGTTCACATAGTGTAGCTACTTTTGGGGGGCCCTAGTGCACCAGGCTGGTACTACACAATGAATTTCAAGTCACTTCCCCTACCTGATAGTGTACATGGAACTGTCAGAGTTACAGACCATGAGAGTCCATTTGGTTCCAAACTAATTTAGGTAACCGCGTGGAACTACTTCAAGGGGCCTGCCTTTGGTAACCATGTGCAACCCAGATTTGGCACTGACAAGAGGATAAACTACTTTTGCTCCTATGCCACCATATGCTACCAACAGTCATTGACATGTGAATCCCTTGATTCCTTCAAAACCACTCTCAATGAGAGGAGCACTCCAGGAGAACAGCTCTTAAAGGGGTATTCCACTTTCCAAAAATCTTTTTGGTGATTTTATGGTCTACTCAGTCTCATATGAACGTTTATAAGTTAGTCCTTTCAGTATTTAGATATTTTATGTTCATTTTGGTATATTTGTCTCTTTCCTATAGAGATGGAATTTCGTTTAGTTTTCATTCATTTTTAAAATGAATGAAAACTGTAAAATGTAGCAGCCTACATATTTGGGCATGCCTACCCAAATGAATGAAACAATATTTTAAAAATAAATAAATGAAAACTGTAAATGAAACAAAAGGGATATAAATCTTTAGTGTTTGGGGTCTGTGGGGCTAAAATGTCATCAAATGGACCTCCTTTGTGGCTCAAATGCTGACTAATGCTCAATGTAAATTGTGGAAATGACTGTTTAATTTACTATTTAAATGTAATATTTACATTTAGACGAGTGCAACCTGTTAGCAAACGGCACCGGTTGTGGTACTTCTGGTTTACCGGAACGGGGTTCGATTCCCTGCGGTGCCCTGCTCAATGTGTTGTAGTTACATGATTTATTTGTATTTTCTGCTCATTTTCATAGAACAAAAATGTATGCCCCCATGGTTCATTACTGTGCTGCTACTCCACACAGTTACAGGTAGCTTGCCATGTCTATGAAAATGAATTGTTACTAATACTAGAAGAAATGTCCATCCACTCCAGTGGTTCTAATACCAGGGCCCACCATTTATTCATTTATTCCACACGGACCACCATTTGATGACATTTTATCCCCACAGACTCCAAAATGAATGGTTTTGCAGTGTATGGTTAGGGGTGAAGAACTTGAGGAGTCGGCTGGTACAGGTTCATTTGGACAAGTTTATTAGAATAGGGAGAGTTACACGGATAGGAAAGAGAGAGAGAGGGGGGGGGGGGGGGGGGGGGTATACTATTTATTTTTGTTTTTGTCCACAATTCCAGCCTGGATTTGGGAAACAAAACAGGCAAACATACAGATCAAAATGACCATTAAATCTTCTACATTCTCCAGTTGTGTAGACTTGAGCCAATTCATATGATGAATATTTTTGGTTTCATTTTTACCTTCTCAAAGAGTTACATCTGGTTAACCAACCTGGAACCCTCTCAAGAACCACTGGTTGAAAACCACCGATCTATCCTAATCCTAAACCAGTCTAATCCATAAATTTTAAGGAATCTTAGGAAAAAAAAAAAAAAAGGCAAATAGTTCATGGTTTCAGAAGACATTGCATTTTCATAGTTTTGAAGGATTTTTGGAAAAATAATGTTTTCGGACAACATGCCATACTATAGCCTTTTGTTTTCATGTTGTCATTTTTTAAAAATCCCCGAAATTTATGAAAAACAGCATTAGTTTTTTCTAGATTTGGACATCCTTCCCAAATCCTCAAACGATGAAAAACAGCATACTATAGAATGTTGCCCAAGACCGTGTACTATAGCCTGTCAATTTCCCCAGGTTTCGTCATTTATGGAAAATCCTCAAACGACGAAAAACGTCATACGTCATGTCGTCATGATTTTTCTCAATTTCGACATTTGTTAAAAAATCTCAAAAACATTGAACAATTGCATACTATAGCATGTTGTCCGAGACCAGGTGCTATAGCCTGTCGTTTTTCCTCGATTTCAGCATTTTTTGAAAATCCTCTAAAATAACAAAACTGTAAAAAAGCTAAAAAGTACGATGGGCCGACTGCTCATCCTTTTTTATCTTTTAGCCAATTTCTCAAATGGGTTTCTTTTTAGTTAACGTGATTAGATTGTTGTACGGAACTTTTGCACATGCGCACATTGGCCGCTATTTTTGACAGCAGAGCAAAATACGTTTAACAGGGTCTGAATCTGCCTCCTCTGCGCTGCATATGTGATTGATAGATAAATAGATTCGATTTCTCATAGTTTTTGAGGATTTTTGAAAAAAAAATCTCGAAAGAAAAATCAAAGGCTATAGTACATGGTCTCGGACAACATACTATATTGCGCTGTTTTCCATCGTTTTTGAGGATTATTGAAAAAATGTCAAAATCAAAGAAAAAACAAAGGCTCTAGTACATGGTCCTGACCAACATACTATAGTATGCCGTTTTTCATCGTTTTTTAGCATTTTCGAAAAATGTTGAAATTCCGAAAAACCACAAGGCTATAGCCTTATCGTTTTGAGGATTTTCAAAAAATGACAAAAAATGACGAAACCTGGCAAAAACGCAAGGCTATAGCCTTACGGTCTTGCACAGCATGACGTTTTTTATCGTTTTGAGGATTTTTGAGGATTTTCAAAAAAAAATGCAAGGCTATAGCCTTACATGTTTTCATAATTTTGATGATTTTCAAAAAATGACGAAACCTGGCAAAAGCCCAGGGGTATAGCCTTACAGTCTTGCTCAGCATGCCGTTTTTCATCGTTTTGAGCATTTTTGAGCATTTTCGAAAAAATGTCGAAATTTCGGGGAAAAAACGCAAGGCTATAGCCTTACGTTTTTTCATCATTTTGAAGATTTTCGAAAAATGACGAAATCTGGCAAAAGCGCAAGGTATAGCATTACAGTTTTGCTCAGCATGCCGTTTTTCACCGTTTTGAGCATTTGTGAGCATTTTTGAAAAAATGTCGAAATTTCGAGAAAAAGAATGCAAGGCTATAGCCTTACGTTTTTTCATCATTTTGAAGATTTTCGAAAAATGACGAAATCTGGCAAAAGCGCAAGGGTATAGCATTACAGTCTTGCTCAGCATGCCATTTTTAACCGTTTTGAGCATTTTTGAGCATTTTTGAAAAAATGTCGAAATTTCGAGAAAAAAAACATAAGGCTATAGCCTTACGTTTTTTCATCATTTTGAAGATTTTCGAAGAATGATGAAATTTGGCAAAAGCGCAAGGATATAGGCTTACAGTCTTGCTCAGCATGCCGTTTTTCACCGTTTTGAACATTTTTGAGCATTTTCGAAAAATGTCAAAAATTTGAAAAAACGCAAAGGCTATAGCCTTACGCTTTTTCGTGATTTTGAGGATTTTTGAAGATTTTCGAAAAACGACGAAATCTGGCAAAATGCAAGCCTATAGCCTTACGGTCTTGCACAGCAGGCCGTTTTTCATCGTTTTGAGGATTTTTGAGCATTTTCCAAAAATGTCGAAATTTTGAAAAAACGCAAAGGCTATAGCCTTACGCTTTTTCGTGATTTTGAGGATTTTTGAAGATTTTCGAAAAACAACGAAATCTGGCAAAATGCAAGCCTATAGCCTAACGGTCTTGCACAGCATGCCGTTTTTCATCGTTTTGAGGATTTTTGAGCATTTTCGAAAAATGTCGAAATTTTGAAAAAACGCAAAGGCTATAGCCTTACGCTTTTTCGTGATTTTGAGGATTTTTGAAGATTTTCGAAAAAAGACAAAATCTGGCAAAATGCAAGCCTATAGCATTAGTCTTGCTCAGCATGCCATTTTTCACCGTTTTGAGCATTTTTGAGCATTTTTGAAAAAATGTCAAAATTTCGAGAAAAAAAACGCAAGGCTATAGCCTTACGTTTTTTCATCATTTTGAAGATTTTCAAAAAATGACGAAATTTGGCAAAAGCGCAAGGATATAGGCTTACAGTCTTGCTCAGCATGCCGTTTTTCACCGTTTTGAGCATTTTTGAGCATTTTCGAAATAATGTCGAAATTTCGAGAAAAAAACCATAAGGCTATTGCCTTACGTTTTTTCATCATTTTGAAGATTTTCGAAAAATGACGAAACTGGCAAAAGCGCAAGGATATAGGCTTACAGTCTTGCTCAGCATGCCGTTTTTCACCGTTTTCAGCATTTTTGAGCATTTTCGAAAAAATGTCGAAATTTCGAAAAAAACGCAAGGCTATAGCCTTACGTTTTTTCATCATTTTGAAGATTTTCGAAAAATGACGAAATCTGGCAAAAGCGCAAGGATATAGGCTTACAGTCTTGCACAGCATGCCGTTTTTCACCGTTTTGAGGATTTTTGAGCATTTTCGAAAAATGTCAAAATTTTGAAAAAACGCAAAGGCTATAGCCTTACGCTTTTTCGTGATTTTGAGGATTTTTGAAGATTTTCGAAAAACGACAAAATCTGGCAAAATGCAAGCCTATAGCCTTACGGTCTTGCACAGCATGCCGTTTTTCATCGTTTTGAGGATTTTTGAGCATTTTCGAAAAATGTCGAAATTTTGAAAAAACGCAAAGGCTATAGCCTTACGCTTTTTCGTGATTTTGAGGATTTTTGAAGATTTTCGAAAAACGACAAAATCTGGCAAAATGCAAGCCTATAGCCTTACGGTCTTGCACAGCATGCCGTTTTTCATCGTTTTGAGGATTTTTGAGCATTTTCGAAAAATGTCGAAATTTTGAAAAAACGCAAAGGCTATAGCCTTACGCTTTTTCGTGATTTTGAGGATTTTTGAAGATTTTCGAAAAAAGACGAAATCTGGCAAAATGCAAGCCTATAGCCTTACGGTCTTGCACAGCATGCCGTTTTTCATCGTTTTGAGGATTTTTGAGCATTTTCGAAAAATGTCGAAATTTTGAAAAAACGCAAAGGCTATAGCCTTACGCTTTTTCGTGATTTTGAGGATTTTTGAAGATTTTCGAAAAACGACGAAATCTGGCAAAATGCAAGCCTATAGCCTTACGGTCTTGCACAGCAGGCCGTTTTTCATCGTTTTGAGGATTTTTGAGCATTTTCGAAAAATGTCGAAATTTGGCAAAAGCGCAAGGATATAGGCTTACAGTCTTGCTCAGCATGCCGTTTTTCACCGTTTTCAGCATTTTTGAGCATTTTCGAAAAAATGCCGAAATTTCGAGAAAAAAACGCAAGGCTATAGCCTTACGTTTTTTCATCATTTTGAAGATTTTCGAAAAATGACGAAATCTGGCAAAAGCGCAAGGGTATAGCCTTACAGTCTTGCTCAGCATGCCGTTTTTCACCGTTTTGAGCATTTTTGAGCATTTTCAAAAAAATGTCGAAATTTCGAGAAAAAAAACATAAGGCTATAGCCTTACGTTTTTTCATCATTTTGAAGATTTTCGAAGAATGATGAAATTTGGCAAAAGCGCAAGGATATAGGCTTACAGTCTTGCTCAGCATGCCGTTTTTCACCGTTTTGAACATTTTTGAGCATTTTCGAAAAATGTCAAAAATTTGAAAAAACGCAAAGGCTATAGCCTTACGCTTTTTCGTGATTTTGAGGATTTTTGAAGATTTTCGAAAAACGACGAAATCTGGCAAAATGCAAGCCTATAGCCTTACGGTCTTGCACAGCATGCCGTTTTTCATCGTTTTGAGGATTTTTGAGCATTTTCGAAAAATGTCGAAATTTTGAAAAAACGCAAAGGCTATAGCCTTACGCTTTTTCGTGATTTTGAGGATTTTTGAAGATTTTCGAAAAACGACGAAATCTGGCAAAATGCAAGCCTATAGCCTTACGGTCTTGCACAGCATGCCGTTTTTCATCGTTTTGAGGATTTTTGAGCATTTTCGAAAAATGTCGAAATTTTGAAAAAACGCAAAGGCTATAGCCTTACGCTTTTTCGTGATTTTGAGGATTTTTGAAGATTTTCGAAAAACGACGAAATCTGGCAAAATGCAAGCCTATAGCCTTACGGTCTTGCACAGCATGCCGTTTTTCATCGTTTTGAGGATTTTTGAGCATTTTCGAAAAATGTCGAAATTTTGAAAAAACGCAAAGGCTATAGCCTTACGCTTTTTCGTGATTTTGAGGATTTTTGAAGATTTTCGAAAAACGACGAAATCTGGCAAAATGCAAGCCTATAGCCTTACGGTCTTGCACAGCATGCCGTTTTTCATCGTTTTGAGGATTTTTGAGCATTTTCGAAAAATGTCGAAATTTTGAAAAAACGCAAAGGCTATAGCCTTACGCTTTTTCGTGATTTTGAGGATTTTTGAAGATTTTCGAAAAACGACGAAATCTGGCAAAATGCAAGCCTATAGCCTTACGGTCTTGCACAGCATGCCGTTTTTCATCGTTTTGAGGATTTTTGAGCATTTTCGAAAAATGTCGAAATTTTGAAAAAACGCAAAGGCTATAGCCTTACGCTTTTTCGTGATTTTGAGGATTTTTGAAGATTTTCGAAAAACGACGAAATCTGGCAAAATGCAAGCCTATAGCCTTACGGTCTTGCACAGCATGCCGTTTTTCATCGTTTTGAGGATTTTTGAGCATTTTCGAAAAATGTCGAAATTTTGAAAAAACGCAAAGGCTATAGCCTTACGCTTTTTCGTGATTTTGAGGATTTTTGAAGATTTTCGAAAAACGACGAAATCTGGCAAAATGCAAGCCTATAGCCTTACGGTCTTGCACAGCATGCCGTTTTTCATCGTTTTGAGGATTTTTGAGCATTTTCGAAAAATGTCGAAATTTTGAAAAAACGCAAAGGCTATAGCCTTACGCTTTTTCGTGATTTTGAGGATTTTTGAAGATTTTCGAAAAACGACGAAATCTGGCAAAATGCAAGCCTATAGCCTTACGGTCTTGCACAGCATGCCGTTTTTCATCGTTTTGAGGATTTTTGAGCATTTTCGAAAAATGTCGAAATTTTGAAAAAACGCAAAGGCTATAGCCTTACGCTTTTTCGTGATTTTGAGGATTTTTGAAGATTTTCGAAAAACGACGAAATCTGGCAAAATGCAAGCCTATAGCCTTACGGTCTTGCACAGCATGCCGTTTTTCATCGTTTTGAGGATTTTTGAGCATTTTCGAAAAATGTCGAAATTTTGAAAAAACGCAAAGGCTATAGCCTTACGCTTTTTCGTGATTTTGAGGATTTTTGAAGATTTTCGAAAAACGACGAAATCTGGCAAAATGCAAGCCTATAGCCTTACGGTCTTGCACAGCATGCCGTTTTTCATCGTTTTGAGGATTTTTGAGCATTTTCGAAAAATGTCGAAATTTTGAAAAAACGCAAAGGCTATAGCCTTACGCTTTTTCGTGATTTTGAGGATTTTTGAAGATTTTCGAAAAACGACGAAATCTGGCAAAATGCAAGCCTATAGCCTTACGGTCTTGCACAGCATGCCGTTTTTCATCGTTTTGAGGATTTTTGAGCATTTTCGAAAAATGTCGAAATTTTGAAAAAACGCAAAGGCTATAGCCTTACGCTTTTTCGTGATTTTGAGGATTTTTGAAGATTTTCGAAAAACGACGAAATCTGGCAAAATGCAAGCCTATAGCCTTACGGTCTTGCACAGCATGCCGTTTTTCATCGTTTTGAGGATTTTTGAGCATTTTCGAAAAATGTCGAAATTTTGAAAAAACGCAAAGGCTATAGCCTTACGCTTTTTCGTGATTTTGAGGATTTTTGAAGATTTTCGAAAAACGACGAAATCTGGCAAAATGCAAGCCTATAGCCTTACGGTCTTGCACAGCATGCCGTTTTTCATCGTTTTGAGGATTTTTGAGCATTTTCGAAAAATGTCGAAATTTTGAAAAAACGCAAAGGCTATAGCCTTACGCTTTTTCGTGATTTTGAGGATTTTTGAAGATTTTCGAAAAACGACGAAATCTGGCAAAATGCAAGCCTATAGCCTTACGGTCTTGCACAGCATGCCGTTTTTCATCGTTTTGAGGATTTTTGAGCATTTTCGAAAAATGTCGAAATTTTGAAAAAACGCAAAGGCTATAGCCTTACGCTTTTTCGTGATTTTGAGGATTTTTGAAGATTTTCGAAAAACGACGAAATCTGGCAAAATGCAAGCCTATAGCCTTACGGTCTTGCACAGCATGCCGTTTTTCATCGTTTTGAGGATTTTTGAGCATTTTCGAAAAATGTCGAAATTTTGAAAAAACGCAAAGGCTATAGCCTTACGCTTTTTCGTGATTTTGAGGATTTTTGAAGATTTTCGAAAAACGACGAAATCTGGCAAAATGCAAGCCTATAGCCTTACGGTCTTGCACAGCATGCCGTTTTTCATCGTTTTGAGGATTTTTGAGCATTTTCGAAAAATGTCGAAATTTTGAAAAAACGCAAAGGCTATAGCCTTACGCTTTTTCGTGATTTTGAGGATTTTTGAAGATTTTCGAAAAACGACGAAATCTGGCAAAATGCAAGCCTATAGCCTTACGGTCTTGCACAGCATGCCGTTTTTCATCGTTTTGAGGATTTTTGAGCATTTTCGAAAAATGTCGAAATTTTGAAAAAACGCAAAGGCTATAGCCTTACGCTTTTTCGTGATTTTGAGGATTTTTGAAGATTTTCGAAAAACGACGAAATCTGGCAAAATGCAAGCCTATAGCCTTACGGTCTTGCACAGCATGCCGTTTTTCATCGTTTTGAGGATTTTTGAGCATTTTCGAAAAATGTCGAAATTTTGAAAAAACGCAAAGGCTATAGCCTTACGCTTTTTCGTGATTTTGAGGATTTTTGAAGATTTTCGAAAAACGACGAAATCTGGCAAAATGCAAGCCTATAGCCTTACGGTCTTGCACAGCATGCCGTTTTTCATCGTTTTGAGGATTTTTGAGCATTTTCGAAAAATGTCGAAATTTTGAAAAAACGCAAAGGCTATAGCCTTACGCTTTTTCGTGATTTTGAGGATTTTTGAAGATTTTCGAAAAACGACGAAATCTGGCAAAATGCAAGCCTATAGCCTTACGGTCTTGCACAGCATGCCGTTTTTCATCGTTTTGAGGATTTTTGAGCATTTTCGAAAAATGTCGAAATTTTGAAAAAACGCAAAGGCTATAGCCTTACGCTTTTTCGTGATTTTGAGGATTTTTGAAGATTTTCGAAAAACGACGAAATCTGGCAAAATGCAAGCCTATAGCCTTACGGTCTTGCACAGCATGCCGTTTTTCATCGTTTTGAGGATTTTTGAGCATTTTCGAAAAATGTCGAAATTTTGAAAAAACGCAAAGGCTATAGCCTTACGCTTTTTCGTGATTTTGAGGATTTTTGAAGATTTTCGAAAAACGACGAAATCTGGCAAAATGCAAGCCTATAGCCTTACGGTCTTGCACAGCATGCCGTTTTTCATCGTTTTGAGGATTTTTGAGCATTTTCGAAAAATGTCGAAATTTTGAAAAAACGCAAAGGCTATAGCCTTACGCTTTTTCGTGATTTTGAGGATTTTTGAAGATTTTCGAAAAACGACGAAATCTGGCAAAATGCAAGCCTATAGCCTTACGGTCTTGCACAGCATGCCGTTTTTCATCGTTTTGAGGATTTTTGAGCATTTTCGAAAAATGTCGAAATTTTGAAAAAACGCAAAGGCTATAGCCTTACGCTTTTTCGTGATTTTGAGGATTTTTGAAGATTTTCGAAAAACGACGAAATCTGGCAAAATGCAAGCCTATAGCCTTACGGTCTTGCACAGCATGCCGTTTTTCATCGTTTTGAGGATTTTTGAGCATTTTCGAAAAATGTCGAAATTTTGAAAAAACGCAAAGGCTATAGCCTTACGCTTTTTCGTGATTTTGAGGATTTTTGAAGATTTTCGAAAAACGACGAAATCTGGCAAAATGCAAGCCTATAGCCTTACGGTCTTGCACAGCATGCCGTTTTTCATCGTTTTGAGGATTTTTGAGCATTTTCGAAAAATGTCGAAATTTTGAAAAAACGCAAAGGCTATAGCCTTACGCTTTTTCGTGATTTTGAGGATTTTTGAAGATTTTCGAAAAACGACGAAATCTGGCAAAATGCAAGCCTATAGCCTTACGGTCTTGCACAGCATGCCGTTTTTCATCGTTTTGAGGATTTTTGAGCATTTTCGAAAAATGTCGAAATTTTGAAAAAACGCAAAGGCTATAGCCTTACGCTTTTTCGTGATTTTGAGGATTTTTGAAGATTTTCGAAAAACGACGAAATCTGGCAAAATGCAAGCCTATAGCCTTACGGTCTTGCACAGCATGCCGTTTTTCATCGTTTTGAGGATTTTTGAGCATTTTCGAAAAATGTCGAAATTTTGAAAAAACGCAAAGGCTATAGCCTTACGCTTTTTCGTGATTTTGAGGATTTTTGAAGATTTTCGAAAAACGACGAAATCTGGCAAAATGCAAGCCTATAGCCTTACGGTCTTGCACAGCATGCCGTTTTTCATCGTTTTGAGGATTTTTGAGCATTTTCGAAAAATGTCGAAATTTTGAAAAAACGCAAAGGCTATAGCCTTACGCTTTTTCGTGATTTTGAGGATTTTTGAAGATTTTCGAAAAACGACGAAATCTGGCAAAATGCAAGCCTATAGCCTTACGGTCTTGCACAGCATGCCGTTTTTCATCGTTTTGAGGATTTTTGAGCATTTTCGAAAAATGTCGAAATTTTGAAAAAACGCAAAGGCTATAGCCTTACGCTTTTTCGTGATTTTGAGGATTTTTGAAGATTTTCGAAAAACGACGAAATCTGGCAAAATGCAAGCCTATAGCCTTACGGTCTTGCACAGCATGCCGTTTTTCATCGTTTTGAGGATTTTTGAGCATTTTCGAAAAATGTCGAAATTTTGAAAAAACGCAAAGGCTATAGCCTTACGCTTTTTCGTGATTTTGAGGATTTTTGAAGATTTTCGAAAAACGACGAAATCTGGCAAAATGCAAGCCTATAGCCTTACGGTCTTGCACAGCATGCCGTTTTTCATCGTTTTGAGGATTTTTGAGCATTTTCGAAAAATGTCGAAATTTTGAAAAAACGCAAAGGCTATAGCCTTACGCTTTTTCGTGATTTTGAGGATTTTTGAAGATTTTCGAAAAACGACGAAATCTGGCAAAATGCAAGCCTATAGCCTTACGGTCTTGCACAGCATGCCGTTTTTCATCGTTTTGAGGATTTTTGAGCATTTTCGAAAAATGTCGAAATTTTGAAAAAACGCAAAGGCTATAGCCTTACGCTTTTTCGTGATTTTGAGGATTTTTGAAGATTTTCGAAAAACGACGAAATCTGGCAAAATGCAAGCCTATAGCCTTACGGTCTTGCACAGCATGCCGTTTTTCATCGTTTTGAGGATTTTTGAGCATTTTCGAAAAATGTCGAAATTTTGAAAAAACGCAAAGGCTATAGCCTTACGCTTTTTCGTGATTTTGAGGATTTTTGAAGATTTTCGAAAAACGACGAAATCTGGCAAAATGCAAGCCTATAGCCTTACGGTCTTGCACAGCATGCCGTTTTTCATCGTTTTGAGGATTTTTGAGCATTTTCGAAAAATGTCGAAATTTTGAAAAAACGCAAAGGCTATAGCCTTACGCTTTTTCGTGATTTTGAGGATTTTTGAAGATTTTCGAAAAACGACGAAATCTGGCAAAATGCAAGCCTATAGCCTTACGGTCTTGCACAGCATGCCGTTTTTCATCGTTTTGAGGATTTTTGAGCATTTTCGAAAAATGTCGAAATTTTGAAAAAACGCAAAGGCTATAGCCTTACGCTTTTTCGTGATTTTGAGGATTTTTGAAGATTTTCGAAAAACGACGAAATCTGGCAAAATGCAAGCCTATAGCCTTACGGTCTTGCACAGCATGCCGTTTTTCATCGTTTTGAGGATTTTTGAGCATTTTCGAAAAATGTCGAAATTTTGAAAAAACGCAAAGGCTATAGCCTTACGCTTTTTCGTGATTTTGAGGATTTTTGAAGATTTTCGAAAAACGACGAAATCTGGCAAAATGCAAGCCTATAGCCTTACGGTCTTGCACAGCATGCCGTTTTTCATCGTTTTGAGGATTTTTGAGCATTTTCGAAAAATGTCGAAATTTTGAAAAAACGCAAAGGCTATAGCCTTACGCTTTTTCGTGATTTTGAGGATTTTTGAAGATTTTCGAAAAACGACGAAATCTGGCAAAATGCAAGCCTATAGCCTTACGGTCTTGCACAGCATGCCGTTTTTCATCGTTTTGAGGATTTTTGAGCATTTTCGAAAAATGTCGAAATTTTGAAAAAACGCAAAGGCTATAGCCTTACGCTTTTTCGTGATTTTGAGGATTTTTGAAGATTTTCGAAAAACGACGAAATCTGGCAAAATGCAAGCCTATAGCCTTACGGTCTTGCACAGCATGCCGTTTTTCATCGTTTTGAGGATTTTTGAGCATTTTCGAAAAATGTCGAAATTTTGAAAAAACGCAAAGGCTATAGCCTTACGCTTTTTCGTGATTTTGAGGATTTTTGAAGATTTTCGAAAAACGACGAAATCTGGCAAAATGCAAGCCTATAGCCTTACGGTCTTGCACAGCATGCCGTTTTTCATCGTTTTGAGGATTTTTGAGCATTTTCGAAAAATGTCGAAATTTTGAAAAAACGCAAAGGCTATAGCCTTACGCTTTTTCGTGATTTTGAGGATTTTTGAAGATTTTCGAAAAACGACGAAATCTGGCAAAATGCAAGCCTATAGCCTTACGGTCTTGCACAGCATGCCGTTTTTCATCGTTTTGAGGATTTTTGAGCATTTTCGAAAAATGTCGAAATTTTGAAAAAACGCAAAGGCTATAGCCTTACGCTTTTTCGTGATTTTGAGGATTTTTGAAGATTTTCGAAAAACGACGAAATCTGGCAAAATGCAAGCCTATAGCCTTACGGTCTTGCACAGCATGCCGTTTTTCATCGTTTTGAGGATTTTTGAGCATTTTCGAAAAATGTCGAAATTTTGAAAAAACGCAAAGGCTATAGCCTTACGCTTTTTCGTGATTTTGAGGATTTTTGAAGATTTTCGAAAAACGACGAAATCTGGCAAAATGCAAGCCTATAGCCTTACGGTCTTGCACAGCATGCCGTTTTTCATCGTTTTGAGGATTTTTGAGCATTTTCGAAAAATGTCGAAATTTTGAAAAAACGCAAAGGCTATAGCCTTACGCTTTTTCGTGATTTTGAGGATTTTTGAAGATTTTCGAAAAACGACGAAATCTGGCAAAATGCAAGCCTATAGCCTTACGGTCTTGCACAGCATGCCGTTTTTCATCGTTTTGAGGATTTTTGAGCATTTTCGAAAAATGTCGAAATTTTGAAAAAACGCAAAGGCTATAGCCTTACGCTTTTTCGTGATTTTGAGGATTTTTGAAGATTTTCGAAAAACGACGAAATCTGGCAAAATGCAAGCCTATAGCCTTACGGTCTTGCACAGCATGCCGTTTTTCATCGTTTTGAGGATTTTTGAGCATTTTCGAAAAATGTCGAAATTTTGAAAAAACGCAAAGGCTATAGCCTTACGCTTTTTCGTGATTTTGAGGATTTTTGAAGATTTTCGAAAAACGACGAAATCTGGCAAAATGCAAGCCTATAGCCTTACGGTCTTGCACAGCATGCCGTTTTTCATCGTTTTGAGGATTTTTGAGCATTTTCGAAAAATGTCGAAATTTTGAAAAAACGCAAAGGCTATAGCCTTACGCTTTTTCGTGATTTTGAGGATTTTTGAAGATTTTCGAAAAACGACGAAATCTGGCAAAATGCAAGCCTATAGCCTTACGGTCTTGCACAGCATGCCGTTTTTCATCGTTTTGAGGATTTTTGAGCATTTTCGAAAAATGTCGAAATTTTGAAAAAACGCAAAGGCTATAGCCTTACGCTTTTTCGTGATTTTGAGGATTTTTGAAGATTTTCGAAAAACGACGAAATCTGGCAAAATGCAAGCCTATAGCCTTACGGTCTTGCACAGCATGCCGTTTTTCATCGTTTTGAGGATTTTTGAGCATTTTCGAAAAATGTCGAAATTTTGAAAAAACGCAAAGGCTATAGCCTTACGCTTTTTCGTGATTTTGAGGATTTTTGAAGATTTTCGAAAAACGACGAAATCTGGCAAAATGCAAGCCTATAGCCTTACGGTCTTGCACAGCATGCCGTTTTTCATCGTTTTGAGGATTTTTGAGCATTTTCGAAAAATGTCGAAATTTTGAAAAAACGCAAAGGCTATAGCCTTACGCTTTTTCGTGATTTTGAGGATTTTTGAAGATTTTCGAAAAACGACGAAATCTGGCAAAATGCAAGCCTATAGCCTTACGGTCTTGCACAGCATGCCGTTTTTCATCGTTTTGAGGATTTTTGAGCATTTTCGAAAAATGTCGAAATTTTGAAAAAACGCAAAGGCTATAGCCTTACGCTTTTTCGTGATTTTGAGGATTTTTGAAGATTTTCGAAAAACGACGAAATCTGGCAAAATGCAAGCCTATAGCCTTACGGTCTTGCACAGCATGCCGTTTTTCATCGTTTTGAGGATTTTTGAGCATTTTCGAAAAATGTCGAAATTTTGAAAAAACGCAAAGGCTATAGCCTTACGCTTTTTCGTGATTTTGAGGATTTTTGAAGATTTTCGAAAAACGACGAAATCTGGCAAAATGCAAGCCTATAGCCTTACGGTCTTGCACAGCATGCCGTTTTTCATCGTTTTGAGGATTTTTGAGCATTTTCGAAAAATGTCGAAATTTTGAAAAAACGCAAAGGCTATAGCCTTACGCTTTTTCGTGATTTTGAGGATTTTTGAAGATTTTCGAAAAAACGACGAAATCTGGCAAAATGCAAGCCTATAGCCTTACGGTCTTGCACAGCATGCCGTTTTTCATCGTTTTGAGGATTTTTGAGCATTTTCGAAAAATGTCGAAATTTTGAAAAAACGCAAAGGCTATAGCCTTACGCTTTTTCGTGATTTTGAGGATTTTTGAAGATTTTCGAAAAACGACGAAATCTGGCAAAATGCAAGCCTATAGCCTTACGGTCTTGCACAGCATGCCGTTTTTCATCGTTTTGAGGATTTTTGAGCATTTTCGAAAAATGTCGAAATTTTGAAAAAACGCAAAGGCTATAGCCTTACGCTTTTTCGTGATTTTGAGGATTTTTGAAGATTTTCGAAAAACGACGAAATCTGGCAAAATGCAAGCCTATAGCCTTACGGTCTTGCACAGCATGCCGTTTTTCATCGTTTTGAGGATTTTTGAGCATTTTCGAAAAATGTCGAAATTTTGAAAAAACGCAAAGGCTATAGCCTTACGCTTTTTCGTGATTTTGAGGATTTTTGAAGATTTTCGAAAAACGACGAAATCTGGCAAAATGCAAGCCTATAGCCTTACGGTCTTGCACAGCATGCCGTTTTTCATCGTTTTGAGGATTTTTGAGCATTTTCGAAAAATGTCGAAATTTTGAAAAAACGCAAAGGCTATAGCCTTACGCTTTTTCGTGATTTTGAGGATTTTTGAAGATTTTCGAAAAACGACGAAATCTGGCAAAATGCAAGCCTATAGCCTTACGGTCTTGCACAGCATGCCGTTTTTCATCGTTTTGAGGATTTTTGAGCATTTTCGAAAAATGTCGAAATTTTGAAAAAACGCAAAGGCTATAGCCTTACGCTTTTTCGTGATTTTGAGGATTTTTGAAGATTTTCGAAAAACGACGAAATCTGGCAAAATGCAAGCCTATAGCCTTACGGTCTTGCACAGCATGCCGTTTTTCATCGTTTTGAGGATTTTTGAGCATTTTCGAAAAATGTCGAAATTTTGAAAAAACGCAAAGGCTATAGCCTTACGCTTTTTCGTGATTTTGAGGATTTTTGAAGATTTTCGAAAAACGACGAAATCTGGCAAAATGCAAGCCTATAGCCTTACGGTCTTGCACAGCATGCCGTTTTTCATCGTTTTGAGGATTTTTGAGCATTTTCGAAAAATGTCGAAATTTTGAAAAAACGCAAAGGCTATAGCCTTACGCTTTTTCGTGATTTTGAGGATTTTTGAAGATTTTCGAAAAACGACGAAATCTGGCAAAATGCAAGCCTATAGCCTTACGGTCTTGCACAGCATGCCGTTTTTCATCGTTTTGAGGATTTTTGAGCATTTTCGAAAAATGTCGAAATTTTGAAAAAACGCAAAGGCTATAGCCTTACGCTTTTTCGTGATTTTGAGGATTTTTGAAGATTTTCGAAAAACGACGAAATCTGGCAAAATGCAAGCCTATAGCCTTACGGTCTTGCACAGCATGCCGTTTTTCATCGTTTTGAGGATTTTTGAGCATTTTCGAAAAATGTCGAAATTTTGAAAAAACGCAAAGGCTATAGCCTTACGCTTTTTCGTGATTTTGAGGATTTTTGAAGATTTTCGAAAAACGACGAAATCTGGCAAAATGCAAGCCTATAGCCTTACGGTCTTGCACAGCATGCCGTTTTTCATCGTTTTGAGGATTTTTGAGCATTTTCGAAAAATGTCGAAATTTTGAAAAAACGCAAAGGCTATAGCCTTACGCTTTTTCGTGATTTTGAGGATTTTTGAAGATTTTCGAAAAACGACGAAATCTGGCAAAATGCAAGCCTATAGCCTTACGGTCTTGCACAGCATGCCGTTTTTCATCGTTTTGAGGATTTTTGAGCATTTTCGAAAAATGTCGAAATTTTGAAAAAACGCAAAGGCTATAGCCTTACGCTTTTTCGTGATTTTGAGGATTTTTGAAGATTTTCGAAAAACGACGAAATCTGGCAAAATGCAAGCCTATAGCCTTACGGTCTTGCACAGCATGCCGTTTTTCATCGTTTTGAGGATTTTTGAGCATTTTCGAAAAATGTCGAAATTTTGAAAAAACGCAAAGGCTATAGCCTTACGCTTTTTCGTGATTTTGAGGATTTTTGAAGATTTTCGAAAAACGACGAAATCTGGCAAAATGCAAGCCTATAGCCTTACGGTCTTGCACAGCATGCCGTTTTTCATCGTTTTGAGGATTTTTGAGCATTTTCGAAAAATGTCGAAATTTTGAAAAAACGCAAAGGCTATAGCCTTACGCTTTTTCGTGATTTTGAGGATTTTTGAAGATTTTCGAAAAACGACGAAATCTGGCAAAATGCAAGCCTATAGCCTTACGGTCTTGCACAGCATGCCGTTTTTCATCGTTTTGAGGATTTTTGAGCATTTTCGAAAAATGTCGAAATTTTGAAAAAACGCAAAGGCTATAGCCTTACGCTTTTTCGTGATTTTGAGGATTTTTGAAGATTTTCGAAAAACGACGAAATCTGGCAAAATGCAAGCCTATAGCCTTACGGTCTTGCACAGCATGCCGTTTTTCATCGTTTTGAGGATTTTTGAGCATTTTCGAAAAATGTCGAAATTTTGAAAAAACGCAAAGGCTATAGCCTTACGCTTTTTCGTGATTTTGAGGATTTTTGAAGATTTTCGAAAAACGACGAAATCTGGCAAAATGCAAGCCTATAGCCTTACGGTCTTGCACAGCATGCCGTTTTTCATCGTTTTGAGGATTTTTGAGCATTTTCGAAAAATGTCGAAATTTTGAAAAAACGCAAAGGCTATAGCCTTACGCTTTTTCGTGATTTTGAGGATTTTTGAAGATTTTCGAAAAACGACGAAATCTGGCAAAATGCAAGCCTATAGCCTTACGGTCTTGCACAGCATGCCGTTTTTCATCGTTTTGAGGATTTTTGAGCATTTTCGAAAAATGTCGAAATTTTGAAAAAACGCAAAGGCTATAGCCTTACGCTTTTTCGTGATTTTGAGGATTTTTGAAGATTTTCGAAAAACGACGAAATCTGGCAAAATGCAAGCCTATAGCCTTACGGTCTTGCACAGCATGCCGTTTTTCATCGTTTTGAGGATTTTTGAGCATTTTCGAAAAATGTCGAAATTTTGAAAAAACGCAAAGGCTATAGCCTTACGCTTTTTCGTGATTTTGAGGATTTTTGAAGATTTTCGAAAAACGACGAAATCTGGCAAAATGCAAGCCTATAGCCTTACGGTCTTGCACAGCATGCCGTTTTTCATCGTTTTGAGGATTTTTGAGCATTTTCGAAAAATGTCGAAATTTTGAAAAAACGCAAAGGCTATAGCCTTACGCTTTTTCGTGATTTTGAGGATTTTTGAAGATTTTCGAAAAACGACGAAATCTGGCAAAATGCAAGCCTATAGCCTTACGGTCTTGCACAGCATGCCGTTTTTCATCGTTTTGAGGATTTTTGAGCATTTTCGAAAAATGTCGAAATTTTGAAAAAACGCAAAGGCTATAGCCTTACGCTTTTTCGTGATTTTGAGGATTTTTGAAGATTTTCGAAAAACGACGAAATCTGGCAAAATGCAAGCCTATAGCCTTACGGTCTTGCACAGCATGCCGTTTTTCATCGTTTTGAGGATTTTTGAGCATTTTCGAAAAATGTCGAAATTTTGAAAAAACGCAAAGGCTATAGCCTTACGCTTTTTCGTGATTTTGAGGATTTTTGAAGATTTTCGAAAAACGACGAAATCTGGCAAAATGCAAGCCTATAGCCTTACGGTCTTGCACAGCATGCCGTTTTTCATCGTTTTGAGGATTTTTGAGCATTTTCGAAAAATGTCGAAATTTTGAAAAAACGCAAAGGCTATAGCCTTACGCTTTTTCGTGATTTTGAGGATTTTTGAAGATTTTCGAAAAACGACGAAATCTGGCAAAATGCAAGCCTATAGCCTTACGGTCTTGCACAGCATGCCGTTTTTCATCGTTTTGAGGATTTTTGAGCATTTTCGAAAAATGTCGAAATTTTGAAAAAACGCAAAGGCTATAGCCTTACGCTTTTTCGTGATTTTGAGGATTTTTGAAGATTTTCGAAAAACGACGAAATCTGGCAAAATGCAAGCCTATAGCCTTACGGTCTTGCACAGCATGCCGTTTTTCATCGTTTTGAGGATTTTTGAGCATTTTCGAAAAATGTCGAAATTTTGAAAAAACGCAAAGGCTATAGCCTTACGCTTTTTCGTGATTTTGAGGATTTTTGAAGATTTTCGAAAAACGACGAAATCTGGCAAAATGCAAGCCTATAGCCTTACGGTCTTGCACAGCATGCCGTTTTTCATCGTTTTGAGGATTTTTGAGCATTTTCGAAAAATGTCGAAATTTTGAAAAAACGCAAAGGCTATAGCCTTACGCTTTTTCGTGATTTTGAGGATTTTTGAAGATTTTCGAAAAACGACGAAATCTGGCAAAATGCAAGCCTATAGCCTTACGGTCTTGCACAGCATGCCGTTTTTCATCGTTTTGAGGATTTTTGAGCATTTTCGAAAAATGTCGAAATTTTGAAAAAACGCAAAGGCTATAGCCTTACGCTTTTTCGTGATTTTGAGGATTTTTGAAGATTTTCGAAAAACGACGAAATCTGGCAAAATGCAAGCCTATAGCCTTACGGTCTTGCACAGCATGCCGTTTTTCATCGTTTTGAGGATTTTTGAGCATTTTCGAAAAATGTCGAAATTTTGAAAAAACGCAAAGGCTATAGCCTTACGCTTTTTCGTGATTTTGAGGATTTTTGAAGATTTTCGAAAAACGACGAAATCTGGCAAAATGCAAGCCTATAGCCTTACGGTCTTGCACAGCATGCCGTTTTTCATCGTTTTGAGGATTTTTGAGCATTTTCGAAAAATGTCGAAATTTTGAAAAAACGCAAAGGCTATAGCCTTACGCTTTTTCGTGATTTTGAGGATTTTTGAAGATTTTCGAAAAACGACGAAATCTGGCAAAATGCAAGCCTATAGCCTTACGGTCTTGCACAGCATGCCGTTTTTCATCGTTTTGAGGATTTTTGAGCATTTTCGAAAAATGTCGAAATTTTGAAAAAACGCAAAGGCTATAGCCTTACGCTTTTTCGTGATTTTGAGGATTTTTGAAGATTTTCGAAAAACGACGAAATCTGGCAAAATGCAAGCCTATAGCCTTACGGTCTTGCACAGCATGCCGTTTTTCATCGTTTTGAGGATTTTTGAGCATTTTCGAAAAATGTCGAAATTTTGAAAAAACGCAAAGGCTATAGCCTTACGCTTTTTCGTGATTTTGAGGATTTTTGAAGATTTTCGAAAAACGACGAAATCTGGCAAAATGCAAGCCTATAGCCTTACGGTCTTGCACAGCATGCCGTTTTTCATCGTTTTGAGGATTTTTGAGCATTTTCGAAAAATGTCGAAATTTTGAAAAAACGCAAAGGCTATAGCCTTACGCTTTTTCGTGATTTTGAGGATTTTTGAAGATTTTCGAAAAACGACGAAATCTGGCAAAATGCAAGCCTATAGCCTTACGGTCTTGCACAGCATGCCGTTTTTCATCGTTTTGAGGATTTTTGAGCATTTTCGAAAAATGTCGAAATTTTGAAAAAACGCAAAGGCTATAGCCTTACGCTTTTTCGTGATTTTGAGGATTTTTGAAGATTTTCGAAAAACGACGAAATCTGGCAAAATGCAAGCCTATAGCCTTACGGTCTTGCACAGCATGCCGTTTTTCATCGTTTTGAGGATTTTTGAGCATTTTCGAAAAATGTCGAAATTTTGAAAAAACGCAAAGGCTATAGCCTTACGCTTTTTCGTGATTTTGAGGATTTTTGAAGATTTTCGAAAAACGACGAAATCTGGCAAAATGCAAGCCTATAGCCTTACGGTCTTGCACAGCATGCCGTTTTTCATCGTTTTGAGGATTTTTGAGCATTTTCGAAAAATGTCGAAATTTTGAAAAAACGCAAAGGCTATAGCCTTACGCTTTTTCGTGATTTTGAGGATTTTTGAAGATTTTCGAAAAACGACGAAATCTGGCAAAATGCAAGCCTATAGCCTTACGGTCTTGCACAGCATGCCGTTTTTCATCGTTTTGAGGATTTTTGAGCATTTTCGAAAAATGTCGAAATTTTGAAAAAACGCAAAGGCTATAGCCTTACGCTTTTTCGTGATTTTGAGGATTTTTGAAGATTTTCGAAAAACGACGAAATCTGGCAAAATGCAAGCCTATAGCCTTACGGTCTTGCACAGCATGCCGTTTTTCATCGTTTTGAGGATTTTTGAGCATTTTCGAAAAATGTCGAAATTTTGAAAAAACGCAAAGGCTATAGCCTTACGCTTTTTCGTGATTTTGAGGATTTTTGAAGATTTTCGAAAAACGACGAAATCTGGCAAAATGCAAGCCTATAGCCTTACGGTCTTGCACAGCATGCCGTTTTTCATCGTTTTGAGGATTTTTGAGCATTTTCGAAAAATGTCGAAATTTTGAAAAAACGCAAAGGCTATAGCCTTACGCTTTTTCGTGATTTTGAGGATTTTTGAAGATTTTCGAAAAACGACGAAATCTGGCAAAATGCAAGCCTATAGCCTTACGGTCTTGCACAGCATGCCGTTTTTCATCGTTTTGAGGATTTTTGAGCATTTTCGAAAAATGTCGAAATTTTGAAAAAACGCAAAGGCTATAGCCTTACGCTTTTTCGTGATTTTGAGGATTTTTGAAGATTTTCGAAAAACGACGAAATCTGGCAAAATGCAAGCCTATAGCCTTACGGTCTTGCACAGCATGCCGTTTTTCATCGTTTTGAGGATTTTTGAGCATTTTCGAAAAATGTCGAAATTTTGAAAAAACGCAAAGGCTATAGCCTTACGCTTTTTCGTGATTTTGAGGATTTTTGAAGATTTTCGAAAAACGACGAAATCTGGCAAAATGCAAGCCTATAGCCTTACGGTCTTGCACAGCATGCCGTTTTTCATCGTTTTGAGGATTTTTGAGCATTTTCGAAAAATGTCGAAATTTTGAAAAAACGCAAAGGCTATAGCCTTACGCTTTTTCGTGATTTTGAGGATTTTTGAAGATTTTCGAAAAACGACGAAATCTGGCAAAATGCAAGCCTATAGCCTTACGGTCTTGCACAGCATGCCGTTTTTCATCGTTTTGAGGATTTTTGAGCATTTTCGAAAAATGTCGAAATTTTGAAAAAACGCAAAGGCTATAGCCTTACGCTTTTTCGTGATTTTGAGGATTTTTGAAGATTTTCGAAAAACGACGAAATCTGGCAAAATGCAAGCCTATAGCCTTACGGTCTTGCACAGCATGCCGTTTTTCATCGTTTTGAGGATTTTTGAGCATTTTCGAAAAATGTCGAAATTTTGAAAAAACGCAAAGGCTATAGCCTTACGCTTTTTCGTGATTTTGAGGATTTTTGAAGATTTTCGAAAAACGACGAAATCTGGCAAAATGCAAGCCTATAGCCTTACGGTCTTGCACAGCATGCCGTTTTTCATCGTTTTGAGGATTTTTGAGCATTTTCGAAAAATGTCGAAATTTTGAAAAAACGCAAAGGCTATAGCCTTACGCTTTTTCGTGATTTTGAGGATTTTTGAAGATTTTCGAAAAACGACGAAATCTGGCAAAATGCAAGCCTATAGCCTTACGGTCTTGCACAGCATGCCGTTTTTCATCGTTTTGAGGATTTTTGAGCATTTTCGAAAAATGTCGAAATTTTGAAAAAACGCAAAGGCTATAGCCTTACGCTTTTTCGTGATTTTGAGGATTTTTGAAGATTTTCGAAAAACGACGAAATCTGGCAAAATGCAAGCCTATAGCCTTACGGTCTTGCACAGCATGCCGTTTTTCATCGTTTTGAGGATTTTTGAGCATTTTCGAAAAATGTCGAAATTTTGAAAAAACGCAAAGGCTATAGCCTTACGCTTTTTCGTGATTTTGAGGATTTTTGAAGATTTTCGAAAAACGACGAAATCTGGCAAAATGCAAGCCTATAGCCTTACGGTCTTGCACAGCATGCCGTTTTTCATCGTTTTGAGGATTTTTGAGCATTTTCGAAAAATGTCGAAATTTTGAAAAAACGCAAAGGCTATAGCCTTACGCTTTTTCGTGATTTTGAGGATTTTTGAAGATTTTCGAAAAACGACGAAATCTGGCAAAATGCAAGCCTATAGCCTTACGGTCTTGCACAGCATGCCGTTTTTCATCGTTTTGAGGATTTTTGAGCATTTTCGAAAAATGTCGAAATTTTGAAAAAACGCAAAGGCTATAGCCTTACGCTTTTTCGTGATTTTGAGGATTTTTGAAGATTTTCGAAAAACGACGAAATCTGGCAAAATGCAAGCCTATAGCCTTACGGTCTTGCACAGCATGCCGTTTTTCATCGTTTTGAGGATTTTTGAGCATTTTCGAAAAATGTCGAAATTTTGAAAAAACGCAAAGGCTATAGCCTTACGCTTTTTCGTGATTTTGAGGATTTTTGAAGATTTTCGAAAAACGACGAAATCTGGCAAAATGCAAGCCTATAGCCTTACGGTCTTGCACAGCATGCCGTTTTTCATCGTTTTGAGGATTTTTGAGCATTTTCGAAAAATGTCGAAATTTTGAAAAAACGCAAAGGCTATAGCCTTACGCTTTTTCGTGATTTTGAGGATTTTTGAAGATTTTCGAAAAACGACGAAATCTGGCAAAATGCAAGCCTATAGCCTTACGGTCTTGCACAGCATGCCGTTTTTCATCGTTTTGAGGATTTTTGAGCATTTTCGAAAAATGTCGAAATTTTGAAAAAACGCAAAGGCTATAGCCTTACGCTTTTTCGTGATTTTGAGGATTTTTGAAGATTTTCGAAAAACGACGAAATCTGGCAAAATGCAAGCCTATAGCCTTACGGTCTTGCACAGCATGCCGTTTTTCATCGTTTTGAGGATTTTTGAGCATTTTCGAAAAATGTCGAAATTTTGAAAAAACGCAAAGGCTATAGCCTTACGCTTTTTCGTGATTTTGAGGATTTTTGAAGATTTTCGAAAAACGACGAAATCTGGCAAAATGCAAGCCTATAGCCTTACGGTCTTGCACAGCATGCCGTTTTTCATCGTTTTGAGGATTTTTGAGCATTTTCGAAAAATGTCGAAATTTTGAAAAAACGCAAAGGCTATAGCCTTACGCTTTTTCGTGATTTTGAGGATTTTTGAAGATTTTCGAAAAACGACGAAATCTGGCAAAATGCAAGCCTATAGCCTTACGGTCTTGCACAGCATGCCGTTTTTCATCGTTTTGAGGATTTTTGAGCATTTTCGAAAAATGTCGAAATTTTGAAAAAACGCAAAGGCTATAGCCTTACGCTTTTTCGTGATTTTGAGGATTTTTGAAGATTTTCGAAAAACGACGAAATCTGGCAAAATGCAAGCCTATAGCCTTACGGTCTTGCACAGCATGCCGTTTTTCATCGTTTTGAGGATTTTTGAGCATTTTCGAAAAATGTCGAAATTTTGAAAAAACGCAAAGGCTATAGCCTTACGCTTTTTCGTGATTTTGAGGATTTTTGAAGATTTTCGAAAAACGACGAAATCTGGCAAAATGCAAGCCTATAGCCTTACGGTCTTGCACAGCATGCCGTTTTTCATCGTTTTGAGGATTTTTGAGCATTTTCGAAAAATGTCGAAATTTTGAAAAAACGCAAAGGCTATAGCCTTACGCTTTTTCGTGATTTTGAGGATTTTTGAAGATTTTCGAAAAACGACGAAATCTGGCAAAATGCAAGCCTATAGCCTTACGGTCTTGCACAGCATGCCGTTTTTCATCGTTTTGAGGATTTTTGAGCATTTTCGAAAAATGTCGAAATTTTGAAAAAACGCAAAGGCTATAGCCTTACGCTTTTTCGTGATTTTGAGGATTTTTGAAGATTTTCGAAAAACGACGAAATCTGGCAAAATGCAAGCCTATAGCCTTACGGTCTTGCACAGCATGCCGTTTTTCATCGTTTTGAGGATTTTTGAGCATTTTCGAAAAATGTCGAAATTTTGAAAAAACGCAAAGGCTATAGCCTTACGCTTTTTCGTGATTTTGAGGATTTTTGAAGATTTTCGAAAAACGACGAAATCTGGCAAAATGCAAGCCTATAGCCTTACGGTCTTGCACAGCATGCCGTTTTTCATCGTTTTGAGGATTTTTGAGCATTTTCGAAAAATGTCGAAATTTTGAAAAAACGCAAAGGCTATAGCCTTACGCTTTTTCGTGATTTTGAGGATTTTTGAAGATTTTCGAAAAACGACGAAATCTGGCAAAATGCAAGCCTATAGCCTTACGGTCTTGCACAGCATGCCGTTTTTCATCGTTTTGAGGATTTTTGAGCATTTTCGAAAAATGTCGAAATTTTGAAAAAACGCAAAGGCTATAGCCTTACGCTTTTTCGTGATTTTGAGGATTTTTGAAGATTTTCGAAAAACGACGAAATCTGGCAAAATGCAAGCCTATAGCCTTACGGTCTTGCACAGCATGCCGTTTTTCATCGTTTTGAGGATTTTTGAGCATTTTCGAAAAATGTCGAAATTTTGAAAAAACGCAAAGGCTATAGCCTTACGCTTTTTCGTGATTTTGAGGATTTTTGAAGATTTTCGAAAAACGACGAAATCTGGCAAAATGCAAGCCTATAGCCTTACGGTCTTGCACAGCATGCCGTTTTTCATCGTTTTGAGGATTTTTGAGCATTTTCGAAAAATGTCGAAATTTTGAAAAAACGCAAAGGCTATAGCCTTACGCTTTTTCGTGATTTTGAGGATTTTTGAAGATTTTCGAAAAACGACGAAATCTGGCAAAATGCAAGCCTATAGCCTTACGGTCTTGCACAGCATGCCGTTTTTCATCGTTTTGAGGATTTTTGAGCATTTTCGAAAAATGTCGAAATTTTGAAAAAACGCAAAGGCTATAGCCTTACGCTTTTTCGTGATTTTGAGGATTTTTGAAGATTTTCGAAAAACGACGAAATCTGGCAAAATGCAAGCCTATAGCCTTACGGTCTTGCACAGCATGCCGTTTTTCATCGTTTTGAGGATTTTTGAGCATTTTCGAAAAATGTCGAAATTTTGAAAAAACGCAAAGGCTATAGCCTTACGCTTTTTCGTGATTTTGAGGATTTTTGAAGATTTTCGAAAAACGACGAAATCTGGCAAAATGCAAGCCTATAGCCTTACGGTCTTGCACAGCATGCCGTTTTTCATCGTTTTGAGGATTTTTGAGCATTTTCGAAAAATGTCGAAATTTTGAAAAAACGCAAAGGCTATAGCCTTACGCTTTTTCGTGATTTTGAGGATTTTTGAAGATTTTCGAAAAACGACGAAATCTGGCAAAATGCAAGCCTATAGCCTTACGGTCTTGCACAGCATGCCGTTTTTCATCGTTTTGAGGATTTTTGAGCATTTTCGAAAAATGTCGAAATTTTGAAAAAACGCAAAGGCTATAGCCTTACGCTTTTTCGTGATTTTGAGGATTTTTGAAGATTTTCGAAAAACGACGAAATCTGGCAAAATGCAAGCCTATAGCCTTACGGTCTTGCACAGCATGCCGTTTTTCATCGTTTTGAGGATTTTTGAGCATTTTCGAAAAATGTCGAAATTTTGAAAAAACGCAAAGGCTATAGCCTTACGCTTTTTCGTGATTTTGAGGATTTTTGAAGATTTTCGAAAAACGACGAAATCTGGCAAAATGCAAGCCTATAGCCTTACGGTCTTGCACAGCATGCCGTTTTTCATCGTTTTGAGGATTTTTGAGCATTTTCGAAAAATGTCGAAATTTTGAAAAAACGCAAAGGCTATAGCCTTACGCTTTTTCGTGATTTTGAGGATTTTTGAAGATTTTCGAAAAACGACGAAATCTGGCAAAATGCAAGCCTATAGCCTTACGGTCTTGCACAGCATGCCGTTTTTCATCGTTTTGAGGATTTTTGAGCATTTTCGAAAAATGTCGAAATTTTGAAAAAACGCAAAGGCTATAGCCTTACGCTTTTTCGTGATTTTGAGGATTTTTGAAGATTTTCGAAAAACGACGAAATCTGGCAAAATGCAAGCCTATAGCCTTACGGTCTTGCACAGCATGCCGTTTTTCATCGTTTTGAGGATTTTTGAGCATTTTCGAAAAATGTCGAAATTTTGAAAAAACGCAAAGGCTATAGCCTTACGCTTTTTCGTGATTTTGAGGATTTTTGAAGATTTTCGAAAAACGACGAAATCTGGCAAAATGCAAGCCTATAGCCTTACGGTCTTGCACAGCATGCCGTTTTTCATCGTTTTGAGGATTTTTGAGCATTTTCGAAAAATGTCGAAATTTTGAAAAAACGCAAAGGCTATAGCCTTACGCTTTTTCGTGATTTTGAGGATTTTTGAAGATTTTCGAAAAACGACGAAATCTGGCAAAATGCAAGCCTATAGCCTTACGGTCTTGCACAGCATGCCGTTTTTCATCGTTTTGAGGATTTTTGAGCATTTTCGAAAAATGTCGAAATTTTGAAAAAACGCAAAGGCTATAGCCTTACGCTTTTTCGTGATTTTGAGGATTTTTGAAGATTTTCGAAAAACGACGAAATCTGGCAAAATGCAAGCCTATAGCCTTACGGTCTTGCACAGCATGCCGTTTTTCATCGTTTTGAGGATTTTTGAGCATTTTCGAAAAATGTCGAAATTTTGAAAAAACGCAAAGGCTATAGCCTTACGCTTTTTCGTGATTTTGAGGATTTTTGAAGATTTTCGAAAAACGACGAAATCTGGCAAAATGCAAGCCTATAGCCTTACGGTCTTGCACAGCATGCCGTTTTTCATCGTTTTGAGGATTTTTGAGCATTTTCGAAAAATGTCGAAATTTTGAAAAAACGCAAAGGCTATAGCCTTACGCTTTTTCGTGATTTTGAGGATTTTTGAAGATTTTCGAAAAACGACGAAATCTGGCAAAATGCAAGCCTATAGCCTTACGGTCTTGCACAGCATGCCGTTTTTCATCGTTTTGAGGATTTTTGAGCATTTTCGAAAAATGTCGAAATTTTGAAAAAACGCAAAGGCTATAGCCTTACGCTTTTTCGTGATTTTGAGGATTTTTGAAGATTTTCGAAAAACGACGAAATCTGGCAAAATGCAAGCCTATAGCCTTACGGTCTTGCACAGCATGCCGTTTTTCATCGTTTTGAGGATTTTTGAGCATTTTCGAAAAATGTCGAAATTTTGAAAAAACGCAAAGGCTATAGCCTTACGCTTTTTCGTGATTTTGAGGATTTTTGAAGATTTTCGAAAAACGACGAAATCTGGCAAAATGCAAGCCTATAGCCTTACGGTCTTGCACAGCATGCCGTTTTTCATCGTTTTGAGGATTTTTGAGCATTTTCGAAAAATGTCGAAATTTTGAAAAAACGCAAAGGCTATAGCCTTACGCTTTTTCGTGATTTTGAGGATTTTTGAAGATTTTCGAAAAACGACGAAATCTGGCAAAATGCAAGCCTATAGCCTTACGGTCTTGCACAGCATGCCGTTTTTCATCGTTTTGAGGATTTTTGAGCATTTTCGAAAAATGTCGAAATTTTGAAAAAACGCAAAGGCTATAGCCTTACGCTTTTTCGTGATTTTGAGGATTTTTGAAGATTTTCGAAAAACGACGAAATCTGGCAAAATGCAAGCCTATAGCCTTACGGTCTTGCACAGCATGCCGTTTTTCATCGTTTTGAGGATTTTTGAGCATTTTCGAAAAATGTCGAAATTTTGAAAAAACGCAAAGGCTATAGCCTTACGCTTTTTCGTGATTTTGAGGATTTTTGAAGATTTTCGAAAAACGACGAAATCTGGCAAAATGCAAGCCTATAGCCTTACGGTCTTGCACAGCATGCCGTTTTTCATCGTTTTGAGGATTTTTGAGCATTTTCGAAAAATGTCGAAATTTTGAAAAAACGCAAAGGCTATAGCCTTACGCTTTTTCGTGATTTTGAGGATTTTTGAAGATTTTCGAAAAACGACGAAATCTGGCAAAATGCAAGCCTATAGCCTTACGGTCTTGCACAGCATGCCGTTTTTCATCGTTTTGAGGATTTTTGAGCATTTTCGAAAAATGTCGAAATTTTGAAAAAACGCAAAGGCTATAGCCTTACGCTTTTTCGTGATTTTGAGGATTTTTGAAGATTTTCGAAAAACGACGAAATCTGGCAAAATGCAAGCCTATAGCCTTACGGTCTTGCACAGCATGCCGTTTTTCATCGTTTTGAGGATTTTTGAGCATTTTCGAAAAATGTCGAAATTTTGAAAAAACGCAAAGGCTATAGCCTTACGCTTTTTCGTGATTTTGAGGATTTTTGAAGATTTTCGAAAAACGACGAAATCTGGCAAAATGCAAGCCTATAGCCTTACGGTCTTGCACAGCATGCCGTTTTTCATCGTTTTGAGGATTTTTGAGCATTTTCGAAAAATGTCGAAATTTTGAAAAAACGCAAAGGCTATAGCCTTACGCTTTTTCGTGATTTTGAGGATTTTTGAAGATTTTCGAAAAACGACGAAATCTGGCAAAATGCAAGCCTATAGCCTTACGGTCTTGCACAGCATGCCGTTTTTCATCGTTTTGAGGATTTTTGAGCATTTTCGAAAAATGTCGAAATTTTGAAAAAACGCAAAGGCTATAGCCTTACGCTTTTTCGTGATTTTGAGGATTTTTGAAGATTTTCGAAAAACGACGAAATCTGGCAAAATGCAAGCCTATAGCCTTACGGTCTTGCACAGCATGCCGTTTTTCATCGTTTTGAGGATTTTTGAGCATTTTCGAAAAATGTCGAAATTTTGAAAAAACGCAAAGGCTATAGCCTTACGCTTTTTCGTGATTTTGAGGATTTTTGAAGATTTTCGAAAAAACGACGAAATCTGGCAAAATGCAAGCCTATAGCCTTACGGTCTTGCACAGCATGCCGTTTTTCATCGTTTTGAGGATTTTTGAGCATTTTTCGAAAAATGTCGAAATTTTGAAAAAACGCAAAGGCTATAGCCTTACGCTTTTTCGTGATTTTGAGGATTTTTGAAGATTTTCGAAAAAACGACGAAATCTGGCAAAATGCAAGCCTATAGCCTTACGGTCTTGCACAGCATGCCGTTTTTCATCGTTT